>JAJSRV010000054.1:0-600000 GCA_021527715.1 Neoseiulus cucumeris
AAAAAAAAAAAGCAAGAACACGAATTCGCCGGTGCTTGTCTACGAAGAAAAACTCGTTCTGCGACGCAAGTTGCCTCCCACCCGCGGAGCTTGGCCTTGCACGTTGGACCGAGAAATCGGAACGAGATGAAGTTACGGGACTCCAGGATTCGAGAGTCTTCAAACGCAGAGAGACTCTGACGGAGACAAGCGGTCACTCATTCAAGCGGGAGGGCAGTCAGGAGAGCAACCAGGAGAACGCCGACCCGAGGATTTGGCTGCGGGTCGAAGAAGGCCTGTGCGGACTCGAGATTGGTTGCGGGAGCACTCAGTGCGAGGGCACAGCGGTCGAGCATCTCAAAGGGACGACGAGAAATACGCGAGCCCTGGAATTCCACGCAGGGGTTCAGACCTCGCTGACTGACCTGCCGTTCGCCTGGTGGCGGGAGGAGCCTGCGCAGCTTGCCATCTGCCGAAAACCCGGTTCTCCTTCCTCCTGTTCGTTTTGGTTGTTCTTCTTCCTTTGAGTTCCTCTCTCCTTCATACCGAGAGGGGAGCAAGCAAATTGGAATTCTTGTGTCAATTTGTCGAAGTCGACGCGACTCCAAGCACTTGTACTACCGTAACTCTCATCAATAATTTCATTGGTTATCCATTACCGGACCTTTTCCCTTTTGGAAAAGCTTCTCACATGTGTCATTTACTCTTTTTTGAAACGATCCGATCTCTGATCGCTCCGACTCCAAGTCCCCGTCCTCCCCAAGTTACCCCTCCCCCTCCCCACCAACACCTGATCAGAAATTTCAGATCACCGATCACCCGATGGTGTGCCATGGTGAACTATCGAATATCTCTCTGTGTACTCTGAAGTTCGATACCGTACAGACCCAGGGTACTGCAGGAACCATAGAGGACGTTGATTTAATTACTTCTGTAGAATCAACCATTGACCTGACCATCGAGTGGACTTGTCAGCGAGGCTCAAAGTTTTGGGGATTTGACGAAAAAATCCTGTTGAACCATGTAGCGGTCGGTCAGAGGGCCGATCTCTTTTATTCCTTGGTGGTTTGATGAGAGGAATGTTTGGCGCGGCTAACCACAGAACTTGTTTCGTTGTCGAGATGTTTGAGCTGCTGCTGCTGCTATCGGAGGCCATGTGAATTGTGCGCGAGCGAGTGTTTGAGAGTGATTCAATGATATGGTCCCGCACATCTTTATAAATTTTCTTTTTCTTCCACTTTCGTGGGTTCAATGACTCGACTGGTGACTCTCAACATGGCTCCTTGGTCGCTTTACGGGATTGTTGGAAGTGAACCGAGTCAACCGGCCCGCGCGTCCGTCCGCGCCAGCCAGCCAGCCAGCCAGCCGGTCCACACCAAGCCGTCACAACAGCGCGCGCCTTAGTGGACTTGGTAGACAATCGACGACGACGACGACAGAGATTCAAGCGAGAATTCTGGGCCTCTGTTAGAGTCTGCCGATGGAACGGAGGGAGTAAGGTAGCGAGCTAGGCAGGCAGAAATAAAAAAAAGAAGCAGAAGCAAGAGAAGGAGAACATTCGTTCGATTAGTGCTACTCGCGGCGGCGGCGGCGGCGGCGGCTACACTCACGACGACTCGAAAGCAGCGGCGGCGGCCAAGAGCACCGGTATGGAGATATTCACTGGCTCCGAGAGCGTCATAGCCGAACCAGAATCGGGCGACGAAACGGAGGGAGGAGACTCCTAGCAGTGATTCTTTCCTCTTTGAGCGCGGACATGATGGGGAAGCGCGTTGTAAACAACGATCGCCAGCTTGTCACATTAGGATAAACACTGACACCGGAACGAATGGGAAGTTTTCCGCTCAGATCACACTCTCGGCTGCATCGAAACGGCTGTGTTGTTGAACGGGACACAGACCTTCCCTGAAGAATCCTTCCTCCCAGAAAGTATACATTTAAGGAATGACTAACAACTAGCGCTGCACCGATCCGCCAGAGCCCCTAATGAGTGTCTCTTATCAACAACCGCTTAAGGAAGTCGGGGCTCATCGATCGCTCTCGAAAAGCAAAACCCAATCGCTATTCTTTCAAAACGGAGTAGTTGATGTTCCGAGAGCGAACGGTTCGCTTTCTCGTTGTTCGCAGGACGCCGCCCCCAGTCTTTGTTGAAGTATGTTTCCCGTTCTGTTGACATAACCCACTGCTGTGCGGTGCAGTGTTGCTGTTCGTTCGGCCGCCTTCGATTATTCTTTGTTTCATTTCCCGTCCTTTGAACTTTTGTTTTCCGTCCGAAGATCGTCTGGATAGAGGATATAACAGCTTTCTCACACGTACCGGAGTTCGGGATTGTCCGACATCGATTCCAGCACCGCGCTTATTGCGACGTCGAAACCCCACCTACTGAGACTGGAGTTTGATCGGCACGAACATTCGATACGGGAACGAAATCATCTCTTCGTGGATTCCTTAATCTGTTGAGGTCGTCATCCGGTTTTGAACTCTGTGGTGAAAGCTGCCGCGGTTTCGATGGAATGGATTTTTCGGAGAAACCGAACAAGTGAGCGACGGAGGAGGAGACATCCGGGCGGCACTCGTCGCCGTTATCAGCGAGGCGAGACCACCTGATAAGGTTAAGGTTAAAGCCACAAGAGATGATTCCGCATGAATAGGATAGAAATGCAGTCGCTCCGTCGCATGCTCGTCCGTCTAGAAACGATCTGCTCGCTAGAAGTAAAGTCGTTAGACGAACAAGAGGAGCTGCAAGAGAATCTGGCTTGCTACATAGATTTACTTGGCACATCGACCGACCGACCGACTGAACGACCGGCGTGGCAGAAAGACGGACATAGCCACCGACAAGGCGAGCAGGCATCGCTTCGCTAGGCAAAATGTTGTGCCGACTTTTCTCCTCGCTCGCTTTGACGAGGCTACCGAGAGTTCCGCAACCGAATCGATTCGTCTTTTGGCTCGGACCCGAATATTCCTTCTGGATTTGCCGCTAATCCATCGATGTTTCCACCGACCCCGACTACGCAATGCGGTTATTGATTCATCAAAGGAGCTCAAATGACGAAATATGAAATTTCAACAAAAACTTCTCTACACGCATCAGGATGATAGTGATAGACTACTTTCATGAACGATGTTTGCAATCTTTCTGCGAGAACAGAGAGCCTGGTTAGAACACTAAAATACCCTAAGGTGTGAAGTCGGTCTCATCCGCTCTTTCGATTTCGTCTCTGTTATCCCGAAGAGCGGCGGCGTTGAATTTCAATAATTACCTCTTCTTTATTGGCAACTTGGGAACTTTGTTGTTTTTCACGTTTTGTCTCAGCCTGCAATGAATACGCCATTTGTTTCAGGGCCGGCGTTATCGACGGCCACAAGAGAGAATTCCAGAATTAAAGTTTACACAGCAACAGGAATCCACCGTTTGAGAGGAATGCAAACCGCCATTGGGATCTGATATAGGACGAGCAACTCGTGAAGACGACGCGCGAGTCGACGAAGGACCGAGGATGAAAACTCGGGTTATTTGTCTTCTCGGGAGAGTTGCCAGAAGGCGTAGTCTTGAACACCTTCGAGTGTTTCTTCTTCTCCCGATGCCTTAGTCGGCCACTTCCCCGAAAATCTCGCGTGGTAAGTTTCCGTGGAAATCTGTCCATAACCATTGAGCGGCATTACTGTCGCCGCCGCCGCCGCCGCCGCCGCCGCTTCCTCTGTGCTAGGAGCCGTGTGATCGCATTCCAAGCAGTCGCTCCAAGTTTAGAGCGAGATGATGTCAAATTTCTCCGGAGGCCATGACTGCTAAGCGCAACCGGCTACCTAGTTTGTAGCGTATCTTTGATAGCCGCTGGCTCCACCGTCCCCGGAACTGGCGCGATCCTTACCGGATCTGGAATCGTTGCCGCTGCTGCTCTTCCGTTTTCAATGCAGCGGTAATGCTGACGGCATCAGCTGTAATTGCGAAGATGAGTTCCCGATAAATGACTGATGAATTTGAGAAGATTCTTGAGAGGAAATCTAGAGACTCTTCCTGGATTCGATTAAGTTATAGTTTTTCACTCGAAAAAAAAAAACGCGCCATTCGTCCAGCGAGCTGACTCCGCGTTGTTGATTCAGATCGGATTCCGAGAAGCGTTGTTGGTTGCAGCCACCAAAGGCGTGGCGAACAGGAAGGATTTCGCTACGCAGAAGAGGTTTGGAAATAGAGAAATAAAGCAGACTGATCTCTGAACAGCGTTTTCGATACGGCGGGCGCTTTGTTCCTCACGCTTTCGCTCGATAGAGCAATGTAGGTAGGTGGGTACAATTTTCGGCGAGGAAGTGAGCAAGAAAGAAAGAAAGAAAGCAAGCGATACACCACCCAGAGTGCCTGGAAACGTTTCTCCTTACGCGGACGCCTAGTTTGTACCTTGTATGTGTTTTTGTCAACAGGACATTGACCAACGGCGGTGTCAACGGGAGGAGCAGCGGCTTACGTTTGAGTCACGTTTTGTAGACAGCGGCCGGGACATCGTTTAGGTGGCGGTGGCGGCGGTGGCCTCTAAAGCCTACGCGTGGCCTTTCTTAGTCCACACAGGCCGACAAACAAGCAGAGGGACAATGCACACTGATACACAAACTAACGATTGTCAACAAACTACACACCGAGCAATATTGGAGGAGGAAAACAGAGAGAAAAAAAAAAACAAAACACGCGAATCAAGATATGAGCCAAATGATAAGCAAACAAACAAACAAACAAACAACCAGAGTGTGTGCTACTTGTTCGCAGTTTTTCGCCGTACGTGCGTGAGAGAGTGCTGTACTAGTCGTCACGCGCGCCAGAAGACGACCGACCTTATTGCTGCGGCGGGCCGAGTGTTTGAATCGTTCGCCCGAGAGCCGACCCGCTTCATCAAGATTCGAACCCGAATTCCGAGTCGATCTTGTTTACTTAGGAGACATTTCATCACGGGCCAATCCAAACTCAGTTCGCACTAACGCGACCAGCGCCGTCTCTTTGAGATCTCAATGATTTTGTAACCAATGGGTTTTTCTTTTATGTAATGTAAACTTTACGGTAGGGTTTTCAGCTGGGTATTTTCCCTAAGAGGATTGTCCCAGAGTCTGTCGGTCGACTCGCACAACAGACAAACAGGCGGAGGAACGGAATTCCAAGTAAAACGGAGGAGGTATGATGCGCTCGCTACCTGTGCCATGAAGTATTTCCTTGTTATTGTTCTGCTCGTCCTTAGGCGCTCAGCGGTTTTCAAACACAATATTGACTGCCGCCGCCGCCGCCGATGGAAAATCCCAATAGTTTCTCCGTCCGTTCGTGCGTCTGTCTCTCTCTCTCTGTCGCTCGCTCGCTCGCTTTCCCGCCCGTCCCTCCGCTTGCCCGCCGATCCGTTCGTTTGTCTGTCTGCCCATTCAGCGATGCCTCCAGTCAGGAAGCCCTTCAAATGCCGCTCGCTACCTTGGGTAACTCTATGCGGTGGCGGCAGCGACGAAACGTTAACGTCACTCTGACGTCGTCGATCAGCCGCGCCGCCAGGCGGCGCTGCGTGGGAGATACGTCACGGGCTTGCCATCATCACACACACACACACACACAGACACACACAGAACACAAACGCAGGCGGGCGGGCGGGGAGGCAGCCGGCCGGACGGACGGATGGACGGACGAACCGGCCGACAAGCGAAGCAACGTTCCGACTGACACACGGCAAATCCCTCTCTCTCCTTTTCTCTCTTTTTCTCTCATCACGTAGTTGCTCGTGCTCCCGCTTGCTCTCGGTCTTTGGCGGTGTCACTCACTCATACCGCCAACCAGTCAGTTGGTCCGTTCGTCGCTCCTTCCTTCCAAGGACGACAAAAAGGATTGACAACAACCTTTCCTCCTCTCCCGGCGGTGGCCGTCCGTCCGTCTTGACCTACCGCAATCGAATTACGCGCTTCCACGAAGTTCCGCGAAACGGCTCCGCTCCTTTTGATGGAGTGGATTGTGGAAATTTCAAAAAGTTTACGATATTTGAGGCGGATTTCCCACCGCCCGCCGATCCTCCAGTTACGCGATTCTCGCGATCATTGTGTTGTATCGGTCCTCTCTACGTCATTCTACGTGAAATCACTAGATGTCATACGTACCGAGTTATAAAGATTCACCGCAGCTTGGGGAGCTTTGAAAGGGATAGGTGGTTGTTGAACATCAAATATTCGATTTTGTAGAATGAGAGCGGTAGTGGACGGCGTCTAGAGATGTTCTATCTATTTATACACTAAACATATCAGCGAGTGAAACAACGAGCATTCGTGGAAGCGACTGGTTGCGGTGCTTGCTGTCAGAGAAGAACCAGCAGACAGCCAAACAGCGAGCTACTAGTCAGCAAAGCGAGCGACCAAACCGACGCGGAACGGCCCCAAAGCTTTCGCTGTGTTTGTGACACGAAACAAAGGAAGGAGAAAGGTTTTCCACACTGAAATCGTCTCATGCGTTAAGTTTCCCTGATTGGCGAACATATTTTATGAAAGCATTCCAGAATTGGCGACGTTCTCCACATACTTTCGGCTGAACCTCCCTGATTCGACGAACATATCTGCAAAACTGACGAGTTTCAACCTCACGATGACTTGAAGATGGATCGTCTCTTCGAAGCCTCGAGTCGAATCCTCGAGAACGATCGAGATCAATCTCCATGGTACATCGATGTCGTTGGATATGATATTTCACCCCTAACATTTTTCTGGAAATGTCTTGATGGAAGTCGCCGTCCCTGGAAGATGTTGAAATGGCGAAACTCGAAGTCTGTCAGATCGTCGGCTAGTTGGCAAGCGATCTAGCTTTTGATCCCTTGCACAGAAGCTGCGGCGGCAGAAGAAGTCGACGATGACGACGACGAACGAGGAGAAAAAGATGCGGAAGTCGACGAGCTGTTAGACGGCCGCTTTAGCTGCTGGTCTTGTTATGAAGGAAACATCCATCCATCCATCCATCCATCCATTCATTCATTCATTCATTCAGCAGGCTGCTGGGCTGCTTCGCGCGTATCATCCACCCCTTGGTCGAACGTCAGCGTTTGGCGGAGGGAGCGCGCCATGATGCAGAAGCTACAGAATCAGCTTTATCTCAAGTGGGACTGCCTCCCGGAAGTTTTGTTTGCTCGGAAAAAGTGGGAAATCTGAAAGATTCTTCAAAGTTTGATCGGAATGAGTTTTAGATTCAAAGAAGAGAAGAACCGCATTCCTTTGGATCACATCCAACTGAACACCACATCCTTCAAATCGCCCCTTGTACGATGTGTCGAGTGCTGATCTCGATGAGAGGGACAATTGCGCGAAGAATGACAACAAAGCGTCGGATTTCCTCTTAATTTGAATGACCAGCTCCACATTTTGGAACAATCTTCTCGAGGGGAAGTATTTCCCTTCAGGGAATCCCGTTGTCCTTGGTGCGAGGTTGCTTTTCCAGGAAAAATGCTGAAGGCCATCAAAAGTGACAGATCGCGAAAAAGATTCAAAAGTTCCGATGACTTCATCGTCAGCCTCTTGACGTTGGAAAGCATAGATGTGCAAAGGATCTGTGAGGTTCCTCGAACTGCGAGGAAAACCACATTAAGCTGTTAACCTGAGTCTGTTGATAAGAATCGAATCCGAGAATGAGGGTTCCCGCCCAGCCCCGAGGACAGAAAGGAAAACACTCGAGTCAGTGAGGACTCGAGGACGCACAGTCTTACAGACAGAGAACAGGCGAGACTAGTTAGCCATCGTCACTTCGTGGCGGGCCGGGTGAAAAACGAACTACGGCTCGAGTATGAGTGAAGATGTGAGCCAATTGATTTGAGCCGAAGGAGAGCGATTTCACTTCTTCTTGAAACCCCTCCGAGAGTTGCGGCGATGGCGGCGGCGAAGGTTTGTGTCACTTGTGGTGGCCACCCAGGCGGCTATCGGACAGCAGAGAGGTAGGCTGATGGCTAGAGCCGGTGAGCAATTGCTTTTGCGGGCCGTTTGGCTTCTTCCTTCTCTTTCCTCTATTCTCTAATGCTCGGTGTCGCACAACTCTTCGTATTTCCTATGACTCTCCTCTTTCGTGGTCGTCGTCGTCGACGCCGTTCGTCTAGTTAACACTGGACGCGTAGACGCCCTACTCCACGAGCCTTCTCCTCTAATGTTCGTGGTGGTGGTACCACAAGTGTGAGTATCACAAAGCCACAACGGACCCTTCGTCTCTAGGTTCGGCATCCCAAGAATCACAGTGCTCTCTGAACCTCAGAGTTCAGCCTCCACGATATCAATCAGAAAATCGACATCTTTCGAAGTGGATGTGATGAACATTAGCAATTCATCAAATTCGTCATTCACGATGTCATAAAAACTTCAGGGAATTTCGGAAAGATCATCTCCTGCGACGCGAAATTCGAAATCATTGCTGAAACCTCGAAAATATAACTAATTCGATCAATCAGAGAATCGAGTGGAAAACTCAACAACTCCACCAAGAACCGGCGTGAACACAAATGAAGCGCTCCCTCCAGCAGATCACGCGGAAGAGATTCCAGGCGGTCGTTCGGGATGTTTTACGCGGTCTTTGCAGTTTTCAGAAGATTTTTCTGATCTCAACTCTGTCGCGGATGATTGCCCCAAGAAGAGCCGTCACATCGTCGTTTCCGATCGATAATTTTGAAAATATGTGTTAATAGCTGTCGGAACGATCTGTCGATGATGGCCTCCTGAGCATTGATGGTAATGGGTGACTTAAGCACCGCGTTAGGTGGCCAAGTGAAAAGAGGCTCACTGACAAGTCGGAACGGGGTCGATTGAGAACATCAATCGAAACAAAACTGCGGATTCGTTGTTCGCGGCAGTTGCCCGCGGCCGCTTTGCGTTCGCGGGCAAAGATGCGCCGCGTAACCCACGGACGGCGGGCGGAAGCAAAACGCGTTATGACTTCGATCGACAGACGATGTGACGGAGAGAGCGACCGTCCGATGGACAGACGAACTTGTTTGTTCTTTACTCCGTTCGCCGCCCGACTCACACGAGAGCTGCTTGGTGTAATGGTGCTGAAGGTCGTTCGGATGGCCACGAACCACTTTCCATATTGTTGACAGTAGATTGGAAACCGACTCTTCATCCATCTAATTCATCAAAGGAAGACGGAAGCTTTCTTACTGTCGCTCTTCGCCCCAATGACTAGAAAGACGTCGGTGGAAAATTGGAAGAATTCTCCTGGAATGACCGAGTTCTTCTCTTGTTTTGTCATCCTTTAGAGCATCATCTCAATTACTCTCCGGACGATTCGTCATCTTCATTCCAGGCGGTGCATCATTTTTCACAATCAGTAAACTTCAACTCCATCCACGCAGGACCAGGTCCGGAATTGGAAAAGAAAAACGAACTCAGTCAGAATCAGAAGCGACTAAAATATGTTTTTTTTTTTCATCTAAAGCGAGTCGGTCGAGAGGACTGACGCTTGGTCGGTCGCAACTCCCGAAGTCCCGAGCAGAGCCGCTGAAGTCGATGATGCCGCTGAAGCCGAAGCGTCTGTCGACAATTCAAGCGACCCCATTTGCTCGTGTGCTCCCTTACTGGTCAGGCGGACGACACGAAAACAACGACGATGGCCACGACCGCAAGAGCGTCTGTTCGCGGGAACGGAAGAATCCGCTATTCTCCGCGCCCTATTCTTCTCCGTCCTATAACACTAGTTTCACTGACGACGACGACGCGACGCTGAGCGGCTGCTCTTGAAGATCTCTTTCAACTTTCAATCGGGAATCCCTTCCACGTGAACGAATCTGGGGTAAAACTCAGTGGAATGATTGGACAATCAATAGAAAAGTAATTGATGGCTGATTGATAGATCCCTGTCCGCAATTGATGAGAGATATTTAGGCTGAAAAATGTATGATGTGATTGCGGGGTCAATCGATTGATTGATTGATTGCTCGATTCAAAACTCCATCGAAGCTGCTGAAAAGAAAAATGCGTCCTTTGAGGTGCCACAGCAGGCGTTCGAGAGGCGCGTGGAGAGGGAATTCGAGTTCAGAATGAGGTGCGGTGGAATGTTGAGGAATTCCTTTGATTTCTCACAGAAGAAATGATTCCATCGTGTCAACTAAAACAATTATTGTCGTCAACGTCATTGACTCGCTACCGCAAAATTCAACCGATCGAAGTCACTTTCGGACGACGATTCAGAATCTGTTGACGGTTTGAGGGACCGGGAGCCATCTGAATCGCCGCTCGTTTCTAACTTGTCTCCTCCGTCCGACGATGAATCCAAACGGATTCGTCCAACAACCGAGTGAGTGTTCGTCCACGCCAGCTGGAAGTGAAGCGTCAAAGTGGAAATAGAAGAAGAGTTCGATTGGCGTAGACTTTCTACTTTTCCTCTTCCTTCGCGACGCGACCTTCCTTTCTCTATCTCTCCTTCCCATCCGACAGTTGAAGTCGAGCAGTGGTGGTTCGGAGGATCACTCCTCCGTGGGCGGAAGGTTATGTTTCAGCGTCGAGCACTTGCGTTCAGCAAAAGTTTTTCGCTCCTCTGCCCTGCGATGTCGGAGACCGAGCCTCGCAGGTATTCGACGACTGGTACGTAGCCGAGAAGGCAGGCAGTCAGTCAGTCAGTCAGGCAGGCAGGCTCGGCACAGCAGTGAAAGTTTAACAAGCGAGATGTTCTATGTTCTTTTCGGTGGCTTTCCCCGTTTCGACCTCTCGCAGTCCCTCAGTCAAGCCTCACTCGAAGTCCGCCGGTACCACGACCCACCGACCGACCGACCGACCGACCGTCCATAGGAACGACCGACTGACCGAACCAACCGTCGAGCGAAGGACCAGCCAACCGAACGACCGAGTCTTCCCTTCAGGCTGCCAACTCGTCGAGACTCCTGACCGCCGACCGACTCCTTGCAAGTTTTTTTCCGCCCTCTTTAACCAACCGATACTTTTTCTTCTCTCCCTCTCTCTCTCTCTCTCTCTCTCGGTCGAGTCATTTTTCGGGTTTCGCGTTCTCTACACTAAAGGAAAACTCTGCGAGGGCGAGTCGGGAACACATGTATCCACTACTCGTTCCGAGTCCGCGGAGGTTCGGTAGGTGTGCGGTGGGAAGAGAGTTGGGAAAAGTCAAGATAAAATGAGGGAACCGTACGGAGACCCCTTGCGGGATCTGCTTGCAAGGGGTGAAGGGAGACGACTCCCTCAAAAAGGGGAGGGCAAGGGTACAGAGGAGTCACGGGGCGGGGGAGAAGCGCTCCAGTGAATTCGGCAACAAACTGCTGCTGCTGCTGCTGCTCGTCTTTCATCGATGCCTCTCGATGTTGATGCTTTTCGGAAGAGGTTTAAAGCCACCTCGAGCGGTGATAGGGACGAAAGGAGAGAACGGAGCAGACGTTCCCTCCTCGCCTGTCGGTCAAGAAAGAACTCGGATCGAAGAGAAACGGCGCGGAGTTGATTCAAGTTGAAGCTCGTCACAAGTTTTGTCCCAATTCGTCCAGGATCAGAAAAAAAAGATGTTCAATCGATGATTGAGGTTTGAACACCCTCTCCTCTTCTCGTTCCTGAGCTCGTAATTCGTTCGTGGATTCACTCGGCCGTCCGTCCGTCTGCACAACGAAGACAGAGAAGCAGCAGAAGATAAAGAGTCCGAGAAGTCTTCGACTCGAGTGGCCGGTCGAAAAATTCGCCAAAAAGAATGTTCCATTGTCTGAGGTTCTAATATGCTCTGTCAATTGTCGAGTCGTTCGTTCGCCCGCTCCAATCGAAGACGAAACGCGCTGAATTCCTTCGATGCGAAACGGAATCAAAACGGCCGCCAGGACCCTCAGTCGAAGCGATTATTAGAGTCGGCCATTGTCAAACCAGAAACTTCCGACAGTTTTCCGTCGAGGAATTTCGCCCAATATCCTCAATCGAGGAAAAACTCGGGGCTAAGGATTCAAGAAGGATTCCGGATCGATGGATTTGGATTCCTGGGAGGAGCTTGGATCAAAATCCGAGGACTTCGATTCAAATCCGCGCTCCGAGAAAACTCTCTCGCTGTTGGAAACTTAGCCATCTAAAATACTGCCGCTTGAATTCATCAAATTACCGCTTACTCAAGTGATTAACGAATCCGGCGAGTCGTCGTGGGTATCGATGTTTCTGCTCTTGAACTTGTACATCCCCTTCACTCTCGTTCTCTCGCATTCTCACATTCGATGGCTTCTCCGCGAGCGTCACTGTGAGCGTGCATGGATGGCTCTTTGTGTGTGTGTGTACCTCGACTGCTGAGTGTTTTGTCTGTCGGTCTATCTATCGGCGTGTTCGCTCGCTCGCTCGCTCGTCTGTCTGCTAGATTACTCTGTGTGGCCATCGACTGCATGAGTGCTTCTTGGAGAGAAGATGCGTAAGTCGCTTCAAGCTGGTGCTCGTCGCCGCCGCCGCCGAGCGAGAGCAGCAGCAGCGGTTGCGCACCTGCTCGCTCGGTTCCCCTGCTTACCTGGTTGCTTACCTGTGTACGACCCGATCGGAGTCGTATTTTCAAGTCAGATACTGAGGCGTCGGCCAACCCATCGGCGGCGCAGCGAGGCGACATCGAAAACCCTCAGAGAGGCGAGCGACCTGTGGCGCGCGTTGGCCGTCGGAGCTTCAACCTTTACCCGAGGACGGAGCCTGAGACCTTTGGGAACTTTATTTTGACGCGACCTTTACGCGTCATCAAAGGGCTCACACGGATAACCTATACACGAGGATGAAATTCGTTTCCACGGTTTCAAAAACTGTTGACCTGCACGTCATACGGAGAGAATCCAAGCTTCAGGCTCACCGCAAAGTCTACACTGGAACACTAAGAGGTTTCGGCCTCAGAAGGCAGAGCTTGGGGCTAAGTGCCGAAAGGTCTTCCGGGACCCCTCAGGGACAAACTTTGACAAATCTTTTGAGAAGCTCAGCACAAACGCAAGCTAGTGGATCCTCGCTGTCGTCGATGCAGCTTTCGTTCGTTAGTTCTCGGTTGGGGCCCAAGTGAGAGTCGAACGATTCCGCTGTCTTCTTGTCGCTGTCATTTGTTGGTGTTAATTGATAACAGGGAAGCAGGCATAAACTGTACTAACAGTCTGGCTGGGGTGGCGCTTCTGGAGGAGTTCGCTCGGACGCGTGGCGAATCACCTCGATCGTGGAATTCCAAAAACAGACCATCGAACGCGATGACGTTTCCACGACTTGCGGTTGTCGGTTCGATCCAGAAACGACGCGCGCCCGCCCGCTCGCGCGACTGATCGATGGATTCGGAGAGGCGACCGACATAGGCCGCGTAAGATATTCCTGTGTTCGTTTTCCTTTTATCTCGACTGCTGTTCCTAGCTCGAGATAGCGGCTATCTTCGTCATTTGCAGCAACGTCCCTGAGATGAAGCAAACAGGCGGTGGGTAAGCACGCCAACCACCGTCCCACCGACCCACCGTCGAAAAACCTAGGCCAGGCAGAAGACCCACCGAAGCAGCAAGCAAGGAACCAAGCAACCAACGAAGCAGCTTGATGTTGTTGCTGCTGTGGCGGCGGCGGCAGCAGCAGCAGGAGCGGTGTTATGGTCTCCCAGGGACTATTAGATCTTTGGAGGAAGAGAAAAAAAATACGAGGAGAAAAAAAGATGCCCGCCACCAAACAAATGCCAGTCAGAGAGCCGGCCTTTCGGTCGGTCGGTGTCGGTGGGCCGCCAACAAACCTGCCAAGCAGCCAACAACATCAGAAGGCAGAGCAGCAGTAGCATAAGTGAGGAAATGGGGCTCCTCTCTGCTTTCATTTTCAACTCCTCGAAGCAAGCGAGCGATATATACAACGCAAGCGGATGCAAGAATGCCCGGAACAACGATTTGTTGAGATCGATTTCAACTGTGTTGCGACCTCTCTTACCTCATCGGCCGCGACCAAGAAAGGGAACTTCGAGTCCTGGAATCTCGACCGCAAAGCACTAGATCTCGAACGACTCCGGAATCATCGAATCCAAACGAGTTGGCTCCGTTGGCGGGCTCCTGTGCTTGGCTGAAAGTTCACCGCGCATCTCCCACCCGAATATTCAGCGAGACCTTTGAAGTTCTCGTTTAGAAGCTTCCTCTGCTCAATTTGTGTTTTTAGAGAGAAAGAACAGAAACGTTTATCAGTGAACGGCGAAAAGCCTCATTCGTGTTTTCTGGCTCCGATTTCCGCAGAAGTTCGTCGGCTCCCGTTTTCCGGGTCATGAGAGCTTCCGCTTCCCGATCTCGAGCGGTTCCCTGAACTCCAATGGGGAGCAACTCGAGTTCAGGAATGACGCAGCAAGTTTTCTGGTCGACGGTCAAGATTTCGCTCAAAGTTCTTCCAGAATTCTGACATGGTCCGTGGCAGAAGGTGAAGTGCTGCAGCACTGGAGGCAGCGGAGGAGAATGAAACGGAAAATTACCAAAGAAGAATCAACAACAACAACAACAACAACAACAACGACGACGACGATGTCGACAACACGTGAAACAGCGGTTCCCCGTCGCGGTCATCGCTTTCCACTGACTTCGTCGGTCAATCCGCTCGTCCAGCTCGGCTATGGGTCCGGTGCTTTGAGTTTTCTGTTCGCTAGACACCGGGATCGGACTTGGCTCCTTTCTTTCTTTTGCGGCAACGACGACGGCGGCGGTAGCTGGGGATGAGAAATGAGATCAGAATGTTCCCCTGTTCCAGGTCCACTTCTTGTGTCATTCGCCCTCGTTTTCGGTCTTTTCATGTTCTTCTTCTCGTCCTCCGCCTACTTATTCTTCACCGTTGTCGCCGTTGGTGAACTCATGATCAAGCAAAAAGGCATTTGAGCGTCGGTCGTTGTCGACAAACGTCCACGCCTTCCGGATATTCGAAAGAAAAAAACGAGAAGAAGAGAATCGTCTCTTCCATCCTTCCGAAGCTTAACTATCTTCTCTTCCAGAACCCATTCACACGGAGTTCTCACGGATGCGTGAGTCCGAACGTTTTCTCCTTCGAGGCTCTAGTGGATTCCTGTCGAAGCTTTTGATGGAGCTCAGTCAGTCATCGATGTCGCGCGTGGATGACATCGCCTCGATGGAAAATCAACCTCCGACCGCGACCTTTTATTTGTTCTGAGCCTCCTTCGCATCGGGAGAGATTCTATCAACGGCATTTACTGGAGTTCTGATATGGGGCGCTCACACACACCCAGTTACACACAACAAGGAACAGGTGGCATTCGGTTTCGGCGGTCAGTCGCTATAACCGACGGGCGTTCGGACGGACGAACCGTCAGACAGACGAACTGACGGACGCACCGGCGTCCCTTCAGTTGGTTGCTTGGTCTTGCTGTCTGTGAGTCCGATCGTTTGCCCGTTCGTCTGTCTGTCTGTCTTTCCGGTTATCTGTCGGTGTTTAGTTCGTTAGAAGAAATCGGTTTGGTCGCCAGGCGGGCGGGCGGGCGAGCGGCAGCGGCGAACGACTTCGGTGGACTTCAGTGAGTTGAGGCGAAGTGAGTGAAGAGTGGCTTCGCTTCTTCATCGTTCGTTATTGTTCTTCTGTTTCTCTCTTCTCGCTGCTCTCCATTCCTGTCGTAAACAGGTAAAGCGTACCAAAGCGCCCAAAGCGGAAAAAGAGACGCGAGGAGAGTCAAGACGATGGGGAGCATCTCCACAAATCGAGCTCTTTTCTCTCTACATCGCTGTTGCATCACGTTATCGACTTGGTGTCGAATGTCGACCGACCAACGCGACCCCAGACCGGTGGGTGAAGCGCAGGTTGTTCACTCGGAAATCAATTCACGTTCGCAAACATATCGTTCAAGCGATTTCATGCCATAACATGATTTATTTCCTCCTTCATTCTCTGATATCTAACAGGGAGGCAGAGGTTTCTTTCGAAAGGAATTTATTGAGTGAGAATATGGCCATTGCGCAGCTCAGCTTTCAGCTCGGGTGAAGGAGCCGATGATGCTGTCACTCCACGCAGTGAATGGTCACGCCGCAACGGCCCTCAAACATTCGACTGTTTGATCTGGTGGCGTCCGTCCGTCGATCGGTCGTTTGAAAGCTTTCTTATTTTCCTCTCTCATTTTTAAGACGCGCCTAAGTCTCGCTCTGTCTCGAGTCACCTTGATTGCGTTCGACAAAATGCGCTTGGCTTCGTCTAATTCGAGAAAAAAAAAAGGAGAGAAGTGATTTTCTCGATTGAATGAAAATGAAAAAAATGAAATCAATCCGAGCTCGCTGAGTTCCATTCATGTTTCGGAGTTCCAAAGAGATTGATCATCGAAAGTGAGCGCGCGGAGCAGCGATCGACAGCCAGACGGGGAACCTTCTCAGTCCGCAGCAGCAGCAGCAGCAGCAGCAGCAACAACGACAACGACGATGCCAGTGCTTTGGCACGATACTTCACATCCGGTCTTTCGTTCCCAGTTCACTTCACTAAAATTGTTTTTCTTCCACAAGTCGGCCTTCTTTCCAATCGCTTCGCGTTCTGCGCATCGCAAATGTCTCCGGCGCACGGCAAGGTTCGAGAACTAATTGTAGGAGAAAATTTCTGAAAAGTTAGCCAACGACGCGACGTTGAGGAAAAGCGGAAACAGAGACGTGGTGGAGGGAACGACGGGCGAAAATTGATTTGCGTCGTTCCCTCGAATCCTTTGCATTTCATCTCGATGGCCGAGAGCTTTTGACGGAGGCGCGACGCAGTGATACGGCCATCGACACATCTTACTCACTGTTTGACAGTTTGACAACAAAAAGCTGCTCTCGCTGACGGCCTTGCCCCTTGTGCTGCTGCTGCTGCTGCTGCTGTCGCCAGGGTTAGAGCCTTCACTCGGTCGGTAGTCAAGTCTCTCCGCTCGCGCTGCTCTTGTGCTGAATAACTATGTTGTCGTAGGGAAAGCGGTGGTGACGGCCGCGCCAGCAGTGGCAACAGCTCTATGAAGGGTTTATGGGCCAGAACGAAGCTTCGGTGAAGTGGCGACCGGAGCTCCTTATCCTCTGAAATTAGCTCATCAAGCTTCGACTTCCGAAAAGAATCAAAATTTCTCTCCCAGGACGCGCTCCATTCATGCTCGACGTAGTGTGTTTCGCAAGGAAAATGAAAGGATTTTCGCCTCGAGTTTCTCCTCTATAACCCGATATCCGGGTAAGAGGAAACGGAACAGGAGAGATTTCGATGAATTTGAAACAGTGATGGCTAATTGTTCGCCGCTACCGGGCTCGGCGCATTGCAAATCGCAATACTCGCTCGCTCGGTTACTCAGTTTGTCTCATCTCTCACTTGGTCACTAGCTCAGTCGGGCGTTCGGTCCTTGACTGAATGAGTAATTGTTTCGGTTGCACGAGAGAACGCCGCCGCTGCTTCATGAGCTGTGGCGTTAAGGTTGGCAAACGTAGCGATCACGAATGACAGACACACAGTGGTGTCAAGACCGCGAGAGACTGGCGGTGGTGCTGAATTTTTCGTCGAGGAAAGATGGGATTCGAGATGAGGGTCAAGCCACAGCGTTTTCGGGTGGAGTACGCGGCTGTGTCCACTGTTTCTACCTTTTGACGGAGGAAATCTTCCGCCGATGACCCTCGATGGGTGGTTGGTCAATCGGTTGCGTGTTCAGAGCTGGCCGTCGTCGCCAGAGACGGACACTTTGAACTTTTGGAAAGCAGTCAAAGAAGTTTTCTATGGAGTCGGATCGCTGGTGCGGTGAGATAGGCGGCCGGCCGGCCGGCCGAACAACTACCACAAGGTCGTTTCTTCATGTGAATTGGACGTCCGAACGAACCTTTATAGTCTATTCGTTTTCTTGCATTGCTCGCACGCTCCGTTGCCCCACGAGTCACTTTCCAGGGAACAGCAATTACGAAGTATTTTGAAACAGAACTAGAAAAAATTCCTGAATTCTCAAATTCATCTTCGAGCGAGAGATGTTCTCTCTCTTAGTCAGAGTGTCCATTCCCTCTCGTTTGTCGGAAAGATTGTGCCCGATTCATCGAAGTAGTTGATATTTTGGAAAGATGTTGTTTATGAGTTATCCCGACGACAAACAGAATAAACCAAAGACATCTGTGACCCAAATCACGCTCGATGGCAACAACACCGTTTCGTCCGTAAGCGGCGCGGCGGCAGCGCTTGACAGATTGACATCACGAGGAAAATCTTCTTTCTTAGACACCTTTCGTTATCTATATCTCTTTGTTTCTCACTCAGTATCTGTTCTCCGGTATTGCTGAAGAAAGAAGAAAGGTGAGGTTTGGACCGTAATTCACAGATGCAACTGCAATCTTCAGCCGCGAGCGCGTGCGCCCGCAGAGCGATCCATTGACATTATTCTTGGCAACAACAATACTCGAGGAGTCACCGCTCACGGTATCGAACTGAAGTCTCTCGTCACAAAGAATCCTACGATTTGGGCTCGCGCGTGACAGCGCACGCACGCACGTGTCTCAACAACTCGCGTAGTCGTCGGTCTGTTAATTACTCATCGCTCGTTTAAGATAGTCAGCTAGCGGCTGCCTAAATTCAATCAAAAGCCGTTTACAAAACAAAATGAACTGAACGTGTGTTTGGCTCCGATGAAGTGGACACGTTCCATTCATTCCACGTGCAATCATCAGTTTGGCCCACAGCTGGAATCGGTTTCGTGTTGGCGGTTCATATGTAGCACATTCACTTCACCGAACAAATGATGAGCGAAAGCGCACGTTCATAATCAAGAGTGCAAACACTGTGTGTTCGAGTCATCAAATCGACGCCTTCATCAGGTGGACAACCGGCGCGACCAGGAAGACAACCGAACGAGCCTTTTGGGACGCTCCTTGTTCACCACAAAAAAAAAAAAAAAAAACGGTGACTTTATTGGATTGCGAATATGGAGGAGGCGCTAAACATACACGGCCACGTACGTTCTCGTCGAACGTGACGATATTCGGAATAGGCCATGATCATTCGAGGATCGGGTCGAAACAAAATGCCACTTTTCTGAATTGGTTCGCTAAACGTCCCACGCCGCGCCGCCGTCGCATTTGCCCTGGGACGACGTCGTTGCCGTTAGCTCGAACGAACTCGTATTTCAGAAGATTCAGAGACAAAGATGGGACATCCGGGCAGATGAATCGGAAGAAAGAAGGAGAGAACGGTAATGCGGAAACGTCGGCGTCGTCGTCTTGTTCAGTGCAGAAAACGCGCACTTTCTCCCCGCCGGGCAGGGATCCAGATGATTATGTGGTGGTGGTGGTACAATGGTCTAGTGAGGAGGGCATCTGATTCTCACCGCCGCAAACGTAGCGAACAAGAATTCAAATCTGGAAGCGATTCTTTTTTTTTTCGCTCTCCACCCCGAGATAATAAAAGTGGTTTGAGCGGAGCGCCTTCTATCCGTCCGCGGCAAATGAATTCATCAGAGGAAAATACTTCATGAATAATTTGATAAATGAGCGGAAAACGAGACAAAATGGACGAAGACGACAGTGGACAAATAAGTGGAAGTATCGGCGGGCGTGTGAGAGAAGAAATTCGACGGACGTCTGGCACGCGTCCTTCACTCCACCTCGGAAGGACTTTCGAAGACAACGGCGGCGTTGCCTTTAACGACATGAGCGCTAACTGCCGCTGCGCCGCAACGACATCGACGTTGGAACGGCGCGCATTCAAGTATGCTGCGTAGGAAACGAGCGAGAAGTTCTTCCTGACTTTTTTTTGGTGTAACCAAGATCACTTTTGCGAAATCAATGCGTCGCGTCGCCGTCTTGGTCACAGACCTTCAGCATCGGTTCGCAAACGGCCGAAGAAATTCCTGAAAAACACACAGAGACGGATGTCGGAAAACGCAGTTTATCTTTTCGACTTTGAAGTTCAAATATATACTCACAGTATACTCGTGGTTCCATGACCGGGGGCCGAGATTTCGAGTTCGAAATTTGAAACTTGAAGTTCGCGAGTGAGCTTTCAACGACGGAATCTTCCAGCTTGACAGGACTTGCAGAAAAACAAATGCTGATATGAGAAATGTTTGGCGGGAACGGAAACGCCCATACAAGCGAGATTTTTTCTTCCATCGATTTTATGAATGAACATGAAAGCCCAAAGCCATATCAAGATTTGACTGCAAGTATTCCGCGATTCGAATGAAGATTTCGATGACGAAACGACGCCTTATCAGCGGGAACTAGTTCGCGTGCGTCGAAAGTGATTGCCAAACGAACCAGATACGAAACCAATCTTTTCCACTGACTGAGTCGTACTTGATTGATTGACTTAAATTGTCAACAGGACCTCATTTCAAAAGTACTGTTAGTACGTACTTCGGTTCCATTTCTTAAATCATTCATACAGAGATTCTGAATTCCGGAATCATGATGATTTCCTCGAATGAAACGCATTCGGAAACTTGGAGTCGTCCAGGTCATCTGGTGTTTTCCCAATTGGAAACAAAATTAGTCTTTTCGTTCGGAAGTTTTTCTGAATTACGCGAAGCTCCGAAGCACTAAGCGACTAAACAAAGAAACGAGGAAAAAGGAACGGACTACAAGAACCAATTTGAGCCGGAAAGTGCCACATCATTCGGAACGAAACAACGGACCTGGATCCGTCCCAAAGTCAGCCGTCCGGCAGATCGAGCGCCTGACACCGAGATCGAGAGAAGGGTCCGGCATGACAAGAATTCGAGCTTCATAACGCGCAACGGGAGATCTTCATCTCAATCTGGACGGACGATGCCGACGATTCCGGAAGCGAACGCTGAACTGCCGCGTGTGCCCAGAAGAAGATCCTTTTTCGTTTAAAAATCAGGTGGTAAACTACAGCTTCTTGGCAAAGCGTTGAGGTGTTCGCTCACCGGTCCGCCACATCATTACGATCCATGTTTGGATTCCTCGCCGATCGGCGGGCGCACAGCCAAGCGGGTGGTTTAGCCCGCAGACCGTGAAGGTGTCAATAGACTAACAGAGACGCCATGTTCGATGGTCGGTGAGCGGCAGCGGCCGAGAGTTCGAAAGCGTCGAGGTTAGCCGCTAAGAGAGCGGCTCCTTCCGGTGTTTCGATAATCGTGCGGTCTAGTGGTCCATGACGGCGGCGCGCGGACAAACTAGCCACCGCTGCGCTCCATTCAATGGGATGGTAATCTACGGCGTGTGAATGGTTGTGGGATCGCTTGAGCCTCCTCCTTCATCCTCCGCAGCAGATCCACCGATGACGAACTCTGGCTGTCTTGTACCTGACCACTGCTACTAGCTCGATGTTTGCCGTTGTTCTCGAGCGACTCGAAAAGCTCAACTTTGACTTCGAAAAATCTCAATTTTCTCCAAATATTTCTCATCGTTCGTTGTCCATATTGTCTATCCGTTTGTAATTTTCGATAGATTTAGCTAACTGCTGCCCCGAAGTCGTTAATCACGCGTAGATCGTAAATCGTAAAGGACTCATAAAAGCTGGTTATTCGCTGCCGTAACTCTGTCCATGTCTTCATCGTTTCTGATGACGGTTTTCAGTGAGTCGCACTGCCAGACACCACACCGGTAGACAGACAAGCGGGCTGACATCAGAAACATTTGTTGAATTCCGACGGACGAGCGAGCGAGCGAGCGAGCGAGCGATCGATCGATCCAGGGACGTTGATGTTCAATTTGCATAATGTTGTCAAGGCGTCTCTTGTGCTGTTGTAAACATCGCCGAACGCTCATGGTCTGATTGTCATTGTAAGACGCTAATTGCGCAAGCAACAAAATTTGAGTCAATGAAGCACGGATTCATCATCCGATCGCAACAGGTGAGACTCGAAAAATCAATGATCGATTGAAAGCATCGAGATCATTCCCTGAACTTGTTCTTTGTCTCATCTCTATTCCTTTGACGTTTTCCGTTTTGATCACAATCGAAAGCGACTTCCGATTCGGCTCATCTTAGCGGTTACCTCTCGCATTCCGGCGCTTCATGATGATGATGATGGCGGCGGTGGTTGTAGTCGTTGCTCAGCATTGCCATCTGTGCTTCATTCTGACTGATAGTGAGAGGAAAGGGGACGACGACAACGACGGCGGCCGAGAAAGAGGTGGACGAGAAGGGATCATGCGCCCATTGAACTCGCGGGTTAACAGGAAGAAGACACCGAGAAAGAGAGAGAGAGAGAACTAGGAGAAAATTTGAACGCAGTCAAATGTCACGAGCGGTCCGCTCCCCCACGCATGGACACAAATACTTCCTTTTACTCCTTCTCTCAACAATGCGCAAGCAGTGCGGCGACAAACGACTTTGAGGAAGACAATTCGATGCAATGGACGGATGGATTTAGTTTCGGAACGCTCGATTTTCCGCGAACAGTCCTTCGACTTGTTCCGAGATGAACGCAGGAAGAATGAAATATTTCAAAATAATTTCTCCCTGGGATTTTAGTTTCTGAACAGATTGTTCGACTTTCTCTCTTCCTCTGTCCGATATTAGAGCAAACGATTCAACAAAAAAGATCAAGGACTCCCGCTCTCGTTAAAATCGCTGAAGGATATTCTGGCCCTGTGACTGCTTGCTGTGTGGCTCTTGAGTCCGCTTCCGTTCGCAGCCGCCGCCGCTGTTTTGACGTTGACGTCGACGTCATCACGGCTGTGTCGATGTTACGGCTGTTCCCAAGGCTTTGTTTTCACCCTTTGCGCTGCGGCGTACGACCAATGGAATCACCCAGAAACCATTTCGAAGCCAATCGGTGGATCCCGCGAGTCCATGTCGTCAGATGACTACGCGTGGAGCTCGAGGAAGAGAAGTCGTGGAACATATGACGTCAATTGATTCGGAACTTTTTCCGAAAAAGAATCTCGGAGCTATCCCGCAAATTGCTGAAGAGCTCACAAACTTTGAAACAGGACGAGACATATGAGCGAAGGGGCCACCGCCGTCGTGCTCGATGAAATGCTGGCTCACCAAGCACTTCGGATCGACGAACGGAGTCAGCAGCGATGAGTTCGTTGGTCGACTCCCTTGTGCTTGAGAAAGATCTTATTCCTCTCGTCCGTTTCCCCTGCTCGGCTCCTCGTGGCTGTCGTCATCGTCGTTGGCGCCGACGTCGACTGTTCTTTTTCTACTTCGTTCGTTCGTCCGTCCGTCCGTGTTCTTGAAGAAAATTCGGTTTCGGTTCACAGCTTGTCGTAGTTTCTCAGCTCGCTGTTCCTTCGCTCGCGGCTCCGTTCGGATCAAATCAACGAAACCCGGCTCTGGCCAATGTTGGACCGTTCTCGGATGGAGTTCTGTTGCTCCCTCTTTCAGTTCCTCAAAATTTTCCGTTTTTGAGGCGCGCTGCTCTTCTATGATGTGACAGATTTTCGTCGATTCTATGAAGATACAGCGAGTGATTATAGCAAAACGTCGATGTCCGTTGGCTGGTGTCTTGGACGATAGCTCGACCGCGCGTCCGTCCGACCGATCGATCGATCGATCAATCCATCGATCGGCGAAGCGAGCGAGCGAGCGAATGTCCACCCGAAAGATCCCTTCATCCGGCCGGCCGCCAATCCATCCATCCATCCATTCATTCATTCATCCGTCCGTTTGTCCACAAATCATGAAACACACAGATAACAACAGAGTTCGCCGAAGGGAGAAATTCGATCGACCTTGATTTCAGCATTTAACGCTCAAATCACCTTTTCCAAATTTATTTCAAAACGGCAAAGTTCCGGGGTTGCGTACACAGTTTCTTGTCCGGTATAATGACAGCGGAGGAGTTTAAGACCCGCCACAGAAACCTGTTTCCATTCGACGATCGTCGCGTTGTTCTGTTCAAATGGAGAATGACCATGTGATCCTCTCATTTCATTCATTTCGTTGTTTCAGTGCATTTTTTTCCCTCCTTCTTCTGATCACAAGTTTAATTTCTTCCATTTTTCTCTCTCTGCCTCTTTTCCTTTCCTCCACCTGACGACAACATCCCATAGGAAGCTAGCGATGAAGTCGAATCGGTTCTTCGCGACTGAAGGCGTGTCCGCTTGTGCGCTGGAAGGTCTGGAATTCATGATGAACTCAGAAAGTTGATCTTCCTCGGAGCAGGAAAACTCCTTTGATAAATCGTCTGCTAGCGAGTTTGTTTTGATATGTTTCAAATAAAGGGGACGTGGTCGCTCAAATATGGAAATCGCCGACGGACGGTGGAGACTCCGCTTCTGGAAACCACAACTGTGAAGAAATGCAAATCCGTTCATTCTTTTGTGGGAGATTTCGAGAAATTATCCGCCGAGCTAAGTGTCGGTTCGCCGCATTGTTTCTCGAGTGTGATTTTCACCGGCTCTCGGTGTTCCTTCAATAACTGAGCTTCCAGCAGCAGCAACAACTTCAACAATGGCCGTCTCTCTCACCGTGGCTGACATTGATGATTGTGATGAATACGACGATGAATGCGGAACGAATGGTTAACGGATCATGGAATTCCGGGCTTGTCAAGCAGCCGCTGCTGCTGCTTCTGCTGCTTGCTCTATCGGTCGGTTGGTGGTTTACGCTTGTCGAGCAAGCGGTCGTGAGCGGACGTCCACAAAACAATCTAATCGCTGCTCGCCCTTTCGCTCGCTGTGATTTCTCTGACAGACGATGAAAGAAGCTTTTTGAAGGAGAAACTACCCGCTTGTCCATCCTCCTTGAACGAACGTCCACTTGTTGGCTGACTAGCGCCGAATCTCCAGCAGGACCGTGGATGACACTCGAGATGATGAATTCTTAATGTAGCCTTTTCATCTCATCGAGCGGCAGCGATCTCTATTCTCCGCGATCGGAATTTCGACATTTTGCGTATTTGCAACTGTTGCGAACCGCGTTGCATTCTTCCGCGTGTCCTTCGATTCGGATTCATGGCCTCGATTCCGGGTCCCGCCTGTTTCAGGTCTCAAAAAACACATTTTCGGGGACGATCGCATATTTTAGGGAGTTCTTCGCCGGGAAGAACGTCCCTAGCGCAGTTTCATCATCGTATCGGTTGCGGTGGGTTTGTGGCAGCAAGCTAGGGTTGAGAATAAAAATGGACGCTGTAATTGACAGCGCATTTCTGAGTTATTGCGACAGTCTCCTATAAATAGTAACCTTGGCGCGGCCGTTTGCCACGCACTGAGCGCACATGGGAGCGGATCCCTTCGAGCTGACTGGCAGCATGCAAGCTAGTAAACCGAGCCCTGACCCGGGGCCGCGTTACGTTTTCCGCGATCGTTAGATCCAGTGCGCCCGCGCGCGGGGCCCGATCTCCGTGCCTCGAATAAATTACTCCAAACTGAGTACGGTATTCTCTGGAGCGAGCGACCGACCGATCCTAGGCCATAGGCCCCGCGCCTGTTTTCGGCCCGTTCTCCGTTTCGTCGTCCTCGAGGCTGTCGCTCAGGCTCGGTAGGCCATCGGCTCGACGGTCCGTCAGGTTGACCATAAAGAGCCGAACAGCAGTTGACCAACGAAAAGTGGTGATTGCGGATTCACAGCTCTCGAAATGCCGCTGCCGAGGCCGTCATTGCCGACGTTGTCGTATTCCGTTTGGTTTGCGGTTCGTTCGGTCGTTCGGTCTGTCTGTCTGTCAGCGGGCAATCTCCGTATCCGAACCGTGATGTCACGGATAGAAAGCTGGTGGTCGGTACGACTTGCTTTACATTCCGAGCTGGTTCGAAACTCAGATCGTATCAATTTGGAATCTCGGGAGACAACCAGAATGCAAAAAACACTTCCGTTTTACAATCGGTCTGCCGGCGCGGCGACTCCCTCGACATTTGAGCAGAGCTCACAGCAGACATTTCTGCCGCTGGTTTGGGCACTGTCTCTTTGATGGAGATACACATCGAGTAACAACAGATACCAATACGTCATAGTGAGCAGTTTTGAGAATTCTCGCTCAGAGGACCGTTCCAGCAACGGTCTAAACAACGGAAGATTCGAATGAATCTGAAACTGCATGAATGAAGCAAAACAAACAGAAAGACTCCGAACTGTCTTCATTTCAAAATGTCTCCTTTCTGACTTACGCGATGCGAAGGTCATGGCATTGACGGTTAGACTGTCAGTTGGACGCGCAACGTCATTCGCGTTCAACGTAATGTTTCCATGGGTTTCCAACCTTTTGACAGAACGCGAAAATGTTTTTTTTAGCCGCTTGCCCAACCACTAGCGACGCGTTTCACCGTTTTGTGAGATGTTGGAATAGCGTCTCAGGTGTTAAGTTATAGCTCGACGAATGGAGAATTTCTCGACGGAATCCCGTTAATCATCCAAAGTGTTCATGGGCAGGGGGTCAAGGGTCGCGCGGAAATTCGAGGATTAACGGCAGCCATTAATTAACATGAGCATTTATTGAAAGACTACTGAAAGAACAGGAATAGTTGCGTCAATGAAGTTCCGTTAGAAGATTTTCCGACGCTACAGGGGGGTTCCAATCGGATCTCTTACACGGTATTCGGTCCTGGAAATCAAAGTTTCCAGATGTCCACAAAACGAAGAATGTGTCTATTGCAAATCGGAATTTCGTTCGAAAACGATACGCGGCCAACAGGATGAACGAAATGGATCATTTTCCACGCTTGTGTGACGTCGTCTCTTCGGCTTCGCCGCTGCCGTGTTGACGTTGTCCAGAACTGCGCTACTTCCGCTTCCATTGTGAAGTCGAAGAGCCAAGAATCACTGTCCCTTCGACTTCGTATCCAGAAGGCGGCGAATGTTTGCGATGCAAGGCTGTGCGCGTTTTTTTTTTAGTCCTTTGTCTCCTTGCTCCGATTCCTTCCCTCTCCTTCTCCTGGAAGAAGGAGAACGAGAGGATTCGATGGGTGACCTCGACCGTTACGAAGTTGTCCGCATGGAGCCGCGCATCGGATTCGAAATTCGTCTGTTATCGAATCGTTATTGACTCCGACCTTGCTTTCGGGCGGAAGCTTCTCCAGCGAGATTTCTTCCAAACGGGTGTACGCACGATCATCCGTCACCGATTGATGTCGAGAAATTTTCGAATTGTATCGTCTACCATCGCGTCGTCGATCCGAAAACTCATCGATGTGTGAACAACAAAAAGACCTGAACGCGTTCCTTTCATTTCTTGTTCAGATGGTTCCTTACTCTCCTCCGTTCATTCTTGGCGTTGTGTTTCGACGTCGCGCCACACTCAAACTCACTCTCCGCCACGGCCAACCCACGAACCGTTTTGAAATCACACTATTCCCGCTTCTACTGCTCAGCAACTGTTACCTGATAAACAACGCCACCACCAACAGTTTTTGGCGGTTGAAGGCCTCCGA
This sequence comes from Neoseiulus cucumeris, assembly GCA_021527715.1. NCBI lineage: Eukaryota > Metazoa > Arthropoda > Arachnida > Mesostigmata > Phytoseiidae > Neoseiulus > Neoseiulus cucumeris. The sequence goes on from JAJSRV010000054.1 coordinate 27,141, forward strand.
AATATCTGCTGAAATAAAGCGACATGTCAGATGCTGCCTGTGGCTTGGGATGCGGCCACGGTTGCCGCCGCCGCCGCCGTCGGGGTAATCACCGCCAGGAGCATCACAAATCCAACATATTCGACACCAAAACCACTCTCAAAACCAAAACAATGGAACCACAATGTGCTCATAGAAATTCCCCTCTAGTATCCGATCTTCGTTGCTTGATTTCATGCTTTGATTCACCACAATTCGATCCCGCGCTCCTAATTCCCGATTCTCAAGTTCCAGTGCCGTACGAAACAACGCAAACACGACGCCAAAGGCCAAATCTTGACGCCTCGTAGCGCGCTGCGGTGAAGAGTCCGTCCCAGAAGGTCTTTCTACGACGCTGCCGCAGATGCTGCGGGACCACAGTCGTGTTCGAACGTTTCTACTCGGTTAAGAGAATGAGACAGAGCAATTTTTTCTCGACGCTCGCTCGCTCGCCTGGCCGCTCGTTCTTTTGAAGAGGTCGACGATCGTTCTCAGTTCAACCTGGCCGCAGGGCCTACGGCGATGTTTCTGCCTCTCCATAAACATCCTGTGCGACTCCGTTCGTTTGGGAAGAAGAAAGAAAGAAAGAAACAGGGAAGAGCACAGAATACCAAAAAAGACCGGGTTTGGTTTATTCTTCGAGCTGTTAAGATAGAAATGGATCTCTCTCTGAAATCTCAACTCATCGGTTCAGCCGGTTATCAAACTTTTCGAGAGGTTCTTGTCAACAGCACTCGACAGACAAATCGGGAGACGAGTGGATCGAGTCCAAGGAGGAAGTATCGAAGCCGCAAAAGAAATCCCATTGATTCGAAGCTCCTGATCCTGATTTTTGAGTTGCTCTTCCGAGCGATTTTCCAGGAGGAACATCTTGAAAAACAATCAGGAGAGGATGCCAGAAGTCCGGGCTTGACTCTCGTCCGATTCTCCTCCGGCGGGAAAAAGCTCCTGAGGAAACTCCTGGAATCTCTGTCTCGATGGTGGGAGCCCACTTGACATCTCTGCGAGCACGCCGCCTTATGTTTAGAGCTCGTCTACGTCTATACGGTTTGAGTCCCGTCGTTCCGGTGATGATCAAAGCGACAACGCGGCACGGAGGATGGAAGGAGAACGGTGGCTCAGGACGACGAGTCCGACAGCGGCGCCGACATTGTCCAATTTACGAGACTTACTGTACGAGTCAGGACGACGATAATGGTCGCTCCGACGGAGTGAGTACGAAATCGACGCCACCGAAACCATCATATTGTCATCGGTATCGTTTTCAAATCGAAGTCGACTTGATTTTCCGAGGTTCACTGGCTTGTGATACTACTTGGCAGAGGGCCAGGAGATCACGCGATGCCTTCACATAGTGGGGCTTTGGGCCTTTCAACGTCAGTTATGTTTTCTCTTTCTTCTCTCTCAACCTCTCTCTCTATCAAAAGTACGCAGTCTCCTCCAGGCATACTGCGTTAGAGCCGAAACGTTCGATGTAGAGGTAGACAAAAGCTCGATCCTCCGTTTCCGTCAACGATTCAACGTTGGTAATCGGAAGGTCATGATTATCCGATGCTTTGCTTCGGGAAAGGGTGAAACCTTGCGAAAATTCGATATTCCGACGTTCTGTGTTGTCGCTCGCTCGCTCGCTCGTGCGGTAGTTCGGTCGGCCGCTCGGTTCTACATTGATGCATTATTCAGTGTTTTGCTACTCTGGCGCCGCCGATTCAAGCACTTGTCTTTGTCGAACGAAGCAGTTGTCGAGCCTTGCCAGTGATGATAGTTCGCTGTTTCGAGATTCTGCCAACCCTGTAGCCATTCATCTTCACCTACAGCGTACGTCCGATTGTCCGAAATAAAAAAAAACGAACGAGAGGGATTCGATGAATTCACCGCAAGACACAGATCGAATTCTCTCGTTCAATCGTCGGACCTGCGACATCAAAGTCACAAAAATGAAGAAAAACGGCGCGCGCAAGTTCGATTCAAAGCCCCATATCGTTGGCGTTTCTTTATTTCTCGTAGTTTCTTCAATTTCATCGACCAACAAGAGGAGGGAGGCATTCGGATGAACGAAGGCAACGCGAGGCAAGGCAAGGCCGGGTACCCCGCGCCGTCTTCGGACTGCGTGGGTTGTCTAACTTGTTGACTCGCCATGTAGCTAGCTAGCTACATAGCGGCTTGCTGACTGCCGAACGGTTCAACGTTTCGAAGGTCTTGGATTGTTTCTGGTTTTCTTATTTTTCTCTCCCGCTTCTTTGGTTCCGATATCGGTGAGCGGCGAAGAATGTCCGAATCAAGCTCGTCGTGAAGCAAACGTTGTCAAGAGTATCGGCACCACTGTGTAGCCGTGTTGTGGTGGCGGCGGCGGCGGCGGCGGCGCGTTTACGGATTCAATAATTTATGAATGGAAGCAGGTGGTTTCTGGGAACATCCAACTCCATGGGAGGACGCATACGAGCGGAAACTTTATCCGGCGGAGTAGTGTCCGATTAGAAAGCCTTTTGAAAAATGAAAGACGTCGTGTTAGTGGATTCTGGTGTTGTGTTTGCGTGGGATCCACGCCGATGGTTTGAACTTTGACTTCAAAAACCGATATGGATCTGATTCTGATGCGAAAATTGAAAGCACACTCGTGAAAACGAAAGGAGAAGAACAAACAGGAGGAATACAGTCAATTAGGAAGGAGGACGAGGAGGAGCCATGATGAGACTAGGAATTCGGAAGCACTCAGGGCGGCTCGGTGATGTCGGGACGTGCTGTGTCGCACGTGTGAGAGGCCAACACGCGAAACGACACTCTTCGTTATTCGTAAACACAGAGATTAGCTGCCGCATCGAAAACAGACTCGAATAACTCGTTTGTCGCTTTCCAGGTGAATCGAGACCGCGTGGAAACCATTTCGAGGAAGATTCGTGAACTCAGTCTGTCACTTTGAATACAGATATCTGAAATTTTAAAGACGAAAATTATCCACTCGGTCAGCTCACACGTTCGAAATGTGTTTAGATGCTGATAATACCGAGATCAAAATATCTGAACAAATGGCAAAAAAAGTTCGGCAGCGGCTTATCTGCTCGCTCGCCAACGGCTTTTACGTGGCCATTAGATGTGTGAGCGTACGATGTCATCGGCAGGCGACCGATCTTGGTGATTACGGACGACGTTCATTTGAAACGGGAGCGGTATCGTAGCCTCGCCCTCAGTTGAGTTAGCAGTCACAGTGATCCGCAATATTCCAGTTGACCTGAAACGACAGATTCCTCAGCTTCTCAGGAAGGGAGCCCCGTCTCAGGTCGGATCATTGTTCAACTCCATCGAGGAGTCTTCTGTCTGAACATTCCTCGCCAACAGAGCAGACAAAAGTCGTAAAATCGATGCTGTGGTCATTTGCATCTCAGGCACTAAAAATTTGGGGCGATTTCAAGACACCACGAAAGAGCCTCCTGCACTTCAACGGTATGCTCAGTACCCCGACACAATTCGTCTATTTATGCATCTATTGGCTTCTTATCAGATTAAGATAAAGAGTCTTCTGTTAGAACAACCAGAACCCTCCGTCAACAAGTGAGCCCGGCTCGACTAAGAGTCAGCCAGCCAGCCAGGCAGGCGAGCACCGAGCGAGATCAGGCGGAGTCGTTGCAGCGGCCCCAAGCGATGAACCGCTTCGTTCGTTCGTTCGTTCGACTCTGAGAAGATGAAACAAAATAATGTGAGAATGTTCGGCCGCCGCTGCCGTCGTCGTCGCCGCCGCCGCTGCCGTCACCCGGAGTAAGTGAACAACCAAGCCAGCCAGCCAGCTACCAGACAACCAACCAACCAGCCAGTCGAAAGCCCAGCCCGAAATAGCAGCTCGCTTGGATCGCCGAATGAATTCTGACTTTTCCTATGACAGTTAACAATGCTGTTCACTTATCCGTGTCTCCAGTGTCGTCGTCTTCGTGCCGGCGACGACGACGACGACAGCGGCGGCGGCGGCGGAGGGCAGCGTCTTCTCCTTCCAGCAGCGACACCGGTAATGTCAGCACAAGAAACAGCGGTTCCTAAGTAAGTAGAAAACTCCCAGCGGTTCCAGAGGCTTTAACAGCTCTTTCGAGAGAAAAGTGCAGAAAAATATTCATAAAAAATCGCACTCTTCATCTGTCTAAATTCACTACAATTTTCAACACCGGCGGCCGGCACCCATAAAAACCTAACAAACTCTGAGTCAGTGCAGCGTAACAGATGCCGATCTGTTGGTCAAGTTGGAGGCGGGGCCCGCCCTCCATCTCGTTTGACAATAATAGGGAAAATCGGGAGAGCTCGACGAACAAACATTGGAGAGTTGAATAAACGGAATGAAAAAACTCTGAACGTCTTGTGTCAACAGATGTTGATGCAGCTTTTGTGAGAGGTGTTGAAAAGTCTAAAACGATAAGCAACCAAAAAAAAACGAAACACAAAAACGTCTCCACGCGAAACGTAATTAGAACAATGCCTGCACGGAAGCCGGTGCTACATCTAGCGGAGAACCTTAAAAAGAATAGGGTAACCACAACTTCGTGTTCAGGAAAATTCGACTCGACAAACGAGCGGATCAGGAAACTCGGGGAAAGCATCGATCGATTCAAAAAGAATCGTAAGCAATCCGATTACACCGAAAGGGTCCGGCCACCCAGGGAATGTCTCGCATTCCGTTTCGACGACACCTCTACCCCTTCTCATGACCTTGCCATGCTCCATTCACTCCGAGCAAATCGGTCCACACATGTCAAAACAACGGAGGAGAATCTGGTTCCGTCTGGTTAAGGACGGCGCGGCGTCAGCAGCACCAGAATCGCAGAATGTATGCGAGACTTTTGGAAACGCGTTCGACTTAGATTCGTTTCGGTTGAAGGACAGCGTCCCAGGCACTCAGCTGAGCGGTCAAGTTGCAACACTAATCCTTGCCGCCGTCTTCGAAACTAGCGTGGAATCGAGATCTTTCCGTCGAATCGCCTTCCTCATGCAGACCGTTCCAAATCATGCAGATGAATCTTTCGATTCGTGCCTTGTTCGCAGCGTTCTGTTTTCAATACTCTTGGGTGACGTTTCCGCGTCGTCACAAGCTTCTCCGACGCAGCGTAATCGGTTTTGTCTCTGTAGCCGCGCGAAGAGTCGTTTGTGTATAGACTGCTCGCGAGTCTTACAATGTTTATACCTGGCAAGCCAACAGAGAGGCCAAGTGGCCAAACTGCCGGTCAGCTGACTCTTCGTTTAGGATAACAGAGCACTCAATGTTTCCTCACCGATGCTCCTCGCTATGAGCGTGTGTACCTTATGTGTGTACCTTGCGTACGTTGCTACACCTCGTCAGGGCTCTCCGCTCTGACGGACGAGTACGAGTGGCTTCTGTCATGACAAACGGGGTGATGTTCAGTCGCCATCGTAAACTGGCTGTCGATTCACGAACTGCGCGATGCTGCTGGTTGAGAGGCGCGAGGCGATCCGATACCGGAGCGATTTGTGAACGATTTGCCTTCAAAGACGTCTTGATTGGGCGGAATAGCTCTCCGGGCAAACAGATGAGGAATCACTCGTTCCCCGAACTGAATGAGTGAATAAAGCCATTCGGCAGTCGAGTGTGTCCGCCGTCATCGATGATCTCTTTGACGCAGGCATTCATCTGACGAGCGTAGTCGACATTGCCGTATTGATTCGATCAAACAAAACAGCGATTGTGAGTTCGGTATTGTGTACCGTTTCGAGTTGCTATTCATTACAGCTTGTTACAGAAATAGATCCGCTATTCCTGCCGCAATCATTGAAAGGGCACGTATTGATCTTTGGACCGAGCTCGGCTATCGACGCTTCCGTTTTCATCGTTTTCTCTCGGGTGTGAGAATCTTTGCCCGTTTTGAGGGCTCGGATTCGGTTGAAGTCTTCCGGAAGCTTTTCTTCTGAAATATCTTAGAATCTCGCGAGGGGAAGGTCCTCTTCCAGACAACGGAGAACTCGAAACCGAGATCTATTGGTAGAATCTTCATGGCCCGATAATCTCCGATGGACGATCCAGAAATCAGTGATGGTGCGCAGAGCTGCGAAGTTTCTCAGTGTACGTAGGATCTGAGTGTGGTTTCCGTAACAGAGAAGGGTTCCGTGCGGACTACATCGATTGGTTCTCACTGGCGATATAAGTGGTGCGACACTCGACTGCTCCTTGAATTGTTCCATCAGATGAGTTTATTCGGTCGGTTTCGCGAGCGCACTGTCCGCTTCGTCGCTCCGCCACCTATCTGACGATCTTTTTGTATTGACAGCGGACGACATGCTCGCGCGTTTGAATACCATGAATACAGGTTCGAGTGATGCCAACGAATTATGAACCGCCATTAGAAGTAGCGGTTGCGAAAACAACGGGACCGACGGCATCGATACCACGGACCGCGAAGTTATTGATCCAAGCTCCCTCCCACACCGAAACAGTCGACGAGACAATGTCGACTTCATAAAGCTGTCAGCGTCATCGGATCATTGGCTTCGCCCCTAGCGAACAGTTTCGATTCAGTCATTCATTTTCGGGTGACGATAAATCCGACGGAACACTTCTGATAGTTTCAATCCGGCGGAATTCGAGAGCTGATTAGTTTATTGGTTGATGGTAATCGGCTGTTCGGTCGACTGAACGGTACCTACGAACATCGCAGAGCTCGGTCGATAAGGATTGAAGCGGCGATATAAAACAGCATGTTTACGATCCGATGCTTCCGATCGAGTTCATTCGAAGGCAAGTATATCGTGACCTCCAAATGATCTTCAAGTCCAGAACTAAACTTGTTTGAGTCGAATCCGCCAAAACCGAAGTCGAATCCGTGACGGATCTCTTCTGGATCGATCGGAGATGTTCTCCGCAATCTCAAAATAGTCGCAAAAGACGTGGATATGTACTCAGATGGAATAATGATCTCGCGAATAAACATTTCGATGAATCGATGAAGTTGGGGCCCCGTCACTAGAGAAAACGTGTCGAAGAGTTATACTGTTTCTGTAGATTTCAGTATTCCCGCACCAAGTGATGTTCCACTTCGACTCTTGGAATTCTGGATTGTATGATCGATGATATCGTCCTCTTTTTGAACGATTTCCTTATCTCGCAATGCTTTTCCTCCAGCAGGGCCGTTCAGGATATACAACGTTCTGACCAATGGGTATTCACACAAGTTGAGCGATATGAAGACGTATCTGCAGATCCCTGGATGAACGAATAGAATTCATTTCAAGAATCCAACTTCGAAATATCGGAAGAGATTTGACGGTTTCAGGCAACGAACCCAGGTTGCCTGTGTTTTGATATCATCGCGAGTCAGCGACATCAACCCGTACAGGTATGCATTGCTTTCAGCAAAGACACCACTTCGGTCAGTCATCAAGTAAGAAGGCTATAGAGATCATAATCGATCTCGGTAGTTGGGTGAAATGTTCGCGGGAACGTGAAGCCTCGAATCGAGTTCTGTGTGAAGAATGGAGTTTCCTTCACGAAGGCTCGGAGACATCGAGGTTCGCCACGCGCGGCACTGGACGAAGTCGAACGAGCGTTATGAAAGAAGAGGACACAAATAGTCAGAATCGTCCGTTCATAAAAAAAAGCGATCGTTGGATATATAACGAAAAAGCAGCGGAAAAATAGATGGATATAGGTATGTTCCAGCAGTATCACAAGTGTACGGGGCACAGGTAGAGGTCGTCGGCACGTTCGACACCAATATTGGCTTAGCCGGCAGTTACTTTGCATCCCAAGTGGATTATGAGATGGTCAGGCCGAGAGGGACGAAGGGCGAGGGGAACGGAGCGGGTTTGCGGCCGGGGACAGGCCATGCTGTTGACCTGAGCCGCCGCCACCACCACAAGTTCCAATTTCTACTCGGATATACTCAGGATCAATAGCAAGACGGCCTGGGCGGCTGCTCGTCGAGCACTTCGGGTCACAACCGCTACGGCCCTGACTCGCCGGCCATTGGCCACAATTTCTGAAGTCATTAGGCACTCTCCGCTTACATAGTATTCAGAATATCGTGCCTTACACGAAAATCTTCAACAACAACAACAGCGACTAATGATGGAAGCATGCTGTCGGCAAACTTTTCAGATTGCGCGGGAAGGACTCGCTCGGCGGGAAGGGTACGAAAGGCCACATTCCAAACAATCGTTGGGATCGCAAACGGCCTTCCTAGTGAGAGAGGAAAACAACGGTTTTCTCACGCGCGCATCCCTGAATTACGTCGGGTCGGTCTCGAGCGGATCGCCCCTGAAAACTCTCCGATTTGTATCATGATTCGGATGATTGCTGTCGACGAGGGACAAGATTCCTGAAATCAGAGTTTTCCATCTGCATCACAGGAAGGTGGGTCGCTATCTACCGGAGGGAGTGTTGTTGCCAACATTGCCACAGACAAACAGTCTGGCAAGTAGCTCGGTCACTACGCAAGTTGCTTGGCGAAGGTCTGCGGGCGTGGAACGGAGAACCATTTCTCCAAGGAACGCACTCGACTCCCACAACGACTATACACCACCGACTATAGACGTGCTCAGACAGTTCAATTCCAAGTGGCGACCAGGCGGACGGGAGGGCTTGTGGTGGCGCGGCGGCGGCTACGCCAGCAAGAGGGGATGAACGGGCACTGCAAGCGTGTGTACTCGGTATAGAAGAAGAGAAAAAAAGTTGCCGGCTCAGATTGCCAACGAACCGGCTAGCCATGGAGTCGGAAAGCCGGCACGCAGCAGGAAGCCAACCAGCGAAGCAGGACGACCTGTGGAAGTTCAAGCAGTTGCTTCCTCTCTGCTCTCGTTTTTCTTAAACTCTCGACAACGAGCTCGATTCATTTTCTGCTCGGAATCGGCTGCAACAACCACCGACATAAAGCATCACATTCATTCGTGCAAACAAAACATTGGAGATCCGAAATCACGGAGCGCGCACAGAAAGTTGTCGAAATTTCCGAGGTTGTCGATCATTTCGTTTTGTTCGCGAATGCCGTTCATGTCGTCGTTGTCGAGGACCTGTTCGGTGTGGTCGTCGTCGTCGTTGTTGATGTTGTGGTGCGACGGACGTGATCTCGTCCACCTAGCCACCGTCTGCGTTCCTCAACTGTCAGAGCGATCCGTTAAGCTTGAGCCAATCTCAGTTAATGTTCGGCCGCTGAATTGGATTTCCCCGATGCCCTCACGACCACCGAGGCTCCGTTCAGAGAATACCTGAGCACGTTCCCCAGCAAAAATCAACCAGAGATACTCCATCGAGGCATTGAGCGGACAAGCACCGATGGGAACTCCGAGGAGCTTTCGCTACGCTACGTAATCCGGAGAAAGTTGTTTTCCATTTTCCCGTCACTCACTTTCACGAACAGATTCAGGTGAGTTTTCGATTTTCGAGTAGCCACGCAGTTCCTTATCTTGGCTTTGACAGAATCTTTCGGTTCCAGATCGAATGTTTTTCAGACAAGTGTTCAAATGTTTACGACTTCATAGTTATAGCCATGCGTTCAGACTCCGATCGATGAGGAAATCATAAATATATTGTTGGGGATATCGGTCACGATGTCGGCTGCCAGTCAGCCGACCAGGCAAGCAGTTCTCGGAGTCTCGACTCCGCTCAACTCGAGTCGAGTCGACTGAGTTGCTTCCAAATCGACAATCAAACTCAACGGGGGAACAAGCTCACAATAAAGCCGGTCGGTTACTCTCTTTCGCTTGCCTGGCTCGTCCGGTGTGTGTGTGTGTGTGTGAGGCTTGGTCGGCTGGTCGCTCGCTTGCTTGCTCGCTCGTTCAGTAGGGTCGCTCTCTTTCTCTCTACGAGACACGAATCACGCAATCACAAGGAGCAGCAAAGCATCCAAAAACAACTATCTCGAGGGCCTAATTTTCTTCTAATGGATGAATTCAAAACCGTCATCTAAATTGAAGAAAATGTAACAAATTCAAAGCAAACATGTAAGAACAACCTCAAGAACGCTTGTGTTCGTGTAGTTGATTACTTTCGGCGGGGAACGCGCTGGCGCTTCCCTTCTTTTACATCAAGGAGATCTCTGAGATCTTAACCAAGAGTTACACGGCCCCTAGAGTGCCGACCCTTACCAAAAGACTGGCTATCGGAGCCACAACACTTTCACCAATTATTCATCGGTAGAGATGAAGCAATACATCAAGGAGTAAATGCAACCAATTGAATTCATAAAGTCATTATTTGAGAGATATTGATGAAGGAAATCCGTGAAAGAGATGAACATAGGGAAGTGAGACGGACGACTTTGAATTCTCTTCTTGGAGAGCTGACGACTAAACGGTTTGTGGTGAGTGAGTCACAGTCTTTCGCGAAATGCTTCGTGCACAACACATTGCGCATCGCACCACGCAGAGCGAACATAGGGATCATTGGAGAGATTTCCTATGGATATTTAAACTCCATATCATTTTCTTTTCTCTGAGGTCCTTTTCGACGAAAAAGTTTCCGAATCGTCCGTGAATCAGATGGAAATCAAACTGCGGCCTCACCAGAAATCTCAGAAAACTGCTCTTTGAGCTCAAGTTCGAATAGAGCATCGATGTAGGCCACGTTCATCTCGGCCTTATCGTGTCGGAGTCTCCTCGAATACGTTCGGAGCTCATCCGATCTGAGGCCTGATTTCGATGTCGTTGGCACCCCAGATCCATCTCGGAATCGCGAGAGGAGCATGACGCTCACTCAGAGGAACGGGCAAATGTTGACGCTGACACGGTGTCTGTGTTCATCTCAAAAACAGCCGCTATTCCAACCGTACATATGCCGTCCAACTGACTCGGTAAAGAAAAGAATGAGCGAGTGAGAGTAGGTCGGTTTCCCGCATTCGCTTCTCCTGGAGGAAGAGTGGGGAAGGGGGGGGGAGGAGGAGAGGAAGAAGAAGAACTGGCTGAACGGTTCATTTTTCATTCACAGATCTCTGTTGTAAGTATGGCTGAGTAGCTCGCTTGCTCCGGCTCGCTCACTGGTTCACTGACTGGCGGAGACTTTCTCGGTCCCTCGTACTAGATATGGCATCGTCGTCCTCATCAATGTCGTCGGCAGCAGCAACAGCAGCGGCAGCAGCAGCAGGACTGCCTCCATCAGCAAGCGGCCGCTGCAGAATCGCACGTCGCCAGCCGGTCTGATCCGAGTTGAAGTCCTTGAGGCCGTCCTCGAATTCGGCCTGAATTTTGTTCTCGCCGGAACAAGAAAAACCAAAGGGAGCGGAGTCCGCCAGACCTACTACTAGCATGCCTGTGGATAGTGGGTCGAAGTGAGCCGCCGCCGCGGCTGCAGCATGGGCCGATGGCAGCGGTGCCGGTGGTGAGAAGCTGGATTCGAACCCGCTACAAGATCCGGAGGCCCCTCCGCTGAGTAGCGAAGCGGAATCAGCCAGCACCGGGAGCGGCAACATGTGCTCACTGTTAGTTCACTTGTTTGGACTCGACAGGCGTCATCTGACTCAGAATCGGCTTTCCTTTCCTCTTCATTCGACTCTAATAGGCTAACCTTGGGGCGATTATCTGAGACGAACTCGAGCTACTCCTCTCCGAAAATCCGATGACTTGTGGAGTCGATGGTTTCGATTACGTTTTTTTTGTGGATCGATCCGACTTCTGATTCTTTAGAATCAGATCTTCCGTTCATAAAAACTTTGTTTAAATTCGAGTACATCGAGTCCGATTTCGGGAGAAATAATGAATCAGATGTGGGACGAGGGACGGCTGCGAGGGTTCACGACGAACGGGGCATGATCTCAAACTGTTGTAACAATTCCACTTCTCAGCAAAGATTTTTCGTCTCAGGGAAACAAAACTAAGTGATCAATGTAAAGCTGAACAATCTCTCACGCAACAAACAAGCGTCTTGAATCGGCGGCGTTTCAGATTGGTTTTGATACAATTTCTAGACTGGTAGACGTTCGCGTGTCTAGGTCTATCGAACCAGACGGTATGTGAGTGTGTCGGTCGGTGCGCCCGTCTGAATGTTCCTATGTCAGAGCACCTGGTCACCTGGAGGTGGCTGTGGTGGCTGCACCGACGAACGGTCGCGCGGCTCAAGTACCTCCGAAAGGTTGTGTTCGACTGCCTAAGAATGACTGGTCTGAAAGAGCTCGTGTGTGAGTGTGTGTGTGTGCATGCGCACGAGTGAGCGACGAAAGCCCGCGTGTGTACAGGCCAGCAAGTTGGTCTCTATGCTCGATGTTTGACGGTTATCCAGTCCACAGATATCGAAGGCCAAAAGCAAGGTAATAGAGCAGCCGGCTGATACAGGAATCGTGGACTTTGTTTGTCCGCCGGCTCGCTTTACGACTAATTAGCATCACTCGAAGCAACTTCCGATTCTTAGGCAAGACGGCCGTAAGATCCCTCGTTTAGTGAGCTTTGAAGTTAATAAAACAATTGGCGTTATTTAGCTTCACTATCGTCATCATCATCACCGTCGTGGTCGTCGTTCGTCGTATTCGCCTCAGAAAACCAACGGAGCTAGAAGCAAAGTAAGCGGCTAATAAAGCAAGACTGAATAGAGAAACGAAAGACGGAGTAGAAGCAGCAGGGAGAGGAGTTCATGCCAAAACCAAAAGCGGAGTCAAATGGAGCCTCCCGCAGCCGCTGTGGCCACCGCCCGGCTCAAGAGGCGATCTTCAAAACAGTTGTCGATGCTTTATTTTCCATGTGAGTGTATTCCTCTATTTAGCACAAACAAAGCGCGGCATCGATATCATTGTCGTTCGGAGCCGTGGAGGACGTGAATGTCATCAGCCGCAATTAGGGATGACCATCGGCTCACGATGCTGGAGCACTGGAGCAAATCTTCCAAATATATGATATGCAGATTCAACGAGCGAGTTACGTTTTGGGACAACACTCACATCAGCGACGATCATCGCGAAATTATCGAAAATTCAACTCATCTACAATACCGTGGAATTTTTTCCAAATACTGATTTTCGGGACAAATTCCCTCACATGATCCATCGAGTGATGAAAACAAAAAGAAAGAGATCGAATTTCGTTGATTCCCAGTCGAAATCAATTTGAGTCAATCTTGTTGAGCAGCAATCGAAAATTCAACGCGTTTGTGGTAGACGCCGGTTGATGGCCGTTTGAGTCGAAATATTTACGAGCAATCGGACGCCCCTCATAGCTGTAGCCGCCGTTCTTTCGGTACCAACCGCCCGGTGGGGTGACTTCGTCGCACAGTGCGCAACTTCCTGTGCTTGCTCGTGGACACGGGAGCGTTCTTCGTCGACGGCGATGGCTCCAACAATCCCTACGACAACGGCAACGAACACCGAAGACTCGCGGAGGTCGCTCCGTTCTTCAGTTATATCGCTCGTCTTTCGATGAAACGCCCGTTGGTAGGGCTAAGCCATCGGCGCCGCCGCTGTCGTCGTCATCGTGGCCGCTTCTGGTCTTCGCACATCTGGTTCTCTTTCTATTGCTGTCTGGTTCGCGTTGTTCGTTCGATGGTTCGCGTAACTCACCGAGGGAGCGAGCGAGCGAACGAGATAGACCGACCGACAAATCAAGCGCTGATCCTCTAGTTATTCTTCAACTCCTCTCCTCCTCGAATTCGTTGATTTCTCCTATGTCGTCTCGTACTTCGCCGCCATTTCCCAGAAGGTTCGTATCCGTTTGAGTTCGTTCAATCAGCTACAGATCGGAACACTGAGTGGAGCTGCTAATCGAGCCGACGAGGCTTCCTTACGTGCACGTTCTCGATTTCGTTTCTCCTTTCGCATCATTTACCCTCGCTACGGGCGTCTATACTCCTCACTCGAAGCAGCAAAATCCTGATTTTTTTACAAAGTTCTCCTGAGACAGTGGTTCCAGGAGCAGCCTCACAGCGAGTATGCTCAGCGAGTTCGTGATTAACTTTGCGCACAGGAGTAATTATACGAATAAACTCGAAATTTGCGTGAAAAGTATTAATTCAGGAGATTCTTCTCCAATCGGAACGGCAGTTAGAGTTCGAACTCACGGGGTTCGGTCAAAAAAGGATTCAGCTATGGAACGCAACAAGATTAGAGCCCAGTATCCTAATTTGGGCGGTCGCGTGTCTCGTTAGAGGCGCCGGTTGCATCCGATCGAGAAACCCCAAAAGTACCATCCTGAGCGTGCACAAGCCGACTGTGCGTGTTTACGTGCAGCTGATTGTGTTGATGTCATTGTTTTATTCGACCACCGGTCGTTCACACCGCTGCATGCTCGAATACGATCGGTGAGCATGAACGTCAACTAACAACTGTTGAAGAGAGAGAGATAGGGCGATCGGGGGAGAGGTATCTAGGCTAGGGTAACCTACGAGGTCCGAACGGCCGGCGGATCTCCTTCCGCCGGATCAGGTCGTCCCGTGAAAAAGCAGCTCGCTGGCTGCCCCTTCGATTCTACTTCTCACGAGACCATAGGGCCTCTGGGTGAGCGAGCTGCCAGTTCGTCGGTCCGTCGACCGGTGAACCTTGGTCTCCCTTGGTCGCCGACCGGCCTCTCAGTTTTCTCCGACGGAAACGTATGAATGACTGACATTCTGCTCTGATATTCTGAATGAACGGAGAACCAAGGGCAGGACACGAATCTAACGCGAAAGGAAAACTGGATATGTGATGATTATCATTGAAAATCGATGCGGAGATTGCGCCAGAGGCCGATGAAGGCTGATTCGGAGGCCAAATCGCTCGTTCTGTGATTTTGGTCCAATCGCTTGAGAAGAATTTCGCCCCACGTCTGACAATGCTGTCCACGACATAGAGACACCTGTGAGCTTTGGTGCAAAAACTTCCTAAACAGCGGGGAGGGGTGGAGAGAATGACTAAGAGCTGGGTAGAGTAGATGGGGTGCCCGGAGGGGGAGGGGATTTCAAGAAGGAGTTCCTACTGTGGGCTTGATGGAGTCTCATAGAGAAGAGGGAAGGGGCTACATGACATACATGGCTGCATGCATCGAAAGCAAGGCCCGTTGTTTGCAGCAATCGTTCCCACAGATCTCGCTGCGTTCCCAGCGGCTGAAAATGAGAAGAATGTTGAAAAAATTTCCCGGATCATTTTTTCGATCCGGACCGATCGAACACTCGTGATCCCTTCGGGAGCCGCTTTTGCGACAATGGGCTGATGGTTAATTATGTTAAATCACACAATTCAACAGACGAACATAAAGGGCCAGCGCCCGTCCGCAGATTGTTTGAGTGCTGGGAGAAGTCATTAAGGGTTCACTCGTTCCTTTCCGTTCGCAGATTGCTGCCAGGTTTTTTGGTTCCTCTCCGTTTCCCTTTCGGTTTTGCTTCTGTTGTGTTCACTCTGTCGTTGGACACCTGCGGCTTCGAGCGACAGGCGAAGAGGCGATCAAGCGGGCAGCGAGCAAACCGAAACACGGCGCACAGTCAGTGAGAATCACAAACCCAGATTTTGAAAATCCAAAAGCAATCATCGAGGGAATGATTCCCTTCGGAAATTCATGCGAATCCCCCGCGTCTCCTACGACGCAGCTCGCGGAGCTCGGATCATCTGCTGAAGCAAACATTGGCGTTTCACAGCAGGTGAGCCATGAACGCACCTTGGAAACGGATGTGGTCGGTAAACCTTCGAGGAAGCTTGAGGTCGAAAGCGAGGGGATTGTCTTGTTGCACGCGGAACGCGAACACGACGAAAGCTTCTTAAAGATGAAGCGGCGTAAATAGAGACAGAGAGGAAACGTCGGCATAGAAGCGGGATTTTGAAATGGTTTGTTTGCACGAACAGGGATCTAATGTGCTCTACACATTTTCAGAAACATTGTGGCCATATCGCGCCGCCGAGCAGGGGGGGGGGGAGGCGGGGCAGGGGTTCCTAGGTAAGCGGAAAGCGAGTGAGCACGAGCGCGAGAAAAACAGAGGGAGAAATGAAAGGGGAGGGAACAACCTCTTATGGGAACTCAATCCTTTTTAGCTTGTTCTATGTACGCGAGTATTTTTCTATTCTCTCGTCTTTTTTGTAGACCTCTGAAACACGGCAAAGACAACTCTCCAGAGCTCCGCGGCTCCAACGAGTTTGTTCACGCCGAGCAGACATAAGAGAGTGGAGAAAGTAAGGAGGAAGGAAGGAAAGGAGCAAAAAAATGAGACACAGACCTTAGAAGGACGCTGTTGACTCTAATGTGTCAATGCGAACGCGGGCCTGAAGATTCTCATCGTCTTTGTTCTGGATATGGACGCAGAACAAACATATCTTCCCGAGTGAGAAGATATGGGGAAGCTGAACAGGCCGACAAGCGAAGCGAACGATAAACTTCTTGTTTTATTTGAAATAATTTGTGACGAGAGGCCCCCGCAGCAGTCGTCGCTGGGCCTGGTGTTGTTGTTGACACTGTGTTTGTCGCATAGATCGAGCGACGGAGCACATCTAGAGATGCAGACTGCGAACGCTGACCGAAGACGATGACGCAGAACATAGATCGCGAAGCGCTGTTATTCTGATTCTCCTTTAGTTGGTTCGAAACACCTTTCCCCTCGCCTCCTGGTCTTTCGGAGTCTCTCGAAGTCCCTCATCGCAAAGAGATTTTTTTTCTTCTGGAGTCGAGAGCTTTTTGGCGGGTTGACGGGCTGGCGGGCGGGCGGCGGGAGCAAAGAGAACGGTGTTGGCGGTGGTGGTCGTACCGGGACTTGCAGAACGAACGGGCGGAAAGAGCCCTTCGCCAGCCAGCCATCCATGCAGCCAGCGACATCTTCAACAAAGCGTTATGCCTTTCCTCTCTCTTTCACTCTCCCTCCTTCATCTCTCTACCCTTTCTCTTTCTCTCTCATTTTGCTCTCCCTCCTCTCTCGTTCATCTCTCTCAACCGCTTTCGTCTTTTTTATCTCCTGAAAGCTCTCCTCTCCGATGGTCGACAAACCGACCGACCAACAGATTCTCCTCGCCCCCTTCATCCCCCCATCGCCCATGCCGCCACTCGTTATTCTCCTCGCCTCTCCCCGGCTTTCTTCCCTATCCTCCTTTCCCTGGGCTTCTCCACGACCCTCTCCTCTCCTCCCCCTCCCCCTACACTCGCAAGAGTCCTTGCCCTAATCCGACCCCGTCTTGATATGCTTCTCGTCGACTCCCGTCCCCTGCCGAGTCAGTTCCTTCTCCTCGGTATGGTAGTATTTTCCGCAGTTTCGACCAACTAAGCGAAATTGTCGTCATCGTCGTCGACCTCCGTTGCAGCCGCCTCTACCAGAGCGCCCCCTGACGAATTCGTGGTGAATCCCCTCTTGTCGTGGCGGCGGCGGCGGTGGCTACGACCAGGACGGCGTTGCTTTCTTGTGGGGGACCCACGCTCGCTCTCACTGGGACTTGTTCACACACACACACACACTCACCACGACCTGTTTGTAGCCAGCCTGTGGACCAAATTGTCTCCCTCTGCCTGCCTGCCTGTTTCTCTCCCCCTTTCTCTCTCTCTCTCCCTCACTCTGTGTCAAACTTGGTGTGCATGAAAGCGAGAAGGAGTGTGGAGCTCGTCACCTCTCTAGAATGCTTCTCTCGGTCGTTTGACTCAATTGGAGGCGGATAGGATGAACAACGAGCGGAAGAGAAAGCGAGGAAGCCTGTATCAAAACAGTTGACCGCGCGAGATAAACCGTTTATGAACTCATTCCATTGTCATACAAAAACTAAAAAGCTTACACCCGGGTCATAGCCTCATTCGTTTAGAGCACTAGACCTCGATCCAAGACGAGAACCATCTCCAACCGAAGTATTCTTTCCACCTTCGGCCTTTGTCAAATATGTATAGAGCGCGGTGCATGATTTCAGTTGTCTGCATCCGATGTCGATTTTGTTTGAGGGTAATCTTGGAGCTCGTTGGGGAGTAAGTATCGACCACGAGCGTCGGAGCCAAACGTCTCTGCGGTTTCGGTGTTCGTCCTCGCCGTTGTCGTCGTCAACAGCTCCCTTCTTATCAGTGCTTCGCTGGCCGGTGCCAGGTATTGTGAGTGGGTGGATTGATAGGGCTTCCTTGACTATCACCACCGCGCCGCAACTACTTCGTCGGCCAATGGTAGCCGCTGGCATCGAACGAAGAAGACCACATAGACTATCATGGGAGCTTGTGCCACGACGAACATCACCCAACTACGAAAACGATGTCGACACTCCGAGGCTCACTCAGAGATGGCGAATCGAAACTATGGAGTAGCCAGATTTCATGAAATACTTTCTCAGGATGTGGTTTCGAATTTTCGGAAAAACACAAGAGCTTGATCGCGGGATGGAATACAACAACAATGACGTCAAGATGAAGACCGAGAGAAACGAAACAGAACCGTTTGTTGCCTCTGATCGCCCCCAAAACCGAATCCCCACCCAGCCGTCAGCTATCGTTCGCTCGCAGAGACACGAAGGAAACCACCTGCGAAGCGAGAAAGTTGATGATGATAACAACGAAAACAAGCAAGGGGCACTCTCACACATACGGAGGCAAACTGATAACTGAGTTTAGACCCCCGACTGCACAATCAGCATTGCTCATTCACCTCTCCTCGGTTGCTCGCTGGACTGCCCGCCCGCTCGTTCGTTCGTTCGCTCGCTCGCTCGCTCGCCAGCGGTTTGCTTTATCATCCATCTGAGCGGAGTTAAGAGATAGGAGAACGGAAGAGAGCCGGCGGGAGAAGGGGCAGAGGGAGGAAGGGAGAGATAGGGAGCCACACCCTTCGGTAATTGTTTGAAATTAACTTCATGCTCTCCCATTCCGAACGAAGAACACAGCCGCTCTGCTCCGAGGACTCTCAACGTTGTCGGCAGCTAGAGCACCGCAACAAGAAAAACATTCATGGGTTCATTGTGGGGCTCGCGTTCTCGTTCTGAAGGAGTTGTTGCTCGAATCGAGGCAGACGCCGTTTTCACACGACGTTCGCGGTATCTGACCAGTTCAACGAGTTCCACGACTTTGGATCCGTTATCGATTCGTTCGCTGCAATGGAAACTCTGCTCTTCGGGTTTGAAACGACAGATTCAGACATCGGAAGACGCAGTCCCTGAGGAGTAAGAGAACCGTTTTGGTTGGGCCCGACCACCGAGAACGCGAATTGATGAAGAGAATAATTCCTCAATTCGCGAGAGACAGCTGTTACGGTTTCCAGGAGAGCGCAGGCTCGAAAATTTTGTTTCTTTGCTCGCTCCTCTCAATTCGCTTTTCCCTCCTCTTTTTATTCTTTTCCTCCATCGTTCTCCTTAACTTGGTCTTCGCTGTTGTCCCGGTCGTCGGCTTCTTTCTGAAGCTTCATTTTTGACTGGATACGTTCATTCCCTGCCTCATGCTTTTGTGTGGGTGGCTGTACGCGTTCCACTCTCCGGCGAGTCCGACTCGACCGTGTGAGTGAGTGTTCGACTCGAGTTGACTGTGTATGAGCAGGGGTCGCCCGGTGGGTCGGTGGGTCGGCCAGGCTGGCTGCGCACGGTCGGAGAGTGTTGTATCCCTGCTCCGTTTT
Organism: Neoseiulus cucumeris; assembly: GCA_021527715.1. Lineage (NCBI taxonomy): Eukaryota > Metazoa > Arthropoda > Arachnida > Mesostigmata > Phytoseiidae > Neoseiulus > Neoseiulus cucumeris. The sequence continues at coordinate 46,573 of JAJSRV010000054.1, forward strand.
CCTCCCAGCACCGTTTTCTCAGCAAGCCTCGAGGGGTTCGAAGCAAGAGCTTGCTTGCCAAGGGAGCAGCCGCCGCCGCCGCCACCACCACCGAGCTCAGGAGGAGGTAGTAGCGACTAATAGCCCTCGGTTTGTGCTTGCTTGCCCGCCTGGCCGCTTCATTCCTGGCCGTCCGCGTGGTTCCTTCCGTGTGGATGGAGCTCGAACTCGGGTTGGGTTCTACGCGGAGTTCTCAATGGAGAGCATTGGCTTACGGAGATCCTTACGGGGACCCCATATCCCAGATGTTAGCAGTCATGCCGTGACAACCATTGCCCCTTTTGAAACTCCTTCTTGGTCCGAAGACGACTTCTATCTCGGCCGTGAGGAAAGTCTTCTACTCAAGCTGAGCGTGTGCTCTTCTGATCCAAGAACTAGAACGGTCAACTGCAGGTTAACGAATGATCATCGAATGTCCCCGTTCTATTGTTTCCAGTCACTCGAAAATCTTCTCACATTTTCAGACAAGTCCGTGCAGCCTTGAGTGAGTGCTAATTCTTCCGAAGCTCCCACATCCGCAACTACCGAAGGCGCAAAAGGAAACAATCTTATTGTTAATTTCGAGACAGGAGCAACTGTGTCGATGCTGTTCCTTCTCTCAGTATCTCTTCTATTTTTATGGCTGATAATTTGCTCCCCAGGGTGTGAGCTCGAATCGCCGCCAACAAAACATGGACTCCACAAGGAGTTGAGCATCGGTAGGAGGGGATGGAAGAGGAGCTGAAAGAAAACATAGAGAAACGAAGGAGAGGAGCGACTCGACTCAAAGGCGATTAGGCAATCCGTATCCCGGTTGGAGGAGCTCCCTTCTCCAGGAGAACGGCCTCAGGAGAACAAGCAACCGATACCTCTGACGGAGCAGGAGCCGAGAGAAGAATCAGAGGACTATTGCAGGGACGGAGTCGAGAGAGAAAGTGAAAGCGCGCGGGGGAGAACCGAGAACGGCGTCGAGAGACGGCGGAAAACTCGGCGGGAGAAGGAGGCGGAAAAGACGGCTGCTGTTTCAGCTGTCGGGCAGGGTGAGCAAGAAGACAGCATTGGAAAAAAGTGGGGACCGGAACCAACGAGCAGAACCAGAGGGTACGCTGAGGGGAGAGGGGGGATGAGGAAAAGAAAGAAAGAGGGGAGAGAACAGAAGAGAGAGAGTGAGGACAAAAACAAACCGTTAACCAAGAATCGGGATGATTGGTCGGATTATCAATCTGACATCGAGATTTATGAAAGACCGATGAGCTTCTCACTTTTCGTAAAATAACGCAATCTGACCCTCGACGCGATTCGGTTCCGTCGAGTTCCCTTGTCAGAGTGCATCGAGTTCTGGATGGGGCACGGAACGGGAATACGCTGACGTCGAAAGAGTTCTTGAATCCAGTCACTCCTGAGAAATCCGATTCAGGAGCTGGAGAAGGAATCGGGCGGCTGCTTCGAGAAGAGTGAGGAGCAGCAAAATGAGAGGAAAAGACGGAGACCTCTCACGGTTAGTTTAACTCTAGTGCCTTTAATAAGAGGGATCGACTTTTATTGACTTGAGATAAGGACAGCCAATCGGCGAGCAAGCAGCCAGACACACAAACAGGCACACTAGCGAGAAAGTGCGCGTCACCGCCTTTTTTCCCTGAATGAGTTTCCCGTTATCTTTCTCTTGCCTCCAATCCCGTTTCCGACTCCACTCCTTTTCCCTCTGCTCGACGTTTCCACATGCCTTACCTCCTGAATGCTTGTTATCCTTCTCCCTCTTCCTTCCAGTGTCTCGGTAAGCCTTGAGCGCTATTCTCTTCGATCTCCGTAAGAACTCGGTAGCTCTACTTCTTTGCATGAACTCACCTATCCGGCCAACTCCATCCAGCTTCCTGCCACGATTCCCAAATGATGTCTCAACCACAAAACGACGAGATTGCCAAGTAGTCAGCGCGGTTTGCACCGAAGTCGAATTGATTTGCCGAAGAACAGTCTCGGCAAAGGGTGGCAGCTCATGTTCTCACTCCGTGATGAATTCATCCTACCTATGCGGGATTCTTCGCTGCTCACTTTTATCCGAAATAACAACCGTAATAGCTTTCCTTCGTTCAGAATCCTGTATCGACGAATTCTGACAGATGATCGTCGAAAAATCTCCTCTTCCGTGCGGCTGTTCCCTCTGTCCTCGACGATGTTCATCTTGAAAGCCTCGAGCCGATGGTTGGCAGAACATAAATCAAAGCTCGTCCGCGTCCTGTCCGCTTCAGAGTGCGTCATGAAGCGTCCTTTGAGTTGATTTCCAGAGGCGGCTGAGTACATGGACGGTTGTTGTTGTCGTTGTTGATGATGATGATGATGGCTCTGCCAAGCTGAGAGACTGACCCCTAAAACTCGATCGTCGTAAACACCGAAACAGATATCCGGGATCCACATCGTTTTCAAATGGAACGAAGTCGAGACCTGTCATTGAAATGGAACGAGCTAGAATACTGGAAGAGTTGGGGGTCTTTTCTCGCACCTTGCGTTGGGGAATGGAGAGGAGAAAGAAAAGTACCAACGACCGAATGGAGTCGCGAGGAGACTTTTTGTGAAACCTCAGTATGCAGTTGCCTCATTATTCGGTAAGCCTCGCCATTAATGATCCTAACGAGTGTGAGCCTCTTCCACTCGCCGTGGCCACATTCATGAGGGTAGGTTTGTCGACTTGAGCGACATCGTTCTTCGCGAAGTCAACTCGTTCTCGTTCAACACAATCTCAAAAAGTCAACGAATCGGGAATCTTTCCGACTGATTCGCCCAATTTCCCCGCGGGTGGAATGTCGGGACTGAGAGGCGGGAGCAGCTCTCGCGTCTCGCTCATAGCTCCAGGTCCTCTTCGAGTTGAGCTGGAGCTTCCTTGCTCGGCTTCAGCGGCCGCGGTGGCGGTGGTGGTGATGTTGCCTGCTGCTAGTGATGGTGGTCGTGGCCATGGTGGCAGTGGTGGTTTGGAAGGCGCGCGTTCCGCTCCAGTGTTACTTATTTACCACTTACTGCTTTCTCTATTCGCTGCCAGTTGGGTACGAGTAGGGCGGACGAGCCGACATGTTGCCCCGCTGGCTGACTTCTTTACTTTTGTGTGTTGAACGAACGAGCAAACGAACTGGCGGTGGTGGCGGCCGCTGTCATTTCGACTCGGTGTTCCAGCTCGGCCCACCGAAAACCCGAGCACCGAGCCGTTCGTTTGCCCGCTGATCTCGAGGGGGCTCTACTAGTCGTAGCAGCAGCGGCGGCGGCTGCTGTCGCCCCCGCAATAGTCTGCATTACGTTTCATAATAGAAAGTCAAAAGAAATCTCTTTTCGCCATCGGAGCGGGATGCAGCGGAGCAGTAGGCTCTTTGGTAGAGATGGAAACGACAGCAGCCGCCGCCTCTGCTGCTGCTGCCGCCGCCGCCGTCGCATAGAATTCAAGTACCGCCTTCCAAGGGATTCGGCAAAGCGCCTACACACAACGAAAACGACAGAAATAATGTACCGCTCAGGTCTAGTGTTTTCCTTGAGCTCATGGATAAGATCCTGGAATTCAAAGTCAGCTTTGGCGATCCATTCACTTTTTTTGTTCTCATTTCTTTCATTCATCCAACTCCATTGTTGTTCTCTGTGTGTTGACTCCCGGGTTCCATTTCGTTTGTTGGTTCCGGAGTTTGTGTTACTTCCTGTACCTGGAAAAGAATTACAATCAGTCCTCCAGAGAGTCGAGCACTTCTGAAGAAGATACCCTAAGGTGGATGATAGATCTTCAGAAAGAAGTAGGCTGGAGTATGGGAGGAGGAGGAGGAACTCCTTGGACGTTTGCTGAAATGAAAGGATTAAGCGTTCGACGAATGAGTGTTCATGGGGTTTCAGAAACGGCGGCGACGGAGAAGAGATGACGGCGGAAAGTGGATGGATTCCGACTTGACACTTGCCCCTCTCCTTGATCTCTTGCACAGCAGTCCGATTCTGTTGCTCTGGTGGCGGCCTCTGAGTCGATTAAGGTTTCCGTTGTTTGGCTTTGGTTTTCTTGTGAAGAGCAAACTAAGCCAGTGGTTCAACCATTCGTTGGTAGAGTAACTCTCAACGAATCAGTTGGATGATCGGAATACCAAGTACGTGGCGAGAAATCTCCGGAAGGCAGTCGATTGATGAAAGCAAGCTCAGCCGCAATCGTTGCAGAGATCGGAGTGGCATAGCAAATTAAGAACTTTAAAGCCGCGGCTAAGCTGGCCGGAATAGTCGACTGACTTGCGAAACTCATTCAAGACTCACAAGCAGTGTTGCCTGTTAGGCTGAACGGGAAGAATAAGACATTGAAATGGGCCCGGTCCATTTGCAGATTGGCATTTAGGAGCAGGAGCGGCCGGCGGTGGCGGCGGCGGCAGCAGCAGCAACGGCGGCTAGAGGAGTACATCGCGCCGCGCCGTACATCGGGTCACGTAAGCTTTTTGTTCCTCCCTCGTCGAAGGCTTCTTCGTCCGTGGCTCTGTCCTCCCCTCTCGTCTCCGTGTCCATGCGCCCCCGTCTCCTTTTTTCTCTCTCTCCGACCCGACCCGGTTCTCCTGGTGACCCGAGTTAGTTTCGGTTCTCCCTGCGCCCCCTCCCCCTCCGCCAACTATATATATACAATACTCATCCCCTGTTGTCTCACTCTCTTGCTCATGAGCCGCTTTCCGTTCGGTCCTTCTCGTCCGTTCGGGAACAGCCGCACCAGCAGCAGACGATGAACAGCCGCGAGAGAGGGACTCAGTCAGCCAGGGCTAAATGGAGACGCCAGGAGTTACTTCCCCCGTCAGCCCCTCAACATTCCTCCCCTCCTCTTTTCCTCAACTCTCCCCGACCCCGCTGGTCCCCACCGGCAGACTGCAAGCCTCCCCTAGGCTCGCCACCGTCGGTCCCAATCCCACGGAGAGCGAAGACCCTTTCCACTCAGCTACTGGCGGCAAGACGAAACTGCAGTCTGCTCGCGAACGGACGGACGGACAGCCGGATGGACGAACCGACAGACCGAGCAACCGATCCGTGGGGCAGACCCGCGCGGCTGGGCCAGGCCAGGCCTGACTTAACTCTGCTTGCAGAGTTCCTAAACGATGATCCCATAGCGCGACCACTCGCCTGTCCGCCCGTTTCGCCGAACGACCGACCAACCAACCAACCAACAAAGCGACCTGTGTCAGATCGATTTGCCTCTGTCTCTAACACACGGAGACAAATTCAACGCCCAGAAGCAAGGTTACCACGTAGCCTCGCCGAAGCATCTGCCTATCTGTTACTAGAATGGGGGACCATCGCTTCGTCGAGTTGTTGCGGAAAGATTCGGATTCGAATCTCGTTTTCCTCAACTTTCGTTCCATCGAACGGAATGGACATCGCTTCGGTGTCGCGAGGACGATTCCCTTGGAGTTTCGCGTTTTTCGTTTTTCGTACGGAGTTTCGCGTGCATGGGATCTCTCAGCCGTACGAAGGCGGAGATCGCAAGTGAAATAGACATTTGTTTTGCAGTTCTTTCCAATCTGACGCGTGTCTTTCCCCTCGATGGTCTGCTGTTTTCTCCTGATTATCCCCTTTTCCCCTCGATCCCGCCTCCCCATTTACTTTCCCTCTCCTTTTTTTCTCCTTCTCTCCTGTTTCCCGATTACTCTTATTTTTTTGTTACATATCGGCGTGAAGTCGTGCCCCTCCCCATCCCCTCCCTGACAGGTGGAAAATACACAGCCCAAGAGAACAAAACGGCGCGGCGGCTCGAATTATTGACCCTCTTCCACCTTTTATTGCGCCTTACGTCTTTTTTCTCTTCGCCAGGGAACCTGTAAATAGTGTCTTTGCTTGACTGCTAAGTGATTGACTGATTCGGTCGACTCTTTGCTCACAGAGCTCTTCGATCAGCTGACTGACTGACTGACTGACTGACTGACTGACTGACTGACTGACTGACTGACTGACCAAAGGACAAATCGACCGTCCACGGGCTGGCCGAGACTGAATCGATGCAGACAACCCCGCGAAGCTCTCAGCTAATTCAAGCTGACATCTTATCTCTCGGGTTATTTCAAGCTCAGGAGAGACCGGATGCAATCAGAAATCTAAGATCTGACGGTATCATGTCAAACAAGTTCTAGCGTAGTCTGATGGTCAACGTGCCTGGGAGTGAACGCTGAATAATGGATCATGGCTAAGATCTCCGGAGTAAGGAATTCAGGACGCTGCTGTGATCCTGGCCAGCGCTGCCCAGAGACTGCATCCGAGATTCCGGTCAGGGCACGCTTTCCAGATGAACCTAGTCAGTGCAACTGGGGTTCAGAGGAAATCAGTTGAATGCAGCCTTCACTATCTCAAACTGATTCTGAACATCGAATCGATAATCCCTCCCCGAAGAGCGACCTTCGATACGGACCTTGAACTCCTATAACCTTCGAGTCTCGGCCTGTTCGCATATCACGGAATCCGTTATTCCTCTTTCCCGAGACCGTTATTGAAATGCAATCAACGGAGCGGAGATTGACTCCTTGGCGGCTGCGAAGGCGCAGGAGAACAGATTACTGCCAGAAAGAAGTACGCGGTCCGAGAACGAGGGAGAGAGTAACGTTTGTTTATAGCAGATGTTTATAACTTGTTAGCCATTCATGAATAAAGGGAGCAGAGCAGGCGAACGGGAAAGCGGGCGTACGGGTGGCCAGGCAAGCAAGCAAAGAAAGCGACCACAAAAACTTGGGTGTTCCGAAAGAAAGCACAGCATGGGCCTTAGTCAAAGCGACGGACGAACGGTCCGAGGGACAGACATACAGACGAAGGAACTTGCCGACCAAGAGCTGAAGCCGCCGCTGCTCTGCTGGCTGCGTATAACTTTATTAGGCTCAGTGGTGTCGTTATCACGTTTTGTGCCGCTGCTGCTTGTGACCTCCGTCGTCCATCTCCGTCGATAAGATTCGTCGAAGACTATGGCGACGGCGGAAACTCTCCACTCCACTCCCGTTTTCTCTGCTTCTCGGCTGCTCAAGCTCGCCGCTGGCTGTGAGGTTTTTTCTCGGTTTTCTGCTCGCCAACCAACGAAGAGACAATTACTGCCATCGCTCACCGAGCTCGACATCTTTCCTTTCGCCTCTTCTTTCTACGCTTCCCTCTTTCCGCCTGAAGCTCGCTGGACGGCCCGCTCCCGCTTTCGTCCGAACGTCCGTATGTCTGAAACCCTTTTCTCCTTCCTTCCCCCCCCCCTCGGCTCCTGCCCACCACCGTCCATCCCGTCTCTCCTTCTGTCGTCGTTTTCGAGCTCTCTTTCTCGTTCGTGAGAAGCCCCTCCCCCCTACCATCCCGAAACGGCACTCTCTGTCGTCCCTGTTCCTCAAAGTCAAAAACTGTCAACGCAACCGTCCGTGCGTCCTTCCGTCCAACCGTTCGTCCTGGGATTCAAACGATGGACTAAGCGAACGCTCCCCTCAACCTTGAGGGGTTCCCCTACACTAAGAGGGGATTTTCCTTTCTCCTCAATCTCAACCCCAGCCCTCCTGTCTTTCTCGGTCTTCAACCCCTCCCTCGTCTTCTTCCCATGTGCCCCCTTTATGTCCTCGTCGTCCGCGGCTCCGTTCGTTTCTCCCCTACCCCTCCCCTCCGGATGACCCCCTTGCGTGATCCCCCTTCTGCTTGAACTCTTTAGTTCTCTCCGGATCGTTCTCTTAGCCTCCTGTTCCTCAATCCCCAACGCCGCCGCCGTCGTCGTCGTCGCCAGTGGCACCGCTACTAGCTGCAGCCGCGGCACCTCTTCTTCCACACCCTTGGCGGCGGCCTTAATGATATCAAATTCGGAGCCCACCCGCCCGCTTGCCCGCCATCCAACCAACCAAGCAAACGACGAAGAACCAACCAACCAACCAAGACCCGAGCCTGTTTCTCCTGCCTTTCGTTTGCGCTCCCGAGTCGCCTTCGTCGACACCGTTTGCTGCTGCTGCTGCTGCTGTTTCGCTACGAGTCAAGCTCATCATCATCATTTCTATGGATGGCGAGCACGGCCGAGAAAAGAAGGAAGGAACAGCTCTAGCAGAGCAACGAGGGAGCTACCCTGGGTACCTTCTGGGCGAGTGTGCTCGGAAGGGAGTTCGCCCGCTCGTCTCTCCGCTCCCCTGTACCCAGAGTCGGGTGGCGGGGAGCTCGCCAGGGACAGAGGAAGCGGGGGATGGATCTCTGCAGAAAACAGGATGTTGAGCCAGAGGGAAAATCTTGTGACATGTTGTTGACTCTTGGCGGTCGTTCGGTCGTCTGGGAATTAGTTGATGACCACTCAGGTTTCCAAGACGCTGATCTTAGAATCAAATTCACGGTTTGTTCTCCTGGAGAATCATTGTCAGGAAACCATCCTTTTTTGTCTCATTGAACGGACGGTCATCGCTCGATGGTGGTGTCAATCTATAGCCTCGCGAGCAACGCGGACATCGTGAGCCCTTGTTGGACCCCTACGCCGATTGTTCCGCGACAAACGACGACGACGGAAACAACGGATAGAGCCATCCGGTCACTACGAGAACTGCTGCCATCAAGCGAAAGCCTCAATGGAGGATTGAGTTTATTGAATATTAAGCCCGATATTTACAGTGGCGCTGCGGCCCTTTCCCCTCTCGCTGGCTTTTCTTCCCCGTGGACGATACGGGAGCTGAAAGATAGCTTCTCTTGGACAGATGGTGAGGCAAGCCACCGCCCCGTCGGATCCGCCAAGCGAGTGCTTACTCGCCTGTGAGCCTTCAACACTGCTTGCTTGCTCACTCGCTCGTTCATTTCGTTTGTCGTACAGAGAAGAGAAGGGAACGGAGACGAAGGGAAATAACAGAATCGAGGACCAACACTGGTTAGCAACTGGGTCGATGGGTCGACCAAAAGCCTCGTAGGCAGAGTGATCAGTTGGTCAGAAGGCAATCTGTATTTTGTGATCGCTTGCTCAGTTCCTTCGGCAGCTGCCGGCCGTCCTTTTTATGGACGTTCGATTGTTCTGCGAGGAAGCTCGGGGGGTTTAGACCTCGGGGCAAGAACAACAACCATGAAAGCAACAACGTCGACTAGTGACGCCAAACCAACCATGACGCGCTAAATACCCTCGATACCAAAGGAGCGAAGGATGTGGGAAGGGAAGAGGATGGGAATACGGGGGAGGGGGCGTCTGGGGGCAAAGGCGTCGTATTGTGACAAGAGAGGCCTTGGCGATGACGGAAGAAGAAAACGAGTATGAGAAATTATAGAGATAGAGTAAGTTGGGAGGGAATCAAGTGCCAATATTGACTGGAATCAACTGAAGGAATGAACGAACAAACGAGGCGGGCACATGTACGCAGGCCGCTTGCAAGATGACAAAAGGAGCATCGCCCGCTTGGAGAGAAACCGAGGAAGGAACGTAGGACGATCACAGCTGTGCGAGGAAGCCAATACTCTTGTATTCATACGTCGGATGATATGCCGATGCTGTCAGCGCAGCTGGACGCGAAGTCGGAAAGTATTTTCCCCTCCCTCTCGCTAGTTCCTCTTTATTCCTCTCTCTCTCTATTTCTTTCCTCTCACTGCAATTTTGATTTTGTTTTCTACGCTACGCAGCAAAACATTTGATGGGCTTGACAACGCGACTTCTATATTCCAGACGGTTGCCTCGGCGAAGTTCAACATCTTCCAGACAAGTCAATCAGTCGAACAATACGCTCGTAGGACCGCGTGAAAACTGGGACCTTTGCAAGATGCACTCAAGCCGATTGAAATCATCCGCAACTTTCAGTTTCGTTGGTGAATCACTTCCCTGCTTAGTTTTTGCAGTCCTTGTCGCGACTCCCCGGAACGGTATCCGGGCATCACTCGATCGCCCCCTTGGCTTCTTGGGATCAGCCTCAATTCGAGGTTTGCTCGATGCCCCATCATCATCATCATCGTTGTCCCCGTCCCCTCGACTCCGAATCTCGCGCTCCTTCCTTCCTCGTTTTGTCCCCGAGTTCGACTCTCTGTTCGTTGGCTGTCTCGTCCTCTGTCCCGGTGGTTCGTCCCCGCCTTACCGCGTTCCCTTCACCTTCGAGCTGCTCCCCCGCCCTCTCCCTGCTAGCAATAACTTATTCACGCCGTATCAACGGGGAGCAAACGAGGGAATTTGGGAAGCAAGGGGCCGGGAACAGAGGGAGCGATCGTAGCAACCGCGTCCATCGAGCGCGTATCATCACGCTAAGGACTGTCGTGTACTCCAGGCTACGGTACGGCCCGACATACTCCGCTGAACAGGATCAAGGAGGCAGTAAGAGAGAGCAGCAGGGAAATCAGCAACCAGCATAAACAATGGCTCCTCTAAATGGCTCCTCGTCAACTGATGATGATAATGGACACGGTCCGCACCGACCTCTTGGCAGTCTGACACCAAGAGTCTCCAAACAGCGCTCCGTTGAGTGGGGGACCCGGCGTCGAGTTGAGGAATTGATGGAAAACAAGAGGACGGAATGGCAGACGCCGCGTCGCAGAGGAAACAGTCGAGTTTCGAGCCTCTCAAGCACGCAAGTCTTCTTCCCCATCGTCTTCGTCGTCCTTCCGAACGCCAGGACATTACGGACGTCGACGACACGAAGGTCGACGTCGACAACAACGTCATCGTCGACGCAGAACAGGAAGTGCTCGAAGGGGGCAACTATTAACGCCGCGGCAGACGGAGACAGAGACGTGCAAACTCGTTCAGTTAGGAGTTTGCAGTTAGGCATTAAGGGACACCCGTGGGGTCTCCGAGCTGGGGATCTCATTCTTCAACCGAGTGGCGCTTCGAGCATTCGTTGTTCGTACATGCGGCATGACGAGGGGACGCAAAGAGAGAACTCAGTTCTCTATCGGCTCACTTTTCCGCGGGAACGATACACGGATCGTCGGGTCGTGTCGAAACGATGGCCAGCCCGGAATCCCCCCAGGTTTTCCTTTTCCCCCTCCCCTCCCCTCCCTCTCTCTCTCTCTCTCTCTCTCTCTCGATCTCGACTTGGATTTCGTCCTCTCTCGCTCACACGCCTTGCAACTCAATCCACAAAGGACTCATTTGAGCTCGACCCGCTGGCTTGGTCTGCCGGGTCGCCCGGTCGCTCGCTCTTCAGTTTTTCTTCTTTCACTTTTCTCCCCTCTTTGTCGCTTTACTCGGTGAACTGCTGTTTGTCAGCGGGCTCGAGCCCTACTGCTGCTCCAGATCTTTCGCCTCCTGAGTCGAGGCCCTTAGATGAAGAGTGTGTAGGCGACACCGCCATCCTAGACCGCATACCACAAATATCCATCGCCGAACACATCTTCTCCTATTGAGCGAATAGAGCGCTGTTTATGCTGGACTATTGAGCCCATTCTTCGGTGGCAGCCGCTGCTCTGGAGGCTCCTGTCTGCCTGCCGGCCGGCCTGCCTGCCTGAGTCACACTCATTTTGATATAGACGACACGGCCGGTGAACGAACGAGAGAAAGAAAGCAAGACCGGCTCGAGCGGTGGTTGGGTGAACCACCGCGCGATGAACCAGAGAGAAACCATGCGAATGACCGACTAGCTAGTGAGCAGCCTAGCCAGCAAATCCATCCATCCAGCCAGTCAGTTAGCGAACCATCTGTTGTCGAGTGCCTCACTCACTTCGCTATCAGCTGAGATTCCGACTCAGCCGAGGTCACCGAACAGGCGCTGAGCAAGCAGCCGAACAGGCTGTTTGGACGGCAGTCAGTTAGTCGGACAGGCGAGCGAGCAAGCGCGCACCTCAGGCTCTTGTTGAGGTCCTTTTCTTCGGTGCTTCTCGAGACGACACAGCCCCGAACGAGCGAGCGAGTCACGAGAGGTGACGCTGCAACAATTCCGAGCTATCATCGCAAAGAATTCGAATTCTTAAAGGGATCATGAAACATCGTTGAAATCGGAATTTCTGACACCGAAAGTGCGATTGGTCCGGATCTCTCGAGAACCCGGACGTGTCAAAGTTCGAAAAGGATTCGAGTCCAATATGAACAAAACACGGGTTTCGATTGAATTTTGTTTCAGAACGGGGTTCGTGGTGCAAGGTTGAATTTTGAATATATTGGACGCGCGGCAGTGTGCAATGCTGTCACCGTCTCGTTTCAAAGTTCGCCGTCCTTTTCAGAGAGCGCCGATCCATCCGCGAGATCTTCCAGCGTAGCGTAAAACAGCTGATGAACGCAAAAATCTCTCGACCCTGTCAGCTTTTAACTCCGTTGAACGATGGGACGACTCCGATCTGATGACTCGAGTTCTCGATAAGGAGCACACGTTGAAGAAGTTTCTCACTAAGATGGGCACGGATGAATTCCAAGGCTTATCTACGTTGTGAGCGCATTGCCGAAAAAATACTCCTGCAGGGTTCTCCTTATACACAGTGTGTCGTTCGTCGGCGTCGAAACTCGCCGCAAAAATCAATCAGACCAAGAGAAAATTGACAAGCGATGAAAGATGGCAGCCAAGCAGGTGCCACGAGCGGAGCAGGTGGCGCTGGAACGGAGCCGCTGTTTTGGTTTCCTTTTTTGTTTCCTCTGTCTGCGTTATGCCCCGCAACCGACCCGCCATCGCTGCTCGACTCGGCTCCGCTAGCGGCTTCTTCGGCCGCGGGGCTTTCTCGTGCTCTTCGCACCCGTATGTCGATGCTGAAACGTTGAACGGGTCGTCCCGCGAGCCGTCGAGAGTCGAAAAGGTGGAGCAGGCTGCCGGGTAGATCCACTGCGAGTATGATCCTCTCTTGAGTGGGCATAGCTCCCGCGAGTCCCGTATCCGAACTTTGCAAAATACAGAATAATATATGATGAGTATATTTTTCACGTCATTCCTGAGAAAAATCATACCTCATTTCAATTCGAATGTGAGAGGGACCCAATGCGGACAATCAGCGAAATTGTTCGCAGTTCCCTAAAACTTCTGATTCAATTCCGCATTGAGAAATCTGTCAACTTATCAGAACAGAGTCGTTTACTAAGAAGGTGAGATAGGTCGGGGTGAGGGTTTGTCGTAGAGGAGGTTTTTGACTGGGTCGCGCCGCTGTCAGAACTCGCCGCGGAATCGATTCTCGGCCAATCGATAGTGTTTAGTGAACAGGCCAATTTCGAGAAAGCCATATAACTCCGTTTCGGCTGCTTCTTGTGTATGTGGTAGAGTGCTAATAAGAGGCGCCGGGCGCCGCCGCCGCGGCCGTCGTCCCCCTCCATCCACACCAGGCCGAGCATCTCCCGAAGGCTCCTGACGCGAACTAATAGGTCGACTCGAGTATGGATTCCGATTGTTGAGCCATAGGCCTCCCGTCGACAGCAGCTCCGCAACCACCTTCGTCGCCAGCCCTGTGATGAACAGCGAATAAGCTCTTTCCTGTGCTCTTCGGGCTCTTTTCGAGTCTGGCTTGAGATGCCTGCCATGCAAACAGAGAATGCGCGAGTATTTGTTAGTTTCGACAGAAGAACAGAGAAGGAGAGAAACACACACACAAGCAGAGGGTAGCACCGCCATGCCGTGTTATCATTTCCACTAATCGCCCCCCGCTTGAGAGAGACGAGACCTTGTCGTTAACTTGTTCGCCTCTTCGGGACAAATGGAGGTGCTCGCTCATGTTGAACTTTGCTCGCGAATAAAAAACATTCTTTCTTTGAAAAAAAGTAACTTTTCAAGCTCAGCCCAAAAGACGGATTCGACGAAACCGGAATTCGAAATCTGAGCTCACAGCTGATCATGGCCAGATTCCAGAGAAACTTGACCCAATGTTCGACTTGCGTAGCCTACATAGGCCTAGGTTGTTGGCTCCGCGTCGTAGCCGCTAGATAGAACGCTGTTGATAAATAAAAATGTTCAAAGTGAGTTTCGCTGTCAATTTTTTCCATGAGTAGTGAGTTTGGAAAAGCCCACAAAAGCGGCGTGCTGGTGAGGTAGATCCGAACTGCTACTCCCTCTTCTTGCCCGCCTGGCCACTGCCCTGGCAAACCAACCTTTCAGACCGTCCTCACGACTCCCCGGTGGAGACTCAGGGAACAGAGGGGGCCAAACAGAGATCCAGTCAGTCAGCTTGTCGGTTGGTCGCTTCGTCGAGGGGCAGCCCGGAACGATCGGCGCAGAGCGGGCCTGGTAGGGACAGGCCAGGATTATTTTGTGCTTTTCTCTCCCCGAGCGTATCCTTCTTCTTTCCCCGCTGAAGTCATCCAGCCACCGCACTGCTACCCTCGCGGCTACTCGGCGGTTTCAGCAACCATAATCGAAGCGCGAGTTCCGAGCCCGAAGCCCCAAGTCCCTCCAGCTGGCGAGTTGAGTCTCCGTAGATCACAAGATTGCTTGCAAAACTGACTCGCAAGGAAGTAAGCCTCGCCCGACTCGTTATTCGCTTCTCCCGGATGTGCGTTTCCTCGTCCTTCCGAAAATTAACGCTTGCTATCAAGATCAACGTTTGCTAGATACTCGGTCAAAAAATTGGTGAATTCACTACTTAGGGCGAACGCCGTGGTTTCCTGTTCCCCAGTCAGCGGGTAGGGCGGATAGGTGAGTATGTCCGGAAGGAAAGAGGAAGGCGACGGACCGCTGAACGGTTTGGATCGAGAAGGAGCGAATGATCCAGGAAAGTGAGCAGAGTTGGTGTCTTATTGTTAGACGAGCTGAGTCGCCACACACGACGCACGGAAAATATCCGATCATCGTGTCGGAGGCAAACTCCGAAGCCCTTGGGGCATTGGCACCGATTTCTACGTTCGGTTCGAGTCCCCATCTCTCGCTTCAGCTTTTCGTCTTGACCGGTGCCTCGTTTCCGTTCTCATCTCGTGTTCCTATCTCCCCTTGCGCTCATATTTATGGCCGTGACCAGCGAGGGTTTTCAAATTTGAGTGAGATTTCAAAAAATCAACTTCCACCTATTCCCTAACACCGCTGTAATTGATGGAGATATTCGACCGTTGGCATGACACCAAAGAGGGAAGAAGTGCGATAGATGCGGGGGCGGGTTCGCCGAATCCGGATCCGCGGAGCTCTGCCCAAACCCGCGGCTCCGCTGAATGATTTGTTCCCGAGTCTCGCTCCCGGTATCGATTCTGGGAGCTTCTAGGACGATTTCTCAGAATCAGGCTCCCTGAAGAAGTTCCCAGAAATCCACTTCCTGGACCCTTCGTCGTTGGCCGAAATTCACTGCGAACGCGAAAAGGACTCGCGTCCTCTTTCGGGTCCAGGATGACAAATAAGCGACAAAAGGGGGAGGGGGACCCCTCTTTCCAAGGAGTCGTGGACTCGCGGGTCCTTGGAAATGCACGAGGCGGGGGTCCGTCGTGTGGAGATCCGACTCCTTGTGGTCTCTTCTTCTCGTGCCACTTATTTCCATGATGAAGCAGGAGCTGCGTGTTCATTCTCGTCGCAGGCGTCCTCAACTTAATGGAACAGACAGGGGTCCCGGCAGCGTTCGCTTTATTCCTTCGCTACAGTATCCACGTTGGCTGCGACGGTGGCGGCGAGCGACCAAACGAACGAACGACCGAGCGGAACAACAAATTCTGCGCATACATACATACACGAGTTATTTCCAGTTTGGAGAATCAGGAGAGACACGTGGAGAAACCGAGACGGGGGTAATGTAGCTGCTCGGAGTGAGGGTAGGGGCAGTGGGAGCAGGCCGACCGGCCGCCCGATCGACGCAGGGACCGGTGGGAAAGTTGGGGAGAGTAAGAGCGGGGGAGGAAAAGAGGTAGAGAACGAGCACGAGAAAGAGAAGCAGGAGTCCGAAGGAAAGCAGGGGTGGGCAAGCGGGTGAGTGGGAGGGTGCAGATGGCCTTTTCCGCTTGTGTAAGGCAGCAGATGTGGTGGGCTGATAAATTCAACAGCTTTACTGCTCTTCCGCCCTTTGTCGTCTTTAGGCGCGCACCGTGCCTCCCTCCAGGTTTTGGCCACGTCGACACTCCCTCGTTTTTTTTTTCTTCCCGCGCACTTCGAAACTGAATTCTGGCTCTACTTCCCTGTCCATGCTCTTGTTCCGACTCCCCGTCCGAACCTTTGAGCTCGAGCCCCTCCTCCGTTTCGCCAACGTTTTTCTCGCTTCCCTCAAGGACTGAAGCGATTGAAGCAGGACTCAACATTTTTCAACTAACCGGCTTCTCCCTCTTCGAAGTATGGGAAATCGACGCAAAATCGATGAAAGCACCTGAATCTTGCTCTCGATCTCCTTCGAACGGAACGGATTGCTTTGCTGGGAGCGTTCATGACTCATTCCGTGTCTGGATATTTTCGTACGCCAGGGGAACGGACGTTGTCGAGATTTTTCGTTTCACCAGCCTGTCTCGTTGAAGTAAGAAGGACCAAAAGGGAGCAAGTGGGTCTCGGTCTCTCTCCCAGAACGAAGAACGATCGTCGCGAGGTTTACCAAGCTTCTAAAACGTGTACAAACCGTTCACGGATGTTATCATGCAAACGCGATCGACCATCCCAGGCTTCCAATGCACGTAGATCGGAAGTTAGGTGAGGTGTACGCAAAAGAGGCCGCGAGCGGCACTCCGATGTAGGCTGGTTGGCTCCTAAAACGAAGCGAACGCCGAGTCAAGTCCATCTTCGTGTCAATCACGGATGATCGAACACGCGACGATAGAGAGTCCCGATTGACCGTGAGCTATAGCATAAAAGTCCTCTAGAACCACTATCGCTCCGCCGCCACCACCACCGACGGGAGCCTTGACGACAAGCCGCGGTTCCATGGACTCTGTCGGAATTTGTCGGCTTTCTAGGTCACACGCATCAGAGTCTCTTTCGTCACCTCAGCCGCGTTGTTCATCGACGATCTTCCGAAAAAAGAAGTCGAGCAGGACTTCGATTACTGGCTAACAAGTCATTTAGAAACAAGGAAAGAGCATCATTAGCGATTTGGATCAACGCTGTTTTCGGCTGTGCTCTACCTATTTGCGCGCTGTACGTCATCTCTGACGTCACAGAAGAAGAGAGGGAGAGTGCGCGATTTGGAAATTGGGACACGGCGCAACTAGAAGCTTCTCGAGAGGACTGTCTCGCAATCGAGCTCAGAATAATTTCGTCAGTGGCGAACACTGAGACTAATTCCTGGTTCTGATCCGCTTTTCTATTTTCGACTCTAATGTTCTAGAATCCTGATGACGGAACGGAATTCAGCGACAGCCATTGAATCGAGAATAGCGAGAGCCACCGAACGAGTCGGTGCAATTGACGCTTGCCGAGCGTATCATTTGTGTCTGGATTTGTTTTTACAGTGATCGCCGCGTGTTGACATGAGATGTCTATGTCAACATTGACTTACCATCGGTGCATCCGAAACACCAATAGCGAAGAACCGCTTCGAGTTGCTCAGAGAGCGCCGATCACCGTGCTTTGTTTCAGACGATTTTCCGTTGGGCACGACGATTCGATGACAAAACCTTCTCGATGCGTTCGAAGTAAATCAGCTCAAATCGATCAAAATCCACCAGCATCTAACAATCGGCAGAGAGGATCGTGCAAGAAGCCTCCATGGGATTTTCTGCAGGTGTGAGCATTTTGTGTGACGACCCGAAAACTTGCGAAACTTGCAGAACCGGTGACGGCAGACCTAGAGAAGAAGACAGCGATGTTTCGTCTTAATCTAATCTGAAGTCAAACGCAACTTCGACGTGGCGGGGACGACCTTCGGGGGATGTATCGAATAAAAAAGAAGATAGAAGAGGTTCATTATAAACTGTGAGTCAAGATGGCTGCTCTGCAGACGAATTGCAGATAGTTGAGAATCTATGTACACACATAAACACACAACACAAACGCTTGCCTCTGATTTGTGAGATACGGGAACATGAGATCAGAACAAAGTTTATTCTATGCTCCAGATTGCCTTCCTTTGACTGACAGCACGACATGAGTTAGCCTGGATCTCTGAGAATCCGAGATTGCTCCATGGATGTGGATATATTTCCTTAGATTTAGAGCCTTGTCGTGTCTAGGGTCTCGATATCGATATCTGAAGTCTAAAAATTTGGGGGATGCGATATACTCCAGATCATGGAAGATTGAAACCGAAGACGTGAGCTTTCCGAGAATACATGAATTACTGAAATTTTCGGAGATTCTGGCATCTTGTTCACAAGGGACGAATAATTCGACCCCTAAGTACTCGATGTCTCGCGCAAAGATCGAAGATCTTAGACTGCTTGCGAACGAAAGCGAAGTTTCTGATCTCGATGACTTTCGGAGCTGGGTGACAAGATGACGAGCTGGGGGAGTTGAGTGCATTGTATCTTTCCTAAAGAGGTGTTCGTCTCCATTTTCCTGAAGTTGACCTTCGTTCCATCGGTGCTGAGCATCTTCGTATTGATGCATTCATTAGCACGGTATCGAATCTAGACTCCCCGACGGGTCCAGAGCTACTGGGGAACGGCCAAGGTTTAGAGGTCGTTGAAAGCTCTGGCGCGGAGCACATTGGCTAAGAGAGAGAAACTCAGAATGAATGAGTCGGCTTGAAAACATATTAGCGAGCATTTCTCTTGAAACATATTTCCGAATCGATTTGATCTGCGCCTTGGAGGAGCAGTCGCCGTAGAACGAACCGGAGCGAAACGAAGAGGGGAATAAGCCGGGTAAAGAAAAATGGAAAGTTTCCAGAGGAACCCGAGGAAGAGGAAAGATGAGAAGCGACGCGAGAAGAGAGGGGCCAGGAAACATTTGCTTCAGCCGAATGTTTGCGTGTCAAATTGATCATTTGTCGGTTAGAAACAATCTCTCACCTCAAATGCCATGAGCCACGCCATGTTCACTCGCAAACCCAGAACTGCAAAACCTTCCGCGATATGTGCCGGAACCCTCGCCGGAGAACAAAATCTTACATCAATCGATTGGGAGCTTCTCCCTCTAAACGCTTAAGCGCGCCAATTGATTCAAATGAGGGGTTCGAAACGATACCGAGTTCTCAATATCTCTTCCCGAAACTAGATCCCAACAATATATCTGTTTCGTCCGCTCAGCGGCCAAGCACTCTGAACCGAACTACCGTTACGCCGTTCCCCGCTGACACCAGTTGTGTATAAATAGATCGGTGTATAGATCTATGTTGTATTTATATATCGACCTGAGACCAATGCACCCTCAAATCCGGTCGATAAACCAGAACATAGCTCCGCCGGCCCTCGTTTCCAAATATTTACTCCTCTCGGCTAGAGCAGTGCGTTGTTGTCTCAATCTTCTCTTTCGTAGGAAATCCTCTCAGAGCAATCGTCGTCGTTCCCTCCCTCCGGGTGTTCAGGGAGCGCACGACTGCTCCCGAGGTACCGGGGCTTCTTGGAAAATTCCTCAATCGAATATCTGTGCCGTGTTGTCGGGTAACGGCGCGTTAGCTTGGAAATGCATTGGCGAACGTTCTGGAAAACACTTCGAGAAATACTCGAGAGATTTATTGGAACGAAGCTGACGCGAGGTCGTAACCTTGAGAGACTCAGCTCCGGTTTTCGCGGAATAACTTTGACGGAAATGACCACGAACGAAAACTACAACACACCTACTATCTGATGGTCTCAAAAAACGCTGTCTGGGAAGAAGTGAAGAATCATTTTCGTATCGCTGTTGTTGTCTCGGCCAGGGTGAGAGAGAAAAATGTGACAAGTGAGTCGGCATGTGTAACGACGACAGCGGCAAGCCACTTCGCGTTCCGGCAACCTCGTCACCGAGGCAACGAGCGCCGAAAGCATCGATTGGCACCTCATGGCCCTCGGTAGCACGATCAACCACCCACAACCATCAAGTAAGAGAAGAAGAAGACGAACTCGAAAGCAACAAAAGCTGGCTGCAGCAATAAGCGCCCGAGCAGCCACTGACTCAGTCAGTCAGTCGGACGACGATGGCGACGACCCGGAGATGCGATGTTACCCCTAGGAATTCGAAAAATGCTGCTGTTCAACTTGTTCTGTTGCCGCAGCCGAGCGGTCTTTTGTGCCGAGAACTTGTCTTATTATTTATTTAGAAATTCATAACAAAAGAGAGAACAACCGACTCGAGGGCAGCACCATGAGTCCGACCGTATGAGCGGCCGAATAGAGCAGTGTCATGTTCACTTGATCACACTTTTTAACGAGTGCCAAGCAGAAAAGCTGCGGTTCCCATGTGATTGCTTCTCTCATCCGCTCTTCGCTCCAGACTATTTCGTTACGATTCTGACAGCAGTCGAACACATCGAGCTTTGCGCGGTTACATGCCTCATTACCTCAGTGTTCGCGTATATGGCCGAAATCATGTTGCAATTCATCACCTCGCCAAGTGCAACATTCCATTGGTTCTTCATTCTCGTCTCAACCATGCTGCCACACTCGCACTGAATGAGGGAAACTCCGAAGTCGAACCACCTCGAAATACATAGTTTCGATGCAGATCCGCAATCTTAATTAGATGACGATGGAGACTCTTTGCGGTTATTTTTTTTCATCCATTCGTTGTTCGTTCGGACGTGACTCGGTGAAAGCTTCCAGAACGGCTGCGCTATAGAGACCATTTGAGAAACTACGATCCAGCCATCCATCGTGGACCTTTTTGTGAGAACTTCGAAAGGACTTTCGTTCGAGCTCCCTCGAGAGGCGGAACTGTTCGAAGGGTTTGTTTTGTGATTGAAGTGCGCTTAACGTTGCACGTCAATCGGTCGGTCGGTTGCTTGGTTTCTCCGTCCGTCCGAGGGTCGGTTTCACAGACGGTCGATCATGGGCGTGAAACATCGTCGTAGACGTTGCTGTTATCGTGCGGCAGCTTCATTGACGAGCCAGCCGTGTGGCTCAATGACAAGGGATCGAAATCGGGGGATTCGCGATCATGGAAGGATAATCTTGGATGATCCGAGGTCATCCCACTAGACTTAATGAGTTTAAGCTTGCTATTGAGAGGTGCTTGCGCTGGCTAAGCTAGTTCACTGCATGTGCACCGCTGCGACCGAGGGAGGAAGGGAGGGAGGGAGAAAGGCCGATGGACGAGTAGGCTAGATCCATTTAGTAATTCATTTAACCGCTCCTAAATATACATGGTCGACGCCTCTCGCCGCGTACACGGTTAATTTTATGGCACTCAGCCAAGCGACCATCTATCCGCTCGTGGAAGCGGTACCCCAGTTGGTCGGTCGGTCGGTCGGTCAGTCAGTCAGCAAACTGTCGTGTCTACGCGCCAGACCGAGTCGACTGGACCTCCAAGGCACTCATCGTCCATAATGAAGAGCTTCTAATGTTCGTAATTGTGCAATGATTTAATAGTTGGGCGCCGGACGGGGCGTTTCGGAATCGAGGAGACCACAACGACGAAAAATTAAAACGAGAATAAACAGGAGTTGTTTGTTTCAGTCTTCGAGGATTTTACGAAAGGAAAAATCTGAGCCCCTGAAGGTCGCGCACCTCATGCAGACACGCTCCAAAGCTCTGCCGGAGACTCAGATGTAGAAAATTCGTTGCGAAGCTCTGAGGTTCACGTGCAACAATCAACAACGACGACGATTCTACAACAACGACAGCAACAACAACAATAGCGACATCGGCAGAAGCAACGACGATGGCAGCAACAACAACAACAACAACAGCGAAATGGGCCTCTGGCTCTTTGGTCAGGCGTTTGGTCGCTTGCTCGACCAAATTTATCTCAAGATTTTTCGGCAGCTGCTGGTTTCTGCGGCAGCAGATTTCTGATAACAGCAGACAAACACATCGAACCGAAACAAGCGAAGAGAGGACTAAAGAGGGAAATGAGAAAAAGAAAGGAGAAGCAAAGGATAGGTGAGGCCCGATAGAAGCCAGAGAGAAACGAGCAAATTAATGAGGGTATCAGATGGGAAGAACGAAGAGCGGTGAGTCGGGTGGAAGCTTGTTCCAAAAGCAATGATCTGATGAGACTTTCAGAATGACAATGGCTGATGCTGGTCAAGGTCAAGAATGAATGCATGAAACAGAACTTGTCGGATAATTGGTTCCCCGATGTTTCTTAGCTTTGGGAGCATTGCAAACTCATTGGAAAATCGTACACTTCCCATCAAACTTGTTGCCTGCTTGTGTCGCAATCTCGGCTCACTCAGCGGCGGCGGCGGCAGCACGGGACGGATCGCTGGGGAGCAATTCTGAAATTCGATCCACGAACGATCAAACCTCCCGGGATTGCTTGATGGTTGCTTCTTGATGAATTAATCATCTTCCGGTGAATCTTCGTGCAGCTCGAACTCTCGCTCTGCGGGATGGATGGGGCATCCCACTGAAGAGATAATGATTGAAAATGAACACTACAATTCGCAATCCGGGTCCACGTTCTTCATGATATGTACTCTGCGAAAACTTGAGAAAATCATTCGATGGAGAAGGAATCATTCTCAGAAGATAGCGTCCAGTACTTTGTCGGTGTAACGAGCATCGTCGTCCTCTCTGTTGCCTCCGCATCCTTCTGCTGAGTACTCGTCTCCTTTCGATCTTCTTGTTTCTCCTCCTCTCCTTCAGCAACCTGCTCCCGAATTCCCACAACCAGGCACATCTCTCTCTCTCTCTCTCTCTTTCTAATTAGTGTCTCAGTCAGCCATGGAAACCCGTGTGGCCCGATCTCTGGGTGTGAGCCCGTGTATTTGTTAGCGAAAGAGAGAGAGAGAGAGAGAGAGAGAGTGTGTGGGTCGGTGTCTGTCGCACTTCAAAAGCAGCGTTGTCACGCTTCGTACAAGCTGTCAGCAAGCTCTGTAACTCTAGCGAACTCCCCGGTCCGGACGGCTCGTCTCGGATATTTGGCGGTCGATGAATCCCTCCATATTTTCGCAAGTGAATTCATTGTCCTCCCCTTTCTGTATCAGCGGCAGTAATTCTCGCTTCCATCATGTTTGTAGCATGCGGTAACCGTGTAGGTGGTTCAAATGAGCGCGGGAACGACGAGCAGAAAGCAGCCGGTCAGCCGGCCGGCCAGCCAGCAAGCCAGGCACACGAGCAACTCTGCTAACCGCTAAATTTAATGATAATGACCTGTAAGCAGCCCGGGAATCAGGTGGAGGATGAGATTACAACAACAGGAGCAGCAGCGGCAGCGAAGAGCAGGGACCGAGGCAAGGAACGACTCCGAATTAACACCAGCAGGAGGAGGAGGAATCGCCGACCCGACTCCGTGTCCTCAGAGTCGTTCCTCTCTTCCCCTCGGCTTTCTACACATTTCTTTTTCGCTGGCCTTTAGTTCCTCGACTCCTTCGTTCTCCTGAATCTTTATCTCCCTCTCTCGCTCTCTCTCTCTCCATGTCCCTCGTGCTCCCCGGTGCCCCTGGCTCTCTCCGCCTCCTGCCCTCCTCCCCGACCCGGGCAGACTTAGCCTTCAAACTCCAATCCACACTTGCACCGAGCACCCCACGCACTCAGCCAACAAGCCAGCTATTCAACCACCCACTCACAGACCCACCCACTCCAATGATCTCTCGCTTCAGAACTCGGTCTCACGAGAGCTACAAGATAAGAGATCTTGTCTTTCACTTTTCAGCGGCGGAGTTTATTCATTTGATGATCCACTCAGAATTTCAACGACTCAAACTCAGATGAGAAAAATCTCGGATTTTTGAGATGACTTCCAACATTCGACTTCTGGATTCATGAATTTGAGGAGATCAAGAAATCCTTTTCCATTGACTCGGTTGTTGAGAGTTCCACGGCAACTTCGACATTACCTGACAGGTAGAACTAGGATCTCGTTTTCGCGCTCCACCTCCCACAGTGTGACCCCTTCCGCATCTCTACCCCGTGGCTGTACCGATGTCGCATTTCAAGGCATGTGACAGATTGGAGAAGTTGAACGTGTACAGAATCGTTTTGAGGAATTCGACCTGTCGATACTTGTCGTTCGCGGAACCATTTAGATCGATCGCCGACTCTCATTTAGAGTACGCAGATTTTTGCCCGAGAGTAATGCTGCTCTAATCGCACATCAACCGCTGTAAGTGGGCTTCTTTTCCTCACTGGACTTCGAAAACTCATCATAGCTGTCTTCGTCGTGGTCGCTTTGACAACTCAGACAACGACAGCGACTCTCGACTCTCGATACGAGCAAACTAAAGAAGAAAGATCAACGCGTATACCAGTGTCGCTGAGGCCCTCTATTGCTTTTTGGCTGGCGAGCTGGTGGTAATGCGGCTGCTTCACCGCCTCTGCAGGGTGGAGCGGTGACTTTGTCTGTGAGCTTGTGTGTGTGTGTCTATGCTGGAGAGATTTCATCAATTTTAAGCATTTTATAACTTCACAAGGAGTCCCCCCCCCCACCTTCTATCCAGTCAGGCAGGCGCTCCGACAGACGGGCAACCAACCAACCAACGATCCAGTCGTCTGACTGCGGCGGATTCGACCGAACAAGCGAATTGCCGAGGTACAGAGTTTGGCCAACAGCAATAAAACAACTAAATTGATCAGTTAGCGGAAGATCGAGACGGAAAAAGTGATATCGTACATATCTCAATTGGTGGAGATTCCCGTTCTTGCATGGAACAATCGAGGCGTCGCCGTTTACTCGAGAAAGCTCAAAACATTTCGAGTCGAGTCGAAGCGGAGAACTTCGTCCCGCGAACAGCTGCGTGAATCTTTACATGATGGTAATCGACCGAGGAAACTCGAGACGTACACATGAATTCGGGTCGCCGAGTCCAGAGCTGGTTTGAATATTCATTTGACAATGAATGTTCGTCATGATCATTTCATCATCAAGAGTCAATCGAGTCATTCATATGCCGCGGAAACGATTTCTCATTCAAAATGAAAGAATCCGTAGTCCGCCGCAAATTCCGAGACCATTCAATCCGTCCGATAGTTCAAACTCGGAGCTCGAAATATTGATTGTGATTCTTCTTCGCCATTCAATCCGAACCTGACACAATCTCTTCTCGTTGAATCGTCAAAGCTACAAGGTGGGACAATCGATTCCTTCACCTCGGGCACCTTTTCCCCCAAGGGCCCTCACTTGAAACAGCGATTGTGTGTAAACCGTGTCGACCGACAAAATGGAGGAAGAGGTGAGGTTGTATGAAATTGCTTTCTTGATTTCCTGTTCAGACCTACCGCGACCAGCATCGGTGAGTTAGTTGTGTACGTGTTCTCGCGCTCGCAGATACCTCGAGGATCGATGTATATTTGCTGTTCAGGTCGGCGGCTGATGCCATCGCTTCCTTCCCGCGTGCCTTCGTGAACGCCCGCCCGCCCGCCCGCCGGTCGACCCGCCGAGGGATTGGGGTGCGGGAGCGCCGAGGGAGTCGAAGGGAAAAGCGATACCGATGTTGGTGGAGGTAGAGGATGTGATCGTGATAGGGTGAACGGTAGCCATAAGGGAACAGGCCCACCCTAATACTCTGCCATCTGACGAGTCCCTCGGTGAGCAAGAGAGGGAGGGAGTCACTTCTTCCTCTAAATGCTGGGATCCGCACTTCGTCGTCTGAGTTTATTTCTTTGTCGGAACAATTTCGCTATTCGAAAGAGGGATTTCTCCGATGATCGAGGATGTTGTCTCTTGGGCGACGCTTCCCGTTGATAGGTCACCGGCATGGAAATCCGTATGAATCTGGTGAGTAAGTAACAAGAATGAGAGGTGGTAATGATCGCTGCCGCTGCCGCCGCGGCTGCTCCCTCGATTAGGGGACCTGGTCGGCTGGGGGAGCTGCCACCGAGCGGTGGTAGCGGCCGCGATGGTATCGGAGAGAGTCGTTTTGCCTGTCCTGTTTGGCCGTCCAGTTTGCTGACCGCCCGTTCCAGTGGTAGATTTGAGTCGGTCAGTCGAGAAGGCGCCTCTTCATACAACGAGAAGGGCACTGGCGCCGTATAGGGGAGGCAAGAGATGGGGCACGGAAGCAGGAAGCTCTTCTTTCCCTCTAATGTATCGACTACTGAGGTCGGTCGCTCGGACACTATAAGCTTAGGAGATCCCTGATAGGGATCGCCAGCGGCGGCAGCGGCGGCAGCGGCGGGGATGCCGCGCACGCTCTTTCCAAGTTCAAACGTGGTCTGAGATCGAAGTACGAGCGAGAAGCAACAGTCCACTCTCTGTAACGAAGGGAGGACAACGAGCCAAGGAATCGGAGGGAAATGCTTCGAGGGGAGGGAGCGAGCGAGCCGAGGAGGTAGTGGGAGCGGCAGGGACGAACAAAATCTAAACCAAGGATGAAATTCGATTCGGGAAGATGTGAACAGATGAGGAAAGGCAAGAAGTGGAATCGGGATAGAGTAGGATTCAGTTGGTAGGCAACAGGAGTGAATAACCTGAAATGAAGAAGAACAAGGAGTGTCGTCAATTTCCGTGCAGACCACAAAACACGATCAGCCGAAGGATGGATTTTTGGGGCATTTTTCTGGAGATGGTGGGAACGGATCGGTCAAGGAGGCCGGATGGGGGACAAACTAAGGATTCTGTAGTGTATGCCAAATGTTTCCCCACTTCCCTGTAGAAAGATCAGGCCGCTGTCTCTATTTCGCCTTCCGTAGTGCCGCCCTTTATAATAAAGTTGAACTTCCAGAGCTTTTCTGGAACTCAGCCCGTATGATATCCTGTCTTTAGCCAGCAGAGATCCCTCATAGAAATTGTTCGATGAGCCTTTCTCACGTTGCTTCAGCTCACTCTAACCATTCCTCTCTTTCGCTGACTCCTCTGTTCGTTCCTTTCAGAGTTTCTCACACTTACGGGCAGGCTCTTCTAGAAAAAGGATCTCAAAGCAGAATCTCTTCTCCGGAATAAAATTGAGCAAATACGCTTTTGTTATGCAAATATCAATCACCTTCGACGAGGACGTCAATGTCGACGTCAACAACACTGAATAATTTCCAAGAGGATTCGGACTCGCTCAAAGCACATCAAACGCAGGCGAATCTCTTTCTGCGATCTCGCTCCGTCGTTATCCTTCTCCGCTCTGAAAGGGAGTCCTTTCCGATTCCTGAGTGATCCCGAACTGCTTGCTACCCGACGCGTTCTAGGTGATCGACACGGCTGCCCTACGTTTCGTATGGAGGATTTGCGCCACGGTGGTGAGAAATGTAATTCAGATGGAGGGAGAACGGAAGGCAATTATCGCGATCTAAATCCTCTCAATTTTGTATCCTCGAGTTCCCGATGTGGCCAATCAATATGAGGCGTCCGGACTGAGTGATGCTTTCGTTCAGCTCGGTCGTTTTGGAGGAATCAAAAAAGAAATATTCACTTGATGGCCACCTCCTCCCCATCCCAGCTCCTGTGCCCTCCCGCTTTTCCCCACCATTCACTGCCTGACTGTTTTCTCTCCTCTTGCTTTATCTCCTGCTGCGACCCGCGCCATGTTATGAAGCCGCGTCCCCCCAGCGATGGCTCCCTCTTATCCTATTCTATCCCACACGCTCCTTTCCAGCGACCCTCCAAGCTTATACCGGCAAGGGAGTCGGGGGTCGAAGAGAAGGAGCGAGAGAGAGAGAGAATGAGGAACAGTAAGGGAAGGAAAAGGGACAGAGGATGTTAAAGGGGACAGCGATGGCACTGGCGGGCAGGCGAGCGGCCAGGGAGGGCGGCAGGCAGTCGAGCAAACGAATAAGCCCCGGTAAGAACCCGCGAAGTGCGGCGGATAGTTCCCCATCTTTTTTCAAGGAACAGGGGCAGGAAGGAAAAGAGAAGAATTCCGGGGCGAATAAGGAGAACGAAACAGCCAAAGAATCACGCTATCAATAGCGGGAAACATTCACAAATTATCCTCCCAGGAAACGAATCGCTTTTCCATTGCCCTTTGTAAGCTGGTGATTTCTCTTTTCCTGGTGGATCTGGATTTAGTTGGGGTCATTTTCTCCATATCCCTTTTGGGGAATTTAATTTTGGGGGGAATTTAATAATTGTGAAGTTCTCCAGTGATGGCCCAGCGGGGTGCCGCGGAAGAAGTTTCCACGGATCCGGTGCCAATAATGATTCCGACAGGCGTAAAGAATCCTTCCTGCGTAGTTAGACCGCCCGAGCAGTGGAATTTCCCAGTGTTTACGCCCTTTTCCCCATTTTCCCCTCTTCTCACCCGGCCGGGTCTCATGAAGTGCGACGTTATCGAAGCTGCTGCCTTTCCTGGCTCGGTGATGGGAACTGTTGGCTACGAATCAAGGGACCTGCGCAGTTGAAATCAGCGGCTGGCTGAGTTCAATATTTTTTTTCCGTCCGCCGGTGAGTACAGAGCGACGCACGCCGACTCCGCTGTCGTCCTTTCCGCCCGGATGAGGCCGTTGAATAATTTCATTCCGTTGACTCTACTGAGGAATCACTCACAGTGGAACGTGGAAACCCCCCGATACAACGCATTCGGGACATCACTGACGTCGGCTCGACAGAGGAACAATTTGCCCTGACAACGCTCGCTTTTCCCAAAATTTCCATCCCCTCCCAACCTCATTGGCTATGGAAACGAAGACCTTTTGCGGTATTTTACGTACCACTGAGAATTTTCCTATCGTGAGCTGTGACCGTTTCCGCGAGAGGGGGATAAAGGGAGGGAGGTTTGGCAGGTGGTCGGGGAGCTTGGGGGGAAAGAGTGAGAATTGAGGGGTGGGGGGTGCGGCGGGGCGGAGGGGCGGAGGGGCGGAGGGGCGGGGGAGGGTTCGAGGGAGGTCGAAGGCGATTGTTTCAGAGTGAGCTCGCTTCGCTCGCTCCCTCTATTTAAGTAAGCTTTCCGCTGAGCTTTGCCGATGTCACTGCTTGCGCTGCTCGTGCTGCTCCATTTGCTGATGAGTCAACAACAAGTCTCAATTAACTGTCGGCCAAGCGCCTGCCACCCGCCGGCTCATGGAACGGGGGATGTGGGTCGAGGGGGGAGGGGAGTGGTCTGAGCCAGAGGGAGAAAAGACGAAAACCACTGTCCAACATCTCCCTGCTCGGAAATTCAACCAAGCCTCGGTTGTTGTATGCGAGGGCATCGTGATTCAGAGACCTAAATGTGGCGGATTCGCTCAGTGTTCGTTCGGTCTCTCCGTGAGTGGAATGAAGAAAAGAGAAAGCTCACGGACACGTATGGTGTGCAAAAAAAATCCAAACAAACTTGTAAATGAGACGAAGAATTGGGGAAAGAGCTCTTCGGCGCTATCCTACGCAATCGCGCAAAACTCACAAAGTGAGCGTAGTGATGTTTCGTGGCCGAGACCGTTCCAACTCATAAACTGTTTCGTTCGGCGAATCACGACGGAAGTTTCACTTCCGGCCGATCTCGTGTTTCTCGTTACGACCGCGATCACGCCCTGACATGGAGCTGACAATCACAACTGCCCTATGAACCATCCTCACGATTTGGCAACGAGATACCTGCTCTGTTCGTTCTGCAACGGGGAGCCAAACAGAAGCCGGGAAATGATGACGTCCTTCACTCGACGAGGATCTATCGGAAAAATGCTGTTTTCCCTTGTTTTCTTCAGGCGCTTTAAACTTATGTATTTCCATCAGACCCGAGCAGCTTGGGCCGCAACGTGGAGCTCGGATTCGCCTATCGCCTGCACGTTACAAAAATAACTGGGATTGGGGGAACTTGAAGCGGTAGTCGCAGCGGTGGACTTATTTGACGTCAACGCTGAGCCGTTGCCCGGTTGTAGGCGGTAGTCCGCTGCTGCTTTCTAAACCCTCGATGGAAGTAGGCGCAGATCGAGGTCGTCGAGTTCATCGTCTATCGACGCACAATATTAACAAACGCGTTGCGACATCAAGCTAGTTCATAGATGAGCATTCCCAAAATCTTGAATCCGAATACATGAGATGTTTTGCGCGCCATTTGATTGTGATTATTTGAGCGGAATTAACGAAAGTGTTCGAGAGCACGAAGATTCAGGATCGCGAGAAGTGGGAAAACGAGATTTCCGCTGGAATAGAAAGAAACATTCGCAGGGAATCAGTGGCTTGATATTGAGTTTAGGGTCGGCGACTTGCTTGCGGGTTGTTTGAGTATTTGCTGCTAAGGGTGAGGAGCGAAAGAACTCGGCCTAGGGTTTGTTGGCAGCAAGCTGGCAAGCAGTCAGGATGGCTAGCTATCCATTCCCCTAATGGCTTCTATCAAGCGCACTTATTAGCTCGCTGGCTAACTGGCTACCTGCGGAAGGGAAGCCGCTGTGAGACAACGACGTCAACCGCACGCTTGCGCCCGCCCCCATGCTTCCCTCCGCCTTCACCTAGTCCCACCCCCCCTTCCCCACCCCCGATCGTCCTCTTCCCCCTATCCATAGCAGCCCGCAAGCCCTCCAACACCCGAACTGGCTACACCGTGCGCACGTTCCCTTTTAACCCCGCCCCCACTTTCCTTACTTGCTGAAGTCTCCTAACTCTCTGCCTCCTTTGATCGGTCTCCTAGGTCCGCCATCGACGCCCCCCCTCCTTCCCCCTACGGATGTTCCGTAGACCACGAAGAAGTCCACTAGGGGGCGTCACTTGTGCGCGGTTTGTTTCTTCGCGTCTGAGTGTGTGTGCGGTTGCTTGGTTCCAATTTGGTTCGAACAAATAGAGAACAAAACGATCTTCCTTTCCTTCTCTCTTTCGCTTCCTCGCTCGCTTCTGAAAGGAATGCGACCAGGCTGCCGCTGCCGTCAGAGCTTGAGGGAAAAACAATGCAAAGCGCAACCGACTGAGGGAGTTGCGCTACCGCATCAACGAACGGGTCCAAAGTTCACGAATTGTCGATGCGACCGAGGAATCCTGGGAGCGAACCGCGGAAGGGAAGGACGCTTCGACGACAAAGAATGACAAAAGAAGGAGAGACAAAGCAAGTCGGATTCTCCGAACAGAGATCCTTACGGGGAACCTGGTGGAGATCCGGAAGGAGAAGAGGCCATGTGAGGAAAAATGAGAGGACATAGAGGAACATTTCCATGCGGTGCGTGAGATCAACTCTGCTCGGTTTTCTTGACTCTCGAAGGCTGCTTGTTTGCCTGCTAGGCTTGTTGGGTGGGCGACGCCCAAACCCTCCTACTCCTCTTTCGGCGCGCGCTCTCTCTCTCTCTCCCCCTTGTCCCCCACGCGCTTCTTCCTTTTCATTCTTGCTCCCCACGTTTATTCACTCTCACTTCGCCTCATTTCAGTCTGCCGCTACTCTCCCGTCCTCTTTTCTTGCATTCGAATGGACGACCGGACGATACGATACAAAGAAACTCTTCGCGTCACTCTGCGATGAGTGACCAACCAATGATTTCTCTTTTTCCTGTCCCGTCGGACACATTTGGTTGGACATGCGACGAGCGGAAAGAAGAGAGTTCGAACGAACTCGACCGCGTCTTTGCAATCGTCAAAACTTCGCTGATCCTCAACATTCTGAAGACATCTTAGATCGGAATCGTTGTTTCCACATCGGAGTTGACGACTTCAAGCCGTGGTGGTTTAGTTTCGAGAGTTCTTTAGAAACTCTCCATCGTCAGAAACAATCACGAACGTGTTCAGACGACAAGGCAGAGTACGAGGAGCGATGGAGGGAGGAGCGATTCGATGAAAGACGAACTCACGAGAGGCCGGAAGCACTTGAGGCATGTAAATGTTTTAGAGGGAACTATTGTCCCTCAACCAGAGCAAAAAAGAAGTCGGATGGGAGTCGATCAGGACGTTAAGAGAACACTCTGGAAGGAGACAACACATGGCTCTTTATCGAGGGAAGAGTACCGAGGATGCAACGGGGGGCGCGAAGGGGAGAGGGAAAGATCAGGGGGCCGGGACGAAAGGGGGAGAAAGAGGGGAAACGGAGAGTGGTAATAAAAGCAGGGAAGTGTGAAAGGAAGCTAAGATGGAGAGAGGCATAAAAAGGAATACACACGGAGATCTGGCAGAGGACAGGCTGGAGAACGCGCGGAATTCTTCCCTCTAGGAAGCTCGCCCTTTCCCGTTCCGCTGTCTTTTCTCGTCTGCCTCGTTTCTGACGTCCATCCAGATCTTCTCTCGTTCCCGAATCAAACTTTTCAATGCCCTTCCGCCCAAAATTCACTCCGACCTTTCCAGAAACTCCCGAGGGACGACCTTTCAGTGTATCGTACTTCCAGCGGCCAACTTGGCGGAATCTCTGACGATAGCAGCGGGGGCGAGACCTTTAGAGGTCACGCAAGACTAAAATGAGCTCGAGAACGCGTTTGGGAGCGAACTGCATAGATTTCCGAGGAACAATTGACGGGAGTGATTCGCTCGGGCCAGAACCTGTTTAGTGGAGTCACGGGTCGATGACAAAAAGTTCACTAAGGCCAAAGGGCGCGAGTGGGACGATACATCGAGTAACTGACGACGCACAGCAGACGGGGAAACGGAAGGAGAACTGAGCGGGACGGAGTGAGGAGGGGGAACAAAAAAAAAACAAGTAGTGGGGCTGGGTGAGCAAAAGAGCACGAAAAGAGAAAGCGCAGGAGGGAGGCGAACAGTAAGCATCTGATGTAGCCTGAGGGGCATTGAGCTCTGCGTATCTTCGCAACTGTTCCGTCGTTGTATTCCTCAGTGGTTGCTTGCGGGTCTCGTTCTCGTTTCCCTCGTAGAGCCTCTCGTGGTCTCCTGATGTCTTGTCTCGAACGACATGGCGTCGCCTGGGTGGCTGGTCGTTGGTCCCTCCTGTCGTTCATTGCGTCAAGTGTAGATCGGTAGCCATTCGAGGTTTTGAAGTGGGAAGCTGATATTTACGTTTTCGAACTGACTGTCCAGTTCTCCATAATTCTTTCGGCTAGTCTATCGGCGGCCGCTGTTCCAGTTCCCCGAGCCGCACGTTCCACTCTGCGTTGGAAACGTGAATCACGAAGTAACGGGAAAACTTCCGAACGAACTTTGTTCCCTGAATCACTGCTCCTCGATATCGCAAGAGTTTTTGCCTGAGAAAACGTCCACCGTAGCCGAACAGACGGCGAGAAAACACGGCAGACGAGGATATTTCTTCAACAGCAGAAAGGCTTACGGAAGGAAGCCGCCACAACTCGAATTGTTGGTTTTCCAAAGGGCACATTTCTTTTTTCTTCCTCTCAATTCCTCCGAGTATGTCCGTATCTCCCACTTTTGGTGTCTGGCTCCCAGTCTTGAAGGAGCGGGACACCAACTGAATACTAATATGCGGTAATACATTTCCGCTCTCTCGTCGCCTCGTTGCCGTGCAAGCGATTCCCTCGCTTTACTCGAGCTTTTTCAGCAGCCCCCTCACCCAGCTGAGCGGCAGGATACGCACGACGTTAACAACAAGGAGGACGTCGACAATTCGTAATTGGATCGTCGACTTGAACACAAGCTCCTCTGACCGTTGCTTGGTCGTCTCGGCGTTGAATGTCACTCAATCGTATGCTGCGTGCCCTTAATCGTAACGGCTCTCTTCTCTTCTTTCCGTCACTCCTTTCTCCGATGTCCTTTTCTTCCCATTCTCCTGTTCCGCGTTCTCTCCCACGGTCACCGTGGTCTACCGTGGGTTCACTATACAACTTACAGCTTTGCTCGCTCATCTCTTTCCCTCTGTCAGTCTTCTCCAAACAGGAGCTACCGTTGATTCAGGCTCGCAGGCAAGGATACTCAAGTTCACTCGACCTAACAGCGAACGACTGATATCTCAATTCATTCAATATCTGAAATGTTCTTTGGTTTTTCACCGATTGTTTTCATCGCAACGCCGCGCCGGCCGCACGAGCTGAGCTGATAATGTTCAAGGTGAGGGTTTGTCAGGATAGTTCGTCCGCAATCGAAATTGTGGTAACCGGTTCATCCTGTCACTATGACGATATGAGAATAGTGACCTGGGAAAACATCGATCATAATTCCGGGCGAGTCGCTCGTTTGATTTTTTCTCGGGATTTTTAGCTGGGATTCGTCTTCTGGCGAGTAAGTGACGAAGGGAAAGGCGAAATAGAACAAAAAGGCCACTGAACTCGATCGTTAAGCGTTGTGCCCACAGAACGCGACGCGGCCTTCGTCCGTTTTTCCAGAAGAACAAGACACGTGACATTGCATTTGCTGTCCCATAGTCGTGCTGCAGAGGAGAACTCGTGTCACACAAAAGAGTGGGAGCGAACCGCAGAATTAGTCGGTCAACAGTCGAGGAAGCTCCTGCGCTCATCCAACGAGAACAGAATCCGATGTTTTTGACTTGGCATGCACATACAATCTCCCGCAAGAAATCTCAAAATGAAAATTCAGAAACTCCTATATTGAAATGAGAGAAACCGACTCGCAGCGGTCGGGCTTTTCGATTCGTCAAAGGTCAGAGCGGAGCTCCTGAGGCGCTACGACACCTCTAGCCGGTTAGAAGTTTTCCAGAATGTGAATTCCAGAACGTGTTTCGCTCGAACGAAGTTTCCACGATGATAATAATGATATTCACAACCGCCGAAAATGCTTTGGTTACGGCAGAACTGTTCTGTTGTTACAAGTTATGCCGCGTTTGTTCTTTAAACACAGGTATATTTCTCAGAGAGATTCTGATCCTGATGCTTCGCAAATTGCTTTTGTATTCGTCGACCTGCTCAGCTCGGCTCGCTCTGGGGAATTTCTCGAAAACGGATCGCGCTTTTCCTATGGTGGTGGTGGTGGCGGTCGTCGTCGTCGGTGTTAGCGTTGTTGTCATGAGAGGTCAATCACTTCTTGTCTGGCACTTGTGGCCGGATCCTTGTGGCTCCGTTCCTCCCTCTTCGACCATCTGACCGCTGTAGGGTGCCCGGTTTGTTGATTTCTCTTATTTCTCTTCAGAGTTGCTCACTGTGCGCCCGGCTCATTTCAGCGGAACGACCACGAGAGGGGCTCTGAGCTTTTCAACGCTGAATTTATTCAGAGTAAATTTCTCGACTCTAGTTCTGGGCAGTGCAAAGCGATGGCTCGTCCACCGTTGGAAAGGCTCTCGAAGATATCGAGGCCTTGGCGCTTGGGAAACTTCACAGGAACCTTGCTTACTTAATCACTCATATAGCTGAATTCGGAAGGTGTCAGAGATTGCTTTTCCAATACGGGCTCTTCTCAGCTGACAGCATCTCCCTGCGAGACCTGGTCGAGCGAACCGTGGTCCAGGATGCGCTCCGAGATACTTACTGTCTCGGCAGGATGCAGTGGGTATTCATAGCAGAGGAGCCGCCACCACCACTGCTCTTGTTGTTGCGTCCATGTAAAAGAGCCAAGTGCTTCATCTGCGAGCACAATAGGTTGACGGATAGTCTTTTCTTGTTCTCGTTTCGCGTGCGGGTCTCGTCGCTTCTTTTCTTCGACCTCCACACGCTGATGTATTTCGCAAATTATGTTTTTTTTTCCTTCTCCATGCGTGCCCTCGTAGATTTGACTTGGAATATTCACGATGGCCGGAGATTTTTCGTGGACGTCCCACAAAAATGTCGCTCAATGTTCAGAAACCCCATCCTTGATATTGAGCTTTCGTCGTCAAGTTTCAAAATACGGAAAAGAGGACTACCGGGACACCCGCTCCACCTTGCTTCAAGCTATTCAGTGGCTCGGACCGCTCAGCTGTTGAGTTTTCGCGCAGAAAGAGATCCTGCATGCGAGAGAAAGAGGGGTGTCTAAAAATAATCCGAACCGCACAGCTTTCCATTCGCTGCATTGACGCCCCTGTATGTAGCGAGCAACATTAGCCTGAACCTCAAAACGTCACTTTCCCGCTAGGTGATTGCTTTGCGAAGAGGCTCTCCGAATCTCTCAAGAGTGCGTAGCAAATGCTCGGGGAATGAATAACGAGAGAAACATTTCCAGTTTCCCTTCTTCCATTGTCCAATCGTGTCCTGAAGTTCGAAATGCTGAAGGTCATAGTTATTACCATTTAAGTCGCTCGGAATCGCTGCCTGAATGTCAGCTAATCCACTCGAAGGAAGTAACAAGTCGGTGCTCACGCTCTTGGAAGATGCCGCCGCAACGACGGATGTCAGCGTTACACTGTGCAGCGTAGTGCTACATTTAGCTCAATCGGACGAGTGAGGAGTCAATACGAACACCCGGTCCTCGTCACTCAACGCCCACGCTGCATAAGCCGAGCAGGTGGTGAAAGTGCCAGGACTCCCTGGAAGGAAGAGTTAGTGGAAGAACTCTCTGTGCTCCGGTATTCGACGTCCGCGTGTCTGCCTAGGACTTGAGATATTCCCCCGAATATGCATGAACGCTCTTCTTCAGAGGAACTTGACGCGACATGAGATCAATTTGGATCGGAAGCAATGGCAAGAGAGATCGATCCTCATCTTTGTCATGATTGTTTCATTTTCTGAGATAGGAGGTCATAATTCCGAGTAAATCTCCCGTTCTAGAGTTCTAAGAAGCTAGGACAAGGCCGAATAGAGTTTCAAGGAGACAAAAACTCGCGCACATGAACGCGCGACGAACAAAGTTCCTTTGGATCGAGGTCGATCACCACAGGCACGTGCTATCGTCGCTCGTTTACACGAACGGGAGTCTTGTCGGCAACGGGAGTTGGCTCGCTTGGCTGGCTGGCTAAGTTGATGCTCGTGCTATTAAAGTGCGCATTACTTGCCATAGCATTCGGGATTACATAGTCGTTCCGCATATAATAGATTGGGCGGGGCACATGCGACAAACTCCGTTGTTCGGGCAAACACGCCGCCGCGCCTCTCTTTAGGCCACATGTACGCACATATAGGAGTCCTGCGAAGATGCTTCAACAATATTCTTACGACATCTGTCTGTTCTAGGGCAAGGACACTTTGCTTATTGTTCCGATTTCTCGCTCAATAGGAAGTACAAGATGCGAATTTTATTGATTTCTTCTTTCGATTCTTCTCTAAAATCTCTTCTCGAGCACGGGCAAGCGACCGTTATTCGATTTTTCCCTCTTCTACCCCATCCCCCTCCCCACCTCGCCCCGGTCGCTTCTCCTTTTTCCCTGTTTTGTTCCTCTCCTTTTTGCACCGCCGCCGCTACCGAAGCTATTGCACGGTGCGTTCCTTCTCCGCCTCTTTCTGTTGAGTTCAGGAGAAGGAATAGGAGTGGAAAAGACCATAGTGCCGACGTCGTTTCAGCCGGTGCCGTTGAAGACGAAGCAGCAGCAGCGGCAGCCGGAGGAGGAGGGAAAAGCCCGAGCGCGATCAGACCAGCTGACTGACTGGATTGGATAGCCGGCTAGCGGAGCACGTTGGGTGGAGAGAAAATTGTTGTTGTGTGAAAGGAATCAGCCGCCAACAGCGGTGGCGGCGGCAGTCGGGCGAGCCAGCGGGCAGAAAGCGCGTGCTTTCTGTGAAACGAAAGAGCGGAGCACTGGTCTCCCCGTCCAAAGCCAGCCGACGACTGACCAAGCCGAGGGCTCGTGAGACCTCACTCACTCACCCACCCAGTCACTCCTCGCTCGTTCCACACTCCACACACATGGTCGACCACCGCTCCCTTCCCCTCTCGCTCGTTCGCTCGCAGTCACTCTCCCCGCCGCACACACTTACAACCACAACAGCGAACAGCAGCATCATCGGTGGCGGCGGTACCGAACGACTCCTTACCCTCCTCCTCCTCCTCCTCCTGTTCGTCGTCTTCCCTATTGCAAGCGGGCTGGCAGTACTCTTCACCGGTGCCGCCGCCGCTGCTCATGGCAGCAGCTAACGTTGACGACACATCCTCACCTCGTCATTCGGTCGCGCAGCGCCCCCTGTCGGTGATTTCAGCATCGAACGGTAAAGGCGGTAGCCGCGGCGGCAAGGAAGCAGCCGCTCAGTAGTGTCTCATGTTCAGCCAGCCGGTCGAACTGGCAAGCGGGCGAGCGTGAGAGAGAGAGAGAGCAGGCTGGGTGGTTGGCTGGCAGGCAGGCAAGCAAGCAAGCAAGCAAGCAAGCAGAGAGGAAGCGGCAGCCAGCGAGCTAGCTTACTTATGTGATAGTAGTATATTGGTGTATAAATTTTGATACGGACCACTAGAGGAATAGTACCGGCGTGGGAATTTTCCGATGTTCACTAAACATGCTCCGATTTCGACCGGGTTTTCGCTCAACGAAAGCGCACGACTCGGAGATGAGCGTCGGCTCGAACTCCGGCGCCGAAACTCCGGGCGTCGCGCCGACAGAGGAGCGCGCCTCCGCCGAAAAAGCGCGAGCTCTGTCCCTCCGCTCCCTCCCGAGTCTGCTCCCCGCTCCGATGCGGTTCTCCCCCATTCTCTCCACCAGATTCGCCTCGAACCCCTTGGGCGGGCTGACTGGCTTCGCCCCTCTTGAACCTGTCCCCCCCCGTCGTCGTCGTCGTCCCACAAAAACGGGAAGGGCGGTGGAACTGGGGCGCAGCGCTGCCACTCGAGGAAGCAGAGAGCAATCAAAGCGATTACGAATCAATTGCTTATTTTGTGCAAAGCGATAATGGCTTAATGCAGGTCCATTTGTTCGTGAGAAATGTTTGGTGAAAACGAATACGATTTTCTCGCGGAGCGCTGTTACGAACGTGCGCTCCTCGCTTGGAACGAAGATTGTTTCTCATTGTAATCATTCTGAGCAATCAACCTCTGCATATTTTGTATTTCATCCTTTTTCGAATTCATTTCGATGTCATCAAAAAGGAAATCCGATCATGGAAAGATGGAGTTTAACGATGGAACTCGTTTATAGGCAATGGTGTTCTTTTCTTCGACTTTTTTGAAACTTTTGATTGAAAAACAAATTCGAGGTTATTTCGTAGAATCCATCATAGGTGCTTGAAAAGACAGAAATCGATAGCCGACACCGCGTTGATCGCTAAACTAGAATCGATCGTGTGGGGGTTTGGTTGTGAAACAGTGAAGATCCGTGATTTCAGATCGAAAGCAGTTGTATGAGGTTGCAGATGGCCGATGTTAGTAAAAATGCTCGTCTGAAAATGATTTATCCATTGGGAGTTGGTCGCTCCCTCTCTCGCTGTTCCCCAGCGCCCGGACTCGAGACTCCCTCGTTGCTTTGGGTGGTTCTTCGCTTGGTTGTTGCCGTCGCTGCACTAGAAGCAGCAGCAGCAGCAATGGAAACCGACCGAAAGCTGTCTGTGTGAGTGTAAGCAGAACGAGACAGACGCGCAGGCGAACGGCCGAACGAACGAACGAACGAACGCACAGACAGACAGACAGTGAGTGCCGTTGCAGCGGACATGCGCAGAACATATGGGCTGAAGTCGCCTGCCTGCCTGCCTGCCTGTTCGCCTGCCGGCCTGCTTGCCTGATCTGCTGGTTAATTCGAGGGCGGGCGGGCTGGCTTTACTTCTGAAGGTTATGTTGCAAGGTCGTCGCATCCTCCCGTATCGCGGATCTATCCCAGCAGACACAGAGCAACCGTTCGATACGTTCCGGGAGAGCGGTTTCAATCAATACTAAAAAGTGCATCATTTCAATGATCCTCTGACTCTAGCTGATTGATCCATGAGACGTTGATGGTTTCTTGAAATCAATAACAACTTCGATTCATCAAACGCCGAGGCATCTGGGCGGATTCTTGTGGGAACGGACGAACTGTTTCGATCGAGTGAACGTGCATTCGATAAAGACATTCGAATTGATGTCAGAGATCTCCAGAGTCCGCCTTCATAATCGACAAGTAGTCTTTGTATTTCGGAAACTTCAGAAGGGACTGAGATCCAAACAATGGCATCTAATTTAGGTACGTGGATAAGAAAACAGGGAGGCAAACGAGAAAGTCCGCGATTGAAGATCTCTCAAATCTCGGAAAATCGCCTTCTTCCAGAAATGATGGAATTCCAGAAAGAAGCGTTCATAATTAGGATTTCCATCCGCGTGCCGAAGCTCGAGCTTGCGCAAGCCGGAAAACTTTCAAATTGGAAATTACCATGAAGCTCGTCCCAGTTTAATCCTGGGTCAATGATGCCGACTTTCGAACAGAACTGGCTACCAACACCGGATCGAATGCACGATCTCAGTAACGACATCGGCTCAATATCTCTCTGCATCTAATACATTTCTGAACTCTTCCCTTTTCCGTTCGTGGGAAGGCGCTCCATTCTGACCGGAAAAAGAAAAACGTCCGACAAGGTTCGCAACTACTTCTCTAGTGCGCGCTTGAAAACGCAATCAGATGAACGGCGCGCCGCGTCGTCCACTTCACGACCTTCAGAGGCGCGCGCCGAACGTCAAAACGGCAACAACTGACGCGGCAACGGCGAATTCGCCGCGGAGTGCTGCTCCAGTACGGTGCGCGGTGCAGCGGAGAAACGGTGGAGCGGTCGACGACGACAACGATGGCTAGCTTCCTCCTCCTCCTTCGATGATGTTCGCTAGTGGTACTCAGCCTCCAGTGATGTTGATGCTGTTCAGACAAACGAATGGCGACAGAAGAAAGAGCAGCGTGCTTGTTTAAGCCCGCCAAATGGACGGCCGGACGGACGGACGGACAGGCACACCGCCAGTCAGCCAACAAGTAACAGCAGTCGAAGAAAAAAGAGAAGAAGAAGAAAAGGCGCGCTCAACTCCCGCTGCCGGTCGCGGTGGAGACGGCAGCCTCGTCGGCGGCAGACGACGAGGGCGAGAGAGGAAAACGGAAAAGACAAGAGGGCGAGGAGGATGATCTTCAGTAGTACCAGTAGTAGTAGTAGGTAGTAGTGGTCGTCATCGGCGTCAGCAGCAGCAGTAGGGGCTCCAGCGGCAGCTGAGAGCAAACCGATTGAGTGAGTGACCTACCCCTCATCTCCCTCTCTTCCCTCTCGCTTTCTCTTCCGATTTATCCCTCCCACTCTCGCTGCTTTGGTCGCCTCCTGCTGATGCCGCTAAAGCGACGACGCACGGCCTCAAGGGTTGTTGACTTTTTCTCCTCTTCGGTAACGCATTTAGGGATTCGCAGCAACAAGAGAAAAACTTGAGAAACTATTATGTTGTTGCCACCGTCATGAACTTGATCACAGACTACTAAAGCTCGAGCGAGGGATCGAGTGAACAAACTCGACCATTGGATTCTGCCTTCGTTCATCGTTCAACATTTCCAACTTGCGAAGCGCCCGAGCGAGCGAGCGAGCGACCTTACGATCAACCCAGAATTGTGAGGAGCGGAAAAGCAAGACGCTTCTCCGAGACGGACTTCGCGAGGAGACCCTTGAGGAGTCTCCGGCAGGATTCTCCGGCAGGAGAGCCCGTTCCGCCAAGCCATGCGCCAATTCCTCGTTGCTCCTCCTTTCCCTCGGCTCACCCCAACCGTCGATAGCCCCAAGGGCCAAACGGCGAGATTCAGATGCTGAGGGAGAAAGACTCTTTGCTTGCCTTTCAAGCTGCTGGTGGCCACACTCCACGAGCACCCCATGGCGCAAAGGCAAACACGCGAACAAGCACCGAGGAACTGTCGTTTGTTCACTGCTGTCTTTTATC
The DNA here is from genome assembly GCA_021527715.1 of Neoseiulus cucumeris. NCBI lineage: Eukaryota > Metazoa > Arthropoda > Arachnida > Mesostigmata > Phytoseiidae > Neoseiulus > Neoseiulus cucumeris. The sequence goes on from JAJSRV010000054.1 coordinate 87,705, forward strand.
CTCCTCATTTCCACCTCTCCCAACCCTTTACAGTTCTCCAGACGTAGTGGACCGTTGTCCCCATAGCTCCCACCTCGACCCCTCAGCCATTTCTTGCGTCTCCAGTCAGAGGAGTCCTCGTGACTCAGCTATTGATCCACGACAGGCAGCTGAGTACTTCATTCGTGGGAAATTTTTTCCGCCACTGGATTCGGGCGTGAATCGAATCAATGCGAAAATGTCCTTCCAAATCATGCTCGTTGTGAAGGGTCGACAGAAGTTCTCGAAATTTCAGCGAAGAATCAAACTTGAGAGGTCAACAAATGCTTCTCGGTTGCAATCCATGAATCCGCATCGTTCATTTTTCAACTCGAGCTGAGAATGTTCATCACATCGATACTTGATTCGAGATGCAGCTGAAGAATCACTCTCAGGTAATTCCCGGCCATTCGATCGATGACGTGCTTTCGACAGGAGGAGAGCGTGAAAATTGGAATAAGATGCCAAGAGGAGCATATTCTCAATTGATGCGCTCTTCGTGTCGAAGACACTCGAGTAAAAATATGGTGGCGAGCCGCCCCGCTCTGCTGTTCGGTAATAGGGAGACAAGAAGGGGGGGGGGGCTACAGGGACCTGACAGGGGACAGAAGCGGAGAGGAATGTGGGAGGGAGTGGGGAAGAAAACGGGGGAGTTTGCTGGATGGTTGAATGGGTGCTTGGGTGGGTGGCAGGCAGGCAGGCAGGCAGGCGGGGTGTCTTGCTGTGTGGGTTGCTAGCCTGGTTATACGGTTGCGGGAAGTCGTTGCACGTCCGAAGCTTTTGGGCGGGCGCCATTTTTTCCTTAAAACATTGCAGTCTCTTCGGATTCGGCTTTTCCCCGCTTCACTTTTCCTCACATCTCGATCCAAGCAATTCCTGAAGTTGAATGGAACCTGCTTTAAACACATACACTGGGATTTGGACTGACTCGTCGAAGTTTTTGTTTTGCGTTCCATGTCGCGAACGGGACGTGGTTTAATCAGGGTGATATGAGCGGGTGTCTTCTATTCCTGTGACATTGACAGTCGAGTTTCACAAGTGAGAGAGGAAATGTATTGACGCGTATCAACCCCGATTGGCTGGTCAGCTATGACTGGAGTGCGTATCAATTGATCTGCATGCATTTGTAAGTAGCGCTGATGCCCGGTCACGAGTCAGAGCATCTATTGACCGCCGGTTGCTAAATCGGTGGATTGTCGAACACGATATCGGCCTGGCCCTCATCGAAAGAATCAAAACCGATATCACCGCGACGACATTGGGTCCTAAATGGATCAGGTGTGTAGTAGAGCACGAGATCTTGTTGAGCTCCGCTCAGTGATTGAATATACAACAGGTCTGATTCACAACTCCGCAAACCGTCGACACGATTCGCTCAAATTGTCAATCTTGTGAACGACTCATCTGGCGCCATCTGGCGGACACACGGAGAACCTGTTGGAAACTGTTGACTGAAGTAACTTCGAGTGGAGTTATCAAGCTCTCGATTGCACTGCCCGGAAAACATCAAATGGGGAGTGATCCAACAAATCTATTCCGATGCTCGCTTGATGGATCGAGAAGCACTGTCACGTTCCGACGATGAGGTCTATGTATATGGGCTATTTGGGCTCCATGATATGAAAACAGAGGAATGCTCTTGTACGACTGGATGATCGGATTGCAATATGTAGCTCGTCAACTTTTCCATTTGGCGACGGTTGGCTATTGTCGCTCCGGGCTTTGTCGAAGACGAGAAGCTATTTTAGTCCGCTTTATTCAGATCTGGATTCGACGAGAAGTGTGAAGCTCGTTGGTCGCCGCCCCGGAGGATCTTCCTGAAATCTCATCAGAACACCTGTCTCTCTGTCTCTGTCTTTTGAGACGTAGCCCCGTCCTCGACTGCGTGGCCTCGACGGAGCATTAACGTCGGCGTCGTTCGCGCCTTCTCCACGAGGCTCGGCGGGAGACGAGTCAACAACCTTAGGGAGGACAAAGTTCATGTCGATGATGAACCTACACAAATCAAGGATGGAATCGCCCAGAGGCCATTCAATATCCGATTCAACAAAGTTCGCCGCTGCGTCATTGACCACTGTTGCGTATTGGCAGCGGCGTGATGAAAACTCACCAATCCACTGGCGTTTGATTTCAAACCGGTTCTCTCCCCTTCGGATGACATTATCGTCGGCTGAATCCCATCGAATAGTCTTCATGACGGTGGTTGGTCTCTATAGATTCCAGGGTAACTATTCAACATGAGTGCCGATCGGACCGTGAACCAGAATGCCCACAAATGCCAGATCTTCGAATGAAGAATCCTTCACGGCCCACGAAACTATCCACACCTTAGTCGTGGCTGTAAACACTAACGAGGCCTTTATTACCTGTTACCGAACGATTAAAGACGAGTTCATTTCATGCTGAATTCTGCTCATAGAACCTAGAAGAGGATGGAATCGACATGACCTCCAGTCCGCAGCAATTTCAGTCCGATTCAGACTGGAGAAGGATCTGATCCAGGTTCTCATTGTCGCCGTTCTGCTGAAAAAAACGACCAACTCATCGTTGAAGCGTCGAGAATCCTCCAGACACCGTACATAGTAAGGTGAGCCCTTGTTTTCGCAGTTTTCCTCTCCTTGCTGAGAGTCCCTTTTACGCTTTTGCCCTCGTGATTCTTTTTTTATTCTGCGCAATGTAAGGGATTTGTTTGCGAGCGGTTGAAATTTCCTCTCCCCACTGTGACTCCCTCGACGAGACGGGTTCTCGGTAACGGCTCAGCGGCGCGGCGGTGGCTGCAGCGGAGGAAGAATCAGCACCACCGGCACCCACCACAGAATTGTGAGCAATCATATTCGCTACTTATTCCGAGAGCTTTGCTCATGGCCTTTCCCATCTTTTTTCCCCAGTACGTTCCACGGTCGAGTTTTTTGTCCTCCACGAGTATAACCCTCGCTTTTGCATCCGGCTTTTTCATATTTTGGAGGGACAGCTCGCCTACACTGCCATACTCGGTTGCATCTGTTTCAGCTTTTTTTCCTTCTTATCTCAGGTCGCCACGCTGGCTCATTTAGTTGGCTGAACTTACTTGTTGTTCAAATTGATTCAGCTTGATTGTTGCTTCAGAGAATATGTTCGCGGTCATCGAGAGTGTCAAGACCGTGGATGAGGTTCACCATGGCCCCATGGAAGATACATACTTTGTCTGACGCCCACAGACCCGTGACAGAGACGTTTTTCATTTTTGTCGACGAAGGACCAACAGATCGTCCTTTCTTCATTTCGTTTCGTTGCTTCGTTGGAACTCGTCAACGACAACGGTGAATCTATCTCCTTGAGTTTCGCTTCCCGTTGTTGAGTGGTTCTTAACTTTTCGACTCGTGGCGCCCTCACCGGTCCTTACGAGTAATTTATTCGTTCGTCCCGTCCTCGGTTCGTTTCCTTCGGAACGAACACTCTATGGTTAACAGCCACCGGCGTTGCTGCCGTACAGTCAGCTAGCTCACTTTTTGAGGCCTCCTTCATACACACAAGCGCTGCTGACTGTAGCACCCCTTCCCCGGTTTTGTCACCCCCTTAGCCCCGCCCCCTCGCTCTCTCCGCCTCTCTCGTTCGTCGTCCTTTTGCACCCCTATCCTCGCTCCTGAACTATCCCCCCCCCCCGTTCCCTCCTGTTTTCCTTCGAGCCCCATTCCATTCCCCCTACCCGATGTATCTCCTTCCATTGTCCCCTTCTGCTCTCTCAATTCATCCTCTGTCTTCCTCGTGTGCTCCTGGATAGAGGAGAAAAAAAAACTGACTGAGACGAGGGAACGGAAAACTGGGAACGAGGAGGAAGCGAGCAACTGAGTGACTGCACGAAGGCGCTGGCAGGGAAGCCAAGAGAAATGAGACGGCTGCGACTCCGAAAGTCTAGGCTCGGATGGGGTGAAATATTAAAATCTTGAGCACTCAATCTATGATTCGCTTCTCGCACACAAACGCCGGTTTCGTTGGAAGTCGAGCGAGTGGTAGCGAAAGCGGTGTTGACACACCGATACACAGCTCGGAGGGATGTCTTCGGCGGGAGAGGAAACGACTCACTTTAGCAGAGCAGACGGATTCGTTCTCTCGATTCGGCCACTGTTTGGAAGACTTCCGAGTTCCTCCATTCCTGCGAGATTCGAACCACATTCCTCTGGAATCCGATCCAGCCAGCCTCTTAAAGAGGGTTTTCCATTTATTCCACGTCCGCGTCTTGATTATAGAGCTTCCCGGGAGCGCGGGGGACAAACATCGGACAATTTCGTTGGCTGGACAAGCGATTCGTAGCATGGTCTCCTGATGATTCACATATTGAGCAGTCCGCTAGATTTTCTCTTCAATCCCTGTCATCCCTCGAGCGAGATTTTGTGGCTCGTAGAGAGAAGGGACCCCTGCCAAAGGGGGTGCGAACGAGAAAATGGAGTGGGAGCGGGGAGCGAAAGGAAAAAGAACCTGGCGCTCGCTAGAGGGGTAATGAGAGTAGCGGCCGCGCTATTGAGTTCCTCGCTCCTATATTAGATAGTTGCCGCTCCACCAACCTGCGATTGCTGCTGTTTGAGGGTCGCTCGCTTCGGAGATACGAAACCGGAGCAGCGGTGAGCACCGAAAACAGAGATTGCGACGAGCCTGACCACGGGATGACAATGCGCCAGGCGTCTACAGTCGACATCGCCAGTTTCGGCTGAATACAGCAATCTCTCGTTACAACGAACCCCGCGAGACCGACGGACTCTGTTCGTGGTAACGGGGATTCTTTATGGCCAGAGTCTGAATATTAGTCATTATGACAGACCGTCAAAACGAGCGAACGAAAATTGTTCGTTGTATCGAGCAATTCGTTATTGCGGCGCTCCTTGTAACGAGAGTTTCTTGTACCACGAATAAGTGCATCTTGGATTTTTTTCCTAGGGCGACTCGAGGCCGTGATTTTCTCTTCGTAAACTGAATCTTCGTCTCTCACCAATTATGTGCAAGGACGCGGTTATTTAGGGACCAATGCTTGGCCTCAATCCACGCTTTATCGGCAATCAACAAAACTCTGAGGAAAACAGGGTCAGAACGGCCTTGTAGGAAATGCATAGCCAAGTTGGTCGTGGTAAGCCGAAGCTCGACATTCACCGAGACCAACACAACAAAAGGGAAGGCTTACGGAACGAGGGCAGGACGAAGCCTGAAGGTCGCTCCCTCGGACCCTTGAAGCGTTGGCGGTGCAATGGAAATATGCTGCTTTCTCGAGATGTTTGAAAGGTTCCGTATTTCGATAATTGTAAATTGTTTTCCCTGAAAGTTACAGAACACCGTCATGCGTTCTTCGAATCCAATAGATATGGAAGAACCGACACGGCAGTTGAATCGGACCACACTTGGAAAATCTATCTTCCCTACGAGAAACAATCTGTGAAGAAACTCGGAACTAGGAGAGATTCTTCGTCTCTTACGACCCTCTGAGGAAGATCCCTCCTACCGAAAGGTTCCTGCCGCCGCGATACTCCCGGGTAGTTTCGAATTAGCGAACAGTCCTCAATGATTCGAAGGATAGACACTTCGTTTAAGTCTACCTCACCTCATCTGAGGTTTCTGCTATGGAATTTCGAGCTCGGCACAAATCGATGAAATGAACGAGGATATCGTTATCGTATATGAGTGGCATTCGGTGCCTGGCAGTTGATAGGTGGTCGATTCGAGGGAGATGAACATCTTTAGGGCGAGTGTGAGTAAAAGTTCCAGGAGAATGTTTGCTTAGCCGCCCTGGTTGGTCGGTTCTTCTCCCTCTCTCTCTTCACTCAGATGTCTTGACGTCTCCTTTATCCACATGTCATACGCAGACATGCGGAGGCCGTGGAGGTTGCGGCACTGAAAGCAGCCTTCTCCGCAGTTCTCAGCCAGTTGGCGCACCGGCAGACAAGCAAGCAATTCCAGTTCATGGGGTCGACAAGAGAATCTACTTAGACATGAGGTCGGACATGTATCATTTAATCACACACAATGTGTGTAATATGAATATCCTATGTGGGGATCCGTCACATTCCGAACATTTTGATTATTACAGCTGTTTTTTGCAGCATTCGCCGTTAATCGCCCAGCGAGAGAGTTTTGTTTTGCTCCTTAGGACTCCCTGGCCCGAGTTGTTGCCATCCACGATTTCCTCTCGTCCTCGTTCCAGTTTGGTCCCTTTCTTTTCCTTCGTCCCTCGTTTGGCCGGTCGCAGCCTCGCTTGCTCACTCGCTCGCTCGCAGAGTAGGTTCCCCTCTGAACGACGACGACCACGTCACCGCCATCTAACTCCTGATTAATCTTCTGGCGTCGCTTACCGTTTGGTGGGTAACGGGCCGTCTAATATGGGAAAGCGACGATGGCAACAACCACGACGAAGGCGAGGGAATGGTTGCTGGAGGGCCGCTCCGTTGCCACCTACCTTTCGGAAAAATGTTTCATTTTCCTGTTTGTCTCTCCGTCACCTGATTTCCTTCTGTTGTCGCATCGTCTTCCTTCCCGCTGTTTCCTCTCGATTTCTTCTCCCCTACGTAGAAGACAGAAGCGCTTCCAGATTGCATCCGGGACCGTTTCATTTTCTCTTACCTCAAGCAGACTCCAGTACGGTCGAGGTCCAGGGCTCGAGATCCGCTCTCCTGGAGTGCGGATCGAATCGAAAGTAGAGAGATTTGGACCTCTTTTAGAGGAGCTCCTCGAACGATGGTCTTTGCAACAATGTTCTTCGAGATCCGAGAGGACAGGAATCTGGACATTCCTCATAAGAATTTCGAACGAATTCGGCAGAATGCATCCAACAAGGCGCGCATTGATCGAGTCGCTCGACGTGCAATGCAGCCGGCAGCTCCGAATCAACAATCTCCGAGATAGAAAAAGTATAACGCTTGCTACGACACTGCCCGCCATGGTTAGACTCGAGGCAAGGAAGCCCGAGGCCAAGCTAGCGTGTCCTGCTTTAATCCAGCGGACATTCATCCGTACTCCCGGTCGCCCGCGTATCTCCTTCCTCGGTCTTTCGCTTCTTAATTTTGGATCCCTCAGAAAGAAAAAAACTCATCGGACCCTTCGTTATTCGGCTAACCTGTCTCGCTACATACTAATAACGGACCAGCAAATGAGTTATTAAGATTTCCTTCCGCAGACGACCTCGTTCGCTCGCTGGCTCGCTTCCCTTCGACCCGTACAGCCAACGCTTCTCGCACTTTTCCTGAAGAATCCAATATGAGCGCCAGTCTCTCGCTCGCCGGTAATTAGCACAGGCTCCTCCTGGCCAGGACCTCCTGAGTTTGAGAAGGAGAAACCAGGAATTCCCCCCAACTCGCGAAGCATTTAACAATTGCCGCATTTCACGTTCGAGTTCCGTTGCCGAAGTCACCTCTCTCTCTTTTTCCAATTTTCCTCTTCTCTCGGAAAAGATAGCTCCCGAAAAATTCCCGAACTTAAAGTGCAACTTAAAGATGAATGATTCCTTGAAACTCCGCCACATTTGGAAGAGTTTTGCGAGATCTCTGTTGGAGAGAGCTCGTTCCGGAAAATATGCTCGTGACTTAGAACGACAACCATGACGACGACGACAATCATTGCCGGTAGGGATGTTGTCGAGCGCGCGAACCTTATCAGGTCGCATTTTCGAGTTGACTTGCGTTGCACGCGAGCAAAGCGACAGAGACATGGCGAGGCGCCTCCGGTATCTCTCGACGTCGCTCCTCTCGTTTTGTATTTGTTAGGACAACAACAGCGGAAGCAGCAGCAGCAGCAGAAGTGCGAGCAACAACTCTGCCGGAGTGTTAGCTGCAGTTTGAGCGGCATCGCACAAGTGTGAGGAGAACACAATTAGGTTCAGCGAATGCTCCTGCTTTAACCAAGCGGGGAAATAATGGGAGGGTAATAAGGGGGAACAAGGGGCAGGGGGTGAGGACAGAGGATAAGGAGGGATTCGAGCCGCTGAGGGTGCCGCCTGCCGAGCAGTCAACCTACGCTGGAGAGAAGTAGTAGTCGTCGTCGTCGAGGGGGTGGGCACCCACGCTGAGGGTGGTCGGACGGTCGCCGCTGTTATAGGGTTGCTGATGGGAGCGAGAAATGAGAGAGAACGAGAAGCATTGGAGAGAGTGGCCTGGGGGGCTAGCGGCGCGGCGGCGGTGATGGCGGCGTTGGCGGCGGCGGCGGTGGTGGTGGGTTGCGAGCGGGGATGGATATCGTGATGCGAATATATTAAACGCTCCTCTGCCTCGACTACGACGGGGTCAACAACGAACGGCAAGCGAAACAATCCTTTCTCTTAACAACAGTGGTCAATTCCCTCCCGCTCGGAGAGCCTCAAGAGAAGACGAAAACAACTACACAAGAGTCGGGTTAATTTGGTCGAGTGTCGGTCCTTGTTTCGAAGTCTCTGTTCCAGTCGAGACAAGTTTCCACCTGAAAATGGAACGAAAAGAAGAATTGCGCAGTTCGCCCACTGTCCCTCTCCCAGACTTGTTTTTTTCGGGAGCTCTTGGGAAGCCGCGGCAGTAAACACGCGGTTCGTGACGCACATTGGGTCCGAACAACGAAGGACTACGCGGAAGTCTGTGGAAGAAGACCTCCTCTGTGAATGAGCGAGGGACCGACCGACCAACTGTCCGTCCATCCATCCAATTAACTCTCCGCTCAAGGCATGAGGGATCCCCCCCCCCCATTTCCCCCGCGTTGGTCCCTGAAGCCTCTCGTCCGTTCCTTGCATTTAAATTCAAAAGCTGACTGACTACTTGGTCGGTCGGTGAGACGGCGGCGAATTGGTAAGCTGGTCGGTGGGAACCCTCTTCCTTTGTGGCCAACTCCTCGTTCACATCTCGTTCCCCCCTTTCGTTCTTCTTTTGCCGCCGCCGCCGCCGCTGCTGCTGCGGCGACGACGACGACGGAGGCTGCGCTTGCTGCCCAAGAGACCTGCTGCTTCGTTTATCTCGGCTGGCCTCGCCTCCGTAGTTTCTCGTCCGTTTTTCTCTTCCCACGCAGCCACAAGCAGGCGGGCGGGCGAGCGGGCGAGCTCCCCCCTGACTTTCTTCTCTTTTTCTTTTCTCGAAGCTTTTTCTCTTCTCGTTGGTTGTGCAGCAGGATGAGCCTCAGGGCTCAATTTATTGTCCGGAAGGCTATCCACTTCCTCTTGGCGTACAAGGCATTGCTCCTCCGTCTTTTTCGGTCGCTCCCTCTTACCCGCTTACTTCCACGAGCCATGGCCTTTTTTTTGCGTGCCCTTGCGCGACAACTGTACCGTCGCTTCCGAAAGACGCCGCCGCCCCTGTCCTCCCTCTTGATCTTTTTCTCCCCTCAATTCCTGTCTGCCATTTAGTTTTTCTGCTCCCCCGCACCCACCCCATCCCTCTGAGTCTCCTGCTCAAAACAAACCCAGCTGGGCGGGCTTCTTTCTACGAGCTGTCCGAGACGACTTCCGAGTTGTGCATGACCCGCATCAGAAACAGGTTTGGTTTCGAGCGCAGACCGAGTGATATCCGGGAAAAGGAAAAACAGGAGAAGGGAAAAAAAGCAAAAGAAAGACAGAAACAATCTCCCGAAACGATTCCATGAGTTCTAAAATCCTTGTCCCTGATCTGCTGCAAATCTATTTCAAGTCACCGATGTTCGAGATGGACGCTAGCATTCTCCTTCGAAAGTTGCGACTCAACTGCTCCGCTCCGTTCAACAGCACAGCTCCTCTTCACTCGTTTGTATGGGTGGTGGAGTGTGTTTGTGTGTGAATGTCAGAATGCTCCTAAGGACAGTCTCTCAAGCGTGTCTGTTCCCCCCGTTGTTCCACCCTTCTCCCCCCCCTCTATCCTCCTGCTGTCTCTCTCCCAGGCATTGGCACCGAACCTCCTGAAACTTCCTCTCTCCCCAACGGACCGGCTTGTCCGGGGTGGTCCTAGCTGTATCTCCAGTTCAAGCAAATTCATTCCATCGTGAGCCGGGCCTGCAAACTTTCAGGCCGGCAGTCAAGACGAGCCATAAATGAAGTTGCCGTGGCGCCCTCTGGTATTGCTCACGCTAACATATTATGGGGAAAAACAGCACCACCGGTAGGTATGTCAGCCGATAGGCAAGCAACCGTGGACAGCGAGCAGCAGCAGCGGCGGCGGCCTACCATCCCGCGAGGGAAGGGGATGCAAAGGCGTCTTGACAGCGGCGGACTCCTCAGAGAGAAGGAAAGGGAGAGCAGGCGGAAAACGGGGTCCGAGATCTGGGGGTTAGAGAGATAAGCTTGTTTAACGCACTCCCCTTGATCCCGAGACACTGCGGGACCAACCACGAAATCCTCTTTCAGCTGTGTTTCCTGAAACAAGTTCGCGTGAAGAGACCCGTAATCACTCGACAAGACGAGGAAAACACGAGATTGAGCAACCGCGGAAGGGTCATCAGCGTGCGATGGTTCTGTTGATTTACTTCGAAGGACTGCGCCGTCAAAAGTTCCAATGGATTTCGAACGATTGGGCGCCGGATACAGGTTTTCGACGGATGTTGATAGGTCACTGTATAAACGGAATTCCGAGCGAACGAAAGGCACCAGAATATCATGGAAAACCTTTCGATTTCAATTTAGTGCGAGAATCATCAAGTCCTCAAATCCTGAAAGGAGGGGGAACATGGAAGGACACCATCGCTCTCAAACGACGACATGAATAAAATCCTGCAGCCGAGTCTGAGGAGAAGCATACGTTGCCTCAGCTTTCAGCGAGCACGACAATGGAATCGTGGAGCCGGGATCCAGGATCCGAGTCTCTTCCTGCGCCTGCTCGCTCCCCAATATAGTAGGGTTCTGGTTCGATGCATGCAGCTGTTAACGATTCGCTCGATTTCGAAACAATGATATAATAACTGCAAGAGAAAATCTCGAGGTCTTTTGCGGGTGTGTCGTTTACTCATAGGAGATTGAAATTAATTTTTTTTTTACGTTGCGGGGGTTCGCGCAGAGCTCTCTCGGGGTTCGGCCCCACCCATGCTTGCTAGATCAGACTGATGTTGCTTGGCCCGATTTCTACCTGGGAACTCTCCCCTTCCTCTCTCCGGTTCCTTTTCCTGCGACTTTGGCGACTTGTTAGTTGTGAATTGAGGAGTTATCAAAAACCTATTGTTTTTCCCTCCCTCGAATACGGCCTCCAAGGGTTAGTGCGAGTTTTGAGACGAACGAAATCACGAGGCTCTTCATTTAGTGCTTGAGTGATGTTCAACATTTCGATCACATTCAGTGATATTTTTCAGGAAAAAATTGATCGCATCGAGTTCTTAATGTTCTTGTCTTATATCTGAAGACCACTCTTCTGGAACACTGACATTGAGAGACATTGAACTTCGAACTTTAAGGTTTATTCTCGTGTAAAAACCATGCGCATCCGGCGAGCGACGCGCCTCTCATTAATGTGTCAATCTTCAAAGCAATAACAAATGCTTGATGTTTTTCGAGGAGCCGAAGTCGTTCGTTTTTGAGTTTTAGGAGATGATTGAGTGAAAAAAAAACAGTTACACGTGGAGTCCCCCGACGACTCGAGATAACGATGTTAACCAGAGAATGACAAAAAATGAAGCAGTCGATTCGAACAGCGTGAAAATGGTTCCTGAGAAATGTACATGGGAGCAAAGCGATGATGACTCTCTCGGTTTTTCCTCCACTCCTGTTTCGACTGACTAGATTACCGATTGGTGTGTTGCTGACATCAGACGAAAGGCTGATAGCCGGCATCGAACCTTGTTTCACCTTCTTACGATGACATGTAGGAGTACCGATTTCTCTCCTCACGGCTCAGCTCGTTCTGCAAAGCCCGACGAACTGCAAGATTTTAAGACTCAATTAGTCGTGAATGGGTTCATAGGAATCAGAGGTAAGGGGACGAGAAACGCTGGCATCTTCATCCGTGGATGACCTCTTCGTTTCGGGGGAGCGAACTCGGCAGATGCCGCTTGCTACGCAAACCACAGTTCTTGGGGTCTGGTCACAGTCTGGTCACAGAGTGGACACCGTTGAACCTACTCCCGATTGATAGTCATCGAGTGTCAATCAATCGTGCACACATGTGTATATTTCGCCTAGCGTACATCCCGGCGGCCGTTGAGATTGTCGCCGCCGCCATCGAGTTACAAGATCAGCCGTGTGACCACAAGACAATCGGCCGTTCGATCCTTTTTTTTGGACATGCGGGTTGGATCAACCAACGGTGCTCAGGTGAAGAGGGGGTCTAACCGGACGCAACCTTACACCAGGAAGAAGAAACCGAGTCGTCGTTGGTGTTCAATGACGCCAGAACTCAGCCCCGCCGAAGTACGGTTATAATTCCATGGCGAGGGGTCCGGCTGTCTTCTTTCTGTCGCCATTCATGGTCCCTGTCAGCCTCGATTCCGATAGATCGGCACGAAAAAAGCTCCGTGCGTCTTTGCTGAATCCGAGTAACGTCACCGATTGAGGTTCTCTGACGTCAAGACCTCACTCTCGCTCTCTTACCTCTTCCAGACCCCCCTCTTCATCCAGGGAACCCGAAACTACTACCCAAGATCATTTTCGGAATGAGAGCAAGGCAGGAACCGGGTCATACAAGTGCGTAGGAGTGGGACGTAATGATCGCTGTCGAGAGGGAGGGCACGCAAAAAACAACGACGACAACAAGGAATATCGGGAAGAGACTGCGTGGAGGGGCGAGGGCGGCGTGGAGGGGAAGAAATCAGCTCGGGTCCCACGGAAACGATAGTCTACAGTGAAGCAACTCACGGGATCGTCTTTCGCCTCCAGTCGCCATTCTCCTCTGCCTTTCCAGGCTCCTTTGTGAGGGCGCTGTTGCGGTACGCACTAGACTCTCGATGAGCTCGTCGCCGTCTGTCCCTGACATGTACTCTCCTGTAAGCAACCACCAGTGAGTGTTCAAGTCACAAAATCGAGCGGCTCTTCCCTCGGCTAACAAAACGGTCTAGAGGGAGATTCGATATAATTTCTTGATTCGATTCTCCGACGACAGTTTTCAGAGAACTGGAGAAGCGGAAAACTCTCTTCTTTTGCATGGGAGCGACTCAATATTATCGACAAAAAAATCAGGGAAAGCTACGTGTTCGGAGCCGAAATAAAATCACGGGAATCCGGACCGATATGTTCGCGAGGTAATTTTCAGTCGGCACTTGTGCAGACGCGGCGAAGGGCCAGACGTGCAGGTTGCACGCCTGCAGTGCAGACTCCCTCGGAATCTGTCCGTCCAAGCCGCGATGGAGACCGGGAGCAGGGAGGAGAAGAAAATCGCTAATTTATAATCTGGCTTCGAATCTGTTCCATGCGGCTGGCGCCGTTGGTACCCGGCTTTTTAGCTAGCTTCTTCGCAGAGAGCCCCGTTGAGTGAGCAAGCCGCTGAGAAAATGTTGAGGGGCAACGAAATGAGCGAGGAGAAACTAAGCGCATGAGCGAAACGAGAAATCGAACGAGCCCAGGAGAACAGAGATTCAGGAGGAACTGCCGCGGCGGCGTGCTGAAAGAATCCGAGCTCGGAAAATGCGAGAAAACTATGGAAGGTAAGGAATGAATTTGAAAAAACGAAGAAAAAGGGGAGACCGAAGGGAAGAAAAAGGAGAAAAGACGCAGTGACCGAGAAACAGTGAAGCTTATTCGACAGCTCAATGAATGGATTGGACGGGACCATGTGAGCGTGTAAGAGGACGGAAATTAATAAAATGGGCTATCGCGAAGAAGTAGTGGACTGATCGGGAAAAATAAGACAGAGAGGAAATGGAGGACTTGATGAACGTCTCGTTAGAGTCTGAACCGCGGCTGGCGAGCAGAAGAAGTCAGTTTGACGCAAAAATCTCCCGCCCGCTGTGCCAGGACCCTCCATCACCGATGGGCGCCCGCCTCTATTGGATACCAACTGAGTTGAGCCTTGCAAGCTCTGTTGCGTTGCATCACGTATTTTATCAGTCGAGCGAGATTTACTGCGAAAATTTCTCCGTTTTTTTATGCCCTTCGTATCTCGTGGCTGCTCCACGCTTTTCTGCCCCTAATCTTCCAACGATTCCAGCCTGGCAGAACGAGGCGCCGATCCTGAATAACTTCGCGAATGCAGTGTGTCGGATAACATTTTAAACCTAGTTTGAACCTAGATTGTCCTTTCCCTTCGAATCTCCCTCCGAGCTGAACTCCTGCTCTGCTGCGTTCTCTTGGGAAAGGCAAAGCTTCAGAAGGAATGAAATTACTTGAGTTGGATGGCTTACCCTCTTTGATGGAATTGTGCCGTGACATCTGGTTAACGGAACCAGCGCGGCTGCGCCTTCCAAGTGAACCCCAATTACTATAATCACCGTCAGACGCGTCGGACGAGTATCCGTTCGATAGAATTCGATGCAGCTCTCTTTCCGACTTGACAGAACCTCCTTGGCGTGGAAAAGTACTCGGCCGATCGGGCGTCGCACCTCTCTGAGGGTGAAGAAGAGAGGAAACATATCAGAAAAAGAGGCCTTGCTCGCACACTTTCACATTTATCATAAGGCTATTTCTTGCGCCATTGCACCTAAAGCAACCCTTCTTCCACCTCTCGACCGGACTCCGAGTTTTTCCATAACGGCCCTCACATCACACTTCGACCGTAGGCGCCGAGAGTGGCTCGCCGATCGAACACATCCAAACGAGAAATGTGTTTGTATGAGCGAGAGCTCGAGCGAATTTACATGCACAGAAGCGGCCAGATCGACGCGAAGACGTCGTAGTTCCTGGAAAATTCATTTCCACACTTACGGAATCCGGAATTCTACGTTGGCGGTTGGCGGTCCTATCGGCTTCGCGACGTTTCTTCTCGGCCTGTTCTCGCATTTTCTCTCGGGTAGTGCGGTACTCAAGAGCGAATTCAGAAACAATCCTACAGATGTTGTGAGCTTTGGCGTCCTTGACCGTGTGAAACGGATGCCCGAAGTACACCATCAATTTGTGGAACCTGAATGGAAATGGAAACGATCTCAAGAGATTCACATAATTTACGAGAATAACTAAGTTCCATATATACCGATATCTCCTATATAAATGAAATTTTTCGATATCTCCTATATACAGGATATTTCGAAAGCGGTAAATGTCAGAAACCCAAACGAAACCCCAACTAATGCAGTTGAGACTTAAGACGGACCAGCTCACCTGTTCATTACTCGCTTCTGAATAACTCCGAGTACAGTTATTCTTTCGGCGCAGTCAGACAGAAATGTTGCAATCGACGAGTAGCTCTGTTGACCGTCGTGTTTAGCAACGACCTTCAAATGCTCCCAAGAAGCTTTGCAATCGGACTCCATCTTATTCAATGTTTTCGATGTCTCTTCAAAGTCCACCTGCAAAAGATGTTTTTGTAGTCTTTTGATTCAACATGGGTTCCTGTTGCAGATGATAGAACATGGTTTTCAATGCCCACATTGGACAAGTTTGAGCCGCTAATATTTGGCGCTAGCGCAGAGGGAACATCGGTGACCGCCCGATACGCCCCGGCGGGATTGATTGGTAACCGCCTACTGATGCTGGAAGCACTACGTCAAGTTTGGGAAGTCAAACCTTTGATGCCCGAGTCACTTCTGCCATTTCGGAGTAGAGATCACTGGAGTTTGGATGCCGAGACATGATGAACTCGACCACATGGTAAAGCAAACTGTGTTTGTGTACAGTGTCCTTGACTTCAGGGACCTGCGGATTAAGATTTCATTTTCGTTCGTTTCAAATATGAAATATGAACTATCTCTTTCTCTCCATCTCCTTCACTGTCGTCGCATATGACCGCAACGAACCTTGGCGAGGTAGTCGAGCTGGAAGCCTTTGACAGGAGCTCCATTCAAAAAGTTACCGATGGCCAAAACTGTTGACAAGATCAATCGGAAAGTCTTATTCGATTCGATCTCGACGATCGCCTGTTTGAGATCCATGAGAGGTTCGGCCACCTCTTTCTCAAGCACGTTGTAGTCCAGAACAAATGCCCACAATCTGCAATAATCGGAACGGTGAATATCAAAGACCTTCGCCGAAATGGACGAGTCAAATCGAGGGATGTTTTTCGGAAGCTGTGATCCTGGTTTCCTTATCACTCCTTTTTCTCCTCAATCGATGACGCGAGTTACGAGAGAAAAAACGTCTCAAGAAGTTTGTCGTTGTTGGAACCGTTCATCGACGTTGCAAATGTGCGGAGACGGCAGTGAGGCGAATCGCTTCAGCAAAAATTTCGACACAGGTTATTCCTGCGTCGGTCGAGCAGAACTCAAATAAAGAGAGATTATGTTTGCCAGGTTCCTTATCAAGGTGAGCTCGAATGAAGTAAGGACAACTCGAACCTAGAACGACTCGCCTCGCGTTGGAAAATATGAGCGATCATCGAGCATCTCCCGAATCCTACCTCAGTCGCGGCTCGAGCTCCGTTATTGAGGATAGCGTTAGAAGAAACTGCTCTGCGTTTCCGAGTGGGACTTCTGGATTTGCCATCTGTGCTTCGGCGATTTTGTTCATTTCCTCTGGCGTCGGCATCATCGTCGTAAGAATTTTCTCTATGCCCTCGCGATTCATGATCGTAGAGTCCATTTTCAATATAGCTGTACGTATCGTCCTCGGATTCGGCAGTTTCGTCATGCCGATGTTGATGGCGTTCGATCGTTTGGCATCTAATACTGTTATTTCGTTCCGTTTCCCCTCTTGTTTCTGGAAATAAACGTTTTCTTATGTGACATTCACTGGATCGCCGCGGTAAACTGGCTGAGAGAGAGGCACCAGGCGATCAAACTCATGATTAGAGCTCAAAAAACGAATCATGGGATTCGATCCACTTTCATCAAAGGCACAGAAGCTCGCTTCCGTATCAGAAATTACCGGTTTCATAAGATCCTTGGCTTTGTTCTCGAAAAGCTCCTCAAGCTTGACGGTGTCGACCTCGACCCGACTTAACTCATCCCAAATGGTGTTTTGCTTTTTGATCCTCGCAAGCAGAGTGGGGTCTTCCTTGATTTCTTTCCAAAATAACTTCACCGTCTTTTTGTTCTTCTGAATGGTGGCCACTTGGTTGGGTTCACTTCTGCGAAACGAAAGCAGCGATGTGAAGCGAAGTTGTTCTTACTCACCGACTATACAGCTGAGAATCAGTCCCCCGACTCGATCAGCGGGACTGCTTCAAACTGTGAACATTCTGGTAAAAGCTCATTTTCCAACGAGCTTTTGGAAGAAAAAAAAAACGAAAATCTTTTGTGAAAACCCATTCGGCCGCTTACTTGTTGGCTGCCCAAGGTGGCTGATTTGAGGGATGTTGTTTCTGTTGGAGGAATGATGGGGTTCCACCTCGAGGAGATCCGAAAGGAGGTGGGGGAGGAGTGGGGGTTTGGAAAGGCGGTGGAGGGGGCGGTGGAATTTTGACTCCGAAGAGGGCGGGTCCCGGCGGAGGAGGAGGAGGTGGAGGACCAGCCGAACCGGTCGGCATGGGCGGTGGCGGAGGTGGACCACCGCCGAACGATCCGCTCATCGATGGCAAACCCTCGGTTATAACACCGACGTCGTCGTCTTCACTCAGATCAGTGAAATCGAACTCGTTGATGAATAGAGGTCTCTTAAGAGTTTTGACGAAGTCTTGCCACTGTACGGGACTGCCGGATTTCCAGATCATGTCCTGTAAGATGTTGTCGTGGTCGGCTCAGTTGAACTTTTGGAGATTGTTCGAGAACTGGTTAGATTTCATCGAGGCCGGGCCTCGTTGGCCGTAAACGGGAGCCTCAGCCTGGGGCTGTCGCGAAGGAATCACCGGAGCGTCCAACGACGAAGGTGGGCGCATAGGGGGGAAGTTGGGCGTTTTCTCCGCATGAGGCGGCTGCCGAGGAAAATATAAGATCATAGTTTAGTATTTTCCGATTCACGAACCAGAATAGATACCGAACAAGTAAGGTCTCTGGACCAGAGTTTGCTCTCTCAAAAATGTTCGATTCAATCTCTCAAAGCAAAAGAAGAGGGCGTCTTTCAAAACCCAACTACCTGCGGGTGAAGCTGGGGTTGCTGATTGAAATGTTGATTCAGAGGAGTGTTGATACCTCGCAGATGCTCAGGAATTTTAGGGATATTGTCCTGGGCCTGGTGTAGGGGAGATAGATCGATAAGCTGTCTCCTGGGAACTTCTTGTCGTTTGG
Source organism: Neoseiulus cucumeris (assembly GCA_021527715.1). NCBI lineage: Eukaryota > Metazoa > Arthropoda > Arachnida > Mesostigmata > Phytoseiidae > Neoseiulus > Neoseiulus cucumeris. The sequence continues at coordinate 105,837 of JAJSRV010000054.1, forward strand.
GCGGTTCGGACTCCTGCTCCTGTATCGTTTGTTCGAAGATATTTTTGAACTGCCGCACATTCGCAGAGTGCTGCGGGGTCTGACCCTGACACACATCCATCGGCGAGTTTTCTTCGTTTTCTAAATAGTCGCGAGTCATGTGATCGTCTTTCCAGCGTCTCATCGCAGGTGTCAGATCACTTTCATTGAATGAGGAGTCTTCCACAGAACGGATGAGGTTTTGCAGTAGCGGCGACGGCTTGATTTTCGCAGGTGGTCCATCGTTGTGGCTGTGGCGACGACTTTTCCTAGTCGGGTTCTGTTTGCGGTTCCTGTCAGAAGTGGACGTGTTAGAAATCCGAGCCGGTATCGCTTGAATTACTTCTCTTATCAATCTCAACTTTCAGAATGCGCAGGCAACGATTGGCGAACGCTGAGGATGAGTGATTGGAATTTCGCTCGACACAAAATTCGTCTTGGGGAGAGATACCTTTTTACCTGAACGGGCGATCACGATGTACGATACCAAGGAAAACAATCGAATCACTGGAGAAGTGACCTTTAACTTGACATTTGTTTCGTTTCGAAGCCTACCTGACGCAAGCGGGAACTTTGAAATTTGGAGGAGCATCACCATCCTCCAAGCTGAGAACATTCTCGTAGATCTGGAGCTGTTGCAAAAGGTCGTTCTCAACACCTTGTTTGGACATGTAGAACTGGACAATACGCTCCATTCCCATATCCTCGAGCGAGTCGACGATGTCGTAATAGCTGTCCTGATCGGGAACGCCCTCCAGGGTCTGCGAGCAACGAAAGTCGCTTTTAGAACCAACATTCGAGATCACACAAACGAAGCATCAACAACACTGTACCGTATGGGCGGCTGCACGTGCGTGCGTACCGCATACAATCGGGCATCGACGAGGCACTTATGACAACGATGAATAAAGAATTATGACTCATGAGCACCTCAACAGAGCCATTTAATGGCATAGATCGATAGCCGTGGTTGAACAGGAAGCGGGTGACAGGATCAACATTTGAGCACGAATCCGCCCAACTCGCTCTCCACACCGAGTACTCATCGAGCATACTGCTATCTCCTATAACCGATTATAGGAGAGCCAGTTCGCTTGCTTTCTCACTTGCTTCGAGAATTCGTCATCACTGTGTTAGTCCACGGACTGCAAGTGGGGCCGCGATGGCGGTGGCGAGAGTGCCGAAGGCTGCTTGCCTATTCACCGTAGCCGAAGCATTCGATGGAACGACTTCCGAGCACAATTTCTTGCAGAGCTTACATTCTGTTTTTGCTCGACTTCTGCCGCCGATAACAAACGATGTTACGGCACCGCTTACTTGAGCTGCCCCTCCCCACTTGCCACTTTCTCGCCTGGCTGCTTGCGCACTGCTCGAAATTTCGATGACGAGTTGTAAATTCTGACCCTATCCGCCAGTTCCACAGGAGTTCAAATGACTGAAAGTTCAGGATTTGTTCTTGCTCACCTTGTTGATGAGCGACATCGAGTAGATCAGCAGCTCCATGTCGGCGTTGTCACTCTGCGACAGAATTTTCATCACGCTCGACCACGGTCTGATCCCGTGCGTTTGTTGAAGCCGGAACATGGCGCGAAGAAATTCATAGCAGTTCGAATCCGAGTATTCAAGGAACACCAACAGAAGCTTCAGAGCGGCCTTGACAACCAGACGGTACTGAAGAAAGAACGCGATTTGGACGCGATTAACGAGTGCGCTGCCGTTTGCGTTCGCAGTGAACCGAGACTTCACGACAAAAGGGACCAGAACAGCGACCCCGAATCTTTCAAGGAAACCACGACTGAATCTTCGAAATTCAGATTGGTTCTTGATATGCGAAATCCACAACGTAAACAACGCTTCAAAGAGTCGATGGGGTAAGAGCTCTTCGAAGCTGGACACGGGGAAATGTGGCGTTCGATGGGGGTTCCTCCACGCAAGAGAGATTACGTATACTGTGAGGGAGCCTTATGGAGCTGTGACACCCATTAACTCACGTTGGATTGTGTCAACTGGTACAGCCACTGGATAGTGAGGTTGTGTTGAATTACACCGTGCATTCCATCGATGTAAAGCATCACTTGACCGAGAGCTGAAAAAATCAAGGTCAGCAATGACAGTGGTGCGCAGTGTGGCGTAGAAGTCAAGCTTCATTATGATCCCCGAAACTTTCACAACAGAATTCCGAAGGCAGAGGAACTCCTCCCGGATCTCTGTCCCTTAATCTATGAATGCGATTTGGATGAGTTGTTCGCATCGCGGGAAATCACTACCTCTCAGAATATAGTTTTGGTAGTTGTGATCGCAATTCTGTCCGATCTTGATGAGAACATCGAGGCCGCGGTTCTCAACAAAAGCTTGCACGAGGTCCTTGTCATCCTGGAACACTTGTTTCAGAGCGAACAGTGCTCTACGTAGTTCTGTTCCGGTGGAATTCACAAGTTTGTCTGGAACGGAAACGAGTGAAGTTTTAGATTGGCGATTTCCGTATTGGGGCTCGCGGTGTCCTGGCCGCGTTGAGTCTTATTTTCAAACAACGGGAAATACCAGCGGTAATAACCTTTGACGTCAGCGAGAGCCGGAGGTGAAGTCAGTTAGGCTCGTAAACTCGATCTATTTCGATGTGAGGTATTTATAGAGCCTGCCACATGTTTTTCTCGACGTATGCTGGTCTCGAAGCAAAAAAAAGCGTTTTGTGTGGAAATGATCGAGGTAACCTTGTTTTCCGAGCGCCCACCCTTTGTTTTCGTGTGATTCAGAATCTATGTCATTGTGTCAAAGAAAGTGTTGACGCTTCGAGGTATCGTCGCGAAATTTTCCGTCCGGCTTATTTTTGAGTCTGGAAGGCTCGCCGCCGCGCCGATGTTTGTCATCGGCGAAGTTTTGGTATTTTTCCCGCTCTCTTGCAGCTTTGACAGCAAACGAACTCCACAGAGGTAGAGACTCACCGATTATTGCATGGACCCGTACAGACAGCTGACTTCGAAGGACAACTGAAGCATCCTCCCTGAGGTCAAAAGAGAAAAACAGAAAGTTCGTCACTCGTTCACGGTGTGTCGTCGTATTCTAGTCAATTCGTGAGGTAATTCTTTCCTCGATTCTGCTGATCGAACGTAGTTCATCGAGGAAAACATACTTTTCGAATGCCGCGAACTCCTCGGGTTGTTGTTCGATCGATGAATCCAGATCCAGGTAAACGCCACCTTCCTCGGAGGGTCGATACACTTGTAGAGCAGAGTCGTCCACCTGCAACACACAGTTCATTGTGGTCGCAACTAGGAGATATGATAACGGATGCTCGGTCGGTCATCTATTGACTCACAGATCTGTCTGTGGTTCAGAGACCCGCGGTACACCAACGCACAGCTCATACCTTGTGTGGAGCTTTGAGAAATCTATGAAGCGCCGTCAGTTGGGTATTCAGAGGAATAGAGGCATTGAACGAGAATACGGGCGCTATCGACAGCGGCGGCTGAGGAGCGCCACTGGCCGCCCCGAAGGGATCGATGTCATCGATGAACTGCACTTTGCAAGTGTACATCACGAAGGTAACTTTTAGGACAGATTGAAGAAGCCGCGAAAGTCGCACAGAAGATCACAAGAAGTAAAGAACAGATACGGGGGCAGAGAAAAACTAGTTTTGCCCCCAGTGAAAGCCCTTACGGAAAAGAGTAAATAGAGTAGGGCATATAGGGTTGAGCAGCACCCGTTCGCAGACTGCGCTAGAGTGGCCGCGGAGTAGATGCGAGAAGAGTCGACAACGAACGGAGAGCGTTCGCTTCGGGGTGAGACCCTGCCTGTTCGTACTACAGCTTGCCCGAGATGTGGGCAACCCGAATCGTCGTTGTTTCGACCGATGCCTTGACTCATTCACTAACTCACTCACTCATTTCCGATTGCTCGCCACGTGTACAGTCGCCGGCTTTCTGATTATCGGAAATTTGAATTCTTGTGAGCATTTCAAGTTTTTGATCCATCATCATCATGACTCTTCGCTTCTTCCAGAGCCCCATTTTGACATCGGTCCTATTCTCTCGTTTTTGCAAAAAGATCACCGGAAAACGGAAGATTTCTTATTGCGCAAGCAGCGTCTCCATGGAAATCGGGCGGAATTTCTCAACCCTCGAGAACAATCGAAGGAATGCTAGCTGAAGACTTCCGAAAAACTCAGCAACTTGTTCACGAAAGGTCGTTAACCTCGTCGTCTGAAGCTAAATATATCCGGTTCCCAGGGAGTAGTAGCCATTCATTAATCGTCGAACTGCCTACCGGGCGAGCACTTGCTGCCAGCCTTTGTTTGCCCCTTGCAGATTCTCAGCAACTTACCTTGTTCACGACTCCTTGACCTTTGCGGACCTCTCGGACTCGGATAGCGCTGCTGTCGTACGCCTCCATTCCGGAACTTAGTTCTGGCTTCATCGAGCTCTTCGGACCATGAACCTTCACTTGTGAGGCGTCGATCTTGAATAGAGCGAATGGATCGGATCCTTTCTCGAACGGACAAGCCGAAGGACTCTCGACCCCTAAAATGTCGTCGATGTCGACGAAAGTTCCAATGAAGCTTCCTGGTCGGTTCAGGTGCGCCTTCGAGGAGGCTTTTGTTTGCGGTGATAGCGGCTCGAACTCATGGCGCTTTTCGTTCTCGAATTTCGTCTCCATGGCGTCGAACGAGTCACTGTCACAGAACTCCAAGAAGGAGTCAATATCCTTGAAGGTGCCGATGAACTGACTTCTGCCTTTCCGTACGGGGGACGCGGCAGAGAATAGTTTGGACGTCACGCCGTTGTGCGGGGGCATACTCTGTGGTGGATTAGCCATATCAGCGATGGATGAGGGTAGAAATGTTGCTCCATCGTGTGTGATTTGCTTTTCGTTGGTCGATTGAACGTGAGCGTTGTTGTGCGATTTCTGCCAAGATGCTAGCGGAGGTGTTTCGTGAACTTCTTGATGGATTGCCCACGACGGCCTTGTTTCGCTCGAAGGTGATGTTCTCTCGTTTTTGAACGAGCTCGATCTCTGAACCTCTTGTGAGCATTTAGTGTCTGTGTCGAGTCTCGAAAACGAATCTTGACCACAACCGGTTCTGTCCGATGGAACCACCTCAACGGAAACAGGTCTCCGTCGGCTTCGGTGGAGCGCTCTGTGCTCATCAGCCTTACGCTGAATCTGCTCTTGCTGACTTTGGAGGTATTCGAAGAGATCTAGCTCTTCCCGGGACATAGTTTGTTTCGTCTGTTTTTGTCGCTGCGGCTCGTTGGGTGAAACCTCAATCACACTGCTGGGTCTGCTCCTGTTGTTCTGAGTAGGTGAAGCCTCTTTTGAATTTGAATCGCTCTCTCTCGAACGTCTCTTGACCAATTCATTCCGGCGAGCCGGGATACCCACGATTTCATAATCGCTCGAGCTTACGTCACCTTCATGCTGTTGGAGACGAGATATTTGTGGAGGAGGTTTCGGTGAGGGAGTCCGTGCTTCGAACCTAAAGTTTTCGTAAACTTGTTGAGCGTCGGATTCGGTGTCGGTGGCGCTAGGTCTTTTGTAAATCGGTCTGTACGGATGTGTGATACGATTCAGCGTGAACGCTTTCGGCTCAGACTCTTGCCACAACTGGATCGTTGGTCTCTCTACAGCGTTCGAACAAACGTCAGAACTTTCGGGCGTGAAAGTCGGTCCCGCCGAATTACGCTGCGCTCGATCGTACAGAGCTTTAGTTCGATATTCGAACTTGGAATTCTTGTCGACCTCGTCCATCAGGACCGGACTTGGTGTTTTATCTTCAGCTACCAATTCTGACGATCGAGCCAAGCCGGGCGGTTCGGGAGCCAACGCAACCGTTCCGGAAATGGTTGGAAAAGGAGCTTGACTTGAGTTCGATCGCTGTATATCAGCTGGTTTGAGTTGAAGTGTTATCGTCTCCGCGGAATGCGACTTCTGTATTTGTTGCGATGGCACCGTGAGCTCATATGAAGCTGTTTTTGTCTCTTCGGTTGGTTTTCGGAGTGAGTATACAACTTCAGGAGATTTATCTTGCGAAAAGATTTTTATGAAAGCGGGTCTTTGCACACCGTTAATAAGCATTGTGGTGCCGCAGTCGAGCCCGTTCTCGACAGTGGAAGCTTCGCCGGAATTACTGACCCCCTTGAAGACAACTGTGGCGCTCTTTTCAACTCCTTCGCCGGCGTTTGCCTCGGAATCGGTCGTCGACGAAGCGCTGCCTACCTCAGGATGCAAATCCACCACTTGATTGACCTTCGAGGGAGACGGAGAACTTTTCTCTTTGACTTCGTCGACTTCGATGTCTTTTTGGAGTTCTTCTTCGCATTCGGTGTCGTCTTCGGCTCGAGCCAGGGGAGCGTCGCCCAATGATTCTCCAAAATCTTGAATTCTGTTGACGCTTTGAACTTCTTGTGGGGACGGTGCTCGGTCCTCGAGAGTGTTTCCACGGGAGGGACGTTTTCGACGGAACGAGCGCCGCTTCTGGGAAACGTCCTCATCGTCTGTCATCGAGGATGACCCGGAGTCGCCCCGGACACGTGAAGTCGAGGGAGTTCGCTTCACTTCGTGTTTGTGAACGCTCCTCTGCGAATGGCTTCTAGAGACCTCACGGCGCGAGGAGCCCTCGCACTCAGAATCGTCAGATGACGACTGTAGTATCTCGGTGTCCGATTCTTTCTCCATTGGTTTCCCCGCACGACGCAGAGCCTTTCTTTTGGCTTTCTGAAGTCTCAAGTATTCCTCTCTCTCCTTCTCGGAGAGGTTCATGTTGAGGACCGACTTCCGGAAATCTTTGTTCACGTTGGCTAGTTTCTGTTTCTCCTGTTCTATCGTGTCGTTGACAACTGGTTCGTCGTCGCGGCGCTTGCGAACGCTCTCGCGACCATCGTGTTTGCCGCGCGAGTGTTCTTTGTTCTCGTCAGAAGGCTTTTCATGTTCGGAGAGATCGTCTCGACTCTTGCGCGATTCTTTGATTTCCTCTCGACTCTTCCGGTTCTCGGACATGTCTTCTTTGCTCTTTCGTCTCCGGATTTCTCTCGATCTCCTGTGCTCTTCGTTTGGAGACGGGGATTTCTTCACTGGCCATTGAGGAGAAGCCAACTTCTCAGGTGACGTGGGCGACGTATCTGGAGATTGACCCGCAGCAGGTCGAGCGAGTTTGTTGTTGGCGGTGATGCTGGCGGCCGACGGTGCCGTCGCCGTAGAAAACTTCCCATAGTAGGCGTACGCCGGAACCGCATCGGTCGGCGAGGTTTTCGACTGATGGGTGGCTTTCTCCGCCGACGGTATCGCCAGTTTTGGAGCGAACGCTCTCTTGATATCCTGAGAATCTACTTGAACCGTAGCGCAAATTTTCCCCACCGGCAAACGTTTCTTCGCCGGTTTTTGTACTTTACTCATGGACGATATTCGATTCTCATCGTCTTCTGGACGATACGTAGTTGACGGTGAAGTTGAGCGACAAATTAGATATTCGACAGCTTTCCCGGTATCGCTGTCGGAGTCCTCCGAATCAGAATTGCAGAAATCGGCCGGCGCTAGATTCGGTTTCGCTTCGGGCGTTTTGTAAGAAGACGTACGCGAAAGACTGCTGTAAGGCGATCGATTTGGAGGAACGTAGTAAACTCGACGCGAGGGCGTTTCGAACGGCTGGTACGAAGTCGCCGGGGCCCTCCAAGACGAGGGCAGGGTTGGTTTCGGTGTGAGACTGAACTGCTGGATTGCTTTTGCCACAGAGCTGAGCTCGCTCGCCACTCGGGCGCTATCGTAAGAGTTCTGTCGGGTGAAAGGAGATGGGGATCGAGTTGGTGTGGCCGCCCCCGAGCGATTGATATCCGATTGATAGCCCGCGGAACCGTATCCGCTCGTTTTGTCGAGCGGCGAGAGAACGTTACTGAAATCTTTCGTTTGAAAACCAGCGTCCGATCTCTCGGGCAGCTTGAGCGATCCACCTCTCGTAGGATAACCGTAACTGGCATTCCTCTCGTTTTTGTAGCCATAATCAGTGGGCGATGAGTCTTGCCTCTGGAAAGAGACGCGGATTGGAGGTCCAGATTTTTCACCGTAATCAGGTCGATTCAGTGCGTTTTGACTTCCGAATTTCATCGCTTGATAACTCCTCGAGGTGTCGTAACGGGACAAAGATCGATCACCGATCGAATCCTGCCGTTCAAGATTCCCGCGGCTTCCAAAATTAACGCTCTGGTAATCCCTGGATCCGCTGTCTTGCCGCTGCAGCGCCAAACGCGAGGGCGGTCTCTCTGCGCCACTTTCTTGTCTGTTATCTGAAATGGGTCGGCTGCCGAAGTTCACACTCTGATACACTCGAGATCCACTATCCTGACGCTGGAACGCCGGCCTACCTTGCGAGGAGCTTGAGTCCTGTCTCTGGAAGCTCGATCTTGACGGGGACTTGTCCCTAAAAGGAGGGACCGGGTCCTGTGAGTAGAGGTTCAATTTGGAGCTATACGGCGAGGGATACCCTGACCCACTGCTGGCTCGATAGGAATCGTAAACCGATCGAGTATGGGTGGATGGCTTCTCGTAAGAGTTTTTCTGGTTTCTATCGTTATAGTCGATATAGGAGCTTCTGGTATCGGAAGGTGTGTAAGTGGACCTGTTCGCGTCCGAATTGTAGCCACTCCTTCCAGCCGGTGGCCTCAAACTGCTTCGCTGATCTGCGACTTGACGACTCGTGTCGGACAAGTGACCGGATTTGCCATGATCGGACGTGTAACCCGAGCCCGTCGGTGTCCTGAACGACAAACCTGTCTGAGAACTCCCTGATCGAGGGTCTTTGACGCTGCTTGGGTATCTGTTGGCTATGGATGAGCTCGCTGACGAAAGTGCGGCGCTTGGTCTGTAACTGCTGCTGTTCCCAAAGGTGAGATTGTTGAATTGTGAGGTGAACGACGGAGATGCTGTCCGTCGATACGACGGCTGCAAGAGATCGAATAGACGCTTAGTTGATTTCATGTTCACCTTAAGGTCATGCTTGGTTTCAATGCCGAATGCACATTCTGAACCAAAAACTTCCAATAATCCACTTGATGCGCAGGACTCTTTATCTCCGCTTAATATCTTTCACTGGAATGTATCTTTCTCGAGTTGAAGACTCTCTGATTCTTGCGACTCGACCGAGTCTCTCGAGAGTCTAACTAAGTGACGGCTGTTGACGGCGTGCTTGAAGCCGCTGAACCTAATTGACTCACATGCACTAAAGTGAATCATTCGGACAATTCTAGGAATCGGTTTGCATCACAAACAACACAGGTGATCGCCTCGAAACAACGCTAGTGTGATCGTTCCCACTCTGTGAGATTGTGTTGTTTCCATAGCGCGATATTGAATAACCCACCATTCAACCCTAGAAAACCATAACACAATTCCATCATGCAATCAATCTTCTCCGAGAACTCTGGTTTCTAGTTGCTAAGCAATTCAAATAACTCATTCCCTCATCTGTCATTTCGAAACCACCTTCGTGCGTGACGACACAGATCACAACTTTTCCGTAGTTTCGAAAAGAACCGTACGTGTCCGCGGCTTAATACAAAGTTTAGAGCCAGCGGACCGGGTTCCATCAGCGAAGGCCAAACGAGCGGACTGGGTCGTGTAAACGTATTTTATACAGACTGAGTGGTTTGCTTACTCCGCGAACCCTTCGAGGGAAGAACAATAAGCGCTCGGCCCAGTTTGAGCGAACATGGGTCTGGACTCTTTGATTTTCGTCTTCAAAGTTTTGTTCAACCCGCGCAACTCGAAATTCTGTCACTTTTCGTCAGTCTGCGAACGAACTCCGACTGAAGGTCTACAAAGAGGACTCTCAGACCCGTTCTTATCGAAACGGCCTGCGGCTCACAACCACTACAGTGAACTTTCTTCTTCCTCAAACACTCTAAGTGAAAAGTGATTACTCACGTAATAGCTGCCGTAGCGATTCGACATTATTCCTTTGCGTTCACTCAAACTTCGATTCTCTAAAATTTAAACTAACGCTAGAATTTACAATATCGACTGAAACCTAATTTTGACACATGTTGGCCGCGTTACTGGTCGCCCGGTTGGGCCTACCGTTGAAGAGAGGGTTAGAACAAGACGCAGAGCTGCGATCTGGAGGCGGCCATAGTCTTTGCTGACTTGCCGGGTATATTTAGGTTCTAGAGAGGAGAGCGCTAGTCACCAGAGGCAAGCCGGGTTCTTTTTCTTTTCAGGATGAGTTTTCGCTCTCCGGAAGGGACGTTACCAGAACCGGGGTCCCTCGGAGCAGTTGGCACTGAGGAACGGTGCATCGGTCGATTAAAGTCTACCGACTCTTTTCCACAACACAGACACCATGAATTTCCGGAAGCTTCCAGATTTCTTCACCCTACAACCATTCGAGCGGAATGTCTCTATTCCGGATCAGGAGATGTTTCTGACTTTCGCAGTCTGCTCCCGAAAGCTGGCGGAATCATTTAGTATTGCCGAAGTATGGTTCGCCCACTTCGATGAACTGATTCACCGAGTGACTGCTAATCCAGATCGCTGGTGGGAATCTACGACGGCTCAAGCTCAACTGGAGATACGAGTCCAACCAGAGTGTGATTTTGATATCTTCTCAAACTCTAAAATTTTGGAGCGGCAACAAGAATCCGGATTCGAGCGCTGCAACTTGAGAAATCTCGTAAACTCCGACATTGCAAAGGACATGTTGGGAGAGGATGACTTTCACACATTCCACTCGGAATGGAGTGTCATCGGCGATTCTACGTGTCAACTGTTCGGCTAACCGGATGATGCTTTCCACCGAATTCATGAGCGGCAACTTTTTTGAGAAGCTCTTCAGTACCGCCACAAGGATAGGTCCCCACATCAGTCGTCTGAAGGAAGTCTGTAAGCGAGAATTCCCGGATTCGCTCTATAATCAAACTCTGGAGTCAATCGCACGTATGAAAACTCAAAGATAGATATATTGACCTCGTAACGAAACTCTCCAAGGTCAAATCCGTTGCTCGGTACGTCCGGTCCACATGCGGAAATCTGGTGAGGAAAGTCACTATATGTAGAAGCCGAATTCGGGATTTACCTCGTTTCGGTATTGAAGATAGTGTGAACATTGTAATCCCACCTCGAATGGTTCGTCTGTATACCCACTGCAGTCCATCTAGCTGCTGCAGTATAAAACGTGGCCTGTCAAGACGGAACATGAACTTTCATGGACTTAGAATTGAGTGAGAGAATTCCCTTCAGGAAATATACCGCATGCCTCGGAGTCAGAGCGGTGGTTGAGAATTCCCAGTTGGATCAAGAGAGCTACAGCTCCTCATTCGGACTTCTCACATGCATCGCAGCAATGATGTTTCGAGACTCGCTATTTGGACGTGAGGTACGTCTTACCGGGCGCAGCTCATTGATTGGGCCGGATGCAAGTGCAACGGAAGTGACGTCAAAATATAGCTTGCAATCATCTCCCGAGCGAAAGTCGACGAAGGTTTTCGAGTGCGTTCTGTGAAACTCAATCAATCTTCGATGTTTCTGGTTTGCGCGTGAGTAATTCCGACTGACAGCCATGCATCTTCTTTTCTTTTATTAGAGATTCGGTATACAAGCCTAAGAAGATTGAATGACGTCACATATTCGACTGAAGCGAGCTCCGCCGTGACCCAAAATTCCGCGACAGACCCGCTACAAAGCCAAGGATTCTCGCCCCCGGTGATTGTCCTAGCGCACTCCGCGTTCAAAGATATTTACTCGCCGTCTACAAATATTGCGACGGCTGCAATCCCAATGGGTATCATCCGTCTTCGTTCTCCCTCAGTCATTGCAATTTCCATGCTGTCACTAGCGATTAGTTGTTCTTTCGTTTCACTTGGACAATTACGAGTGAACAAGCCCGACCGATCGTGTTTTTGCTGTCTAACGTGTCATCGTTCTGTTGAACTCAGGTTCCACTATTGGCCTGTTCACATTTTATCCAAGGCACAATCAAACTCTACAACAAACATATTTCGGCGGGAGACAACCGCAGGAGCCTCCAACAATTTGTTTTTGTACTTGTTTGGACGCATCATTTCTCCAACATGAAAGTTTCTCCTTTTCCTCTTCTCGTGTCGTTTTACTGCTGCTCGTCCGCAGTTTCGTCGATTGCACGCGGGGGACGATTCCCACCATGCTATACATATTCTTCCGATTAAATCCCTGTTCTACGGAAGAGTTTTCGAGTGAATGCCACGACGTACCTTACGTCATGAAGTCTTCGGTCTCCGATCGAAACGGCTTCCACAGAGATTCAGCTTTGGGTTTCGTCTCGGTCTGGGATTCACTGCTCTTTTCTCACCAGCGGACCATCGGCGGCCAGGACCTGTTTTCAATGATAAACTTGATTCTCTCGAAAAGCCACCGCTGATATTCGGAGAGTTGGAATCACTCTACGCTGGTTTCTCTCATCCGGAAACTTTTGAGAGCTGCGACAACCCCAGCTGTTCGAATGGCTCGATCCTTGAATCCCTAACAACCAAAGGCCCGATGCGGTTCTTCTGAATTCGCAACTCTGTGGACATTGAATTGTCAGCTGGCTGTTCTACGCTGAACATCACAACAACTGGAAAATAATTCAGACACTCTGCATACATCGGAACAAGAATATGTCGTTTCAGCTCTCTGGGGATCGTCCAGCGATTAAGTGGTCAGAGCCTTCGAGGATCAGAAATCCTGAGAGAGATTCCGTTATCTCTGTATTAGAAGATCCTGATTTGGTGCAAGCACCGAGCTGTAACAGTCTGCGCTGAAAAATGAACCCCGTCTTCGAATACACATCGCGAAGCAACTAAAGTATCTGAGCTAGCAAATCATGAACAGCACAAGCCAGATGCGGCGGAATCTGATATGAAGCGGTAGATAAGATGGCTTTTTGGGAATTTTTCCGATGGTAATCCGTGCGTCTCGAGTCCACGACACCGATTAAGGGCAATGTCGTGCCACTGCTCGACAATGAAGCCATCTGGATCCTTCGGGATTCAGCCATCACAATAGGTTCTTCACGGTTTGATCCCCCCTGGTGACTTCTGGAGCATTTGATAAAGACCATTGTTACGCGCATGAGAATCAGAATCATCATCGGTCTGTAGGGCAACTTTCACCCCAAATCAAAACGGAGAATTCACAAACCAACGAATGAGATCGCAGATTCTGGAGTCCCCTCAAAGTAGAACTGATTGTTCTTATGACGTACAATTCCATGATATTTCATTGGGCTGCACCACGATCAGACGATTTCGAAAGATTCAGAAACTCGCTCAAAGGGCTTTTTTCATCAATTTCGGTGCAGGTTTCGTCTGATATTCTACAAGCTTTGCAGTCTCAATGGATTCCGAACCCAATTTTTCGATTGATTTTCCGATCACGTGTTCACTCACTTGCTTTCGTTGAGACTGAGATCTAATTCCGATAGCTCAGCTTTCAGGCAGGAAAGTAACTCCTGAACGGAAATGGCGCTTCGAGGTTGGGGAAGCGAACTCGAGAATCAGGCTACAACGTTTTTTCTCTTATCACTCTTTATTATTTCCGCAACTGATGTCACAAAGCATCAACATAAGTCACGATATCAGGGGGAATCACTCGAGTTCGTCCGATGCGGTCAGCAACCAACTTCCAAGAGTGAATTCTCGTAATGGAAATACATTTATTCGTCTGACGGATGTTCAGATTGTCGAGAAAATCGCTCGAAGTTCCCGATCGATCTCAACCTACAGTGCATTGTAATCCAAATCTGCATCAAGCACACGCTTTTCTTATGGTTCTAGAATTTCTGCGAAGGTACCAAGCCGTGCCATTGTTCTATGCAGCCAATGTTGCTTTAAAAAACAGACTATCTGCTCCTGAACCAATCGATTGCCTAATCGTTGCACCCATAGTTTTGATTTCGTCGCCGAAACGCGATGAGAACTTTCTCGTTTCGAAAGTCAAGAGCAGCTGTGTTCTGAACGTACGTTGAACCATGAGAACTTTCCAATAATAATCTAAGACTCCGCGATGAATATTCAGATACTTTCGCTTCGATATTCAAGACGTTCAGCATCATTTTGTGACAAGAACTCTTCACGTTCCATCTCCATGGGATGCACCGCAAGCGCATGATGATGCGCATTTTCGAATTGAGTCAAAGTTGGAAACCCTTTGTCTCGTGAGTTGTTCATCAAAAAGACCACTCGACACTGATGAGCTCTTGATGTACGCAATTTCGACACCATATTCCATAGACGAACGGGTGTCCGACGTCGATCGTCTGAGCATCGGATCTGCATAATGACTGCGTCATGCTCGCTAATAGAAGCGGCCACGGGAGCCGTGTTGCTTTAGCTGCTTATCGATCGCTTTCTTCATCGCTTTCAGGCCCCTGCTCTTAGCATCTTGGTACTCCAGAGGATCGATGAAGCCATCTTTGTTTTTGTCGTCCTTGCGAATGATCCGATCAACACTATCTGCAAAAAAACGAACAGAAACTTCATTCCCATTACTACTTGCTTCCTGAACGTTGATTGTCGTGTTCTCGAAAAACTTGCCGTCTCAATGGATTCCGAACCCAAACTGATTCTTCACTTCTAGAATGTTCCACAAGCCAGCTAGTATCTATGAACTCGCATGCATTCTAAATCAAGGCTGATCTGGTCGTGCTCGCGAAAAGAGTACCTTGGCAGATAAGCTCGATTTCCCATGGCACTCCAGGACCTTCGCCATCGCCCGTTTCTTCGTGTTCTTCTCTGGAGTAACCGTTATAATTCGAGGACGGTAGCACTAAATGCAACAAAGCTTTCAGAAGTTCTTTCTTATCCAACCTGGTGTTCTTGTCTTCGTCATGAGCCCTGTCGGTGAAAAAAAATCATATTGACTACCTTTTCGTTTCACAGAGTGTTGCAAAACCTCGAAAGGTTACCGGGCATTACTTACTTGAAGTAATAATAGTAGTAAGCCTTCCCCGTGTATTCCTGAGGAACAGGTTCACCGAACTCGTCCGCTATTGTTTCACGCATGTGTCTGAAAAAATTAAGCCTCAGAAAATACTGTGAGGGCCAGCAAAATGTGTCAACTTGCGGTTCGGAAACTCAGAACTTTTCAGGTGTATATCATGAACTTGTACATCGAGATATTTTGTGGAATCAATGCTCACTGGTCGAACTTCGGAGATCCGAATTCTGGCTCCATGTCGAAGTCGGAGGAATCTGATTATGATGCAGGGCTCGTTTCGTTGCCTTCGGTCGACGTCGAGTTGGCTTCTGATGTGCCTTCGAGATCGTTCGTTTCAGCGTCACTCACCTCCGTATCAGCATTCGTCGACAAAGCGAGAAACAAAACTGCTCCCGCAAGAAGTATCATACGTAGCGACGGCATGACGAACTTCGACTCTCACAACCCTTGAATAAATCGTTTGGAGGAAATCTTGTTGAAAACGAGAAGTTTACGGCCAGGTTTCCATGGAGCTTTCCGCCACGTGGAATACGGTGGTTGGTCTGAGAGAGGATCGATATGATCTGAAAAGCTTCCATTCTCATACATCATTCACGGGCATACAATGGAATCTCATCCGTATCCAAAGACGGATATCACATTGAATCATCGGAATCACAACAGTGCTGGATGAATTGTCTCTACGAAATCTTTCAGAGCTAATCATTGAGAGGGTGGAAGGGGGTGGGGGTGGGGAAGAACGAAGGCTCGAGTAGCTGACAGCATCAGATAAAGAGAGCTATGTCGACACGCACGTTTCTGGAACTCTCGTTTTATTGTTGTCAAATCACAGCTTAAAAAACTCCACCGAGAGCTCACAGATTCTCTCTGCAAGACTCATTCGAATTATTGATTTTCCTCGTTCGATTCGTCCGTATTTTCAATTTCACAAGCTCACTGTATGACATCATTGATATTCTGAGAGAATTACTATCAACCACCAAAAATGTTGGTCATATATTCCTCAAAGTTGTACGAAGCAAGAAACGTTCCTTGAACCGTAGCTCCAAGCGCATCACCGAACTCTCGAGGAAGCCTCGGATCGACTCTCAACAATCCTCTATAGAGCAACGATAGCATTAAAAAAGTGAAAATCATCACAATTGGCTTCATCTCAGACCAAGCGTTATGAACATTGCATTTTTGACAAAGCGAAACCTGGACGGCCGCGTCTTCAACTGCAAACGCCGTGTTCTCTGCAAACGAACTCGTCAGCTCGCTTTTCGTGTCGGCATCCTCAATATTCCGGATTGGTGAAAGTTGTCGTAGGCTCCATTTGGGTGGTTTCGCGCAAGAAGATTCGTCAGAAGCCAACACCGTTACCACCTTGGTGCTCTCCAGAGCGGACGGCTCGAACGGAACATGGTGATCCAATATTTCGTCCTCGTAGCCTTCTTTCCTCTGATGTTCGTTCTGAAAAGAATGCCTTAGTGAACTCTGATTGTGGCGAGAATCAACCACAAAACTGTTTCCCTGACACCGACTGACCTGGCGGAATGGTTTTCGCCGCAGAGCTCGAGGTGTTAGATCGACCCGAGGTGTTTCGATCAATGCCATGTTCAAAGCGGGAGTCGGAGGAACACTTTCTGGAGTGGCCTCAGCTTCCAAATGAGGGTTCGGCGTTTTTCCGCCATCGATCAAGTTCTCCTTGAACATTTTATCGTTCAGAGGGCTCCTCTTCTTCCGAGGTCTCCGACTAGGTGGTGTGTCGGGTGTGGCCGTGCACTTCTTTGATTCCTCTTGTTCAATCTCTGGAGGCGAGACCTTGTTTGGGTCTTCAGGAGGGTCGTTCCCGGTGTGAGGTGCTTTCCAAGTGACAGATATCGGTTTCCCCCGTTTCGATCTTGTGTTAAGATGAGGCGGAGTGGAGTCCTTCAAAGTCGACGGACTATGCTGCGATCGGTTCAGGAAGCGAGGAAGTCAGGAGGATCAGGTGAAGATTTCTTAATCATTTCGCGTGAAAAACTTCCCCCGTTCATAATCCACTTACTTTCAAGAGCTCCATTGCTTCACGGTTCGGTTTCCGCGGCAAAAACTTCGGACTCGCAGGGTCCTCTTTCACCGTCGGCGTCATGATGCTTCCGAATACGCACTGTTCGCACGGCAAAGCGAGAATGCGCGGGAGAACATGTGTTTACTAAATATTGGAGGCGTTAAGTTTCGAGGCGGGTCCGCCTGCTTCGTGGAGAGCGCCTTTGTTCCCTCTCTGTTTCAAAACAGAGTACATACTTTCTCAAGATGGAGCTCGTCTCAAACACTGTACGAGTTCGGCGTAATCCCTTCGCTCTCGCCCAAATTCCGAGAATTCTCTCAAACCTCGTTGATAGAGGCCATCAGAAGCGGAAATCTCCGAGAACTTCCGTCGACTCTGGAATGGATGTTCGATTTCCGTAGAACTAAAAAATGCTAACTTGTCAGTCTCAACAGAGAGGTGCCATTCCCTTCTTCTTTCAAAGATCTAACTTTCAGAGTTCATGTTCGGGAACCTTCAGTGTACGAGAACTAAGAAGTTTCTAATGGGCCGGGCAAAACGGGAATGTATTCTTCAGGACGCGTCGCTTTATAGGAAGCCTCCCGGTCTTCTCAGCCGACAATAACTTTGCGATTATAGCGGATTCAAAATGAAGTAGTTCCTGTGCATCGATAATTGAGAGGGGATGGAGGACATTCTCTCTCTTTCCCTGATGCCGAAAACACATCTGCGTGATCCACGATACCCCCGTGAGAAGCATCTTCACGCAGAATGATGGGAGCTGGCGTACCACTGCAGCACGGCAGCTGTTTGCTCCATCACAGAACACACGATGTCGCAGTATCTGGATTCTTCTTTAATGACATCTGTATGATATCGCATGTCGAACACCTACTAGACTCCTGGCGGTATTCGACTTCGGATCGGGAGTCTGCGGGGGCTGCCACATTATGTAGAATTGACGCGGTAACTCGCTTCCAGAGCCCACCGGCACTGTGCGGCAGTTAATTCGGCGAAATATTGTCATCTATCGTAAGTCATCTACGTTTCAGAAAATATCTGACGAAACACTAGGTTGGATTGCTGAAGGCTGGAGAAGGTTGTGCGGTGACAGTAAAGTTTCAGAAAAATGATCACTTGATCGCTTTTCGTCCCCGGACGAATCGACTGAACGGAAGATCATTTTGAGACGGTGAGCGCTTTGTTTGGTGTCTTCTTACAATTAAAATGAAATTATTGGTGGAAGCAGATTCACTGAAAAAGATCGATTCATTTAATGCTGTAATCAACGATTTCCTCTCTCCAAAGAGAATAAGTTTCACAGCCAAGCTCTCTGTGAGAACTCTTTGTTTGTGAGCATTCCGGCGTGAAGGAGATCTCTGGCAACTGTCAGTCACTGCGACAGGAAAATCGTGTTCGAGTTCAACAACTCTTCACCTTGTCGTATACGAGCCTATGATTTCATCGCCGTACAAGCTAGGATTGAGGAAACACGTTCTTCTGTTGATCAAACAAGAAGCTGAAAAACTCCGTTCGTGAATATGGAAACCAGGACGTTAACTTGTGATTTATACCAGAACCATAGCTTGTCTAGTTTGTCCTCATTTCCGATGGACAGCTTCGAGATCCATTCAGCAAATCTACTTTAGAAGCTTTGCTCGATGTGATCTCTTGCCAAATATAGCAAGCGGGAAAACTTCATTTTCCTGAGACTGAGATTCTGGAATATTCGATGAGTTTAGGAAACTTCCACACTCGAAACGCAGGTGATCAGTCAAGTTCGAGTATCTGCAGAAGAGTTCAAAAGGTTGAATGTCATCATACGCTTGTTAATGCCAAGGATGCGTGGGCCGGCTCTCAGCTCACGCTGAGTAGAGCAACGCTCATCTTGACCTTGGGCTGAGTCAACAGCCAGCCTCGAGGTTTGAGTCTTCTCGTTCTCTGAGGGAGGAACGCAAAGCTGAACGCAAGGTCTGCATTAGTGCACTCTTCCTGACGGCTCACTTCGAGATACACTAGAGAGTTTTGAGATTTAACCAGCACTCGTAGAATAACTGTTGAAACTTCAACACAAAAAACTTGTGGCTCTGAGCGAAACGAACTGCTTGAGAGATGGGTGACGCTGTGAAATGTGATGTCGACGGACAGGGTGAGTATCCTATTGTTTTTCTTACAAAAAAACTCATTGTACATCTCAGTTCAGCGATATTTCTGAGTGAGGAAGGAGTAACACGATCTGCTTACGAAGGAAACACATATTGATGACGTTCACTCTGCGATAACATGAAAAAATGTTCATTCTTTGTTGAATAGTCTTCGGCGGTGTTTCGGAGAAGGCCGTTTTTGTGATCAAATCACCCTCGAAATCTTCCTGTGTAGAACTCTAGAACGGGATATCCGACCGGTCCAATCGGATTCGCGACATCACCACTTCTCGGTTCAGAGTTACTAGTTCATTGAGTATGAGGCTCTCCCGTAAAATGTGGAGTTTTTTCTGTGTTAGCTTACGATTAAATTCGAGAGCTTCATCGAATTCCTGGGATAGTGTTCCGAAACTCCTGTTTTCGGTGTCTACATTACCGCTACGTTGGAGAAAACAAAATTTTAGCACTCGGCGGTGGCGATTATTCACGAATATTATGACATGGATCTCTAAACGCGAGGAGCAGGAGCAGCTTTCCTTCAGGAACATAAACATTGAATACAACTACTGTTTTCGGTCTGCTTGACCTTTCATAAATGTTCAACGAGAGATGGTTGAGATTTCAATTCAGATCACTCCGAACAAACACGCTCGAGCAACGTGCTGCGGACGCGGAACGCAGGTTATATTTGAAACGGGTTAAGATCCGCTCTGCTTCAGACAACCACCTCTTGTACCATGCGGTAGATGACGCATCAGACCTCAAACCGACAGGCATGCAGCCAGCGAGCCAACTGTTCAGGGCAGTTGTTCAGGCAGTCTTTATGTTTCAAACAAGGTTCCGAATGACCGAATTCCCCAACGGCGACAGTAAAGCCCTAGGAGGAAGGTTTGTCAACAGGCAGCAGACTTCAAACTACTCTGCGCATTTATCACGAACACATGAGAAGATAGAGAAGAAAACTTCATCTGAAGATTTGTATCTGTGCCTTAGGTGATCGAATTCGAACCCTTAGCGCGGGTTGATAATGAGTTATTTGTCACATCATCTCCAAGACACAAGTGTCATGACCAGCCGACCTATCGACCGATACAGATGGCCGTCGTGCGGAAAAAACACTCAAGCGAAGACCTGATGCTGAGTGACGGTTTTCTGGCTGTGCACATAAGCGGTTGAGTCATCGATACCACAAATTATGCGCTTCGCTTGCTCTACGTAATGAAGTGTGTACCCCGATGAGATTTGACCGAATCACCGGTCAAGTGGTCACATCGACCACGGAGAAGAAGCCGTAGCGGAGCAAGAGAGACACCTAGACGGATTACTCCGGCCGCCCGTTTTCGCGTCGGGTCTCGATACACCGAGGAAACGATCGATTCGTCCGTGGATCGAATAGTCCACGCAGACACACGCGCGCACTCACATACAGAACCGATGGCTCGTGACCACATTCCACACATAGCTCCCGAATCGTCATTCAGTGAGTTCCTCTGGCGATCGTTTCCACCGAGTTGGGCTGCAGCACCGTTCCAATTGGTTTCGTATCATCTGCTGAAAGTGTCGCAAAAGTGTGATCCAAATATCTTCTATCGGATATTTTCGATTCTGGTGATCGACAGACTTTCATTTGGATTTCGGATACCGTTTTCGGGCCCTGGATCTGCAAGGATGATTCGCCTTCGGAAGATAATTGAAGATAACCTCAAGCGCGCACCCTGAATTTTAATTCCGATTCGACAAAGTTTGGAACTTCATATCGTCAGTATGCGAAACTATACCGCGCATCATTTCGGGAGCAGAGTCGTCGGACATCTGCGTCCACGATCGCATCTTCTCAAAGAACCAAAAACGAGATTCTTCGAGAAACCTGACGAACGATTGCGAGAACTTTCGAGCCCTCTTCCCATTCATTGACATCGAATATTCGGCCTTACACATGAGCCTGCGATGATTCACAGCAGAGCTATGCGACGCTTTGAAGGATATACTAGCGATTCCGCATTGCTCGGTTAATGCATTCACAATCTCTCGTTGGATAATAGACCCACTAGTCGACCTCGCAACAGTTCATGCTCAGACTCGAAATCGGCATTTTCGCGTTTTTCCACCACTAGAAATTCTCGATGCCGACGGCCCTCGGTCAAGGCCCAATAACATTGCAGACGAGACAGACTGACCACTCGGTGACCGAACGAGGTGAATCGCCCGAGCTGTCAGCACGAAACGATGTATCCTCACCACCGGCATCCTTATCTTGACGAATCGTCAATGGGCAATAAATTCACCTATGTATCTTTGAATCACTAATCCGCGATTTCCTCGTCTTGACTTCTAGAATCTCTGTTGAGTCATTCGAGTAATCTCCGGCGCGGTAATCCCACTCTTCCGATTCTAAGGAACTCACAATCAGTGAAAGCGATCGAGGCGTGTTCTATCCAGATTCGAACAGGTGCTCGAAAACCGAAATCAAACCTCGCGTATAACACAGCCAAGAACAGGAAGGAATCACCCGTGTCGAGTCGACAAATTCACGGTTCCTTCCCTGGAAGATATGTCGGAATTCCATATGTTCCACTCTTCCGGCTTTCCGTTTATGGGAAAACGGTTCGGCCTCATTGTTTAATTGAGAGCTCGGGTAGTGTTTGATGGTGTGAAAACAAACAAGAAGTAATGAGATACGCAGTATATTTGTTTTTCAATCAACATATCAATGGCATCCCGGGAATGCCGGCATGCCCGGCTGCAGACACAACACACGATCCGACTGTTTGTTGTGACCGGAATTTTCTGTGTAACGATGAGCAGGCGAACGAAGAGCAATGTCAAATCTTGCGAACGTTGTCAGGGTTCTGGAATTCGGCTATCATTAAATCGGCATTGTAGATTTGGGATTTCTTTAGCCGGAGTATGTCGAGTTACGCGGTGGAGATTTAGCGAGAAGGAGCCAGAAAAAATAACGAAAGCAAATCGGGAGCTAACGAGAGGGGATGACTCATCTTCTTCGATGTCAGCGAACTCAGCCCGAACGTGTCTTCGCGTTCGAGATAAGCCCTGTTGAAGATCTAATGGGGAAAAAGAATAATCTCGCTCCTCAAGAAACACGTGTTAATGCTGAAGACGCAGCAATATATGAAATTAACTTGTCGAGGAAAAACTACAGGGGGGGGACATATCGAACCCCCCGCCCCCATCTTAGAATCGCCACGAGTGTGTCATGAAATGTTATGACTTCCCCGGGATTCTTTCCATCAGCCCGCGGGGTTTCAAAGTCGCTTAGTCAGCGCGATTTTCTTTCTGGTACTTTAACGTTACGATGGACGTCAAAGTAACGTGGTAAGGGTGCTCGATATCCCTCTCCCAGAAGTGTGTAAGTTTACCATTCAACTGACAGCGCTTCGGCCGGCAGTCGCTATTGTGCGTTTGTTGAGGAAGTTCGCGATTTCGCCAACGCAGTGAAGTCACTGCAGAAGAGCGCTCCAGGCTGGAAGGAAACAACTGAGAGGAAGTCACGTGTTTGTGATTCGTTCTTGTGAAGGTGTTCGATCCTTGACAGCTGAGGATTCTGTCCGGATCCAATCCATACCCGGATCATCGTCCAACGCCACGGAAAGAACACCAAAGTTGTGAGACAAAGCCCGCGCTCGTCAGCTGCTGAGAGATGGCGCCCTCTATCATGAGTTACTGTGAGTTAAAACCTCGGCTTAGATGAGTTTCCAACGGAGCAACCGTTTCCAACTGCTTCGTCGTCCTTAGAAACGAGTCCTAGAGCTTGAACCTAGAGTCAGCCATCGAACGGTTTTGTCGAACGATCCGGATTTTGATTCCAAGTATGAATCTCATCAGTAGAGCTTGGAAGTTCAGGCATTAATCATTTTTGAATCTCCATCAATCAATATGAATTGATGGATATTTGGTGAAATAGTGTCTGATTGCTCCAGCCCAGAACGTTGCTGGGCGAATATCATCGAATTATCGGCCTCCGATCAATTTATCCATGGATTGATGGAGGGTGATTAATGAATAATGCCTGAACTTTCAAGCTCTACTCATCATGCAGCGGTCCCTGGATCCTGATCTTTGTCGAAAGCGTCATCGCGAAGCGTTTCCTCAAGTCGATTCGACGGAGCAACACCCATGAACTTGAACGTGGATCGTAAAGTTTGGCGATGCATATCTGGAAAATGCGTCGTCTAAAATAAGCTTCCAATCGTTTGAGCATCTTTGGAAGCTGAATCGAAGTTAAAGAACGATGAGTAGAGAAGAAACCGATCAAAAACTTGTATCGACTTGATGTTTTTTGCGGATCAGGCGACGAAAGTGCTGAGGGACCACACGGGGACGAATCTGCCGGCTCGCTATGAGACGCGTTTTTGAAAGAGTTGGTGTGACGATTTTTCCCCTTTCATGATCGAAAATATTCAAGAGCTCAAGTTTAATTCAGATTGCCCCGAACTCGCATCAGCGGTCATGATCGGTTCCCATGACATAAATCCTAGCGTTTGGTGTCATCGGATCATGGATGACTACATCGCGCCAGCTGGTCGCGCCAGAGAACAAAAAGTGACGATGGAAATCGGACGAAAAGTGACTCGCGGAGAAAAGAAAGGAGCTCATCAAGGTCTGGGGGAAACAAGCTTGTTTAGTGATTTTCGTCGCCGGCTTTCCATTGTGTTGGCGCGATATTGCACAAGAAGAAGTATTTTGTTTTGTTTGTTGGATCCATTCATTCATCAGACATTTCTAGAGTACTCTCTTAGTGCTTACTCTGTCTCGCGGAACAGAGCGGCACAAGAAAACGATTGATAGCAACCGGAAGAAACATTGAACATTGGGGTAACTTGAGAATAAGACGAATTGGAAAAGAGATGGAACATGGAAACGATTGATGAAGGCGAGCAATCGCTCGGCCGCTTCGATTACGTCGAGTTCGTTGGAGCGTTTCTAGAATTCTTCTCTGTTGTCCGATAGCCGCGTGATGGATGAGCTTGATCGAAGAGGCGGTTTTCACGCGATCTGACTTCTTTAACGTTACATAATAGGTCGAGTGATTTAACATGCGTTCGGTATCGCTAACTCTTCGGGTGGCGCACGAACATCAGTTCTCTCATCCCTGGATTGTAGTCACCGAAACTCCAGAGACAGCACGTACCGTCAAATCAGTACGGTGTCTAGAAGCAAGAGGTTCCGGCGCTCCCCTGCCAAGCCTCGAGTTGGGCATTTCGTCAAAACATCGCGAAGAAGCAGTTCGAGAGTACCTACATGTGATGCGATCGCTTGATCTGATTTCGGATTTTAAGCTTCCCATATTTCACGAATGAACGTCTACAGATCATTCGAGAGAAGCGCACTGTTAATCGCAACAGTTGACCGATGTCAGCAATTTTCAAGTAGAGTGATTTTGCAGTGTTTGGCAAGCTCAACTTTTCTCATCTTTATGCGATTCGACCGTGATTCCGTTTACCGCAGCTTTGTTGTCAACTGCGAAACTATATTTCGTTTACTCGGTTGCTTCGCACAATGGATCGCGCGCCACTTACGTTGAGAAACGGTCGAATCGCGCTCGTTCTTATGACGCTCAGCTGGTCAGCTTGCTTGATGTTAAGTTATTCAGTAAATTAGACGGCTTGATGTTTGAGTAATTTTCGAAATTGCAGCTCGAATCACTGCGAGCCCGGGGGACAAATAGTTGCACTCATGTCGGAACGTCTCAACAGCCACAGCGGTTTATCTGCTCCAGAATTTCAAAAGTTTCCATTCTTCTCGTTTAGTCAGCTCCCAAGATTTTCTGATCTGACGGCGCCGGCCTTCGTAGCGGATCGAACAGCTGCTACGTTATGACTTCGAACAAATAATGGTCGCACTCAAACAACGATCGTCGGAAATCCGATCACGACTTTTATTTATGATTTTGCCCGGATTCGTCATCTGGTAGCTGTTCGGTTTTCATTTGAAAAACCAGAACCCCAGGACATCGAATCTCGTGCGCATTCTTTGCGATCTCGATCATTGGGTCTATGCTTCGCTTGCGTATCAGCGGAGTAGTTATCTCCGCCTCTATTCCTTCTCAGTGACCTCAAGAGAAGCTAGAACGAGCTCTTTCCGAAGGAAATGAGAGAAGTCTTATCCGAGACCGGTCGTGGATTTGAAGATACTTGAAGCTCCAAGCCAGAGCAACGTGAGAAACTATTCAAAACAAAGTTCGAGCCCAGACTTGAATTGAAGAGCCCGGTCTCAAGTCATCCTCATGAGATATGTCGGGATGGGGCCAAAATTGAATACATATTGGATCCTGGATCAAGTAGCAGAGTTAAGATGGCGCCGGTCGAACAGCGTTTGCTTCAGATAGCTTCTAATCCTCACCAAGGTCTCCAGAAATCACGAAAGGCGAGCATTAGACGTGGCAGAAGGTGCTTTTGAGTACGAGAATCTCTGGATCAGTCGCGAATATTCCTTGGTCAATGTCAAACCACAGCTTCGGGCGGAAGCACGAAATCGCTAACAAGGGAGGTTCTTGTAGTTTTGCTTCCTGATCAACGGGCGGAACTGAAGATCACATCCTTTGTTTGAATGTGATTCCAAATCGAGGTTTTTGCCAATGATTCCACGAATCTTCGTCGCCTTAATTTGTCAACAACCCTCCACAAGCGATAACAGCGGCCCAAACAGCTGCGACCACGGTGTTGGTCTGCGAAAACAAAAGCTTTCGTTGAAAGGTGACGATTTTCGTCAACAAGGAGGTCAAGTGGAAGGCCGGCACGAGAACAAATTTCGAACGAAAAAAGAGAGTCAAACATCGCCCGTGAAACTTTCGTAATCGACGCGGGGAAGATGTCTGTGCAGTGTTTTTGACGAAAATCGAATCAGTCGAGATTCAATGTCCCCGTGGTTGATTCTCAAACGAATTGCCGCCGGGCTCCACGACTCACACATCTGGAGTCAATCTCTTGCGCTTGTCGTGACCCTTCGAACGGATCCACTCCGTAGTATGAGACACAACTTATTCTTCGGGCCCTGGCCGCGACTCGAGGTCTGTGACTGCAGAATCCAATCGAGAATCATTGCGCGAGTCCGTCGAAACTTGACTTATAGCAAAGTGAAGACTCAACCGGGCAAAGTTCATTCACTCGGCTCCAGACGCATTCTGCGCCATTTCATTCCGCCGAATGCTCTGCTTGAAGTCGTTGGTCGCTCGCTCCAAAGGATGAATTCAAATTATTATATCGAAAGTTTCGTCGTGCGTGTGAGAGAGTTGGGGACCTGGCAAACCGGTCGCCACGGAGTCACTCACGAAATGTAAATATGTAGTCTGTGTATGTGGGAATTCATGTCGAAGTGGATTGTTGAAGCGTTTTCGTCCGGGCCCGACGTCCAGATCGCCGGACTAGAAACTCTTCCAGCGAATCCCCTGCGGTCTCAAACTTTGCGTTCCTGATTGATTTTTGTGGAGAGAACAGAGTTCTCAAACCCGATGTCCTTCAGCCAGTCTTACAGGGAGGATGCAATAGCTAAAAGCGATGGATGGGAGCCAAAGAGACAACATGAACAATGCCTTGCAGTTGATGAAACCGTTCGTTTGGTGTACGGTTCTGAGAAGTTCGCCGCGATTTCTTTTGACTCAATCCATGGCATTCGCATTTCCGTTGTCAACCGTTGAATGCTCATTCATTTTGATTTGGCGACCTTCATCAGTCTTCGCTGAAGTTACGTAAATCCCTGATGATCGGCTCGGCGAAGCGTCTTGCAAGTTTGTTCTATTTCTGATGAGACTCGACCAAAGTCGACGTCGAGCTCAAGTTCAAAGTCACGAATTCAGTTTCTGCCAGAGGAACGCGCAATCAGAAACGATGCCACCCTGATGCGGAATTCAGAAAATTGTCATCAGGCAATACCCGCCGGTTATGCCATAACGAACGAGGCGATCGTATCTCTATCGCTCCGAGCGTTGCGCGCTCACACACGGTAAACGTTGTTCATTCGCGCTCGCGTTTATCTTCCGCGGCAGTGTTGGTGTCACCGAAAAAACGAGCTGGGGTAGGCGTTGAATGGTGAGCTCTACCATTATTCAAACGCTGACGGAGAACAAATCGTTTACGCTGAGCCGTTTGTTGTTCGGAGCACGCGCGCACTATTATGTAGTAGGTTGAATCATTCCAGACGAAGGGATGCGCGGTGCGCCCACGCCGACAACAACTTCCGACGCCAACAGGACAAAGTGCACCGAGAGCTTTCGTCACTTCTTAATTCATCGTCAGCTTGTGATTTATTCATGCCTTCGCGGAAGAAGAAAAGAAATACCTCATGTT
Organism: Neoseiulus cucumeris; assembly: GCA_021527715.1. Lineage (NCBI taxonomy): Eukaryota > Metazoa > Arthropoda > Arachnida > Mesostigmata > Phytoseiidae > Neoseiulus > Neoseiulus cucumeris. Next base: position 133,247 of record JAJSRV010000054.1, read on the forward strand.
TTTCAAGCGTCTCTTCAATAATTCAAAAATCCGATTCCTCGCTTCGCCGACGATGTTTGGAAGAAGAATGTTTGTGCGACACCGATGTTTGTTTGTTTGCCTTGTGATGCGTGGCTGGAACCCTGGTCATTGGAACTGTCGGCCGTCCAGTGAAGCAGACAAAGATTCCCTGAAAGCGAATCTGTCCTCGCATAATTATTTTTGCCTCGAATTCTTCCTCGCTGTCCGAGCAGAATTTTGAATATGAATGCCTTGTCCAAGCGTATGCCACGACGAGGATTCTCTGGACTTTCCTTGAGTCCTCGTGGGCTGCCGAACCTCCGATCCGCGTTTCGTTTTTGCCTCAGAATTGTCCTTTTCGTTGCCGGACCCCCGTTCTTTCGCTCACTTAAAACTTTGTTTCTTACAGTTGACATAAAAATGACTAAGGTTTCGCGCGCTGCCGCTCTTCATCGAAGGTTCAATGCGTTTCTCAGCGGTGTCATCCAAACATGCAGGTGTTTCATCCAATCGTTCTTTTTTCCCGCCAAGATCTCCGTCTTATATTTTGTCGCAGAAACACCGAGACCCGCATTTTTCGTTCGTATGTCGACGATTCGTGTCCGCATTTCGTCGCAGTTGTTCACTTTCCGATGACAGTGCGCGGTGACACGCGGCCCAGGCTCGACGACTTACGCAGACGAATTTCATTTTCATTTCAATTCTCTCCCTGATCGAGGCCAGATTAGACGAAAGAAGGAGAAATGCAAGGGATTTCCATTCAGGGATGGGTCTGGTTCTGGGACCTTCTTCCTTTCATTCGTTTCTGGGTTGTGGGTCGCCGAACAGCGGGATTCCGCGACAGATGCCAGGGACCCTGGGATTCGAATCTACTGATGGTGATCACTTCTCGTTCGTCCTGTACGGACGCAACTAACCGAGATAACGGAGATGAAACTATGAGATGACGCGGATTAGCTTGAGAAATGGTTCCAGATCATCGGCGTTCGGTTGTTGGTGCTCATGATGATGATGACTTCTCACGTTTCATTGCCGCGCGTGCATTCCCAGAACGCTTCGTCACTGTGTGCAATGTTGACTATCTGGATTGTTCACGTGAAAAATCAAATGCATGATGAGAGCTCAGAAAATTAATTTGAAGTACGAATGAAACGATTACATATCGATATCCATCCTGCCGAATCCATAGAAACTATACACTCATATTCTTGTTGCTTCGAGGAGCTGTTCAAGAAATTGTACATATGTTCTCGCTCAACACGTCCACGAACTCTGGCAGGGCAGGCTCAGCTGTGTGATGTTATTTCTTCTGGAAAACCTCCCCGAAATGTTTTACACTTTGGAGGATATCGAGAAACTCTCCGAGTGTATCGATCCCCCAGAAACTTCAAGGAAATCAATTCTCGGGTCGGGAGCGAGGGACCTTCTTCTCTCTGCTTGAGAAACTGTATTTAGGTCGAAAATCCACCGTCTACTCAGTTGCCACAGTTTTCGGGCTCCTCGATCCATACTCATCCGTTCTGAGCCGAAGCGCTTACCCCCCTCCTCCTCCTCCTCCAAATCAAACTGACCCTTCAGTTAACAACCCTTCCGTACGACAAGCCCCTCAGATAACGAAACCCCTCAGATTACGCTCTCCGATTAACGAGCGTTGCGACTCACGAAAAGAGTCGTTCCGGAGAATATTCTGCCGAAAGCGTGCGATGGGAAAAAGGTTGATTATCTGAGGGGCGCCTTATCTGGGGGGTTTGCTGTGTTGGGGATCCTGGAGCAAATCTCGTTCCAGGCGGACGGGGACGACGGCCTCTCTTATGCCAATGGCAGGTGATACTTGCAGTTACATGTCTCGTCCATATTATCGTTCGAGGTTCAATGTTGATAATTTTTCATGTGGGGAGCTCTATTCAACGCAACCTCCAGCTGTGTTCACTGGTCTTGGAGCCAGTTTGTGAAACTTTCGTCCAGCGATTAGCTCGAGTCGCTCCCGCTTGCACTGTTTTTTATCGCTCTGTGTGCATCCGTGAATGAGATTTTGATTTGCATTGTCGTATCGTTTCTCGACGTGAATGTCAACTTGAACAACAAAATATTCAGTTTTTGAGCGTTAAGCAACCAACCGGGTATTTCATGATAAGACGTCCATAATAGAATGAATTCCTTGCGGTTCGCTCCGGGCGCTCTTTCGATTTTCTCCTCATCTTGTTTGCATTGTTATTATATTGGGATCGCTCGACGCGTTGCGTCATCGGTTTGATTTATTCTCCTCATGACGGAAAGCATTTAACAGCTGAATTTGAATTTCCCACGGAAGTCGTAAGCGGTTTCAATCCACTGCTTTCATCAGAACCCATGGATTTAACTCTAAACTGAGAAATTCATAAAATAATTCACCTCCTCTGATCACCTCCATCACACGATCTCATCCTAGACATTGAACAGAAACGAATGAATGAATGAATGAGAACAAGTTCCTTCGCGTGCCCCAGCTCCGTTCAACGAAGATAAGTCCAGAAACAATTACCTATAGTTCGAGAAAAAAAACGAAAAAACTATTCACGCGCCAACGACAACCACAGAACTTCTACTGGCGCCGCGCCGGCACTCGTCGGCTGCCAGGTTTTTTGTTCGTCGTGCGTTCGTTATACTTTCGATGAATTCCCCGACTTTGGTCAACTATCAGCTTAAAGTTGATTGTTTTCCAAGATGAAGTCTGATTTATGTCCGACCGCGGTCGTCCGGCATGCGCAGTTTGTTCCCACGGAAGAACCCTCGTTTCTGGGAGTCTTCGCAAAACATCCAACGGACAAATATCTCGTGAGATAGTGGTGGTAACAACAGAATGGTGTGAGAGTCAGATCGGCCTAGACGCCACCATCAAAGCTGTTCCCTCTTCTGGATCGAAACTCTAGTTTGGCGTCCCTCCAGTTCCTGCTCTAGATTTATCTGGGCTGAGCGTGATTTCCAAAAATTCTGACACAATACTTTACTGTCGGACGCTGATATGCGCAAGTGATTGGATGAATATGTGGACCTATCCTAGAGGCTGTAAACCAGCATCGGTTCCATGCGTCGACATCGGCCTACCGAAAATTTGGATCAAATCCTGAAAAGATTGTTGAGAAAGGAATCTCAACGTAACATAGGATTTCATCGAAGTTATCACGGCTTAGCAAATCGTTTCAAAATTTCCCCCAACTTAGCGAATGAATCCAGATCCGCATTTTCGGTACCGGCCCGCTGAGGGTTCCACCTTCTAACTTGCCGACAGCAACACTGGAATAAATTTCGCGAGTGAAAAAAGATTCAGATTTTATTTCGCAAAACGATTTATCAGCGGAATTGAAGTTGAGAAAAAATGACTTGATGAGTGAAGACTTGGGGTGGACGCTCGGAAGACTGTGGAAAAAAACTTCAATCACGTAGTCTGGATACTTTCGTTCGTTCAACTAATTATCACTTATCCACTTTCATAAGGTACTTTCAATTTCGCTGGAGCCCCCGCCTGCTATCCCATGTTGTTGCGTATATTTCGATGTTTTGAGAGCTGTCAAGCTTAAATTTTGACGAAAATTATGAGTTCCACCGAGTCGTGCGAGCTCGAATGGATCCAAGCATGACTCAGAGCTCGCCGGACGTCACGAGAAATCTCTGTTCTTCCGAAGTTCCATCTCATATGCTGTCGGTTTTCGTGTGGAACAATGAGAGTGAATCACCCGATATTCATGAGAGACCCCGCTCGTTTCTAGAGCCAGGCGATGCGGCCCAACACCGGGCTGCAACAGCAGCCTGATCAAGGATATCATCGACAATCGCTGATCAGGTCATTGGATTTTCAGGTATGCTTCACGGTCATGACACGGGCACCGTGTCAGCTCGAGTCGTGGACCCGAGAATGAACATGAAGGGCAAGGTAGCGATGTGGCAACAGAAAGCCGACAACCACGCAGAGAAACAAAAGTATAATTTCTTCTCCGATAAGGACGGATGCGGCGTCAAGCGGGTAAGTTTGTTTTGACAACATTGTGACCGATCTGCAAGCACTGATCCACAGCTGGCAAGCACCGTCCGACAGCGCCTCAGAAGCGTGCATGTCAACTTTGATATCGAATTCGAGCGCGAGAGTTTTCCGAAATCGAAAACTCGAGGATCACGATGGACTTCCAAAATCCCCAGGTCATCGACAAAAATGATCCGAATTATGGACGCCCGGAAGCTGGATCCAAAACCGATCTCCGCGGTCAGAAAGCACAGCGAGAGATTCTTAAAGAGGTTCGAGAACTCTGCGAAATCATCGACGAAGTCGGCTACCACAAAAAAGACGGCACTGTCATCATCACGTTCGGTCAACTGTTTGATGTAAGTTCATTTTTCTCATCGAAAGTGAGTGAGTGAGTTGGAACTTCCGCCTAACCCCTCTGCAAGATGATAGGGAAACCGAAAATACGGATTGCACGACTGTAAACGGCGAACAGCAAAGAACTAGAAGCCTCCTGCTTCTGTCTCGCGAGAGATTCGAACTCCTAGCGCTTCCGACAGCTCGTCAATCCACATCGCGACTACGCCGGCACAGTATCTTGGAGTTAGCGGCTGCGAATCCCGAGCTGAATGACTTGAATCAAAGTTGGAAAGTTCGTTCTCTTATCTAAGCGGTATAAAATAGGGCAAACGATTTGCATCATCCTCTCGAACGCTCCCCAACTGAACCGTGGGAGCCGGAGGGAGGCAGCGACGAAAAAGTAACACCGCAGAGCCATACGGAGCGTTTAACACCCGAACTGCTTCAAAGTTGCTTGTGGCCGGCGGCGCGGTTGTTGAATAAAGTGTGACGAAGTGACGTCACAATGATGTAGCCACTCATACAGGTGAACACACTGTAAGTAACTTACTTACTGACTAACTCGCTTTGGCTTGTTGCCGGACTAAATGGTGAGTGAGGTGGCGGGCAACTTTAATGGCCCACTTGCTCGCTCCTTATAACTCTGCGAGCGCTAAATTTAACACGTTTTTACGCGGCTGCTCATTTCTAATTGGATGAGATAAAATCATCTCCCACCAAGCGGCTTGTTTCTGACGTCCATTGACAGCCGCGAAGTTTGTTCTTCAAATTCATCCCGGAATCGCTTTCCGATTCGAATTGGATCTACGGTTCACTCGACGAACTCAACTCCTGGGCCAGGGTCCGGAGTTTCCATAAGCCATGTGCTGTTGTTCGGTGGCCGCAACGAAATCCAAAATATTCGCGACATTCCAACGGCACGGCGTCGTGAGAGCTGATCGCGGGGCCGCGATTCGCCGCCCATTTTCCCGAGATATAGGGGCACAACACGATACTTCCACACATCCACCGAGTGAAGTTGAATTCTGCCGGAGCCCCACCGCGTCGCATTCATTTAGTAATTCTGTTCTGAAGGTGGCAGCGGCAGCAACAAAGCTTCTGTTTGTGATTTATGAATCAGGTCGACAGTTACTTCCGTCGCTTGAGAGCGGCCAGGCCTCGACAGACGCAAAATTTATTATCGATAGAAGCGTGAAAAGGCATAGCATCTTTCTTTTCCTCGATCCACTCTCGCCTTTTCTCCGTAGCTTCTCTATTATTACTGGCGCGGCGCGCGGTCCGTCGATCGTTTGTTCCAACCGACCATTTTTCGGCTTTCTTGTGAACGACGCCGCTCCGGCGTCCATAGTCAAAGTGCAAAACAATACCGACCAGCCCTCGACTCGACGTCAAATTGATTAACCCGATTTTCCATCGCTTCCTGACGGAGGGAAGAGCGCTTCGACTTCTGTTTGGTGTTCCCAGCTTGGAAGACCACTCGGAGGAGCCATTGAAAAAATGCCGCCCCCTTGACATGGGACTATAACCGTGCCTCGGCGGGACTGACAATGAGTTCTGGCACTAATGGCGATACGGTTCGTCCCCCTGGTGTCGGGCTGTGTCCGGCAGGGTGTCCGGTAGGACGTTCCTTCCACCTAGGCACCGTTGGTTGAAGTTGATTCAACCGGTGTGTCCGAAAAAGGGATCAAACGGCCGATTGTCTTGTGGTCACACGGCTAATCTTGTAACCAGAACTTGATGGCGGCGGTTCGAATCTCGACAGCCGCGGGATGCACGCTATGCGGAATGTACACATGTGTGCACGTCGCCGGAAAATATGTCTGCGGACGAACGCTGCAGCATGCAAATGAGTGCATCGATTGACACTCGACGACTGTCAATCGGGAGTGGCTTAAACGGTGTCCACTCTGTGACCAGACCCCAAAAACTTTGGTTTGCGCAGCAAGGGCATCTCCTGAGCTTGCTCCCCCGAAACGAAAGGGTCATCTACAGATGAAGATTTATAAGTACCGATTTAAAAGTGAGAATTTCCATGTGAAGTCTCCAATGACATGAGTTGAGTACATTCGCCGGCTGCAACCTTCACGATGCCATGATTTCGAGCGGATCCTGTCGTGAAAACAGGTGCTCGTACCTACCCATGTCACACCCTTTGTTTCGTCAAGAAACCCGTCGCGGATGAGTCGTCGCAAGGATTTTTTGTTACAGAAGGCTCGAAACAGACGATATCGAGGTGCAGAAGACACAGCTGGGGAGTCTGCTAAGGGTTTCGGACTGAAAACGCCGACATTGTTTTCGTATTACAGAGCAAACGCAGCGTATTTCAAGGTGCAATGAGAATTTACATTTCCAATTCCGTTGTACTGATAAGTCCAAACAAAAAATAGTACGGCTGCTATCGGCGGTGTCCCGTCTTCGTGGCAGCATTCAAAAATGTGGAAATTCGACGCAATGTTCCAAATCGTTTTCAACATCAGGGAATTGTGCGCGAACATTATTAGCGCGAACAGTATGGTGAGCGATCTCCGAATACCTCCGTGAATATTTCACTTGTTTGCGAGAATTTCTCTCCTCGCCACCAATATTTGAACAATGCCTTCGGATTCCACGGCTTGTTTGATTAAACGCGTCGGTTTTTCTCGCGGAATTAAGAAAAACTTTCATAATGAAACCAAGCAGAAGTCGATGCCGCGTTTCTGCCCACTTTCTCACGAGCTGTCCGCTATTGTTTCTCTCCTTTCAACAGTAGTGATAATGCAACTCCGTCGGTGCAGAGTGAGAGCTCGTTTGGGTGATGTAGAAGTTCAATCAAAAGAAGAAAGGTAGAGAAAGGAGGAACGACACAGTCGATGGATAATAAACGCACTCCCATCAGAAGAAACATCTATTCAAAGTGTGGACAGACACCGCCTTTGTTGGACACGCAGCTCTTTTCTTTCTTCGACGGTTGCACAATTTTGCAAGACGTCCTTGTACAAATTTAAAACATCTGCTTTCTAAATCTGACCGCTTCTTCTAAGACACTGTTCAACATTGCACATAGAGTTACACAAAAACGCGCATAAATACAAATCCAAACAGAGCGGGCGACATCGCCCTCCAGTACTCGTCGCTCACTTTGGCACGGAGTACGGGAGCGGGCTCTTTTCGAGATGTTTCTGGCTGAAAACACTTCCAAGGAATGTGGCACGAAAACGATACGCGAACAAGTCGAGAATATCAATTATCGAATCAACTGTTGCTGATCGGGTACAGAACGCGCTGCACGGACGGGAGCTTTTCACAAAGGTCTAATAAGTTCACAGAAGGTTCTCTGGTGTTTGAGTCCAGTTTTCCTGCCACGTTTGTGAACCGGTTGTTTAAAGGTTAGCTATTGAAATCTTTGACTTCGTTCTTCAGGCAGCGACCGTCACCACAATGCATCATTACCCGTTCGGCTGTCGATGAATGATGCCTCACTCAGAAAACCTCACAATTCAGCTTCTTTCAAATAGAGTGGGAGCATTTTTCCGTGGCCAGTACTTTCTTCCCCTTTTTCGTGAAGTTTTTCGTCCACGCATTCCAATCTTCTCTCGCCGCTGTCGTTTTGTTTTCCACGCTTGTGCCGATAACAATGGCACATTATTGAGAACAATGATGGCCCGAACAGTTCGCGGCAAAAGACTCTTCGCGCGGGTAATAGTTTCAAATGATCGTGGGTGCGAAAACTGTCTGGCAACGATTTTGTCTCGTTACGTACACCAACTCCCTCGTAAACACCATTCTAATTGCCCACGTCAACGTCGACTACATCGCACTGTCAAGTGGAGTTATGTATCGTAGGATCTCTTTTTTGCTGCATGATCTGAACGCCCCCCACACCTAGATGCACCATCCCTTGATTCAGACACGCCTCAGTCTCTGAGAGCCGCATTGCATTTGCAAATCAGTTCTTGGAACCTCGAATCCAAGAGAGAAACTGGAGTTTGAGATGCGCGAGTTCATCATTACCGAAGTCTGTATGAGGTGAATGACCGTCGACTGAAAGTTTTCAAAATAGCAAAGAAGAGCAATTTATTTTCAGTTGTGGACAGTCATCTCCGACAAACTTGTGGGAACCATGCTGCGCGCACGGAAGAAGGGTCTCATTGACTTCGAAGGTGAGATGCTGTTCCAGAGGAGGGATGACAATGTCATCGTGAGTTTGGTCAAAGACATGAACGAAGTCAATGAGATGTTCAACTATACCGGACCCCGAATGAAACTTGGTCACGTGAGACGTCAGATCGAAGCTGAGCTCCCTCAACACTTGCTCGACTGAATCGGTTCGACCTGGGCATCTGCTTATCCTTCCCGCGTGGGATTGGGTCTCGAGGTCATCACTGGCGAACGACTCGCTCTCGGATTCCGATGCGAAGTCGGATTCCTTAAACGGCCAAACTGATGTATTTCGATATCTAGAGCACTGACTTCAATGAGACCTTTAGAAATAGCCACTCGCTTATGCTGTATATAATGACGCCATATATTGTACAGACAGATGTCGATCCGATGTAAAATACATATCATGAAAAGAATAAGTAGAAGTATGGAATAAAGTTCCGAGAAAAAGGCAGACGATTTGTCGTTCTTCTCACCACCGTCAGGCTGCCTCGAAGCTCATTTCGGGAATCTTCACCGAAAGACTTTAATTGTGCCTCGTCGTTTAAAGACGACAACGACTGATTCCGTCATCACCATCATATAACGCTTCTCGCATGTGAGTGTGAGCTGATTGCAGTTCAGAAACAAAGTGCCGGGTCCCGCAGACGCTCACCGCTTGACCATTATCGCACTCACATCAAACAAGGTATATATTAAGCCCTGTGTTTGTTCTGAATTTCGAAAATAATACGTACCCTTGCGCTTCCACATAATCCCGCCTCTTTAGGGGGCATATCAGTTTGTTACGTACCAAGCGCTACGGATTTTGACGATGATCGCTTCCCAACAAAAAGACTCACACATTCTTAAAATTTCTACCTACTTCATCATGTTGTTTACAGCTCTACACTGTGATCTCCGACAAGCTGGTCGGCAGTCTACTACGAGCTCGCAAAAAAGGACTCATCGACTTCGAGGGTGAAATGTTGTATCAGAAACGAGATGACAACGTGCCAATCATACTCGTGAAGTCGATGGAAGAAGTCAATCGCTTCTTTGGATATGACGGGCCTCGGGTGGTTCATTTCCGTCGCGATGACGATGAATTTTAGATCTGCGAAAGTGAACATTGTCCTGCCGACCTCAATGATTATTACCAACATCTCACCGGCAACTTGATTCCCGCGACAGCTCCAGAATAAAGCTCACTGTTTTTGACGTGATTCGCTAGGGCTCATCCTTCACGATCCATATATGTACCGTGATTTCCCGATGAACGCCCGTTTCCCAACAAACACCCTCTCGCTTGGGAGTTCATTGGAAAATAAACGGTACATACCGTGTTTCTTCTAATTGTAAGGCATTCCCGGCAAATATTTTGACTCTCCTGGGGTGCCAAGAAGTGCAATTTCAGCCGCCAGTGGTTCATTTCGACTTCGCTGGTTCAGTTCCAGTGTCCAATGGAAGGCAAGGTTCGCTATTGGTGGCCAGAATTCAAGTCCCAGACTAGGCCCGTCCTCTTAAGACTATGGAACTGAATAATTCGCAATCGATTTCACGGAATCTTGAAGATAACGAGAAACATGAAAAATTCAAGATTATCTGAAGTTCGAATCAAAAACCATCCCATACAACGACAATGGCTCTTCCGCCCATGAGAGATCTCTCGGTTCACCACAGAAACTCAACGATGGCCAGTTTTGTTTATTCATCTGTGACGTGGTTCGACAATTGATTGAGAACAAATTCTTCCCGTCAGCCTCAACAGTTTGACTGGAATCCCGAAATGATTGAACCTCCATTCAAGGTTTCCGAACTTCTCCATTGGAAACTACAAATTGTGTTGAAATAAATATTTACAGTAGGATACAGATGAAACATCAATGAGTCATGGCATTTCGGAGGTGAAACCACTGGATTCGAATCAGAGACAGTCATTATTTCATCGAGATTTGTGAACTTTGTCGAGAATCGCCATGATGTCAACGTTGAATGCGCTATTGGTCGGTGCGGTGACTAGAGCAGTGCTGTTGGTGCCCATCGGAGGCGCCGCGGTTGCAGCAGGCGTTTCGTTCTTATTTACAGACGGCACGACAGTGATATTTCTCGGCTTGATTACACGACCGTTTGCTCTGATCGACGATGAGGATGGACCAGGAATTTTCTTTGGTGTACTTGGCATCACAAAATCCGTGACGTTGTTCGTCGAGCTTGTCCCGTTTTGGGGGGCCTGACTGGCCAGACTGATTCTAGACCGCGGTTTCGTTCTCGACGATGCAACTCGCTTAGGGGTTGTTTTCCTAGATGGAGGAACAGCATCAACAAGAATAGCTTGTCTACGTTGAGAGACAATCGGCGCTTGTCTGGTTTTTCTCGGGCTGTTCGAGCTGAGCTTTGGTTGAGGACTGTCTGGTATCGAAACTATCACGGTAGGCTGCCCCGCCGCTCCGTTATTGAAGCCCGTAGACAGAGTATAGGTTGTTGCACTCGGAACTACACTTGTGACTGTGATTGACGATCCAGGCCCGGCCGCCATGGAGCTAGGTTGGGATGACGGCGCTGTGGTTCCTCCCATAGAGCCCGGTGAACATCGACTCCGTGAAGATGTGCGTTTGGATTTCGGAGGCAATTCCACGCTGACGCCAGGGGACTTCCGCTTCCGATTTCGATATGGTTGGTGCTTCTCAGTCTCTGCTAAGAGTAGAAAACTTTCTTCAGCTTCGCTTCTGAGGATATCTCATAAATGTTCTCACAAATGGCCCGTCCTCAAGGAACGAAAACAAGGTGGGGAGCGAACCAAGCGAACGCGCCGCACTCACCAGTTGTAGGTACTTGTTTCGCGGAAGCGACGCCGAAATCGAGTGCTCGAATATGTGTGCCAGGAATCGGTTTGATTTGACTCATGGAAAATGATGTGGCTGGCGCATTTGTGGGTTTGTTGTATTTTGTTGGCTCACTTTCCGCGGTGCGTTCGTCGAGTGTAGTTGAGGTCGTTGATCCCGGAGGAGACAGCTTGGAAAGATGAAGCAAAAATTGAATAATCTCCCCGCGTAAATCGCTTGTAATGAATCATTTCGATTCCGTGTCCGAAGTAAGAATACACTCATGAGTTTCCAGAAGCCCCTGATACTCACTTTGGGAGAAGGTTTTCGGGGCGCAGGAAGAGTGCGCAGCGAATTCCTGGGAGGATTCTTCGAAACGCTTGAGTCGACGACGATCTTCATGGATTCCGAAGCGGGAGCATTTTGCGAGTCACTGATGCTTACAACCGTGTGGTTCACAGAGAAGCCCGTTGAGAGAAATGATTGAGAATCTGAACTCAGGTTCTGCTGGAAGTTGGTATGAAAGAGTTCAGTTTTCCGTGCAGATGCAACGCCTGTGCTCGTGGAGACTTTTGGCCGATTAGCTCACTTACCATTTGTGTGGGTCCGGTGTGTCCAAAATCAACTGATGTGGACGTTCCCTGTCGAGCCATATCTTCAGCTATCTGTTTGAAAGGTGTTTTGAGCGCAGAGCCCTTCAAAGGAGTTCCCGTCGGGGTTTCGAGATCTATTGTGTTGGACTGAATGACCATGTACTGCGCCAACTCTTCCATGATGGGATCAGATAAGGTCTTTGCTGCGAAAAAGGAAAAACCTGTCAATCATACGCGCCTCAGTGACTTCCGAAATCTTCGATTGAAAAAGTATTCCACTCACAAATGACGTCTGACAAGATATTATCGGGCAGGTTGGAGCCACAACTCATCAAACTCGGGCAAGTATCCTCAACCGGGGGCGGAGGTCTCATGACCGTGGTCACTTCATTTATGCTCTCTGCGATTTTCTCGGCTAACTGTGTTTGAACAAGCTCATCGATGGCTTTCCTCGTTGAATTCGGGTCCAAGGATGGAGGAGAAGCAAACATGTCCAATGGAGTTCCTAAAGATCTTCTTTTCGGTGCAGCCGGCTTCCGTTTGGGTGAGAAACTTTGTGGAAATCCAATTGAGAGTTCCATTTGCCCGTCCTTTTTCACAAGCTGCTGAATTCTCGAGGTGGGTTGAGGTGTCGAGGTAGGCACTGCGAATCATTGGTTGCGTTAGCACTTGGAAAAAGAGAGTATCGTAGTTGTGAATGCCGACAATTTCAGGGAGGTTGGGACGAAGAACTCTGGGACTCTCTTGCATAGATATTATAAATGATGGTAAAGGAGAGAATTTATAATAAAGGAGAGAATTACAATGAGGCAAGGCGAACTCATGGGCAGGGACGAGTTGGAGGTTATTCGAAACCAGGTTCGAGATTTGTCCCCTTCTTTGCATCAGCTCCGGTTGTTGGAGCTCTTCTGATGTTCGAGATTCGGGATGAGGCGTTTGAGGCTGGACTTGCGGCAACAGGGGCTGCAATGATTGACTCTGTTGCGGACAAAGCTCTTGTTCGGGAGCAGCTTGGAGCAGTTGACGTTGTTGTGCCATCTTCTGCGAATTTTGCGAAAGAATTTGTGGCGATGGATTCTGGATTATTTGGAGTCGCTGAACTTGTTGGGACTGCGGCTCCACGAGCTCAGCCTGCGGCTGATGTCGTGGCGTTGATTGCTGCGCCAACACCAGGTCCGTTGTCTCTCCTTGAGTTACGAGTTGCGTAGGGAGCCCGTCTCGACTGTCGACATCTTCAGTTTGGATGGCAACTTCACTCAACCTTTTCGGCGGCGGGATTTGGGGCTCCGACGAAGGCGGCTCGGTGACTGTTGTTACATCGATGATACTCTCTGCAGGTGACCTCCGATCGGTAGCGGGAGATGCGTTCGCCCAGGCGGTTCGGGGGGTTCGATAAGGAGGCGGGTTCGTTCGTGGCGAAGTTAGTGGTGTGCCTTGAAAAGTAAAGATTCATCTCACAGGGAACTTTCATTCTAAGCCGCACGATTTCGTCTTCTCGCGAAAGGTATAAAAGTTGGATTCGTGCTGGAATTAGAAGATCATTACCTGCAGGTCCCGCTCCTGTTTGCGCGGGACTTTCTTGACCGGTCGGTCCGGGTGCGAACGTCCTGTTTTGGAAGCCGAAGTAGCTCGCTGCCGTGGGCAGTGGGAATTTGATGGACTCTCCACAAGCTGTCAACGAAAACAGAACATGGATTACATTTCTATGTCGACGGAAACCACCTTTGAAATAACAGCATGATACTAGAGAAGAAACACCACAAAAAGCGGAACATACTTATGAACTGGGTGTATTGGAATCCGATGTTAAGGTAATGAATGAGATCATAGCCAGAGATATTGGTCGGGTACTCATGACCATTTCCCAAGTAAAACACATATTCCCGGAGGTGTGGACACTCCTCGAGGAATTTCTCCCGGGCGGCCGAACATTTCACCGAAGTAAGATAGCCCAGCACCAACCGCGCTATTTCTGATGGCAACAGGACATTCATGTTGAGCATGTTGAGAATGAATGCAGCGAAAGAATCCTCACTTCCGTCGACTGAACGGCACTACGCATCCTGAAACTCTGAAAAGCCATTGACGCCTTGAATAAGCTTCTATAGATACGATGTTGGTGTCCATCAAAATTTTTGCGATATGTAGCATTGAGTCGATGAAATAGACATAGGATTCAAAGAAACAAGATAAACACCGACGAGAAACTTTCAGTGAGTCATATCATGTCATCACCCAACGACAGTTCGAGGCTCTCGAACATGACGCGCCATTAAGAATTCTGACAACCGTTGTGACAGAGCCGTTCGAATCCCCAGCCCGAGAACAGAGACAGAACTAGGTAACTCTGGCAGCTGCTCATTCTGGTTCATCGTCTCAAAACTCACAGTATATCCATGTTGCTCGTACAAATTCAACGTAGCCTTTACAAACTAACAAACAGTCACGAACACTAATCTCCAGTTGAAACAGTCCTTCTCCACATCGTGAGCCCGGTTAACAGTTCTGAAGGAATTCCAGGAGGCCCCTAACTTCAGTTTTAAATCCGCGTTCTATTGTTTGGAGCCAAGAGAGAAGTTAATTCATAGAAGCTTAGGGTACAACGCGTTTCTCTCTCTGGCGCGCTCGAACAGCGCACAACTGACCGCGGTTTGATGAGACGCCAGAGGTAGAAGGCCCACATCGCTTTCTCGCTTCTGAATATAAATATCAACTATCTGATATGCTTTTATGCAAATAATCACCTGAAAGTCAGGAGTGTGGTTTCTTGCGGTTTGTTGTGATAAGGTGGATATGGAGAAGGAGATGAGGGGGAGGGTAAATCCAGGAGGGGTTCGGACTCTTTGCTAAGTGCGCGGTCGTCTACTCGGCTGATACAATGAGGATTTTTGTTGCTTTTTGACTCATATCTGCGCTACGGATCATCGGAATCGTGTCCTCCTAGGCCCAGGGACACATCTGAGGACTTTCGAGGCTTTTGATGGCCCTACGGAATGCGCGGTTAATCCGTCTGGTAACTACGTCGACAACGACTTTGTGGACTGCGTGCCGATTAATCTGAAATTTTCGGTGCTGATTCCTAATTTTGGAGGGGGAATCGGGTCCGCGTGACAAACGTTACGAGAAAAACTGTCCAGATTCGCTCAGGGCTTCGTGATAAAAGCCAACAAGATGCCGCTGTTCGGAAAAAACAGCAAAAATCCTGCAGAAGTCGTAAAAAGCTTGAAGGAAGCTCTACTTATGTTGGAGAAGCTCGACAAAAAATCCGACAAGGTAAGTTCACGCAGAGAGAGACATAATTCACGCGGTCGGCGGCACTGGTTGTTGAGGTTCCGGCACCGAGTCGGTCAAAGTGTCCTTGCCCTCAATGAACCTGTAGAATACATAATCGATCGAGTACGCGGAGAGACTTGAGGGATACCTCGTCCATTCCGTCCTAGAATGTCGATGCTGTAGCCCCACGTATTTATGGATGAATTCCCTGGATTCTGTTTCGCACCCCAAAATGATAGATATACTCCGGATTCCAGGAACAGATACCGACGATGCTATCCAAAGCCTTGAAGGTGAGTCAGATCACAGATCAGATTGCCTTGGTCACCTGAAGCCGAGCTGGGCGAGGATGTTGATGCATATTTCGCTTGGGGAATCGATGGAGTCTAATTTGAGTGCATCTGCAGGTGCAAGAGGACGTTTCCAAAAGCCTCAGCGTTATGAAGAACATTCTCTACGGGAACCATCGGAACGACACCCAAGCTGAGATGCAGGTTGGCGGATTTTCTTGTGCATGCTAACCCCAGCGTCGCACGTCGCATTCCTGTCTCAACGTGAAACTTTGCGGGGCTGAGCAAACTATATATGTGATTCCTTACAGCTTTCTCAGATAGGTCAGGAAGTGTACAGCTCGCATCTGCTGCTGCTTTTGATCCAAAACCTCTCGAAAATCGATTTCGAGGGGCGTAAAGACGTTGGTCACATTTTCAACAACATGCTGCGCCGCCAGATCGGGCCACGGTTTCCTACCGTTGAGTATCTCTACTTGAAGCCGCAAATTTTATTTCTTCTGCTGAGCGGGTACGACAATATCGATATCGCTCTCAATTGCGGAGGAATGCTTCGGGAGTGTGCCAAACACGAAGATCTCGCAAAGGTACTCTTTCTGAGATGAATGAGATCGTCGAATTTCCATCGACCACCAATCGTTGTTAACTTTGTGCTCTGTTCCCAATCCTACAGCTAATTTTATGCTCGGATGAATTCTACAACCTGTTCAAGTATGTAGAATCTCCACTCTTCGACCTCGCCGCCGATGCCTTCAACACGCTCAGAGACCTACTGACGCGTCACAAGAGACTAGTGTCTGAGTTTCTTGAACTCAATTACGAACGGGTGAGACTCTATAGTTCCCGCATGTCTAAATGATCTAATCGTGCGTAACGGCTCAGTGAAAATATTCATCGGAATCGATCCTCTCTTGGCAGGTTTTCACGCACTATCAAACTCTCTTAACGAGCGAGAACTACGTAACCAGACGTCAGTCTTTGAAACTTCTCGGGGAGCTTCTGCTCGACAGGTCAAACTACAACGTCATGTCACGATACATTTCCAACGCGGAGAACCTCAAACTCATGATGAACCTCCTCAAAGACAAGTCACGGAACATACGCATCGAAACTTTCCACGTGTTCAAGGTTAGAACGGAGTCCCTTCCGATCGACTGCATGCAAGCCAGTGACTCGTAGGCAAATTAAGATGAACGGTTCTGAATATTCGACATGTAGCTCCGTTTCCAAGTCTAGTGCGAAATATTGTGGCGTGTTCGCCTTGTTCAAACCTTGGCTTACCTACAGGTATTCGTCGCGAACCCTCACAAACCGAAACCGATCCTCGACATCCTGGTTCGCAATCGAGAAAAAATGGTTGAATTCCTCTCGAAGTTCCGCGTCACGAATGAGAACGAACCTGGAAGCGACCAGTTCAATGAAGAGCTCGCCTATGTGATCCGACAAATTCGAGAGCTTAAGTCTTGGGATCACTCGTCGAACGTTCCGCCCAGTCTGCCCATGAAGGAAGGACCGGAATGATCTTTAGCCAACGCTGTTGCTCTGGAAGAGGTAACTTCATCCTTATTTCTAAACCCCTTGGAACTCCCTGTTGACTGATATCTTCCGATTCGCTTTCGATCCCGTATGTTCTGCGAGCACCCAATCGACGAAAGGTGAACGACGAAATGTGAGGCGACTGCACTTTTTTTGATTCCAGGCGCAGCAGCGTTACGCGTACGAGAGGCAGCTTG
Source organism: Neoseiulus cucumeris (assembly GCA_021527715.1). Lineage (NCBI taxonomy): Eukaryota > Metazoa > Arthropoda > Arachnida > Mesostigmata > Phytoseiidae > Neoseiulus > Neoseiulus cucumeris. The sequence continues at coordinate 150,416 of JAJSRV010000054.1, forward strand.
CTGTTGAGCAACAAATAGCCAACCAGATGCAGTATATGCAGGGTGCTCATCTATCGCAGCAGCAGTCGCAACATCTTCAGGCACAGCAACAACAGCAGCAGCAGCAGCCACAACAACAACGAGTCACAATGTACATTACTTACAACGCAACGGACGAAGCATCAGACGACGCCATCGTTGTTCCGCACGGATATGAATGAGACTTTTTCCATGACGACTTTGTCTCACTGTTTATAATGTCGACTACGATTCCGTTGCATTGAGATTCGATCTGAGGCCCGCCTTTGACCAAGAATTACGGTGTGAAAGGGTTTCTGGTTGGCTTTGGAAAATCCCGAGCTATCGATGCTGGACCCTTCATTGTTGGTTTCGTGTGGAGCTCGAGCCCAGGAAATTCATGTCACACAGCGCCACGAATTAGTGATCATCTACTTGAGTTCCTTGGGAAAAGTTTTCCGACAAAATCCTAGGATTAGAATCAAATTCAGTGTAATATCAAGTTCCGGAACGGGTACATTCAGTAGTGAACGAGCCTTGAGTTCAATTGTTCGTTGAGGCGGATTTCTAGTTTGTAAGATATCACACATGAGTAATGAGATACACACATCATTATGGAAATTGATCGAGTTTTCAACATCCGGTATAATGGTATTCAGCTCGGAAGATATTTAGCATCACAACAATTTCCAGAGGAATCAATCTACTGAACGTTCATGTTGATGAGCTTGCTAGCGAGGAGTGTTGAATGCGAACAAATCAATAGTGTTGTGATTACTAAAAAGTTTCAGTGGCGTGGAACTGCTTTCCCAACGCCGTTGAGCGTCACTCCTTGAGAGTCATTGGCTGCTAAAACGGATTCTTAACTTTGAGAAAACTCGTCAATCAATGTAAAAGTTAACTTCCTAGGTAGACCATCCGATGTAGATGCAATAAAGAGATCTCATCGAAAGTGCCAAAACTTGTGTTCTGACTTTGGATACAACTCGTGTGACTCTCTCATGCAATCCGATCGATGACCATCCTCGGAAATCTGAGTAGCCATATTTTCGATGCATCCATTCACGACAGCTCTCGGTTCAGATCCTCTAGATCTACTTACAATATGTGTTCTGACGATCAGTTAGCGAGGGGCCTGCGAGGGCTTTGCCGAATTCCAGCGTTGAGGTTTCAATGCTAGCAAGGATGCTAGAGAACCGCAATAAGCTCTAATTCGAGGTCAACCCGGGCTTCTTGAGGTGATTCTGGGGACCGCGGAGGGGCCGTGGACCCCCGAACTCCAAGCTTACGGGACCCCCGGACCCCCGGAACTTCAAGCTCGGGGACTCATGGGGCGCGGTGGGGCCCCCGGCCCCCCGCGGGTCTCTGGAATGCAATCTAGCTAATTCGGGCCATCCCCCGTTTTACGCGAAAAAACTTGATTAACGCGGTTTTGGAAACCGCGTAAAACGGGGGATTACTGTATATATTTTGTGCGCCCTCTCAAGTTTGGCGCGCGGGCTAAGAGAAACTCTCGAGAGAACTGTAAGAAATAGCACAAAGAAACTTTTGATGGTCAGTATTGCGGGGGTTCCCGAGCTGAGCAGAGCTGGTAGGAATCCTCTCATCTAAAGACTCGGGAGATCGAAGAGATTCACACAGTCAGGCAGAGATCATCATCTTTGTTGGTGTCGGGGGTAGAGTCGTCTGCTTCCATAACATGAAAAAGAAACTATCATGCATTTCGAACAGTCTTCAATAATCCTCCCCGATACTCTACTTCCTTTCCTCTGTATACCGTAGTTGGTACACAGATCCGGGCGTCGTGCGGGAACAAAGCGCCCCCTTGGACCTTACCACGAGGATGCGAGTCGAAGTGTTCGTTCGTTCACAATGAAGTGCCGCGCTGAGAGTGACAAGAAGTCAGCTGTGAGCTCCAGTATTTCGCCTCGTATATTTATTGAGTCTTTTAATTCGGGAGCAGTCTCTCAAGATGTTCACGCTTTCTCTCACGAGAGCTCCCCTTCTATCCGAGAATAACTCTGCTGTTTGAATGACCGGCATCTTCTGTTTGAATTCATTTCTGTCCACGCATAATCTACCCTTCTTGACAGCGCGGATTCGATATTCCAATCCAATTTCAGATAATGAGGCTGTACTCGTATACCACACGCTGGAAACGAATAGCGGCGGCAGTCTCTGTGCTCATAATATGCGGAGTAATTTTGCCGCTGCTTGTGATGTCTTATCTTGACAGGAAATCATTCGCTCCTTCAAAACCTCGAGAAGATATTCCGTTGACAGAAAATGAGAAAATTCGGCAGTCAGGTGAGTTCAGAAAATTCAGCGAGATACTTAAGCTGAGGCATGATTAGCTGTCCTTGAGTTTCATCGGCATGAGGAACTAATTCTCTATTTCGCAGTACGCGGAGAGACGTTGGATTTGGGTAAAAAGAGAACAAACATCAAATCAGAGATTGAAACGCTCATTCATGACGGTGAGACTGCGAAAGAAAATATAACGCGGGAGCAAACTGAGCTCAACCGAGTGGCGGCGTCGATGTCCCAAGCCAAAAGGTAACATAACATTTCTCTAGGGTCTTTGGTCTTTTTCGAAGAAATCTTTAGAGTCAAACATTTGAGGAGACCTCAATCGTTGCAGATCTCGTCGTGACTCTGAACGAGCGCCCGAAGGGATGCTTCGGGATCCACTGAGTCTCCCGAGAGCCATTATCGCGAATTCTTTGTCGGAGGCTCCAGATATCAAGCTCTGTACTTATGAGGAATGTTTTGACTCCTCGCGGTGCGCTCTGAGGAAACATTTTAAGGTTAGGTGTCTTTCGAGCCGGCGCTTTCCCTAAAGCTCGAGGAGGGGTGATTCTGATTCTGTGACTCGAACTTTGCAGTCGCTGACCGGTGCGCTTCGCGACGTGTTTCAGGTGTTCTTCTATCCAGTGCGAGCAGATCTATTGCCTGGGGTCGAACCGAAGACTCGTAATGAACTCATTCGTGCCATACATTCGAATATTCATTCTACTTCGAATGCTGACGAGGCCTGCATTTTCGTTGGCTTCGTTTCGGCGAAAATCAAAGAACCAGATCTCTCTTCGTTGAAGTATTGGAATTCCGACGGCGCGAACCACGTCATCGTCATTTTGGACAACTGTACAGATTGCGATCACGAGATCCCTCGGAACCACGGCCGAGCCATATACGCCAGACAGACCTTTCGCGCCGGGGAATTCCGCGACGAATTTGACATCGTAATCCCGGTGGGTGCTAGTTGTGGAATCTCCGCTCGATTGCCCAAGAAACCGAATCGCGCACCCAACGTCCACTATGATTTCGTAGCTTATCTTGTTTCTGGTCGCTGTTTGGTCATTCTGACAATATTCACGATTGACAGCCACTTCAATGGAGCTCCGAGCCACCCCCGTATTTGCTGCCCCTGCGACGTGAGACAACGTTATCATTTTCGGGGATATACGTGGAGCCCGAAGTTGGAGAATCGACTGAACTAAGTCTCGGAACTCGATACATCCATGAGGAAGTCTTAAATAAGTTCCAACGCGGTACAACATCGAAAGTTGATTGCGCTGAGAACTTAGATCTCGCCAGCCTCAGAGGTGATTCATCGAATACATAGAAGTTGGAATTCATCAGTGAGATGTTTTCTCTGACATAACAGATTCATATTCCGATTCAGCCTACCGTGGTGCTTGGATCGAATGCGAGGAACATGTGAAGGAGCAAATCCCCGACTCGACCTTCGTCCTCATGGTGGCCCCGGACGAAGACTACTTCGCCAGCACAGAAATGCTCAGCAAGAAACTGATCAAAACCATTCAGCATGGAGCCGTTCCAGTCATTCTCGGTATGTAGCTAAACACCTTGGATAGCCGTCGCTTGAGGGGTAACTGTTCTTTGACGAATAAGACTTTCCCTCGCAGGAGATTACGTGCGGCTTCCGTTCGACTCGTTGCTGCAATGGAGGAGAGCGGTCATCATGTTGGCCAAGGCTCGAGCCCCCGAAATCGAGCTGATTTTGAACACCTATTCCGATGAAGACATATTCGCCTTGAAGAGGCATGGTCAGAGAATCGTGGAGACCTACTTTAAAACCGCTGAACAACTGATTGACACACTGCTGACTTCAGTGAGGCATAAGCTGAAGATACAACCGTTCCCTGAGACGAGTCAAAAAACAGACCTTGTACCCAATCTAAACTTCGGGCCAGTAAACCAGCAGGTATGAATCTCGGAATTTCGATTTGTTAAGCTTGGTTAAGTCAAGTCAGCAGGGTGACGTCCTATCGATTCTCCAAACTCACGCGAACCAATCCCGTAATATTTCACTTGCAGCTTTCTTCGGAGACCGATGAAGTGCTGGGGCCACTGGAAACGCCGTATCCTTCGCTCGCCTTCCAGAGGAACTTCTCGACAACGTTGAACTATTGGAGGGACCTCTTCAATGTCCACTTCAGTCCGCACAAAATGGCCGCGTGGAGACCGACAGATCCCGTCCTGCCGAGCGATGCCAAGTTTAAAGGCAGCAGTTTTGGCTTCAGACCGATCGGGTAGGATGAAAAGTGTTATTCAATGTCAGAGTTGAGATGTATCGCAGGAATCGGAGTGGGTTCCAGCGTGTAGGTAGTTAGTTATATGTCTGTTTCAGGCTCATAAGTCTCCCGAAAAATCGTCGATAGTTCGGGGATCTCAAGATTATTACGTGCTTCAGGTTCGGTGCCGGAGGTTCCGGTAAAGAGTTTGCCGAAGCGCTCGGTGGCAACTATCCACGAGAACAATTTACTGCGGTGGTGCTCACCTACGATCGACCGCAAGTCCTTATCGAAGGAATATCGAACTTCAAGGGATTACCTTATCTCAACAAAGTTCTCGTTGTTTGGAACGGACCTTATTCTCCTGGTCCTGAAACGCTGACTTGGCCGGAAATCGGTGTTCCTGTACAGGTTAGAGCCCGAGAGAGACGAACGAGATATTGATCTGGGATAGACTTTCTTTCGAACCGAATGTAGAATGAACTCTGATTTTCAATTCACAGGTTGTCAAAACTCGGAAAAATTCACTAAATAATCGATTCGTGCCTTGGGATGCCATTGAAACTGAAGCTGTCTTGTCTCTGGACGATGATGCGCGTCTTCGGCACGACGAGCTCATTTTCGCCTTCCGAGTATGGAGAGAGAATCGAGACCGGATTGTTGGATTCCCCGGACGTTTCCATGCCTTCGACTTAGTTAACAAGTAAGCGCCATGGCTCGCATTGTCGAGTCGATTCTGATAGGGCCGACCCATCTGAATGCTTGAAGAGTGCTGGCACCGGGTTTTCAACTTTCAGAACTCTTTTTCAGGAAATGGAATTACAATTCGAATCATAGCTGCGAACTCTCTATGGTTCTGACGGGAGCAGCTTTCTTCCACAAATTCTACATGCACGAGTACACTCATCGAATGCCCGCGGAAATCAGACAAACTGTCGACGAATTGATGAATTGTGAGGACATAGCTCTCAACTTCTTAGTTTCACATCTGACTCGGAAGACACCGCTGAAAGTGAGTAAGAAAGTGGAATTCCTGATCTCGATTGATTTCAGCCGTGGAAATCCGAGGATTCTCTAAATGTTTACCCTGTTTTCAAGGTAACTTCAAAGTGGACGTTCCGCTGTCCGGGGTGTCCTGTGGCGCTCTCGGAGCATGATTCTCATTTTTTGGAACGTCATGACTGCATCAACAAATTCTCACAACTCTACGGTTATAATCCGCTGCTATACACACAGCTCAGAGCCGATTCGGTCCTGTTCAAAACGCGAGTTCCGCACGACAAGCAAAAGTGCTTCAAGTTCATCTGAAGAATTCGAAAGCCACCGGAGAAAAGGATCTCAGACCGTGCGGGCCGGAGTCTGCTTGAATTTCGATCTGGAATTGTTGGACCTCCGTTCTTGTGATACAGCCGGACAGGACGATTGTTTTGTACATATCACCTTGTAAATCATCTGACATGTGAAGGTTATACTCGTGAGCTCAACTTGAGTGTCAGTTTGTCAGAGAGAGCGAGAGAGAAAGAGCCAAAAAACGTGCCATACTTCATTCAAACCAAAGTCAGCCAGTCAAGGGCAGCTGTGTTTTACGCGTTTAACGTCTACCCAGACTCCGAAGAATCTTTCGGACGTACGATTTGATCTCCTTAAGATGTCCCAAAGGTTCCGTCTGAAAGGAACAGAACTCCGGCCTCTCTCCAGTCAAAATCTCGCATGCGCCCCAGCGGGCTGGAAGGTGGAGTTTGGGAGAATGAAATAAACCGTTTGGAGGTTTTTCTAGACGTGTCCATTCCAGCAAAGCGATTGGAGGCTTGGGGTTTAGACCGGGCACAGAGCCTCGCTTGAAAGTCGGCTCATCTTTTTTTTATCAATCGAGGAGCCGATATATTGCATCGCCCACTAAACTATCAATGTTCACAATTTTGAAAATGTAGAACCTCGAGAAGAAACGGGTTATACATATCTACATTTTCCGGGTTTCAATTTTGTATATTGCAGCGACACCGGATGGAGAATGATATCCGAGGATTCCCATTTTTCTCCGTAATTATTCTGAATAGCCAGATCAAAATTTTCCTCGTTTTAAAACTTCATTTTGAAAGATAGGCAAGTAGAGATTTCGGTTTACTATACAAGCAAAGTACTGTATGCTGGAAGCACAAGTAGCTTCTTTCTTACTTCGGCGGTCCGCCACGTGTCTGAATCGATCGTGAGGGGTAAGCGGGCTCGGAAAAATTCGGAACCGGAGCACTAAGCTATGATTCCTGAATCGAACGCCAAGGGGTTATGGAATCAACGTTCTCAAGGGTTTACGGCCGCAAAGAGTCTTCGATAAAGTTCGTGGCCTCATTACTAATTCCATTTAGATAGAACAATGGAATCTTCTGAGATTTGCGCTGATGCGCGCTTCCAAGAAACTCCCGAAATGATCAGGGTTCCACTGTAGATCATCATACATGGGAACAGCTCTTTTGATTTTGAGCTTCGGACGGATTTCTGTCCGGTCCGACCCATAAGGGCTCCACTGTAAAGACCATTGTTGTCGTCTTTTGGTCCCTAAACGGCGTTCCAATTCAGGTTGTATACCCTAAACTGCAGGCGAAGGATCCTGAGATTCGAGGGAAGACTTTTCGTTTCTCTCGAACGGTGCTCTTCTGGAATGCTATTGGACAGCATCGAGGCGATAATGCCGCTAAAAACTTTGGAGCAGACAATGTTTATAATCAATCCGAGCTGATTCTCTCCGCTCAGCTGTTTGGTAGAGGGAGTCGAACGACAGCGTTCAACGGCTGGGAAATGAACACAATTCGTTTCGAATGTTTGTACTGCGATGAGAAGTCTCAGAATCCAATGGAAACTCTCAATGGGCTCTGAGCGACACTGCATGGAAATCCTTGCAGAGCAAGAATGAGGGTGTACTGGCGTTCGATTCACTGGCGGCGAATCGCGGCTGCTGTGGTCGTTATTTTACTCTGCGCGGTTTGTTTGCCCCTTGTGTTGAATTCATCCTTCGACAAGAGCGTTTTCGCTCCCAATAGGATCTCACCGTTGAGCCACTTATCGGAAAGAGAGAAGTGCGATCTTTCTGGTGAGTGAACGAAGCATTGCCGTGCTGTTAGCGAGAGCTGAAAACCAGTTTCGCCGATGATTGATTCCGATAGATTCCTCTAAATATGCGGAATATCCGTTTTTCCAGTTCGAGTAGAGCTCCGCGATCTCGAGAAGAATCGCACCAATATTCTGCGGGAGACGGATGCCCTACAACAGGAAAGGGACAATCTGAGCGAAAACCTCAAACGTCAACAACGAGACTTGAATCGTGTGGTTCTGTCCCTGGCAGAAGCCAAGAAGTGAGTTCATTACAACCGTGAGGTTTCGATTTTCAAGAGATACATCCGTTGTGAACAGTTAAGAATATTCGTCCGTGAGGGACCCAATGTACCGAAGTCTGATTTTCATCTGCACAATTTCAGAACCCTCGATGAACTCCAATCTATTGAACCTCCCATCCTTCGGATACCTCATCGGTGCGATGTGCGACCCCTGGAAAAGAGGAATGTTATCGCCTCCACGCTGAAACCCTGTTCCTACAATCGGTGTTTCGACTACTCGAGATGTCCCATAAAAAACTATTTCCAGGTGAATATCGGAATGGAAGGGGAACGAGTGACGAAAGCTTTTTGGAGCAGATGAGAGCTAATCTAAAATCGTCTGATTCGCAGGCTTACTTCTATCCTATCGAGGAAGCCCAGTTGTCAGGGGTTTCGGATGCCATACGCAGTGAACTTACGAAAGCCATAAACGCAAATGTGCAGACGACGTCAAATGCGGACACAGCTTGTATTTTTGTTCATTTTGTCTCAATCCAAAACGAACCTTCGAACTTCACGTCTTAGCCGTACTGGAACGGTGACGGAGTCAATCATTTGATAGTCATCCTCGACAATTGTACGAAGGGAAGTTGCGATGTTGATCTACGCGACACTTTTGGCAGGGCAATCGTCGCCAGGCAGTCCTTCAAAGCACAAAAATTCCGAAAAGGCTTCGATATAGTGTTGCCGGTAGGTGTACCGATGATTATCCCGAGTTGTCTCATGAATATGCGAGTTCTGAGATACCTCGACGATGGGCTCAATAAGAAAACTCAACGAGATGCTCTCTTCTAACTTCACAGAGGCTTCAATTAGAATCGTCGACGCTACCGTCTCTTCTACCGGCCCGCCGTAAATATCTGTTGACTTTCTCCGGCTCCTACATGGGGCCATCTGACGACCCTAACTTGAAATACGCGAGAACCTCTTTTGCGGACACGTACATCGCTGGTTTATTGAGTCGGTTCAGTGTGGATGACGATCTTATTGCGATCAAAACGGATTGCTTCAATGAGAACGATGCCAGCTTCCTGGAGGGTGAGTCTCTCTAAAGTCGAGGACAATGATGATATGATGAGCTGCAAAACAATTATTTCGATATTCGCCACTTGTCGGTTCCACTCACTTGGGAATCTCTGACTGACTGTGGGAGTAAGCGATCCTTTCTCAATGGAAATCGCCGATCGTTTCTCAACCAGAACACTCGGGCCTATGGATGGAGTGCGATGGAACACCTGAGGAGCCGTTGGCGGATTCAACGTTCGCCCTCATCGTCGCGCCCTCAAGCGACCACTACGCGAGCTCTGATATATTCAACAGGAGACTCTTAAAAGTCATGCGTCACGGGACTATACCCGTCATTTTGGGTAGGAATTTCCTGATTTTCCGATACGAGTTCACCATTTCTCAAGGGCTCCGTGCAGGAAACCTGAAAGTTCACTCAATCTATAGGTGATTCCGTTGGACTACCTTTCGACGACGTGTTGCATTGGGAGAAAGCCGCCATAATTCTACCCAAAGCGCACGCTTCTCAGCTCCAGTTCATCCTGAAGTCGTATTCCGACACAGACATCGTAGCTCTGAAGAGACAAGGTCGGAGATTCCTGGAAACCTACCTGGGCTCGCCGCGAATGTTCGTGGAGACTCTTCTCAGCGTTGTGAGAGTGAAAATTTCAATGCCCGCACCACCCGTCGAAAGTCAGGAGAGCGATCTCGTTCAAGATCTCAAGTTTGGGTCGGTGATACAGCAGGTAGGATCCCGATTCTCCTGGGTACAGCATGACCCATAATTTTATTTCACATCGGTTCCACACCAGCTTTATGTCATAGATATTGAATATTGATTCATTTTGGATATTGCAGTATTCTTCGGAAACGGATGAAATGCTCGGACCTCTCGCAACGCCGTATCCATCTCTCGCTTATCAGAGAAACTTCAGTCTTACCATAAACCACTGGGAAGATTCATTCAACGTTCACTTCGATCCCCACCGCATGTCTCCATGGCGGCCAGATGATCCCATTTTACCAAGCGACGCAAAGTTCACAGGCAGCAGTTTCGGTTTCAGACCTATCGGGTGAGAGAACCTTTCTTCGCAGCAGAAACAAAAAAACGGGTTGACGTGGAAAATGCGCTCATTTCCCTTTATATCGTTTCAATGACCACAGAGGCGGCCTCGGAGGTTCAGGAAAAGAGTTTTCCGAAGCTCTGGGAGGCAACAATCCTCGAGAGCAATTCACAGCTGTAATACTCACCTACGAAAGGCAGCAAGTTCTCCTGGAAGGTGTGGCCTCTCTGAAAGGCATGCCGTATCTGAATAAGGTCTTGGTCATATGGAATGGACCCGAGTCACCCGGTCCGGAAACGTTGATTTGGCCCGACATCGGCGTTCCTGTACAGGTCTGCCATAATTTTGTTTGTAGTTTGTCTTACATCGAATGAAAATTGTTTCGAAACCAGGCCGGTCATGAGCGATTTCGACGCAGGTGATAAAAGCTCCAGTCAACTCATTGAACAATCGATTCGTTCCTTGGGATGCGATAGAGACGGAAGCGGTTCTTTCCTTGGATGACGATGCTCGGCTACGACACGATGAGCTCGTTTTCGCGTTCCGCGTTTGGAGAGAAAACCGCGACAGAATCGTCGGTTTCCCGGGACGCTACCACGCATTTGATCCCACTCACAAGTATGTCTTCATCATCATCATGATTCATGACGAATCCTTCAGCCGAGGTTCTTAATTCCCTCGATAGTCTGGTTCCCCAGAGTTTTCGTTCGCAAGCCTCTTGCATCGGATGAGTAATTGGAAGCCCCGATTATTGTCACAGATACTGGAACTACAACTCGAATCATAGCTGTGAACTGTCCATGGTGTTGACCGGCGCAGCGTTCTTCCATCAATACTACATGTACGAATACACGCACCGCATGTATCCGGAAATTCGTGAAACTGTCGACAAATTAATGAACTGCGAGGACATCGCTCTGAACTTTCTAGTTTCGCACCTGACCAGGAAACCACCAATAAAGGTAAGAGGAGACAATTTTTGTTTTCGACTGAAAAGAATCCATGAGTGCCACAGTCTGCAGCTTTCTAATTTCATCGCCTCCTTCTCTAAAGGTAACTTCCAAATGGACGTTCCGTTGCCCTGGATGTCCCGTGGCGCTCTCGGAGCATGACTCCCACTTTTTGGAGCGGCATGACTGTATCAACAAGTTCACGCAGCTGTATGGTTACAATCCTTTGCTTTACACGCAGTTGAGAGCGGATTCCGTTCTTTTCAAAACTCGAGTCCCGCAAGATAAGCATAAATGTTTCAAATATGTCTGATTCTCATCAGCCTTCCCACGAAATCTCGTGATCTGTTCAGACTCAGTAGCTATCTCGTTAAATCTCTCGATTCTTGGACAGTCACTTGGGATTCCCCGTAGGGGGCATCGGTCGCTCTGAAATCAATATCTCAACGAGTGTAAAAAGTTTTAATCGTGCACTTGACGTGCAACACTACCGTAGTACTTTAATGTATACTGATTCCGCTGTACATATTTTGTTGAGCCAATTTGTGATAAAATGAAGAAGGAATTCCAAGAATTTTCAAGGAAATCTTCAACAAGTTTCGTCTCTTTTATTCTCCCTAATCTTGGCGCAATGTTCGCCGTCTTTTCATGAAACCAAATACGCAAGCTTCGGCGCAGGAAAAACGACATCTGCTAGCGAACAAGCTCCCTGAGCTAAGAAGAACAGCTCTATATTTCTCAGACCCTGTTAACACCCTGGAAGCTGTTCAGCGGAGCTGCTCAGTAATGAAGGTGTTCGACACCTATGGGTTAAGGCACTTCATCGTCGTAGAAATCTTCTTGAACTTCGCTGAGATCTCTACGCTGGTTTTGGGAATTGAAAAAGGGATAAAAGTCGCGAAGTTTTGATAAGCAAGGCTCCCCGTGCTCGTCTCATCCGGGCAGGCAGCACGCTCGTCGGAGCCAACGATTGCTCGCGATACAATGTCGGTGGGATTTTTGCCGACAACTCTCCAGTCTTAGCTTGGCGCGGTAGGCCACAGACTAGACGCGCAAAAGTCTTGATGAATCGAAGCGATGCATATCCCAAACGTCTTGGCCTTACTCTAGCTTTTCTCGCAAACAAAGCACTGAACAACTCACTCAAGTCTATGAATAATCTGGCTTCTAGCTTACTATGATTGGTGTGGTTCCCAAGAAAGTGGTGATTGTCAACCGAGTCATAGACTCTAGATATGGCACCGCTGCATCGATGGGCGACGACACCCAGCATAAGGTGAATTCTTTATCTAAACTATTTGTTCAGCTTCTTCCTACCACCAGAAGGCGTTCTGGATGAATCACTAGCTTCATCGTAGATCAACTTGAAATTTCCCATTTTCAAATCGGCAAGGGATGTCTGAGAGTTCCGGACGTCAGAACCCTCGGGGTTCAGGAGTTCTAGGAGGTCGGCGATGAGCTTCTCTTTCAGTTGCTTGTCTTTAGTTGTGGTTGTGGACAGAGATGGAGAAGCGTTCACCTCGATGAGCCAAGGCTTCAGTTCTTCGTTGATGATGATGTCGTAGCCATAGCACTCAAAACAATGCCGGTCTGAGTTCATAACGCTTGAGACAGCCTGCAATGAGAACGGTGTCGCACAAAGTGGACCTTCTCCAACCTCGATCTTTCTGTCGCGTGAGATCGAATGAGGGAAATAAAAACCAGTTCCACGAGTTACCTTCAAGGAATGAACAATCAAGTTCCTGATGTTATCAAACAGTTCGTCTGTTACAGTTTTGCCTCGCATTCCCTCGAGATACAGACGCAGAGAATGAAGGGACCATTTTCCTCCATGATAAGAATTGTATTCTTCGCCTTGCTTCTGAATCGACACGTTCGTCAGGTGGACCAGCATGTTGCCTGTTAATCGGAACATATTTTTGATTATCGGGTTTAAACATGGAGCCTCCATGCCTTTGTTACATAAAGTTCTCTGGAGAATCGTGAGGTACACAAGACCTACCCAACTCTTGTGCGTCGGTAGAATATTTTGTTTGGCAGAATCGACAGAATCCTTCGTCGTAAAGGAATGCCCTCAACGGCAGGAAAGACGTAACCAGGACATACAAGCGCAGGTCGAACTTCCTGCCTCCGATCAGCAAAGGGCTGTCAATGTACCTGGAAATGAAATTTCCTCAGACTTTCCTCCCAAGCCGCACAGACCGTGGAATAATCAGACATCAATCTATCTCAAGGATCATGAGCAAAACTGAAAGTTCCCACAGTTCACGGAGGGGAACAAAGGCGCACATTACCTCGAAATAACGAATAGCTCTTTGTTCGCGCCTGTCGCATGCTCGGCCGATAACTCTTTATGCCACTTCTTCAACTGGGCCAAACGTTTGATGATGAAAATTCCGTTTCCTTGACTATTGCCTGTCGGCTTCACAATCCAGGTGGATTGTGGACTCTTTCGGAATTCTTCAACGAATAAGTTGTAATCGGAAGGTAATATGAAAGTCGAAGGGATGAAATCCGGAAGCTTCGTTCCTTGCTCTCGTTCAACGTCTCGTCGGTATCGTTTCAGGTTCCGAACCATCAGGTCTTTGCGTGTCAGCTCGTAAAACGTAGGGAAGTGATTAACCATTTGATTTGGTTGGAGACGACGAGTTTTGTTGTCCAGTGAAAAGAGATCTCTAACCGTCGGCACGGAAGCCCAGTAGAACTGCCAGTCGTCACTATCTGGATCAGCAGGCACCCATCCGCGTCTTTCGAAATTAGAAATGAGCACTGACTTCTTGTCCATGTCACAAAGGTACTTGAAAATCGACATCATTTTGACAACTTAGACAAAACGGAGATCCCCGACGATCGGGATGACTGATTTAGGTTTCGGCAAATTCAGAGCAATCCATGTGTTTATCACGGAGCTCCATTGACAACCAAATTCCCTTCCTCCAGGGAAGAGAGGGAGGGAGGGAGGCGAGAAGAGCGCGGGGGAAGCGAAAGAGGGAAACAAGGTTGGATTCGAAAACTCGACTACTGAATCGTGCAGGCCCGATGAAATGGATATCTAGCTGGAGACATGGGACACCTGAAGGATCAGCTGAGAATACAATGAGGTACCGATGAGCGAATTCGACTCGGGGAGAAACTTCGCTGTCCGGAATGTTCTTCAACGGGGAAAGCTTCAGGTACCTGTTCTCAGGCGATGATTCCGGAGGTCGAGGGTACCGGGAACGCGAGGAAGATCTTTTCGAACTGAATTTCTTTTCTCAAATCAAAATCAAAAACTGGCCACTCACAAACGAGTGTCGTTGAGGGACCTTACTTCGATTTGCTTGCTGTTTGATCTCTTGTTGCTGAACTTGATGACAGCGATTCGGCGGTTATTTGTACATCGCAAAAGCTGATAAGCGACGGAAGCTGACCCTATCGCGCTCTACTATTCTCTATCGAATCGTTGCTGTACGTGTTCGCAGCCGCCAAGGCGAATTTCCATTGACCATGAGATGGACCATCCCGTTCAAACGACCGACCTTTACCCGGTCACGAATTCTCTTCCATTTTCAAGCCAAATTTAAATAATCGTTCAATTCGTGGCCTCAAAAGTAGCCGGTTAAGGGGGCTCGACGATAGTTCATCCGATGTGAACGGGACCACTGATATTCGGCCAAGTCGTCCAAGTGACCGAAATGAAGCGCGTCGGAGGGTGACCGATTAAGCGAGTTCCACCAGATTCAAGATATGCGATTATGAATCCCGCAGATAATTTCTAGCTCTAGTTATCAAAAAACGAAAACGAATTTCGTTCATGGCACGTACTATTTTGGACACCCCACCTTCCTTCAGAAGGAGACATAGAGCTGAAAATGGCCGTGTCGCAAATTCGCAAGACGACGAAAGACTCAGTAGTAACCGCGGTGATGACAACGACAGTGCCGCCGCGGATGAAGACGACGAGGACGACGACGAGCCGTCATTGGGAGCTCTCGCGCTCTCGTTCATTCTCGTGTTTAGCGCCATCGGCGCGTTGTGTTACGGCGTCGGCAAAATCTCGAGTCGCATCTCTTCTTCGACGTTTGAATTTTCCTTCGATGAGTTCGGCTTCCCTCAGCAGTCCAACGACTCATTCAGCTTTGACTTCGATACGCTCCTTAACTTCTTCCGGAGTCCGAAGTCGGTGAAAGTTGAACAGTCAACAGACCTCAGACACATACCCTTAGAGAGTCTCCCATCAAGGTTCCCCGAGCAGTCATCAAGGATGTGGAAAACCGTAAAAGTTGTTGCAGATAGCCTTCGGGAGAACTCGATCGGAGTGTTGACACTACTCGGACGCAAGGAAAACAGACGCACTCGAGAGAAACTAGCGCGAATAGTTGCCAAAACCATCGCTGACCTGGCTCTCGATGGACCCTGTCCGATTGTCGATATCTCAGCGCAAGAGCTTTCAAAGGACACATTCGATCACGTCCGGAGATCTTTCACTGAACTTTTACTTGCGAACGCTCAGTATGTCGTCATTGTGAACGATTTGGACAGTTTGAGTAGCGAAGCAGCCTTGATGATCTACCCCTTCGTTGACGAAGGGCATGCACCTTGTAAAAAATGCGTTTTCATCTTCACTATGACAACATCGCGCTCTTTCAAGGCGAACAAGCTTCAGTCCCACGCGGAAGAAATCCTTGACACAGCGTGGAGCCAAATGACCGACGTGGGTTCCAGAACGGAAGTGCTCACAAAGTTCACGCCAAACTGCATTTTTGTTCGGTGAGATTCAGTCTGGAAGTTTTTTTTGGAAATAAAAACAAGTAAACCCCCTCTTGAGCTGCTTCTGACCTTTGTGAGATTATCGCTCGGTAATCCCGTCGAGGGGATTTCGAAAGTTGGTTGGACGAAACTTCTGCACGGTTGTCGTCAACGGGTAGGGCTCGCTATGACAATGCAGAGACCCCGTCCTTATGGATTACCTGGGCTCTCGGGGAGGCATTGTTCTCGAGTCGGCGACGATTCAAGGCGCCCATGGATAACCCCTTCAACCAATAATTAGGATGACGAGAAGCGTCGAGAGCTTCGGCGTTGAAAGCTCTTTGCGCGAAGAGCATGTATGGAAGGAGGGAAAATGGGTTCGGGCGTCTGCGTCCGTGGACGATCCTCTCATCTCAGCACTTTGTAGAAACGGACATGAAGGTCACAAACAAACAAGAGTTTCAATGAGAATCAAAACACTGAAATCATATTCGACTGACGTTCATTTTCATGCGCTACCGTCTTTGTTCGTAGAAACATATTCTTCGCGGTCATTCCTCTCCAAAGGAGTCCCATCAATATTTTGTGCCCCGACGCGAGGCAGTGTTCTGTTTTCAAGTTTTGGGAAGTTGTGTTTTGCAGCACAGCGTTGGCTGGTTTCCAGAAGTTCGTTGAGGAAACTTCCTTCAGAAGAGATTACCATGTATTGGAGACGCCACGAGAGATGATCTGCAAAGCAGCAACGGTGTTCACGAGGTTAGCAGCAGCAAACCCACTAAGCGTGGTTCTGAGCGTAGCGAGGGAGGGGACAAACTAGTATTCCCAGGCGTTTTTTTGCAGGATCAACTCGAAGCTACGTAACGCAAGGTGATCCGATGATGTGGAGCTCGGCCGGATCTCATCCTGTGGCCAGGTCGATGAGCCGCGGAAAACCCATATTACTTTTTCTCTTTGAACTCAATCTTATGATTCTACAACATTTTCACGACGGGGAAACCGCAAACCCGCGGTTTTCGCGGTAGGAGTGTGCTCAAATCGTGTCGCCGAATCGTAGGACAGAAACGGGTTTTCCGCAGCTCATTGAACTGGCTACGGGATGGGATCCACGCGGCCTCGATTTCGTCGAATCATCTAGCGCTACGTAGCTATAACTGAAACCCGCGAAAAACCCGCCCGGGAAGCCTGGGACAAACTATTCTGAGAAGAAAGAAGTCACAACCTGCGACTGAAGTACGTCAGTTACCGGATTTTCTCATGCTCTCGTCGTGATAATCGTTTTCAAGATGCCGCCACTCAACCATCCGGAGAGTTGTTACGGTGTCGGGAACTTGAACCTTTGATGCTACCGAACAACTTTGGCTGCGATTTGGTAACGGTTTCTTCACTCCAACAAATAGCAAAACCAGTGGGAAGCAACTTCGGGAAGGGTTGGTCTCGGCTTGCACATAAACGATCCAGCACTCGCTTGAACTGCTCGTAAACTGGGACGAAGGGCCGCGTACAATTGCAAGTCAACGTGAGTTCATTTATTACTGTATTTCCTGTGGCCATGTTGACCGTTGCCCTGAGACAGCGATTGCGAAGGCTTCGACGCGCGACACTGCGTGAATTTGCGTAAGATTGAGGTTACTCTGCAAATCTGCGAAGGTTCGAAAACCCCATTTAAAGAGACCGCTCTAATTTTTTTTGCCACGAACGCTGACGGGGATTGTCATTCGTTCCATTGTCCTACCTACAAATCGTAACTTAGATCAAATGTAGCTCTGAAAACTCAGATGTAATGGTAAGACGAGATGTATCTTGCACTCGGGTTTCGTGTGTTTGCGCTCAATTGAAAGACGGATTCGATGCACACGTGGAGAAACCCGACATAAAAACCCGCGACGTCTCATAGGGTAAGTACTTCATATACGTAGACGCCTAGACCAAGTTACCATGCTCAATTATTTTTCCTTCTTCGTTCCCTTTCCGATGGACTCACTAAATCAGGAGACGGAATCGTCGTCGTCGGCATTTCGGAAATCGCCACGATCGGGAGACGATCTCGGTAAGGATTTGGCCTGGCACAGCAGTGTTGCTGTCGGCAGCGGCGATAGTGGCGATGTTCTTATCGAACTGGCTGCTGCTTCTTCCTTTCGTTCGAACAAGAAGGCGTTCTCGGGCAAGCCTTTCAGAGGAGCGAAGTCTTTTTTGCCGTCTTGTGCCGCTAATGCGAAAGGCTGGAAGCCATGGAAGCGGCGGCGACTGCCCTGATGAATGTAAATGGGACAATCAGAGGCGGGCTTTATCCTGTCATCCGGGAAAGGGCCTCCTGAAAGGCAGCCACCCTATTGGATCACTTGCTTCCCTTACCCGTGCTCCTTTTTTCCTTTATCTTTTCCCCGTCCCGCTGCTACAAACGGATTCTATCCCTCCTCTTCTTCCTCCTCCTCTTGCTGCCGCTGCCGTCACCATCGCCGCTGCTGCTGTAGGCAGAAGCAGCTTTTCCTTTCGTTCCACTAGCCTCGGAGCCTGCGGGGAAAAAACTGCGATCAGAACAGATGGAGAGAGCACTTTCGACGCTCAGACCGAATTTCTCAAATAATGGGCCCCCTACGACTGAGAGATGGTTCCCATTTCGAGATTAGTCATTGTGAGAGCATCTACATAAAATGGCTGATAGCTTTTTTGACTTGAGAACGTCCGTCACTGAGCGCTAAGTACGGTCAGATAGTTCCTCGTCACTCATTATGCCAAATTATTGGCTCGGATTCGCCTTCGATCTTCCTTCAAGACTAGGGTTCTGTTGTTCTGGGGAACTGCAACCCCACGCGATATGAGCAGGTCACTTATTCTGACCTAGACAAGTTCGTCTCCGGCATGAATCTACGGAACTTCTTTGAACCCGGAAATCTCGAAATCGCGCTTGAGGGACCTTTCTAAATCGACTAACAACGCAATGGAATTGGTTTTTCGAGCAGTAGCACAAACTGCTTCAGACATCAGTCAGATTTCCCACTCCAAGAAAAGAAAGGAGCGAATTCCGTCTCACAACGAACGGGAAGCACCCGAATGTCAGACGAACGAATCAGACATAATCGCGGATCGAGCGATGTCCTACAAGTTTCCTTCACGTTTGAAATGTTCCTTGTGAGAATGTGATGTACGAAAAAATGGGAGGAAATAGATGAGAAACGAAAAATTGGCATTCGCTGGGCGGTGGGTTCAGAAGCCGAGCACTACCGGCTTGATCGTTCCTCGCGCGACGACGTTCATTGTTCGACGAGGATGAACTTCCCATCCAGAACTCTCGGATTTCTGGTCTGCATTTGAAAACCGAAAATCTCATAGGAACAAAGCGAGCGCCTGGAACTTCATCACTACTAGCGAACGTACCCGGAACGTCGGGAAACACGAACTTATGGCGACCGGGGATCGAACGAGCGTCTCAAGCAACGGCCCGGCTGTCGTAGGTATTGCGGGAACGGAGCCCAATGAAATGTAGATATCATGGGGATATTCTACTTCTTCCGCGCACATCCAGACGCAAGTTACGAGGCAGATCGTTGTCCTCGTCGGCGTCAAAATATCATTGGTGATCATTTTACCCTTCCCGGATACCACTCGTCAGCTGACATTTCTGTCGTTAAAGACCAAATAGCAATGACAGTTGTCCGAGATTCTACAAAAAAAGTCGCAGTCAAGCTCACCTCGATTACTGATCTTCATGCAAATCACGAATGACTCTGTTCTACCGTCCGGTAGAAGAGATAGGAAAACCCGGATTCTCGACTAGAGTGGGCGCTCCCCGATTTTCATCATTAGGAATCCCAGCTTCCCGAATTTCTTCAGTCTTCGAGTTGATCGGAAGACGGAAGAGTTCGCTGAAAATATAGGGTGACTTTTTTCCGGAGACTGTCCATTACCCGATAGTCAATGTGCGTGAGATTCCAAGAGACACGCGTTTGATGTTTTGGATTCTGATCGTGTTCACTGTGATGGTATCTCTACAGATGCGTGAGTTATTGGTTCTCAAATTTCGGGAGAGAGCTGAAAACGCTCACAGAGCCACACAGATATCTTACAATGGCTCAAATATTCCAAATTGAAGGGTTCCTTGCTCCTGTTTGACGATGAAGGCGGATACTAAAGTAGATTGGCTCGCAATCAGTGTCAGTCTCGATTTTGGTTTCGAGCTTTCACGAGAAGCCGGTGGTCGGCCGCTCGCTCAGTCGCATGTGACTCCACCTTAGTCGCTAATAAACTTGTGGAAAAGTTGTCACATCGCTCGACTGCCAGGATGGTTGCTTGAACGGTCGCTCCGCCCGACAGTGTTTGCCTTCACTCACTCGCTCAGGTTTCGGATACTTTACTAAGGAGATCACATGCCAAAGGTTGAATGCGACGGCTGCTGCTGGTGGCGGTAGTAGTCGTAGTCGTCGTCATCCGAGCTGCCAGGAGAACGAAGGCAGGAGCAATCGTCTCCTTAGAGCCCATCCACTTTATGTACGTAGGATGCATATTGAGATTGAGACGTCCTGCAGCGCTCGGCAGGAGCTCATTTCGTCGATGCATTGACCGAGTCGCGCGACTTCGCTCACCGAACCACGGAGCAGAGCAGAACCGATCTGAGTTGAACGGAGCAAAGCAAAAGAGCGTCGTTCGGCCTCCAGAGAGAAATTCCGTCACCCAGAGCACATTTTGTCGACTTAGAAGAAAAGGCCGCCGCAAACAGATGAAGATATACGGTCGGCTGGATCTGTAAATGTGCCCAGGGGCATTTTTTTTTCGTCGCGATTCGCGGGAGTCAGGCTTGGCAACAGACAGAGAGTATGTATGTGGGCGCTGTCGTTGTTCTCGTATTCGATTGACATCAACTGGATCGAGGGAAAACTTTATAGAAAGAGTTTGGCCGGTGAACAGAGGGACGTGGGGAATTTTGTTGGAAATAGTGCCTTTGATGAAGTATCATGGAAATTCCCTGCGTTCCGTCGGAATTCATTCGAAATACGGATCTTGGAACCGGGATTCGTTCTCTCTAGAACCTCCTCGAAAGCAATCATTGGAATCTCAAGTCGGCGAAAGGGCAACGGATGCTCTCCGAGCCGTTTGACAGTCGGATAGATTCTCCTCCCCGAAGTCGAACAAGACACGAGCTGACACAGAGCGGAAATGACATTTGCCCTCAGTTAACTCAAATCTCTGCTCTGCGCGGGTATTCCAGGCCGAGCAGTCGATTCGCGGCTGTTTTCGAGCTCCGTTTTCCTCCCAGGAGACCTAGTTCGAGAGTGGTCACGAACATGAAATCTCATCAGAAAATGTATCGTTGTCCACCACAAGGCTAGTCAGCAGCGCACCCAACAGACAGAGGCCGACAATCGTACATACACACACATGCATATATTTATATCGCTCGACATACGCAAACTACTAGAACGACGTTTCCAGGTCACAACAGCTCCTCGTTTGAGGTTTCCACGCCCCACAAAGCGGAGCGCGAGACGAACGAGCGCCTTTTTGTCGTCGTCGTCCATCCGAGCCCGCGAGTAAGCTGCCGAGTGACGATGACACGGAGCCTTATTGATATTTAAAGCTTGAGGTCGGAGAGCATCGCGGCATCGAAGAGCCAACCCGGATCAATATGCTCGATAATTGATCGTTCAACAAAAGAGAAACAACTCCTGTCTTCCGACCTCACTGACTTCTTAGTAGGCTTGTTCTCGTACCAGAGAGTTAATATAGAGTTTCTTACTCTAATCCGCTCCTGCTTACGGACCTCAGTGGGATTCTGAAAAGTGGAAAGAAGACAACGGAACATCTTCTTTCGGGACTAGGACAAGGAGTTCAAGTGACCCGAATCCGAAGATAAGAAGAAAGCAGAGAGTTATTCCGGGCACATTTCAGAAAAGGGAGTAGGAGACTTCATTCCGATGGAATCGCCGTCGGTCGGTCAGTCGGAGTATAAATGCCCGCTGTGAGCAAACGAGGCGAACTCTACTGGATATTAGCAAATCCAGATTGATGTTCGTGTGTTTGTCTGAGCTGCTCACTTTATTTGCCTTTATTACCTCAGCTTTGCTGCAGACGAATTCGAAGAGAGATTTCCAACTCCGAATGTGACACATCCTTCCGATCTCTCTCCGTAAATCTGGTCAACGAAACCATTGCTCCACGATTCTCTTCTCGTCTAAGTCACGGGTTCGCGATCCGCGTTTGTCCGCGTTACCCAAAAGATCCCACGCTCTCGACCCAATTCAGGGAGCGGACGTTTTATCTCGGCGACAAAGAGGTGATCGAAACGCTCCTGTTGATGATCATAACGGCGGCGATGATGATGCCGCCTCGTATTGATGATTTGTTGTACCGTTCTAGCACGATTTGTCGCCTCATTGATGCGACCAAGTCACCCGTCAACTCAGGACGCGTCACGACATCGTCTTCCCACAAATCCTGTACAGCGAGGCAACAGTGCGTGTCCTCGGTTCGTGACCTCTAGGTCGAGCCACGACTGTGACAATGCCATTTCGACAACAAGCCTGAGGGCGCATGTCATCTCCTTCTTACATCGAGACAATCCGCCAGTCAGTCAGTCAGCAAGTCAGCTCGTCAGGCTACACAACCCGCGAGCAAGGCAAGCAGTCACCTCAATCAAGGCTGCTTCATAGGGTGGGGTTTCCGGTGAAGATTCCCCTATGCCTCCGACGCTGTTATTGCTGCCGGGTGACGTCATCAGTCACAGGCCACCACTTGCTACTTGATCCCTGCTACCGAAATCACTGACAAACTGACTGAATGAGACAAACAATACGAGGCGGAACGTGGAAGTCTCAAGAATCTCAACAGGCATCCCGCGTTTCGTTACTTCAAGAGGACGTCGAAAGAAAATGTCTTGAGCGAGGTTCCAGGCCCTGATTGCAACACAACTCATGGGATTAAAGGTGGGAAAAATTGATTAATTCATAAGAATGAGCGATCGGGATCACAAACAGCAGCGGTCGGTCGTCCTGTGACTCCTTTGACGATTGCGGCGATGTTGTACAATGATGATTCACCGGTATCGCAATGGAGCTCGTTTCAAGCACCATGTTGTGCGAACTATCAATCGAAGTGACAGTTTTGCTGGCTGGCCGCACGTGTCGCCCTTCTCGTGATCTCTCCGCCGCCGCTGCTGCCGAAACACAGTGTCTAAACAAGAAGAGGAAAAAAAGAGAAACAGCCACCGAGCGCTATCTGTGTCGCGCTTTGCCTCCGTGGCTGCTGGCAAAGGGCGACATGATATACCGTGACGATAAACGATCTATGGCACCTCGTAATTGATGCTATCATTAAGCGCTTACGGCCACTGCTCTGTTGCTGCCACGATGAAGATCGATAATCACGCAGAGGCCACGCAACACCCGTCAGCGAGACCGACCGACCATCCATCCATTCGTCCGTCCGAGGGCCCAGTGTTCAACGAGAAAGGCTTTCAGCCCGCTGGCATGGAGTTCAAGGC
The DNA here is from genome assembly GCA_021527715.1 of Neoseiulus cucumeris. Classification (NCBI taxonomy): domain Eukaryota; kingdom Metazoa; phylum Arthropoda; class Arachnida; order Mesostigmata; family Phytoseiidae; genus Neoseiulus; species Neoseiulus cucumeris. The sequence goes on from JAJSRV010000054.1 coordinate 173,540, forward strand.
AGCAAAAGTTCTCGCTGTCACGAATTGGATGGATCGCTCGCTATCGACGATGATTCCCACAGAGAACTCGGAACAAAAAATTCCGAATGCCGCGATAGTTTCTGAAAACTTTCCAGTGACCTCGGGGGCTGTTTCCGTTCGCGTTTGGAGTCTCCTTCAAGAACCGACGGCGGGCGCGCTTCTAGGTGAAGATGGTCGTTGGCGAAGCATGATCTCTGAACGCCCGGTTAACTTTGCTTCCAAAAACAGGGTCTCGATCGCTTCTATCGGCCCGACTAACTGGATGGTTGCCTTGCTGAATGGCGGGCAAACGGGCGTACGGCTCATTTACCAGCAGTGAATTCAACGCATCCATGAGGAGAAGCTAGCGCCGACCGGGAAGGGAGACAACCCGACGCCCAGGGTGACAACTTCATTAATATACCAGACTACCCCCATGACAACCCGATGATAAACAGGGAGTAGAGAAGAGCGGTGGAGCGGGCGAATGAAAAAAAGAAGTCGAGGCATTCCATTGTGGTGGCACGAGTAAAGTGATCACTGATCACCGTTTGACAGAGGTCTCTCCGGAGGAAAGGAGGCAAACGTTTGCTGAAACCATCCGATCCGGTTGCACGTTCTTGGATTCTTCAACTCTGTATTGAAGTACGTTCTCCATAGACGTGCGATTGTCTTTGAAATGGAGAACTGAAGCGACTATCATAGCAGTCCCATAATGGTCATTCATGTAGTTTCGAAGCAATTGCTGACTTGAGGCGGGAAAGCTGGGTCGATGAGGGACAAGGGAGGGACGATAACATTACCATTTACGACTTTATGAACTTGTAAGCAAGGAAAGCGACGAGGACGACTCGTGTGTATGTGTATGTTAGTGAGTGTTGTATGTATATGTGTGCAGCCGCCTCGAAGCTACACCACGAGACCAGTCGTCTCATGAATAATTCAAATCAGCTTCGTACAACGCTACCAGGGAGTCGTTAACGACCGCTGCTTCAGCGAATCTTCGATTGCGCACACTTCCTTAGACAGTGTACTCTCCTAAAGAAATCCGATCCGAACGCTGTCGATAACCAATTCGAAAACTACTACTATCCTGGACCATCGATTCATACGAACGGACCTGGAAAAATCGCATCACGGAAAGTCGGAACCTGAGGTGTGCGAGGCTTCCACGAGCCATTATGTCGTGTGAGTTTGTTACGAAGATTCTTGAATGCGGAACTGACCGTTGCTGCTTCCTGTCTCGAGATTACTATATTCCGATCGCGGTGCAAACCAGAAGCTCCATCAAACGGTCGCTCGAGCAGTCCTCGTTCGACCGGCGACAATCTCTGCAATTAAAACAAGGAAAGAGCTAATCAAGTCGTTATGTGAGGGCGATGTGCGGTTGAATTGCGAGATTTTACGATGTCCAACTACAGCTTGAGCAAATTCGTTTCAGCGACCACGACACATTTCACTCGATATTAGATTTTTTTTCAGATCTCGCAACTTCTGTCGGAATTCGGGCGGGAAATTAAGGCGAAATTCCCACATCTGACCCTCTGTTTTAGAGAGTACAATAATTGGTGTCACACCTCACTGAAGAGGCTTCGCTCATGGTTGAGATACGTGTGAAAGCAAACGGTATCGGTTGATCAGGGTCAGAGGAACGGTTGTGAGCCGCGCTATATGTTGGTCTACCACAATGAAGGCAATCAGCATCTGTTGTCGGCTGTGAAGGCGGTTAGGTGGGTGGGTGGAAAGAGGGTGGCTGACTGGGTGGGCGGCTTTGTGGCTGCCCGCTTGTGGTGCTGATGTGCGAGGAAATCAAGGAGCTTGCTTGTAAACAAGCTCTGATATTAAGAGTCGTTCGGCCGCTCTGATGTGTGACTGGGGTGGAAATAACATCAACAGCTACAAGGACCACGTACACCGCCACATTGACAAAGCTAAGCGCACATACTCTAATCCAGAGCGTTTCCCTGCAATGTCGAGGTCCCGAGAGCGAATTGTGTGCAACGTCACGCGACACGTCTTGCACGTGCGAATTCATCGAAGAAGAATTCAGCCTATTTCCGAAAAGGTCGGTTGCCGGTAACAAACTCGAGACCGCGCTCAAGACGGCGTGGATGGCACAAGTCGTCTCGTTCAGTTCATACCAAACACATGTCGACGAGATGTATCGAAGCTAATCGTGATTTGATGAACATGTCTGACAACACGACTTTCTCAACTCGAATCGACTAGAAGTCTTGAGTTGTCCAGACTCGACCTCAGAATTGATAGCAGTCCCCGACGGCGAATTTCATTGAGGAGGTAACGAGGGTCTTTCATGGGAAGGTGATGAATACTTTGGGGCGGACGTTAGCTTTGTCAATCGACTCGTGTAGTTGTGTTGGACTCTTGTTGTTGTTGTTGTGGTCGTTGTCGTGTACGACTCTGCTTCGCCTAGTTGCCGCCGCTGTTGTCGCCGATAACTGAGCTCTGCAGCGAAGCTCAGTGACAAAAGCGTATCTTCTGCTCCAATGGACTCCCAATGCGCTCCCAATGCTGTGTTGCCCTTTTGCAGAGGGGGGGGGGAGGACACAAGACCAAAGGCGGAAGGGACAATCGGGGGCTACCAACCCTATTCCATATGTCTCTTTTCTTGCGATCCATTCACACGAGGATGACAGGCCAGGCCGGGCCTGGGCGCCGACCGACCGACCAGCCGACCCGGCCCTTGGTCGAGGGGCCGGACCGATAGTGGCGGCAGCCGCATCCAAATGGTTTGTTCCTCCCTTTTTATACTGACTCTGCAACCCCGTCGCCACAGCTCGACTCGACTCAACCGGTCCGGGGTTTCGCGAGGGAAAAACCCAAGGAGAAAAGCCGGAGAGAAGAGGGCGACGAGCTCATAAAGAGCATTGTTATGCCGGATGTGACGGTGATGTTGCGGCTAAGGTTGCGCCATCGTATTCCTCTCCTCACTACTACACAACGCAAGCCGGCGGACTCTGCCTGTTGTGTGTCGCTGTTGTTCTTGCTTTCCTTGGAGTTTCGTCGGTCGCCTCCGGTATATTTGCACTTGTTTCTTCACTTACTCGGATCGATTCCGCTGATTTCATTGTCGGAAACGACGGCAAAGCTCGCTGTCGGCTTCATGATGCCGAATGCAAGCTTCGGCGGTTCGACATGCGACCGACTATGTGAGAGGCCCGTTTTCGTATCGACATACGTCTCCGTTGAAGGCTATCTCGGATAAGATAAGCTTGACATGTACTGCGTGTCACACCAAAACACTTCGCCGTATCGTGCCACGTGAAAAAGTTCACTGGAGCGAAGCTTTTGCTCTTTGCCACCGGTTTCAATGGGTGCATCGGGTATGCCCGCATGCAAAAAAATCAAACTCGGCTCCATCATCTTATCGGAGGATATGGCGTTATTTTTTTTCACCTTGAGACCCGCTCGCTCCTGGCCCGGCTGTAGTATCGTCGGTCGGTGACATTTTTGTACCACTCATCTTCAGAGTATCTGTGACCGCTCATTTGAAATCTCAGGTATAGAAGAGCCTCGCGTCTTTGCGAAATTCCGAGACCGAATCAACGTCTCGGGCTCTATAGGATCTTCCCTTCTCGTTCCCATCAGCAAAACGGTACGGACGCAGGTACGGTGCAGGAAAGGGGTGGAGGCCATGAACAAGTAGTCCAATGGTTGACTGGGTGGGTCGCAACTCTGGCTGAATTGGAAGAGAATCAAACACCGCGAGTATTTTCGAATCACTCTGCACGACAAGTTTACACCGCACGGAACGCCCGCACGCCAATCCCGCATTAGGTGTACCGCTCGAAGGCGGAGAGTATGCCATGCGGAAATAGGTTACAACTACCGTTCTTGTATTTCCAACGCTGGTTTCTCCTCCTTTCGACAGTAAACTTGAACAGAAAAGATATGATACAGATATATATCTTGAAGGTGGGCACCAACGAGCCATTTCGAATGCAGGAATCTCAATCTTGCCGGACTTCGTGGACATCCGGCATCTTTGTCACCCTGAATGCTAATTGTATGCGGGATCTACAACGGTTCAGTACCTTCCAGAGCTCCTGTGTCCAAGAAATGAAGTCTGCCATGGCTGGAATCAAGCCTTGATTTCATTTATTTTCTGCCAGTTCTCGTTCCGCACAGGAATCTTCGTCAAAATTGAATCTAGGAGAGGATGAGAAGGTATTGAGAGGAAAAGAGTTTCAAAGTTGATAGGATGACCAACAAATTTCCGCCGAATCACGAGGAACGAATCGAAGTCGATGAAATGCTTTCTCATCGTCAGCCAGCAGACAACCTCAGAAAACATCTACCACTGCTTAGAGAGAATGGGGGAGGCAGCGTGAGAAATTCCGACGGAGTAAGCGGATCCAAGGTTGGCAGCTCCTCCCCAGACGGGAGCAACTCCTCCCCACACTGGGGCAGCACCTCCCCACACGGGGCCGGCAATGGAGGCAGCCTTGACGAGGGGAGCGGCTACCGCGACGGGGGCAGCGACGGCAATGGGAGCGGCGATGGTCTTAGCAACAGCGGCGACTCCGGGAGTGGCGATCGAGGTGGCGGCGGCAGCAGCGGGAGCGGTTCCGGGCTCGTTGGTCTTAATGGCGGCACGGAAACCGAGCTTGTCAGCGACGTAGTTCACAACACGTTGACGTCCGTCGATGTCGACCAAAGAATAGGATCCAGCAACTCCCCAAGGGTTTCCAGCCTCGCTACGAGATGTGCCCCCAGTAGCGTGTTTCTCAGTGTAGGCGAACTTGTAGTTGCCGAGGCCGTCTTCGGAGCGGGAGGACACAGAGGAACCGCCGCTGATGGCGTGGCCGATGAGACCGGCTTGGGAGCAAGCCACGAGGGCAGCCAAGGCGACGAAGGTTTTCATGTTGAAGACTGAAACGTTTAGAATGATTCGATAGTTACGGGTGCGCAATTTATAACTGACCAGAAAACAAAATTAAAGCAACGCCCGTCGCTCTCAAGTCGGCGCGCGACAGTTCTCTCCCATAATCATATCGAATGCGGCTCCCCCTCTGAAACTTGAAAGCGTATCGAGAGCCGGGAGAATGTTGAAATACTTTCATGGGGGGCAGAGAAAAAATGAATGATCTACGCTGGCCAGAAAATACGAGCAATGTTCGAATACCTAGTAATCTTGTATTCGCGAAGTTTACAGCGCAAACTTGTAAATATCTATCAATGATGTTATTTTCATCACTGATAACCGAGAAGTCCGTAAAATACGGGGAACGAGACGTGACCCTTCGAGGTCTCCGTGCGCGACCGTGTCGGAGTCTTCGAGCGCAACTCCTATTCTTTCTGAAGGAGTTACCTCGAGGCTCCGATTGCTCTCGCGCAAGGGTGAAGCTTTGTTATGTTTCGAAGAAAATAGTCCTCTACGGACTAGAAAAGGGTTCTGATTGGATTCCAAACCGAACTTATCGAGCTGCAGCGTAAGCTTTCTCTCAAGGAAAGGCTATCCAGAAAGTGTTCGCGTAGAGACCACGAATATTCAACGGAATCGCAATTTTTCACCATCTCGGCGCTCAAGAGGATCCCACTTTAGGGATCGTCGTGGAGGGGAAGATTTCCCACTTTTGAGAGATCTTATTTGCGGAGGCAAGTTTTTCTCGCTGATGAGATATTTTCACTTGAGGAATCGAACTCGACTGCCGAAGAGTCCTCTGATAGCAATTCTCAGAATAACGTATTCTTCGATACCAATTGACTGATGAGGTCATAGAGCCCTCGCAGACACGTAAACCGGCGCAATTTATGCTGAAATAGATGAATACAATCAAGCAGAGATTTCTGAAGAACGCGAGTTCGAGAGCCTCGAATTGCGGCGCGTTCCATCGAGATTTGCTATATTATTGATTTCCGTGAAAATAAGGCCTGCGAGACTCCGCCAAGTGATGCGTGCCGCCCGTCGGTTTCAGTTGGGCATCCCTGGCATGAATGATTTTCAGGCAGGACTTTCGCACTGAAGCTGGATGTGATCGTGTTTCTAGATCTTTTCTGTCCATGTTTGATTCCTCGTGAGAGAAACCTATCTCAACTTCTGCACCAAACCTTTATTTCGGCCTGGGGAACTGTTTCCTCTCGTTTCCCCCATTTGTCCAGATCAGCGTTTCCCAACGTGAGGTCCATCGGTTTTTTTTTGAGGTGTCTGTAAGGGTCCGTAGGGGAGAATTCTATCGCACATCGACCAAAGCTTATGCGCGACTCTATACTTTCCCTGCGCAGATACACCACTGACGATTCCTAACGTAGCGGCTCACACGACCAAATTTTCTGTTATTGGTTCAAATTTTCCAAAGTTCAACTCCAAAAGACTTCTGGTATGACAAAAAGAGTTCTTTCGGCAAAAAGCTCCGAAAAGTCGACTGCGAGTTTGTCAACATGACTTGTACCGACAAAAACAGAGGAACGATAATGCTCCCCTCAAGTGTGGAATCGTTTTTTTGTCTATAAGACACCGAAATTCTGAGCCAAGACATGAGCAGGGAAGGGTCTTCAATAATGAGTTCGTATGAGACTTTAAGGACCCTCTGTGTGACTACCTGGGTCTCGGTAGGCTGGAAAAGTTCCACAATTCCTTGTCCAGATGCTCACGATTGTTCCGAATCCACTGAAGCTGAGTATCCCGGCATCGCGTTCAAGGAATTCGGGCTCGGAATGAAGTTGCCGGTCTAAACGAGGGTCGAAGCGCAAACGATTGTGTCGATGCGAGCCGATGAGATGTCTGTTCAAGTACAGTTTTCTTGACGAGGTGATGTCGGGTGCGAGATCATGTCAATTGGATCTTAAACAATGGGTTCAACAAGAAATCACATCTAAAGGACCATCGGGTATGATTCCGAACTCAGAGTGAAGCGGATACGAAGCAACGGGTACCATAGTTGATGTGCGAGAACCACAAATGTGAATATATTGAGCAGCGGTGATCGCTTCCCTGAATACGAGCTTTTTCCCATGAAAGTAGCAATCATCCCATCACCCAAGTTGGAGTCCTGAATCGACTCTCGGATCACAGGGTGCCGAATCCACAAACGAGCTTCCCTATGATACACATATCGGGCATTGAGGTCTACTTGATAACAATTCCTTTATTTCTACAAGTTTGACTCGAGACAGTGGAAACGAGAAAAGAAGAGAAACTTCTTCGATACTGAAGAAGGAGCATGATGCTTGGATGAGCTTGAATGAGGAGATCACAGATGAAAGAGAAGAACCGCAGGATACAGAGACAGATGTAGATAGCCAATTGATTGCGAGTAGTATGCCGACATTCAGAGATTGAGATTTACCAGTGCTTGGCAAGAACGGGGGCAGCGTGAGAGATGCCGACAGAGTAGGCAGCTCCGAGCTTGGCAGCTCCTCCCCAAACGGGAGCAACTCCTCCCCAAACGGGGGCAGCGACGGCACCACCCCAAACGGGAGCAGCGACTGAAGAAGCGTGGACGAGGGGAGAGGCTACGGCGACGGGAGCGGCAATGGTCTTGGCAACAGCGGCGATTCCGGGAGTGACGATCGAGGTGGCGGCGGCAGCGGCGGGAGCGGTTCCGGGCTCGTTGGTCTTGATGGCGGCACGGAAACCGAGCTTGTCAGCGACGTAGTTCACAACACGTTGACGTCCATCGATGTCGACAAGGGAATAGGATCCAGCAACTCCCCAAGGGTTTCCAGCTTCGCTTCGGGAAGATCCTCCAGTGGAGTGCTTCTCGTCGTAGGCGAACTTGTAGTTGCCGAGTCCGTCTTCGGAGCGGGAGGACACGGAGCTACCGGTGCTGATTCCGTGACCGATGAGACCGGCCTGAGCGCAAGCCACGAGGGCGGCAAAAGCGATGAAGGCTTTCATGTTGTTAACTGAGGAAGTTGTTGATGTCTCACCGGGAGTGCGACCGCCAATTTATATCAAATCAGATGGAAATTAGAGAGGAAGGAAGTTTTCGCCGACGCCTCGGTCAGTCTTTTGCTCGAAAAGAAATATTCTGGCAAGTGCTTAACGTGAAACATGTGGGATTCTTATCTATCTCCACTCCTCCATTCCGAGTTATGCCAAAGTCACTTCCCGTTATCGGATTGGAGAGCGCATGGCAGCATTTGTCATCGACTCACTTCCGAATTCTGCTGGTTAACACAGAAGACCGAAACATTCTTTCGCGAACTTCCTGAAGGATCTTTCGTTCTTCAATCGAGTTTCCGAGCACTTCATTCCTCGGATCTCCGCGGTGAGATTTATGTATTCGTTTTGAGAACACTCGTTTTTTCGTGTCTCGTTGGTTATGACAAATTTCCAACGGTCCATCGAACTCACAGCGTGTATTGTCTTCTGGTAGCTACCGTAATCAATCAATGAGGTTAACGACCTTGCTTTCCGTTCTAGTTTTCAATGAGTTTGTCAGAAGTTTCATCAGCAGTCGAGACCGTTACTTGGCTGGCGCTCGACTTCGGACATCCTGGATGGCGTCCAGATCGAATAGTTTGTTAGACCAACTGATCTATCGATATTTACCAGAAAGATGGGTGTCTAGTTAAGAGAAAATGAAAACCGAACAGAAATCGTCAGAAGAGAATCGAGCCAAACTTTCGTCTGCGGTACAGAAGCTTCTACGCAGCGGTAGCGTTTACCGTTCGATTACCACGCCCGCTCCACTCGCGAGTCTCCGGACCGACATCGAATTCCTACAGAATTCTCTCCAGACGCCGGATCATGTACAACGCAATCATTTCTTCTGGAGCGGTGAGAAAAGTTCTGTTAGTTAAAAATGATTGTGGCACCGCTGATTATTCGGGAGACACAGAGATCCGCTGAAACCACCAATCACCTGATGAAGCTGTTCGTGTGCCGCCTCACTACATTTATTGGAAACCGTTCTCAAAGAAGATGACAACGGAATCCGATTGTGATATTAGTTTGGAATGTGTATACAGCTTCGATCAGGAACAGCAGAACGATAGTTTAGAATTATCGTGCGTCCAGAGACTTCTGTATCGGGTGATCCCGGAGATCGGATGCCGAAAATCTCAGAAGGTTGCCGAGACCAAGTCAAACAAGCAGTTGGTCCGGTAGGCAGCGATTCATCAGGATTTTGTCAGAGGAGCATGTTAGTCGGTACGCCTGTCACTGGGACGAAAGGATCGATTGTCAGTCTGTCTGTGTGTGTGTGTATCCTTCTGTTCACGAGTCCTTGCGAGTCTTAAAGTTGGTGGCTGTGGTGGTAGCGATGCCGCTGCTGCTAGATGAACTGGATCATCGTCGATGGGCGGATCGTTTGCAAACAGCTTAAGCGAAGCTTGAACTCAGCTTAGCGAACTTGTGAGATTTCGTGTTCGTTCTATTCTCGCCCTTAGAAAATAGGCTATAATCCCAGTTTGAACGATCGTCATCGTTGTTGTTGTCCTCGTCGTCGTCGTCATCATCATCCTGGTGAAGGGGAACGCCTCTCGAACTTAGGAGCTGAAACCACCGCCGCCGCTGTAACCGAACGCGAATGGATTTCTGTCGCTAACTCGCTAGCAATCTCTGGTTGGATGGCTAGAGAACACATTGTGTGTTCTTTCTTGTTGAAGGCTCGCTGCGTCCTCTCCTCCACAGATTCCCTATGTTCCTCACTCGGGCCGAAACTCACCGAGCAGCGGAACGAATAATAAATAAATTTAAGAAAGAATTTGTCACAAGTTGACCTTTCTTTGCTGAAGACCGCCGAAGTGCTTGCAGAAAGTGCATCGAACGGGACTTCAGGTACCGAATCGTTCTTTACTTTGAAGCTGTACATCTCGAATAAGGGAAGTCTATTGCAAAGATTCTGGAGGAAAAGTATCGCAACTTCTGATTCTCGATGTACCGAAGACCTTGGCAAGACTGCGCGAAAATCTCCCGAACCAGAGGCAATATGATCCGTTTTGATAGATGAAGTATTTAGATATTTTAACCCGTCGTATGGGTCTGCGAGCGGACGGGACACTCCGGAGGGGAAACCGTTGACGGAATCGTCCCGAGCCTGCGACCGGGAAGCTCAGAGATTTCGCCCGACGACTGTACGCAGTACTGAGGCACCCTTCCAAAGCCATATTAGGCCCACCTGGTGTTATGCATCTCAAACGCCCTCGGAAGTATCCTGTTGGCTGGAGAATAATACTCAGAGTGGAGAATTGTTGAGAATAGAAGTGAAGAAAGGAGAGTGAGAGAGATTAAGAAAGCGAGAAGGCCATGTGACCTGAAGTTGCGCTCTTAGCTTCTCCAGCGCTAAACGAGGGCGCGAACTAGTCAACCCACAACGTCATGCACACGTTTACTTTAGAACTAAATGGACGAAGAATGCGAGAGTGTCGCAGGATCTCATGGCCCGCCGCTCTCTCGATCGTCAACGCGAATGCATCGGCGGCAAATTTCCACAGTCAACTTCGGATTCTGCTTCGTTTTCAGGGGAGAGATACCCGGGAGCAATTTGACATTTTAAGCATGTTCGCAGGGTCCTTGTCCGCCTCCACATTTGAATGGAAACTCTTTTTCCCTCTCGTTCTGATTGTGTTTATGAATCCGAGCTTGCCAGAGATTCCGCTAGAATGTCAGAGCGGTGGATCAGCATCTGATCGAAAGAAAATGCGGAAAAGAAAACAACGGGGAAAAGGGGTTTTCTCTTGGGGCATAGAGGAGTTGATGGAAGTCGGCGAATCCACCTAAGGTCGCATCAAGTACCTGGAAGTACCTCTGATGGTAAATCACTAACAATAAGACGAGCGTGGAGCCCGCTGGAGAGATTGCACGGTCAGTTTCGAGTCAGGCAGTCAATATGTGTAATCGATCGTCTCAAGAACGACATTCGAGCAGCCTGCGAGCTATTGGATTCTCCGCAAACAACAACAGCAGCAGCAAGGCAGACTAGAAGCAAATGTTGAGCCCCTTTTTGTGACAACTAGCCATTGCACAAATTATGCGGCCGCTCTCCCCAGTCGTTTCATCGGTGCATTGTGTTTCGGAACCATGTGCTCTCTTTAGCTCTCTCCGAGTCGTCGCTCTAGCCCTTCTCTGTCCTCACTCCGAGCAGCAAGTTGGTGAGTGCGTGAGTGAGTGAGTGAGTGTATTCGTCGACTTGTATTCGTCCCGGCTTTCAAGCATGCTCAAAGCGGGCGGGTTTCGGGCTTGGGGACGTATGCCAAGCTAGCCGATGACTGGTTGGCTGCTCAAATATCCAGCAGCTTCAATGCAAGCCGATCGAGCAGGTAAGCGGCTGGCACGTTGGTTGGCTACAGCCAGAGTAGGCAGATGTTCAAACAGAGAGAAACTCTGGATACACGATCGAGCGGACGCACCGATCGGTCGACCGACAGACGGACGGTCGGCCGGTCGGTCGGTCGGACAAACGGACACTTCGCGCCTCTATTGTCGAAATTGGGCTCATTTACATGAGCTGCTTGCTTCGGGAGGTATATCGATACTCTTCAGGCAAGCCTCCTGACTCGGTCACATCGAGGGTACTCTATGACAGTACTCTATTTTGTTCGCATCCGAGAGTTGATGGGGCCCTGAGAACAGGGAAGTGCCCATGTACCTCGTCGTCAAATGGCTCTCGGCTTCCACGAGTATACATAGTTGCACTCTCCGGAGCCTTGAAGTTGTCGCGTATGCTAATCAACTGACTTCGATCGTAAGTCAGTCGTTGAACAGCGATATGTCGTGAGCATAAGGTGCCAGCCTCCTGTTGTGAAAATTATCCCCGGAAACTAGCGGGCTTTCCGAATGCCCCACAAACGTTGATGTTGGTCAAATGCGCGTATCACATCAGGCTCCTTGTTGGATTCCTCTCTCCGATCTATTCGCTCCCGCGCAGTCGAGCCAGATCGGCTCTCTTGGCATTACAAAGGTCGGATCGACGAGGGAACAGCGTCGACGATCGATGTAACACAGCATATTCCGATCAATTAGGCACCCGGGCTTGCGACTTCAACTCATTTCTGGATGATATCCCAGATGGAAAGTTCACCCAAGGACGAAGGCAGCGCCAACGGGACGCCATTCTGGCTAGGAAATCCCGAATCTTAGAAAACGGACGCCCAGCGTCCCGAAATTTTGGTTGGCCGTACTGTTCTATCATTTCGAAGGATTGCTCGAGCAGTACTCGGTTGAAAAGGGATTCGCAACATTTAGTGACTGGTGCGCCATCTCCGCACTCGAACAATACTCCGGCTGCTTCCTGTTTTACGCATCGAGTATCACCTAGTTCTTCCGCCCGATTATGAATTTGCCAGACCTTTAGGGGTCTTCCCAACAATCACCGTAGTTAACGAAGAGTTACAATTGATCGCAGCCGCATCATCTTCGGAGTCAGAATGTCAGCAGAGTGTCTTTGGTGTCGTCCTCCGGTGCTCGGGTGCATGGTGGCATCCAGTGCGCAGATCTCACAGCAGTGGAGTCAGGTCAGGTTGGGTGATGTGAGGGGCATCGTCGCCCGCACCTGCGTAAACGAATCGACCATCGGAGGCGGCATTCTTCCAGGGTTTTGTTACGAAAACTAACACCATCAGCGAACGCAAACAAGCGATGAGCGACTCGAAGAAGTCAACTTATGCAAGAAAATGATCGGGGCTAGGATCGCTTCCTCATTTGATTTCTTCGATTTCGTTGATTATTCCGCAAAGAATTGCATGAACGCTCACATACAGCGTAGTTCGTTTCGATCGAGTTTCTCCGCCGCTCAGAAGAATCTAATCTGTTCGTTAACATGTGATTTCGTGCTCCCCTCATCAGTCTGGAAGAGTGTCGGCGTCTTAAATTGAAATTCCTCGTTCAATATCGATCGTCAAAGTCAAGCACAACGAAGAGACCGACGTTGTTGAGCTTAGAGTATACTCTGTTGCTTTAAGGAAGTCAATTGCCTTGGCCTGGTTGCGAGCGGCATCGATAAGTGTCACTCGTTCGTCCGCTCGACTTTGAAGCTTCTCACATCGACTTTGCTTAAGCTTCCGACAATGGACCGTGTGGCCATAGAACTCACAACACAGTGACAGGTTGCGGATTTCGCCCGGAGATGGTTTAGCTGGCAATAGAAGCGCTGGAGTTTGCACATAAATTGAGGATTATCCATCTCACTCTCTCACCGCACAACACTGAGAGCTCTTTGCTAGAAGCGCGGGATCTCTAGAAGCTGCAGCAACAACGACAGCAGCAGATGTGTAATGGCAGCGGCCAGATTTCATGTATTTGTCGTCGCTCTGTTGCGGCGTCGCTCGAGTCCACTCGTCCTTCTCACACATGGTCACTCTGTAGAAGAATTTTGACGAGATTATTTCGAAACATTTCTTCCCCGTCGCTGAATTCTTCCCCCTTCCCCCCCCCCCCCCCCCTAGTCGCAACCTCGAGCTGCGAGGGACCACGCTTAGTTCTATCCAACCTTTCGAGTGGAGAGTTGACCGCGTTTTATCTCTGAGTGTCACGTGACTCGCGCAAAGTCGCCTAAACCATTTAAATTTGTAGTTGATATTGTTTGAAATATGGCTTCACAGATATCAGCTACCACCGCGCTCCCTTCCTCTTGGCCTCCCCTACCCGTTGGTGGGCTCCCTCCAGCCGTAGTGTCGCCTCTGAATTGGCGGGCTTGTGTTTTTCCAAGCCTCCGAAAAACTGCTCCCTAGATCCCTCGAATCCCTTTAGATGGGTCAGGGGGTGGGGGTGCGAGGTGAAATAGATTCTGATGGCGTTGGTTGTGGCTTTGGTCCCATGATCTCTTATCTCATCAGAAACTTTGGAGAGTTCTCAGGCAATTTAACTCTTTCATCTTGTGAGTGAGGCGAACGCGCTTTTTGATGCGAGTCTCGTGAGTGAATGAGTGGCTCGGTAGGGGTTTCGGAAATGGATAATGTTTTTGTCCTCGAGATAGGACAAATCAAAACAATTGAACTCACGTGAGAAGGCAATTCCCTTGATCGCATAGGATGACGCGTGCGGTTCCGAAGTTCTGAAATAACTCTCATTTCGATCGGAAGAAATCCTCGTCGAAGCGATATTAGATGAACTCGCGTTTTCTTCCAGGATTGCAATTCCAAAGCATGCGTCGAATGAACAGAATCTATGGTTTTGTGCGCTTTGCCGGGATTTGGATTCTAGACGTGAATGCGTCGAAGTTTCGCTAACCTCAGTGTTGACCCTGATCGGAGGAAATATTTCCCCAAGCGAAAACTTTGATGTTTGAAGAAACTGCCGATAAGGACCCCGCCCTGTCAGAGCGGTTTAGCCAGAGGTGCGCCGAGCTCAAAGCTGAGCGGTGGGCCGGGCTTTACCGGTAGAAGCCGCAGTCAGTTTGATTCTTTCTGATTTATGGCTTGAAATTGTCCACTCTAAACACAATAAATTGAGACGCACCATACAAACTGCCATGTATCGAGCGAGCTAGAGGAGAAGAGAAAGGACGACGGCTCGACCGACCAGTGCTGAAGAGAAGCTCAAAGCGGAGAGTTTGTTGCAAAATTTATCTCAAACCAATATAGCCTCGGGCAGTTCCGGATATTTCGGAACGAACACAACACATAATTCACGCCAGGTCTGACCACTTGGCCGACATTTCACAGTGGGAGAAGGAAAGGAAAATAGAGAGAAATCGGACGAGCCGACCAGGTGGCAAAACAGCTTCATCGACTTCTCATGCAACCTCACCCGTAAACTTGAAGTTCGCCGAGATCAGGAGGGAATGGACCCGGAAGTTTTCAGGTCTTGTGGGAGTCCGCGAGGGAGTAATCCATTTTTTCTTGCAGAAGTAACACAACGAATTCCATTACACGAGTTGAAAATAAAGAAACAGAACTCTAATTGCGCATGAAGCTCCAAAGGACCGCAAGAAGTCGACGAGTCGGTGTTGCGGTACTCAAAGGAGACCTCGCCACTTGGTTACCTCGGATTCGGCTCAAACTTTGCACGCGGCTTGGTTTCAGCTCCAGAACAGGGGTAACATATGACTTTTTCTTCGATAATTCAGTAGAGTTTGATTGTGCTTTTGAACCGTTTTATTTTCATGGAGATCTTGTTCGCGATTTGTAGTGGTTGTATGAATGAGAAAAATCAGTTAGAAGAATCAAGAGGGAAAAGCCAGACGTCTCTTCGCACCGGCCCTACAAGATTGCTGGCACCTCAACCTGCAAACTATGAGATTAGAGGAAACTTTTATCACATGGATCGCACTGTAGAAATCAAGATTGAATGATTTTAAAGGGTCTCAAGTAATTTTAGAAGAAAAAGGCAAAAGTTCTCGATATCCTCAAGCTGACGCCAAGCCGCATGCAAAGTTTCAGCCAAATCCGAAATACCCAAGTGGCGAGGTCTCCCTGTCAGAAGTGGTTAATTCAGCTTTCATCCGCTCGACGGTGCCATTATGGGAGAAAATTGTGACCGACGGGCAGATTGTGGTCTAGGAAAGCGGCGTGCACAACACGTGGACAACCGCAATCGACCACGTTGACTTTGCTTCGAGCGGGAGGTCGCGGAATCGACTCTTTTCTGGTACCAGACCTCTGGTACCAGAAAAGACTAAATCCTTCGGAGATGGTTTCCATGGCTCACATCGTAAAGAAGTCTTGCAGTCGGCCATGACCGCAAAAATCTCTGTACTATGCCGCCCTTGCGAGCGAGAAAGTACCTCAGAAGCAGAATAAATTATTGAAGAAAATTCCTCGCATCAATTTAGAAATCGAAATGTGAATCTCAAGGAGTGCACAGGGTACGTGATGGGATCTGGATGTTGTAGTACAGAAGAAAAATGCGCCAAACCCTTCTCCCGAGCTCTGTTTTGCGTCTTGCCGGAAGCGCAAGGAGTTGAGTCCCGTCTTCACGCCCACCCTACTCCATAGATGCGCGGCTGCTGCGTCCGGCATCAGGAATAGGGGCAGCACCAGCCGTAGCAGCGATGGGAGCACTGAACAACGGAAGAAGAGCAAGACGATCACGAGCAAAAAAAATACAATTTCCGGTTTTTTGAGTTAGTTTCCGACCGTTCTCCTGTGGCATGTCAACGTCTCAGCAGCACAACTAGCTGCTGCTGTTGTGAGCAGCAACAGACATCCAGACAGTCGCTGAGAAGACTCTGCCACTAACCGGGGAAAGGAGCAGCCCGGCCACCATCAAAAACGGCCGTGGAAAAGAGGGGTGACCGCGCTCGACTCGATCACCTCTGCTTCTAGCTTCACGTACTTGTCAAAAGAGGTCGATCAGTGGACCGGCGCCAGATTCTTTCTGACATACTCGGGTCCGTTCCCATCTCAGCTCTCGTCCGACGCTACTCGGGGACTTGATTCAGTAATCGATTCTTGAATTCGGCATCAGCTTCCGAACTGGAATTCGAGGATTAGGAATTCAATAACGATTGCTTCGGACATCGACTTCAGAGTTCGTCAGACACAGGTTCTAGGTCCTTCTAGTATTCGATGTCTGTCAAAATCTCGAACGGGAATTTCATCTGAAGTTAAACGAACTCAAGTTCGTGTTCCGAGCAAAAAGAATTCGGGGAGGCTCATTTTTGTCAGACGGAGTTCGATAATGCAAAAAGGTCGGGCCTCGGCGCCGCCGAGGTAAGGCCAATACTCTCCTCCGAGAATCTCGTTGATGATCTGCTTTTGCGAAACATCTCTAGCATATTTTCCTGAAGTGCTCCAGCTCAGGTTGTCAACGTTGCTCATCTCAGGGTATCTTGTCGTTCAGCATATGCGTCCAAATCACTTGAATGATAGGCGGCGGCCCCGGAACCAGCGGCAGCAGCAGCAGGAGGAGACCCATAAACACTAACTCAACTCTTCCTGATCACTGTACTAAGCGACCCGGTTATACAGCTCATGGCGGTCAGCCCTGGGCACGCAGTTTATGAGCGGTCAGGCTGTGCAGTCTGAGCGAATGTTCACCGAGCTGAGCCCTCATATAAGCCTTTGTGTAGTTGCTGTTTCTGAGTTGGTCGCGTACTTTTCGACTCTACAGCGATAATTTCATGGTTTTTGCAAGAGCAGCATCCGGCGCCAAAGCAGGAGCAACGTCTCTAGACGAACAAGATTCTGCGTCCGAGAGAATTTTCGCTGATGATTACTGGGGCATGAAAATCAGATTAACTGAGGCTGTTGTTCAAGGCAGTTTGCGAACTCTAGACCTCTTTGTCAACTGAACAGTTTTGCGACGAGTTTACTATCATTCATTCATTCCTTCCTTCCATGGTTCCTGTAGAGGCCTACGTTCATCTCCTCGCGCCACTCTGTGTCTTTGTGGAGTGCGGTGTCTCTGACACGAGCATAAACAGCAACGGTGGACGCAGCGAAATTTTTTACTGCCCATCATCGTTGCATGCAAAGGTCGTCATAGAATCGCTCTCTTAATCAGCAAGCTGGGTAGTTTAGTCAATTCGACGGGCGAAGCACCAGCGACAGCGGCGGTCACTGCAGAAAGCTTCAAAAAGCTGTTAGCGAGAGAGAAAAGTGATAGAGATAGCGTAAAGGAAGCTAAAAGAATCCTTACTCTCCTCTTCGCACCAGCAGTCGTGGCTCTAGTAGTAGCAGCAGCAGCAGCAGCACAACCAACAACCAACTAAGGCCAAGTCCCTCCTCTCGTCGGAGAAGGACTCCGCCCCACGAGGCCGAGTGCTCTCAAGTTAGGCGGGGCCCTGAACGCTCTCGACCAATAGCGATGTCGTTTCGTCGTGTTCGTACCTGTTTGGCTCTTTTTCATCTCTCCAGCTCAAGAGGCTTTTTGACTTTTCGAGTACGTTGCTTGCTGCTGCAGCTCTGGTCGTTCGTTCGTTCGGTCGGTCGCCCGCAGCTGCTGCTGCTTGTTCAAATCTTGCGCTACCTATCCGACAAGTACGTCCGCGTACTCATCTCAAAGTCAGTCAGAGAGTCACTTATTCACTCACTCGCTCGCTCACTCGTGCGGTCCGTGATCAACCAAGCCTCTGGAAACCCGCAGTGCCTCGATCAGTAAGTCAAGCACCGCAGAGCGGTCAACTGGTCGTCAATCCGTCGCACGGAAGTTCGTTCTCGAGTAGCAGTCGAGTTTCGCGCGACGCACTCAACAAGTCCCTCTGTTTGAGGAAAAGTGCCCGCTTGTTTATCCGAATTCGTCAGTCAGCCAGCGATTTCGGTGCAACCCCTCGTCTTCAATTTGGAAGTGCCCTCATCGAGTCGGGGGAGCTGTTGTGACACCACTGACTTCACCTCTCGTTTCTCGTCGTCGTGTTTAGTCGAAGTTCCTCCTGACTGCATCCTTGGTCTCGACTCGCCCCCGCCAAGCTTCAAGTTCTCGAAAGGGACCTCATCGAAAGCAATCATGGACCCACGTCGAGTGTAAAGAAGTTGCCCTGTCGGCTGAAGCTGAACGCGTTCGTGTCTTGGACGTTTGTGTGCTTGCAAACGATCGAGAATAGGATAATTCGTTGCACGGACTCATTGAAGCAACATCTGCTCATAGTGAAATAGAGTGAGGGGAACACAAATTGAAAATGTTGCCGATTTCCCTACAAAACATCGCGTACGTATCCGCTCTGCGGCGAGCGCTGGTTCACGCTGCGTGGACCGAGCAACAGAGACTGCTAGCAATGGCAATGGCCAACAGTGAAAGACCCGATGAGGAGAGACTAGAATCGACAGACGACAAACCGAAGAAGTCCAGTTTCTCAGTGAAGGACATTTTGGATCTTCCCACTGAGAATCCGACTGCTAACAGTCAGGAGGAGAAAATGTCGTCGTCACACGAAGACGATGAAGAAGAGCCTGAAAACAACAGCAACAACAAACAACTGGACAACGCTGAGGTGGTTGACAACAAGGAGGCGAAGAAGAGCGAGCCGATTTCACCAGCGAGCGGAAACACGTCCCCTAACAGACAAAGTCCGCAGGATCTCAAGAACGGAGCGGCGGTTTTCAACGGAACCATGTCCCCGGAGTTCCCTCATCCGATCGAGTTACGAAGATTCGGTGAGTACCTTGCCGCATGGTCGACTTGTCAGTTGCCACGACTTCTCTCTGTCGTGAGAAAAGCTCTCCATTGAGTCCACCCGTGCCACACTGAGTTATTATTAGGTCTCCCTGTCTTTCGTTTCGGTCTCAGATCCGTTCATTCCTCCGGTTGTGGAGCGACTTTATATAAAGAATGAAGTAAGATAGACACGAGTGAGCGGTACTTATGAAAGAGCGAGAATATACCCGAAGTTAAAGTTGAAATAGAGGGCTAACGTAAACGACGGATGGAGGGAGCGGGCTTGGGGTGAGCGGTGGGGAATGAAGAATTTCTCGTCACCTGTGGAGAAAAGCCATTATGAAGTGGGAGCGAGTTTCGCCTCGTCGTCTTTTATTAAGTCTTTTGGCAGTTTCTCGGGGCTCTTTACTCACTTACTTACTTATATACTTGCTCGCTTCGGCGGTAGCAGCCAGGTTGGGCGGCTGGTTGGCTCAACTGGCTGGTCGTTCTCCTGCCCATGGGAACAATCAAGCAAGGATTTGAGCTCACCACAGGAGTCCCATCCGATCTGGCTCGTGAGCTCAGCTCCGAATGAGACAATTGGAGCCAAAGCAGGATTCGCTCTTCTTTCGCCCGCTCCCTCCTTCCTTCGTCGTCACCGTTTTGGCCTTTCACTTCTTCTTGTTCTGCTTCTTCTTCTTTGCCGTTCTTATTACCTCCGATACAGTGAGCCGCTCTAAAGAGATTAAATGTCTATGTATGTCCTGCCAGGATCACTTGTCTGCTTGATTGTATCCAGCGAGATTTCGCCAATCGTCATGAGAGAATTCATCGGCAGCAGATGCAACAGTTGCCGTATTTGTGAAAGTCATTGGAGTTGTAGAAGCGAACAGCAGCCTCCGAACGGAGAACAGGAATCAGATCGCAGAGAGCTCTATCAGTGTTGACATGTTGCTGTGTGGAGACCGATCTCCAGCCCCACTGTTGATCGAACAGAATCAGGAAACTGAAGCCAGCGAGAAACTGTCTCTCACAATGTGATCCTTCCGCGCACGAGCAAGTGCCTGCCGGTGGTCGATGCTGCCCTTTCTATCCTTTCGGGTGTGAAACCCGCTCGACAGGAAATGTTTTCCTTTTGTTGCTTGCCAAGCGATCGGTCGAAGCTCCGGGAACATAAGCGATGTGTGAGACTTTAGTGTCCGGTACACTCTGACCCTCCATTCAGTCCACATCCCTTGCCTCAAAAAGAGAGACGACAGAACCAGCGGCTGAACTTCACCCTTGTCCTGTACCGTACATCGATGGGAACATTTCTTCCATGCTCAGCGTAACAGAGACGTTGGAGTATTTGAAGATTTCCGAATCGACATCAATTCTTTTCTCATTGGAGCAGTCGCTGCAGAGTCACCTTGATCGCAGCGCGGCCGTCAAACAAAGTCTGACACTAAAGTTGCGGGAATAATGCCTCTAAAAGAGTTTGTTCAAGAGTTCCCACTGTCGAGCTCTGAGCTCCCGAGAGTAGAGGAATCGCGAAACGGTCGGGATCATGGCCGAGATCGGGTTTCTAGTTCGATGGAGACGCGTGCGCGATATGGGAGAGCGTTATCAGAGATGGTCTGACTTTGAATTAAGCCACAGCGAACAACTTGATACAAACACTCGTGTGCTTGAGCGTGCGCGACAATGTGTCTTGTGAGTCTTTGGCCCTTTTGGTCGATGAGGTAACGGCGGCGGCGGCGGCGGCGACGATGACGACGACGACAATGACTCCAACAGAGCTCGGTAGCAAACTTCAGTAGCAGAGTGGAGAACGAGGACGGTCACGGGTCTTGCTTGCTTGTCTGCTGCCTGCCTGGCTTCCTCTCTTGCTCCAAATTAGAGCCCTGTGTCCGAAGCGGAAGTCCTCTGGGTGGAACACTTCCGGCGCTGACCACGGAGAAAGGCACGAGAATTTTGAATGAGCAAACTTTTAAGGTAGCCAGCAATCTGCCTGTCTGCCTTCGGCATGTCTCTCTACTTGGTAGATGATGACCACCGGCACGGTGTCCACGAAGGCTGCCGCGCCGTGACCACGATGGGCATCGCGTCTCACTCAGTGTTTGAATTCTGTTAGGGTTCCGTGTATCCATTAAGGGGTCCAATTATATCTCTGTCTGTGAACAAAAGCGATGATCATGGAGCTTGCGTTACCGCTGAGGTCAAGCGAGTTGTTCAGTCGGGAAAAATGAGGCCCGAAAAACTTCTCTTTGACGCGTGATTCACCTCGTCAGATCCCTTTTCCGGTCTTTCGACTTTTGAAAGATGGTGTTCTGTGGAAAATTGAAATGGAACCCAGGAGAGGCCGCCGCAGAGGTAGCTTCGGCTGCTAGAAGTGACGGCAGTAAGAACTTTACGCCTCTCCAGCGGGTCGATGCCAACCTTTGAGAGCGTTTTAGAGCTCGCTCTCGACTCGAGAGACATCATGAAACTTCCGAGATATGGAGACATATGTAAGCCGGCCCGGGCAATGGTATTCAATTCGCTCGCCATGCTCGGGGGATAGATCGGTCGGTTGTATGTTGGAGGGTGGCGTGTGCTAAACGATGGTGGCTTTGCTTGGGGTCGTGGGTATAAATCAATGTTAGCCCAGCCAAGCAGTGAGCTTATTGAACGCTTCGGGGGTCGGGAGGGGAGGGTTGGTAAGGAGGGGGAAGCATTGTGGCCGCGCGCAAAGAGATGGCTGCCTGGCATCGCTGGTCCGCTGGTCGACCGGCGGCGGGCCGTCCAATCGGTTGCTCGGACGGCCAAGATGGAGCACAACGATGACAGCCGTTTCTCTCCCTTACGGAGGGGCCATATAATTATTTCATATCTTGCGGCGGCGGCTCCATTCAGTTCGCCGTCGTTCTATCTGTTCTAACTGCTGTTCGCCCTGTCACAATGAAAGAATCAGAGATGGAAAGGAGACGACGGCGACGACGACGAACACGACGACCACCACCACCACCACCACCCCAAAGTAAACGGGACAGGGGAGCAGAAGAAATGTGCTAACGTGAAGCAGTGCAAGCAAGGAACTAACCGACACGATGACCATCTCTCTTATCTGCTGCTCGCGAGTGGTCGACTCCATTCTGCGCTTGCTTGCTTTCTCGCTCGCCGGCATCACCCGCGGCGTGTGTATCTGTCTGTCTATCAATGGACAATGACTAGAAAGGTACTTATCAGCAGAACCGCGCAAATCTGCGCATTGAGCTCCGGAGCGCTCATAGAAGTAGCAGCCGCGGCAGCAAGCGACCCTACGTTGACAAACGATGTGGCTTTATTTGCTTATAGATTTTGCAAGCAACTATCGGTCAGGCTGTCATCCAACCGTCGGATATTGACTGTGTGTGTGCGAGCTTCGCCGATGCCGCTGTTGCCTGCTGACCTCTACAAATATGTCTCCCTTCGAGTCGACTGTGCCACTGCACCGAGCACCGCAACCACCAGCAGCAGCAACGCGCCACTCTAACCCGATTGTGCGGTTTTGTTTGCCAATGCTACCGCTTCGGCGGCCGCGGCGGCAGCAGCGGTCGCTTTCGGTACTGAGTGAGAACAATATCCGAAACAATACATAAACCAAGTCGGATATTGGCGTCCAGTATCGCTGCTATGTATTGCAACTTCGAACATCGTTTACAACTGCTCGTCGCAGCTTCGGCGGAGTTGGAACGGGCAGGAAGCAATGGTATGATCGCTGATGAGTTGAGAATACGGGAGGTGTCAGGGATTAACGAACAGCTCTAATATTGCTCTGAATGAGCTGTTGAGGATTTGCGGCAATGTTCAATAGCGTATCGACGACCACCATCGACGACCTAGAAGCCCACGCCGAATGTGTGTAGTTCGGGGATCATGTGTATGTATTTGACCGTCCTCTCATGAGTTCATCCACTTAGCCGTCGTCGATACTGATCCGAACACCACTTCGCCTTGTCGCGAAACCTTCAAGAAACGTAGGATCGAAGTCCGAAAATGTGGAGGTTGAATCACGGGTATCCGAGAGAACGAAGCAGAACGTTTGATCTTGCGGGGGCGATGCCACTAAACGATGCAGAGACTCTGCTCTTCGGAATGTACACCTGTGCATGCATCGTTGCGAACACTCACGATGCTCCGTAGAGGCGGCAATCTTAACAATGCTTTTGTGAAACACTCGACGACAGTCCGACAAAAAACGCACGAATTCTCACACGAAGTGAAGATGAACGGGCCTTTGACTCGTCCTCGCGACTCCATGAGTGCGTTCAGCCACCGTTCATGTCATTCGGTCTTCAAACCGTTTAAACAGTGTCTTCCGATCCGAGGAATCGTTTCCCGAGAAGTCTTTCCAGTTTCTCGATCTCACGTTTCGCGACGATTGACAACGAACGGGAAAACTCCGAAAACGAAGATCGAATCGATTCTCAACCGCTTCTAGTCTCGGCTGGCCGGAAAAATGAGTCGAAGAAGAGAAGAATCTCGATTTCTCACCTCTTGCTGCTAATGCCATTAGAGCACAAAGCAAACGGCTCAATGGTCCGCGATAGCGGCCTGCTTGTATGTAAATAAACGGCTGAAATGAGGGCTCAACTCTCCCTCAAATAGGATAATCCTGGATGAATTCACTCTGATCCTCCGCGCTTCGTGCCACACCACAGACTCACAATCCAACAACACGCATATCATTTTGTAACAGCATTCGCGCATTGACTGGAGCAATTGAGAAACGCTTTTTCAATGCCTCCCAAGATGTTCAGCATGCCTGGCTTTATTGCAATGTAGCTACCGATGACAGCAATTCAGCCAGCCGTCGCCGCTCGTTCGATCCACAATGAGGATCGGTTGCGGCCTCGAATCCTTTATAGAAATGAAAGTTGCAGTGCATCGTTTCGATAAAACCGCGCCATGAGTTCGCCACATTCTCGTGAACTATCATTTCTCGTGACGTTCAACCTCAAAAGTTGCCTCGAACCCAGAGTTCGTTCGTTCGTTCGTCTGGCTCATGGATGCATAGCTGACGGCAGCAACGGTCCCCAAGCACCAGGAGGGAGTATATTAAAATCATTAGACACCCCTCACATCGATCACATGTCAGCACCAGCCATCTGGTACCTCAGCACACATCACGCCTCTTGCACATTTTCACATTATGTCGTCGGAGTCTGGTCTGAGGGAGCCAAAGACGAGGATTACATGGAATGTTCAGGGCTTTGAACAAGAGCGCAAAAAACATTTCCACATTATGTAAACCTCCACCCGACCGGGCGGCCGTGTTGTAGGACTGGTGGGGAAGAGATTACGAGGATTTTCGAACGCATTAGCCTCTCCACCAGGAAGGCATCCACCGGGGGTGTCGCTGTTGCTGCTGCCGCGACCACTTGCGACGGTATCGGTGTCCCATAATTGGCGATGTTCCTTCGGTTCGGTCTTTTGCAGTCCGAGCGTGAGGCCCTGGTGAGCATTGAGAATTCTCAGGTTGGGGTTGTTAGTTGCCGTCCATTCATTTGAATGGGATGGTGGATGAAGTTCACCATTGTTAATGTAATCTATGTGAACATGACACATCCCTCCTCGTCGTGTAGAACACGAGAATCGGGTGCGGGGCGCAGCAATTAAAGCCGTCATAAAGTTCTGACTTGGCCATAAACGACCCGTAATAAAGTAGCGAAGGCGGAACTATCCGCCGACATGGGCATTTATGTAAATAAAACTCGTTCGTATGGACCTTGCCTCCGCTCTTTTTCGATACGATGCTCATCTGACACGATGCTCATCTGACACGATTATGGCACCGTTATCAAACGCCGAAGATCTCCATTGAGCCGAACCTTGGATTTGAATTCCGACGATGCAGATCTGAAGAGCTCGCAACACGATTTGAAGAATGAAGTCAAGATCTGGAAGCGCCGCACCTGCACTCGCCATCTATTGTTAACTGAACTGAAGCGGGTTTTCGCTCACTTGACGTTAAGAGAATTCAACTCTCTCAAGTATCACTCGGCCGGACATAACACCGCTGGTGTTTGCGATCTTGCTTCACTGCCAGCTGAGCAAACGTGAACTCCGCTCGAGATTCGACTCTGGTTTAGCTCTGAGAGATGCTCGATTCAGAGCTTGCAGGCCAACTCGTGACTCTAGTGCGATCAAGAAACAGCGTCCGAAATCCAACAGCGCGGGAATCGGAACCCAGATTGAACTTCTGATGCTGGATTTCCATTCACGAAGAGATTTTCTCTGGAAGAAACAAGTTTTTGGGAAAAACTCTCAAGCTGAGGTCAAAACTTCCGATGCGGATCTTAGTCGTTGGTTCGCAGGCTCGCAGAAAGTTAGCTTTCGCTGAAACCTTTAGTTTTCTCGTGGCATTTGAAAGAGTGGAAATCGCAGACACAAAATCTCAGTCGCGAAAAACGCGTGAACTCGGGTTGCACGGTTCCGATTCCGCCGCAGACGAATCAGGTGCACAGTTCCGCGTAGCGCTCAAGGTCTCAGACAGGCTGCAAGACGTTTTTCGAAGAAATCGATTCGATAAAAGTGGAGTGGGTCCGGTGGGCTCAAACTTTGTGGGCGGACAAAAGCAGGCCTTAAACCATCGAGGAATTCGAGTTTCATGCAAGGGGCCTTCATCGCCCTCACGATTCACACACAAGCGCACATACACTTCGACTCACTCGGGCACACATGCGCAAACTGACACAAAGCGAAACTGACAAATTGCTCGAAAGTCAACACGAACACCTGATGATGCTCCGAAACCCAAACCCTCCTTGAGAAGGAATGCCTTTGTGACTTTGAAAGAGATGCTCACCCGGTCACATCTGCGCGTATCGCCCTCGTCTCAATGAGCCCCGAAAGTCGAAGTCGGCAGTTATGCAAGTTCGTCACACGTGAATACCGACCGACGAGCACACACACACACAAACCGAGGATCTCACCATTCAGTCATTATGTCGATGAATAATGGACGACTAGTTTTGCCGCCATGTTCAACCAAAGTTTTTTTCACAGATTTGCCATTCGGAAGATTCCGTGGAGGCCCGTTCGAAGTTGAAAAGCATTTCATGATGGGGAGCCTCAACGAAAGAAGGTAAGAACGAAAAATTTTCTTCATGTTTGGTTGTGGGCATCGAGAGCTGAATCTCCAAAGAAGGACGGAAGAATCGGATCGATTTGATGTGTTCGGCTTGAACGTGTTTGCTTCAACGCGGACAATAATTCGAACTTCGATTCCGTAGTTCGCCGACATCCGAAGACCAGAACGATGATAAACTCATCGAAGTTGAAGACAACGACTCCAATGGCGAGGAAAGCGACCACTCTTCAGCGAACAACGATCCCAACTCCAAATTCAACCTCAACTTCGATCATCAACTACCGGTACGTGACTCGATTACGAATGAAAACGAAAGGCTTCCACTACAAGCGACTCCATGATGGGGATGCTTCCGATGGAGAGAGCGTTTTCCTGCGCTCCGTTTCCTAATTTGGTCGAATAAATATTACAGGGAGGCGTGCAGAAGAAGCGCAAACGCCGAGTGCTGTTCTCGAAAGCACAGACTTACGAGCTAGAACGGCGTTTCAAACAGCAGCGCTACCTCTCCGCGCCTGAAAGAGAACATCTAGCTTCCATGATCAGGCTGACACCAACTCAAGTGAAAATCTGGTTTCAGAATCATAGGTGAGCACATTTTAGGCTTCGTTTTGCCGAGAGAGGGGGAACATAGCAGGAGATTCGAGATCCGAAGAGTTGGAAGAACTCGGGCTAGAGTACAAGGAACGAGTGATTTGGGTGAAAGGAGAACGGGGCAGGCACGTCGTATCCTTGATGAGGCTTCCTTCTTCCATCCCTCTCGGGGTGTACCTGGATGGCTCAACCGGAACTCGCTAATGACCCTCCAGGAAATGATGATGGCAATCTGATCTCGTCGGATCTTTCCCGGATCCGATATCATTGTTCCACGCCTTTCGTACTCACGAGAGGAAAGTTCAAATTTATGAAACGCTGCTCTCTGATAGGCCGGCCAGCCAGCCAGCTCGCTTCCCCGTTGGGGAGGCCGAGAGTAGAGATTCGGCATGGTGGCCAGTGTCGACCGCGACGAGCAGGGTCCACCCTTCTGGACGCTGCCGAGTTGTTCACGCACAGCTTCAACGCTATCTCCCTTTTACGACATCTCCGGGCTTGCATCATTCGCTTTCTCGCTCTCTTGCTGGGTCGACGCAGGTTTGTCAAACTTGGCCATTCGATAGAAGCCCAGGATCAGATTGGGACTGAAGACGTTCACTAGCAAACTGTGATTTCAAAATCATCGTTTCTCCAAAAATTCCGGTTACTGAACGCACGACGACTGTTTCACTCACCGGGTCCTGAACCGGATCTACATGGAGCTGAGAAGCTGGGGAAGAGGGCTGGTGTCAACTTGTAGACGACCGCTCGTCGTCTTATAAAACAAGATCCGGTTGTCCTCTTTATTGAAGCGGTCGCGGTTCTTCCACTCTTCCTCCTCCCGGTCTTTATTCCGCTAAGTTGTATTAACCCGTCTCTGTTAGCTTTTACTTATCTCGTAAATATCAATCAAATGCTGTCAGACACGAACTGAGAGAGCCAAGGAAGCCCGAGAGAGAAACCGAGGATATCGATGTAAAAACTTCTTTACAACACTCTTCTCTGCCTTCCGCGAATGCAACTTGCTTGTGAAGGGCACGTGCAGCGGTTTGATAGGGTCTCACAGATTCGAATAGCAGTGGCTAAACTCTGAACACGCGCACTCGAGTGTACTCTAGGAAACAATGAGCCACACGAAGCCGAGATAACAGATTCTGTGCGTCATTTGATGCTTGTCCTTTGTGGTGTTCGCTGCGCAATGGAATTGTATAGGTTCCAATCTATCAGGGAAGGAAATCGGGCTACGAACAGAAGGACATTGGTTGTTATGCAGGCTATTAAGGTTCGTGTCGTTTGCTTGCAGGTACAAGACAAGACGAGCCCGTCAAGAAGGTGGATACGGTGAACCGCAAGTTGGTGCGATGTTGAATTCTCCCTCATCCAGCCAAAGCAGTAATCCGTTGCCATCTCCGCGACGAGTTGCGGTGCCTGTACTCGTCCGCGATGGCCAACGATGTCCCGAAGGAGCTGTGGACATGGGAGCCTACCTGAACGCGGCGGCACACTATCCGGGACTTCCGCCACCAGACGCTCGCTGGTGGTCGTAAGGTTTTCGAAGTCGGCGTTGTACAGAAGTACATTTCTAGTCATGCCAAGCAAGCGCGGAAGCAAACAAGGAAGTCCCGATGAGTCCATCTCTCTACCGTCGATTTGCATACCTAATTTCTGTTTGAATTTGAGTTCGGAAAAAGAACGCGACTTCGCGAAGAAAAAACTTATCCTCAGCGCTGATAATATCCTCGATTGCTTCATATTATTTCGACGATGTTAATATTTTGTTAGTGAAGTGCAGAAATCAAAGAACCTTAGGAGCAATTCATACTACAGAAGCTCCATGGGATTCTCACTTTTCTGTTCGTGTACATCTAGATGTGAACATAGCCCAACCGTCAAGCCTACGGCAATCACGCGGAGAACCAGTTGCAGCTGTGGCAATGGCAGCAGCGCGAGAAAATAGTTCCTTTTCGAAACCGTCAGAGCTGTACATAGGACGGACTGAAATGTAGAGTGGGCGAGAAGAACTCGAGACAGCATGTCGAATCATGATTCCTGTACAATATTTGCAATTCGCGTCACCGCGATACAGATCTCCGTCGGCGGCGCAATGCCGAGGCGGAAGTCTCGGGAGAAGATGACCGAGATGTAGTTCTGCAGTGTAGCTTAGGCCAGATTGTAAATAGTAGTGACTTAGTGTGATAAAACTGATGAATTCAAATAAACATGTTACGAATGTGTTCTGAACAGATTTGAATTTTATTTCACAGTCTAGGACAACGCTTCGTTTGAAAAAAAATAGTTTTTGACCTCCGAGGAATCCGTGAGGGGCCGATCGCTGGCTATCGATATTTACATTCATCTTATCACAGGCTCTGGTTTGGAAAGCAGCGTTGGCCTGTGTAAGCGTTTCACCTGCTGCCAGACGAGTATCCAGGGCAGAGGATGGCTCGAGAGCAACTGCAGAGCTTGCTCTGATGCTGCAAACATCGATGAAATGCTCAATTTCTCAAGCTTCTGGGAAACACATCGAATGCGCTAAAGACGATTATCCTCACGAGCGGTACCAATCAAGAGAATTATCCTGCTCTTCTTACCGATTCGGGGGCAGTGGAGTTTGGAAAGTTCCGCACGTGCTTGTAGTGTCGTCGCTTCTGAGATTGCTGCGGTCAGATCCTCCACAACGAATGTAGTGAACCTGTTTTTGATAGCGACGTTTTATAGTGTCCCTGATAATTTTCGTACCGTTGAGGTTCTGAGCGAAAACCGAATGACTTACCCAGCTGAGATGGCGTCGCGCGCGGTTGCCACAACGCAGGCGTCGAAAGCAATACCAACGATGAGCAAGTTTGTGATATTTCGTGCTTCAAGCGACTCCCTGAGATCCGACTCCTTCTGATATGTGTTATCCCAAAATGCAGAGTAGGAATCTACTTCTGCTTGCGTTCCTTCAATGGAAATTGGGGATAATTTCTGCCACTTTGAGGGAGGTGCTCCGCCGCCATATATGACTTCTTTCACGGGCTCATCATAATCATCCGATTTAGCACAGCGAAATCACCTTTGAACACTGTGATAGCGTTTTCTTTGAGTTTCAGATTTTTATGCAACTTCGCGCCCTCCGTGTCTTTCACACAATGACGCGGCCACATCTTTTGAGGATAGGACTTTCCATTTCCGACTTCGAAAACCAATTCTTCACCTACTCCAACCGCTGCAGGATTGATTTTATTGGATTCGTGGAGTTTCCACATATATCGACAGTCGATAAACGAGATATGATTCTCCGGATGCCAATCTGAGGTATAGACGACCTCATCGGACTTCGAGATCAGGTCATTGAGACCGGGCAGCAAAACCTCTGGATCGTGTCCCAGAGGACATTGCTTCAGGGACAACGAGCCGTCGATGAAATCGTTCTGGAAGTCAACGACGACCACAGCGGTTCGTGGCTTGATACACTTTTTCAATATTGCTTCCCACAGAGACAGAAAATCACTTCTCGTTAGAGCTTCATCGTCGCAAGATCTTTTGAAAATGTCACGTGCTCTGTCCTTGAAATGTTGATCTTCATCACAACCCAAGAACGTGTTTCTCAGGAACTGCGTAAACTGTTCCAAGTTGACATACTCGCGGCCGGCCGATATCCGATCGAAAACGTCCATTCCGCGGGAGCTGTTGTGTGCACCTGCAAATATGAGACTCGCTCTATGATCTGAATCAGGTACCCGAAGGTCCCGGATATGAGGAACTCTTCTCATGTATTCGCGAGGTTCCTCATACGGAAGGTTCCTTTCACGCGGGACATTTTGGTGCACTGAAAGATTCCTTGAACGCGGGACTTGAGTGTAAATCCTCGAAACTAGGCCGACGAATCCACATACTTCCAACACAGAATATGCTCATGGGGAGAATATTTGAATCGAAACCTGATCGATTGAACATCCGATCAGACCAATCCGTAAGGTAGCTCAATCTGTCAACATTCACGAAAGCGTTCTCGGCGAGCGATCCGTAGGATTCCAATACGACGAGTGCGATCTTTGAGAAGAAATAGAGCTGCCAAGATCCTTGTCTACTTGGCCACTGGATACTCACGAGGTCGATGAGTTCAATGAGGGACTTTGTGGAGATCAACCAAGTGGCACACGAATTTCTGCATCCTGTCCATCACGCAGGTGCTTTAGAACGTGACTGCGTCAGTCCAATGTTGGAATTCCCACCGCTGCTGTGTCAAGTCCCAGCAGTCGCACCGTCACGGAAGGATTCGAAAATGATCAGTGTGTCACACAAAGGATACAAAGATGCCCAATTAGGGTAGGCTCAACGACGTCATATGACACCGCGACATTATCCCGAGCCACTCACGCCGAAACACAGTGAGAAAAGCGGCGCGCATCCAGAACACACAATCAACCCAATATTTCCAGTCATTGTTATCTCTCCGGGTATTTTCAGGAACGCTTCAGCAAATTGTGCCAATGGGATGGTCGCTGAGAGCTCAAAGAGATGTTCCGCCAATATTTCTCAGATCCGATCGTGCCTCTTGTAACAAAATGTTTACGGTTTCGGAATGGGGTTAAAACATCGAATCCGGCCTTGGTCGGGACATCAAGAGTGACCTAAGGTGCTTCATTTTATCTATGTCTGCCTAACGAGTTCCGGAAACATTGTCAAGCATGATACCGGCGGTATTTTCGACTGAACGCTATGTCAACCATGACACCTCGCGGTTCGTAATATTCACTGGGTAATTCAACAGGTTTCGCGCATCAGAGCAGACGGAAATAGAATTTTCGGTGAGTCAATACTCACTGTCAGTTTGGGATTCCTGTGACAACTCTCGGATTGTTTTGTCGCAGAACTAATAGGCATCCAATGCTCCGTTCGAAGGTCGGCGACCCGTGTGAGTCGGAGAACTCGTTCTGGAGAGGGAGGACGAATTCAAACTGAGCGCGCCATAACGAACTCACCGCCGCAACCACTGGGCCGCCGTGACAAAGGACCTAGGTAGGTATGAGCTCTTCGAGAGAAATTATCTCGACGATCCGGCATCCTCGACTATCAAAGATCGGCTAACAAGAAAGCTGGAGTTGAACTAGCCCGGAGCTAGCTGAGTGAAGCTGGGCTGCTACGCCGAGAGTTCTAGTGTCTGAAGTCTTCTCTTACGCTTTCTCCGTTTACTGACACGGCTCCTTCCCTGAGCGGTGTTCTCCGCTTTACCGCGTGCCGGGCGCAATGATGGAAGACCTCCCTTCAGACGAAGTCATATTGTTCCTGAAGCGAATGGGCTCTCCCACCGAGTGTAGTCGATTCCATTTGGATGTGTCGTTGCGATTATCGTAATCTATGTCATCAAAGCGAGGCAGTCTTTTAGTTGTCAACTCAGTCAGCGTTCGTCTCAGGCGCAAAATCAGGACCCCATTTATGGCTCAGGGCATATCGATATTCCGGAGGATGAAAGATATAAAGAAGCTCACGGCGGCCGCCCAAACTCCCGCTCACGAGAAAAAGGGGTGATCGTTCTCCTTGAGCAAATTTGAGAAGCGGAACGAGAGGAGGAAAGGAAGAGTCAACTTCATAAACATTTTATACTCAGACGGAGGAGATCCGCTTCCATGTGCGCCAGCACAGTGAGCGTGTGGATTCCTGCACCGGAAGGGAATTCATCAGCTTATCTTTATAATGTCTTGCACCCTTTGCGATGATCTGGCCGCAGGCGTTCCGTGGCCGCTTGGATATCAATGAGGGGTTGAGTCGATCACATTTTGTCACTTTGAATACCGAGTTTACGGGGTCAATGACGGACTGTCGCAACTCTGGAGACACGAAAGATTCCTGTAACGCATTTGAAGGCTTGTGCGAGCAATCAGTTACGACGTTTTCACTTCATTCAGGGCTACAGGAAGCTCGTCACGGGATGTTTAACGTCGCGGGATAGACCACCCAAATCAGCGAGTGAGCTTCGGAATCAAAAATTGCATTGATAAGCCATCTGGTGTGCGAACACAATCATGGAGGTTGTAACTAGGATAACGCTTATCGGTTGGATTCGCGCAATAACGTCGTAGATTAACGCTGAATCCGCTGTGTGTGGCGTACGCTGTGTTTCGGCAAATGATGGTTCCGTACAAATGTATGCGACAGAAGGCTGCTATCATCGGCATAGTGTCTGTTCATTGTAGCCGACGATAAAATACACCGTAGCAGCCACACACACATATTCGCAAGCTGATGCCGGTGGGAGCGATCCGGGAATTCTGATAAGGGTGATACAGATGATCTACTTCCGCAAATGGGCTAGGGTTATAGGGCTGACTGGCGAGCTGACGAACTAGCGGGCTGGCTGGAGGGCAACCCCTAAGGTAATTACGCCCCACCGCGTTCCGCCGCGAGAATCCGCGTTCGAGCTCAAACACTGACTGAGCTTGAGGCGACTGCGCAATCAGAAACGACTGTCACATTGTTGAAAGGATGTGTTCCTAATAGTTTCCTGTCTGTTCATCTCTGTTTTTTCTTTCCGCATGATTTATGGTGCGCTCCTCGAATTTTCGAAAGAAAGTCCATGAATACCGAAGTTCTCACTTTTCTTCTCGAGACCCGAGGATGTTTTTTCAATTCTTTCGAGGGAGGAGCCTCTGGAGCAGGATTGAGAAACATCAACATCAGCTCTTTCTTCGATTTACTCTGCTTTCGCTCATTTTTGTGATTACGATTATGCCGTAATCATTAATCATAGTCATATTCTTTCGGTGATCATGATCGTATCTTTTTTTTCATATTCATGATCACGAATGTTTACATCACTGGTGGACAAGAGCGCCTAATACTTGGAAAACCTCTTCATTTATTGATAGACTAGGATTCAAGACACTTGTGCTTGGCTCACTTAAGGGTCGCGAGCATATATATGTATATTTCTACTAGTTTCTAGAACTAAGCTTGTATTTACAGTGTTTCCCCGTAGCTCGTATTGTAAGTTCTCGTGGTTGGCGGAGGAATCACAGGGGGATACAGTTCGAAATCTTGCGGCGCGTACTGTAACAGAGTCGACTGAATCCTGTTTCCAACTGGATCGTATACGTGGAACACTCCGACCTGCTGTGAATTAGTCGGGGCTTAGGAATCGCCGCAAGCTCGAGGGACAGCTACACCGAAAGCTACATCTTCATTTGACAAGATGTCGAAGTCTCACCTGAAGACCGCCCTGGTGGTGTGCCCTCTCGAAGCGGCACCATCGGAAAATTTTCTTGTTCCACCTCCAGTTTCTTTGGAAAAGCGCGTCAGCTGCCGCGAGTTGTTGTGTATCCCGGGTAAAGAAATAAAATTGGAAGAATAAAGTGAAGTCGTCCATCATCTGGAGTCGTGGATTCCGCAGCTTGTCTTTCAACACGTCAGACATCGCATAATACTTGTCATTTTCTAGCACAGGGACTTTATGACCGTTCACGATACGATAACTTGAGTCTTCGGTCCTCAAGTCCTGAAACGAAGCCACGCCGATCAATTTCTTCATCAGACTCGTTTACCGTCCGGCGACTGCGCGGAGAATCCAATAATCATGATCGGCCGCTTCCTCGATGTGCGCTCACTTCAGGCTCGTGCAACTGCGTACACTGGTTGGCGATGGTGACTCCGATCATCAAATCCTTCACGGGGAGAGCTCGCGTCACGCTCTCGATGACACAGTCGCCCAGAGGATGCAACTTTGCAGTTCTTCGGATGACATCGTCGAAGTTTAAGAGTCGATAACCTTCACAAAATTCTTTCGAAGACCAGCGATTCATGAAAGACGCCAGATCATATTCTTCTCTTCTCAAAACTCCGCTCAACGTCTCTTCTGCTTGAGGTGCTTGTGGTGAGCGCCGGGTAGATTCTTCTTGAGGGCTCTCGTCGGGAAACTAAGAGCGAATCAGAATGTATTCATGATACCGAACGTACGTCTTGTCTCTTGAATCTTTGCGACGAAGAGAGTCGATGCATGTTTTTCTGACAAAAACTCACCTCTGGATTAGATATACGAGGCAGCGCAGGGAAATCTTCTTTCATTACATGGAACTCATTCCTTGCTTGAGGGTTGAGCGCATGGACAGGGGTTTGTGCGCAGAGTGCGGAGTATCTCATTGGCATATCTTGAGACATCGCTCCCTGATGTGGGACCTCGAAACCGGTTGATGCTAGACGAAATAAATGCGAACGCTCCAGTATACATTCTTAGAAAGTCTCAAATCTATCATGAGCCAAATCTTCGAATTTCGTCTCGAATGAGCGCCGAAAATCAGAAAATTAAACTCACTCAAAGTTTGATGATGTTCTTGACGAGTTGACTGGGGGTAACTTCCCGAGTCCACTGATGGAAACCCATCCGTTCTCCTGTTCGAGAAAGCGCCCAATCCCACCAAGTTGGTTCTGATCGATTAGGATTCAGAGAGAAATTGTGAGAAATCAGACGGACAGAACGGAATCAGGTTTGAAAATGATTTGTCCAACGTTGAATGTCCTCATCCGTGAATATTTGGATTACCTGGGCATCTGGCTGACGGGGGAATTTAGTAACGTAATGTCTACTGATCTTTGGCAAGATTCGGGGAATTCAGCTACAAACATCCCCGGAGGAGAACTTCTGACATAACGCGCGTTTCCATCTTGGCTCGGGATGTGGTTGCCGTCTGGTGGAGCTGGTTGGGCCAGAGGACCGATTGAATACAGAGGTTGAACAGGCATATCTGTGGCGACGCAATTTAGACTTTTGTGACGCGAACGCATCAAACCTGGAACACAGCTAGCTGTTCGAGCCCATCAACGAGCAGATTCGCAAGCTTGCGTTCAGGAACAATCGCTTTAGGCATCCAATGTTCAAAAAATAAGAGCGTTTGGTGGCGAATCATCGACCCGTTACGAACCTTGAGTTAAAAACGTGGATTCTGTCGATCAGCGTTCGATCCAAGGGGTTACTTTAGGACTTTCAGTACTGCAGCGTGTTCAAGATGCTAAATCACAGATGACTGTCGACCCAGTGTGTAACACGTGCGTGTTTACTGCAAGTGCACGTCGTCACGTTCGGGTCTGCTATCGACTCGGACCAATTTTCCGACCAGAGTTTCTCCAGGCTCTTGATCAGCTGTTCTTTGTCAAACGGAATGCAGGAGCGAGGACTTAATCAAGAAGTGGGAGTTCCGTGTGAAAATTTCGTCAGATTCTGCAAAATTGCGCTGCGCGTCTGCCAGAGGAGTGCGGAACGGACGAAACTCGTGACGAGCAAGTCGCTGTGCAACCCCTCAAGATAAATTGGGGGACAAACATCGGAAACGACTCTCTGAACCTCATCCTCCTCGGACCTGAACGAGTACCACCGGCTCCACTCGGGAGGGAAACCTTGATACACGAACGTTAGGCAACTATTCTTTGGAGATATATATCGTCTAAGCTAGGGGGTTTCGATCCATCCAGGCAAACGAATTATAACGCAAGCTTTTCGTTCACGAACTGAGTTTTTCACTACATCGACGACCTCGTAATTTATTGGAACAGATAAAAAATTGTTTGATGAAAGGACTCCTGCATCCAGCCAACTAGAAATTTCCATCGTCATCATGTGTAGTATGATTCTGTTGGTTTGTTTCTCATTCGTTCGTTTGTTTGTTTGTCCATTTCGCTTTTTTCTCTCTCATTTTTTCTTCTTCTTATAAATTGCAGACGAAATCTAAAAAAGAATTTCGCTGTGGGTTGCTGTTGTAGTTACGTGGAATAGGAGGAGAGAAGGGATTGAGGATCGGAACAACGCTTTTCGGTGCAGTCGCTGCAGCGATCAACGTTGGTTTCACTGAGGATGTCGGAGCCGTCGTTGAAATACTGATGGCAATGTGGGTGGTTGAAACGGTGGTCATCTGGTTGGTTGGTCGGTCATTCCGTCAGTCAGTCAGTCAGTCGTTCGGTCGGTCGGTCGGTCGGCGAAACACCATCGCTCCTGTCCTTGCTTACCGCATCTGCTATCGTCTTCACTGTTCCAGCATGGATACTCTGCACATTTGCGACAAGAGGAAGAGATAATACAAATTTGTGCCAAAATGTTCGTCTTCATTTCTTCTCCAGACACTTATACACACAACCGCCGTCAAATAACAACATATCGAATTGACGGCGAACTCGAGCGCGCGTCCCTTAAATCGATCGCCTAATCGATCAAAGTCTCTGAAAATCTCTTGTCGATGCATGTTCGCAAAAAAAAAAAAAAGAATTTGAGAGGAGAGAAAAATAACTGACGACTCAAAAAAAAAAATCTTGAGAACAACAAAATGAGTGTTTGCAAACTAGCTTTGGTCGTAGTCGATCGAAGGTCGTCGGCATCGCACCGTCACGATCAAATGTCAGTCCGTCCTAAAAATTATGTTTCTGTGCAATTGTCAATGTTGAAGAGGTATTCCGGTAGCGGTCAGCCTCGTCCCAGAACGAGAGAAAAAAAAACGTGTCGGAAGAGAGAAAAAGAGACAGCGTCAGCCAACGGCAGGCAGACAAAAAACAACAAATGGTGTCGTGGAAGCGTACAAGATACAGGGTGAAATGATTCGACAGCAAAGCAACGCCGTACCACAGCGTTGCTTGCTAGCTAAGTGGCGTGTCTGCTTACACACGAGCAGGCACGCGAAGAATCATGCTTATGCGATGGCATGCTTATGCGCACTGAGAGTTGACAATGAAAATGTGATGAGGGGTTTCATGACAGCGTTCTGTATGTACTTAAGAGTCACGGTCTATTCGTTCTGCTCCAGAAGTATAGATTGGGATTGTCAAAAGGCAAACAATTCTTTTCTTCTCTCGTCGCAATCGGTCGTCAGCAGAGCCAAGTGAATGACAAAGAGACGAACAGAAAGACAGCTGGACGAATTTCGCTGCCGTCGTTTCTACAGTTTTCGTTGAAGAGCAGAAATGAATTGGGGTGATGACATAAACACAATTATAATTGGTATACAATAACATTTTCTCGTCAGCGGCTCCCGTCTGAATATCTTGCTGGTTGTTGACTTTGTCTCGCTGCAATTGCAATTCAATTGAGCTATTGCAGATGCGGCTGGTATTCACAAGGATTCGCTCCATGGATGATGCTGGTCTCGTTGGTGTATTCAAGGAAATCAAATTACATTAAATTCATCATGCTGCTTCTGAATTTTCGTTCTCTCGTTTTCTTCCCACTTGTTTCGTCGAAATCTTTGATAAAATCTTCAGGCTTCGATGATGAAAATGAT
The DNA here is from genome assembly GCA_021527715.1 of Neoseiulus cucumeris. NCBI lineage: Eukaryota > Metazoa > Arthropoda > Arachnida > Mesostigmata > Phytoseiidae > Neoseiulus > Neoseiulus cucumeris. Next base: position 211,365 of record JAJSRV010000054.1, read on the forward strand.
GATTCAGAACCGAACAGAGCTTCTCTACGTCATCCTCCTGCTACCTTGCCTCTGATTATGTAACAGCAACCGTCGTGCAATCACACGATTGATCGATGAGCGACGGACACCTCCCAAAGCGGTGACTACAACTACGACTACGATGACGGCGATTGATCTGACGGTGTTGGAAGTTGCGGTGGAGGATGCGACGACCACGCCGGCAACGACGAAGTTCTTATAGAGGCGGACAAATGATGGTGCTCTCGAATCAGATTCACAGATTAGGGAAGGGGCCGAGATTTTTTTGTTGTTGAAAGATCCTGCCCGGCCATCCTTTGTCCCCATCCATTTGTCCAACTATTCACGTGTTCGTCGCGAAGGTTTCACGTCGTCCTTCCCGCTAGCCTCGCACTGTTCGAGCACCAGCGAGCGGAACAACTGAGCGAGCGAATGAGCAACCATCTAATATGCATCCATCCACCATTTATCAACCATCCATCCATCCATCTATTTCCTCTCCCATCGACAACGACGACGACGACGAAAAGTTGATGAATGATCACAAGCCAGTTGGAAAGCCAAGCTGCGGAGGGCGCTCTTCTAGTCGCTCATAAGCTAAATGAAACTCTTTGGCTACCTTACGCCAATTGACAGGGTCGAAGAAATAATACGTGCCACGTTCGTACGTATTCGTTTTCTCGGTGGGACTGATACCCGCTCGGGTTATCCACACCCGTTCGTCTCGATGGAATCTCCAGTCTCGGTTGTATAGCTCGCCCGCGGCAACAAGTTGCATGATGTCTCCGCCGAACATATAAAACATGAAGAACAGCGTGTCTTCGTTATAGCGACTCAGCTTAACCGAAGTCAGTTTGTCCTTGATGTGAGAGTTGATTAGGTACTCTTGAGGGACGTTGTACTCGATTTCGTGAGGCCGCAACGCCTGATCTGCCCACGGTCCTCCGAACACAGTGAATAAATTTTCTTGAGAATTCAAATTCAATCCTAGCGAAGTCAAATCGGATCCTAATGCTAACGACACGAGATTTGGTTCTGTTTCGGCCACTCGAATGAACGTCAACAGTCCTATCATTCCGTACTGATCTCGGATCATGCCCTGCGGTATGTTGCTAACTCGCCCGTCCTTTGTTGTGATGATTTGTTTCCGTTGAGGTGATTCGGGCGAACTGATTTCCTTTAGCTGTCGTTCGCCGTTCACTGTCTTCTCTGGTGTCGCGATTTGATGACAGTTCGACGATAAACCATTGGTTAGGCCATTCTTCGTCGCGTTCGGCTGAAAAAACGGACACATACCATTGAACGCAATGTGTTTGTCCACAGGAGATGCCTCATGGCTATTCTTCATTCTATGTGAAATTGGTGACCTCCACGGTGAATTGTGATCATGTGTCGATCCAACAAAGCAGTTTTGTCAGGGGATCACGATCTGGTCATAGTTAAGAAGCTCACCTGTTGCGAGATCGGCTGCTCTTGGCCAGGTTGCGGTGGCTGACTGTTATGGTTTGAGCCAGGTAACGCGGGGAAATCCTCGTTCTGTATGTGGAATTCACTTGATTCGCTATTCGGGTTCTTCACCATTCCGACTGTGAGGGAGAATCGAATTTTAGAATTAGCTACAGCTCCGAGCTTCGTGAAATCGGAAGAAATCAGGGCACGGAAAGGAATAAGACTAGGCTAATAGTTTGATTTTGAATCCGTGACAAATACGCAGAAATTGTTTCAAATCGTCCATAAAATTGTTCTAATCAACGAGGAATCTACGGATGCGACGACAATTTGAGAAATGCATTTTCGGACGGAGCAAATCGCGATTTGAATCAAATTCAGACAAAGAATAGAACGAACAGAAAAAGAAGAATTACACACAAACGAAATATTTAAATACCCACATGCAAAAGGCTGGTTGAGTCTCATAACTGTAAAACAGTTACAAGCATATGAGTCTGATGTTCCATCAGAATGATTCGTTTAATTATGCGAAAAATATAGGTCCGAGGAATGAATTCTTCTCGACAGAATGACTTTCATGTTCGGAGTTCAAATCGGTCAACAGGACCTCTAAACTTTAAAATTGGGTGTATTTCGTTCGAATTCTTCCACGTGATGGGACATTGGCTTCGTCTGTTTATAAGCGTGTTGCATGCGCAGCGAAATGATAACAGAGAATCTGCGACAGAGTCATGTAGTCTGTGGGTGCGGCGAAGCAGGAACCTGCGCCAATTAACCTCAAACCGCCGACCTCAACGAATTGGATTCGATCAGGTTCGGAATCCGATCTCAGAACAAAACTGCTAAGTGAGCTGCCGTGGTAGGAATAGAATTCGATATCGAGATTCGTTGGGGAAACTCGCGGCACAGAATGAGACTTCCAAGTGACAAAACGAGCAAACAGGTGATGAAAGAACCGAACTATACAATAAAAGACTCCGCCGAGAGAACAACGAAGAAAAAACGAACGGATTATGTATGGCAGTCTTACCGTAAGGTGTTCTGCCTGACATAGGGTTGATGGTCGTACTCGAGTCCCGATTTGTTAACGAAGGGAATTCAGAAAGGTCTAAGGACGGGTTCGAGTTGAAAGGGTTGCCCCGAGGTCCTCCCATAAAACTTCCTCCGCCGCCGTTCCGCCATAGCATGGGACTTTGCTCGTTGAACCTGTTTTGCAATGAGATACAAAATTTGGGGAAAATCCTCGAGGCTTATCGGAGTTATGAAACATTCGTATGAGATAATCTCTATATAAGATTCGTGACGTTCCCGTGTCTCGTTTGGATTATGCAGTGCACTCACCGCTGTGCGCTGTTCTGCTGGGTGTTGTTTTGAGGTCCAATAGGTCTAGCACCTCCGACTGCCATTTGTCCAGCTCGAGCCCCTGGAGACGGTAACGTTGGCGTGGATATTCTATTAGAGCCCTGTTGGAATCGCTCGAAATCTGCCATGTCCGCTCTTTGCTGCTGAATGTTCTGTGCTGCGCCGCCGCCACCTTGGGGGCCGGGACCAGCGAAAAAGGGAATCAGTGAACTCCCCGTAGGCTGCCCGTACGCAAACTGAGATGGTGATGGCGACGTCATCGTTGCCTGGAAAACACAGAGAAAAATGCTCTCGGTCAGTCTCGCTACTCCAGAGTGATAGATTCGATTCGGTCGAAATGGAAAAGATTCCTTGCACGAAACGGTCGTTTCGTTGCTCATGCAGATCGAGATTCTCCGCACATCGACGAACAGTCTCAATCATATCGTAATTTTCACCGCAGTCATTACAATCATTCTTGTGGACGCCATCGGAGGGTTTCTCGATGGATACCTTCCAACCAGGGTTTAAGACGATCCAGCGACTGCTTCAAAGACAGAATCCTGCCGAAACTTGGAAAAGCATGGCAATAACCGATTCTATGACTCTCTGAGGCTACATGAAGGCGGATTGAGGACTGGGATTAATGGAAACTACGAGATTGTTTCACCTATTCACGAATCCTCAGCAGAGAAGAAAAATGATTTCTCCCTATGAAAGACTGGCATTTGAAATGCTCCTGGCAATATGCACTCAAGTCGCGATACAGATCGAGATACGGAGTCGACACTTTGGCGCTGTTATCCATGACAGAAACGGTGAACTTCACTTATCAACAAGTTCTTACCGAAATCTAACCAAACGCGCTTTTTCTGAATCATGGCAGTCGAGACAAGAGATTTTTTGTTTTGGTTATACTTCTGATCGAACCGGGCACTGTGACTCCAGTAGCGAAGACAACTCCATCGATCACCAGGTTTGATTGAGATTGCAGAGAAGCATGAGTTCCCAATAAAATAGCGAGATTTCAGGACGCCCAAGTTTGAGTGTGTTTTCCTTCATGCTGCTTGAATGGAGCGTTCTGACGGACTGTTGAGGACAGCACCAGAGACACAGAATCGACAAAAGTTGCGTTCAGCCTACTCGTAGACCGCCAGACGTCCGTCCAAGAAACCAGCCGCAGCTCAGTATAGTCTCGACGGGGGATCGTATGACGTCTTTTTGGAGGTTTCGATCAGTCGATCACCAGGAGTTCTACAATGCGCTGGATGACTCCGATCGAAGTCTCAACCCCGACGAAGCTCATGAAAGCCCTATTCTCGCCGTCTTTTGAAACACTAATATTTGTTCTCGAAGTTTGATTTCGCGACACGGGACACTCGAAAATATTTCCCAGAACATTCCTCTTTCTTGTTCACCACGGTTCGAAGTTTGGCGGTTCTTGTATGCTTACACAAACCACAACAACTGATGCTCTTACAATCTCGCACGGAAGCCAACTTTCAGGATCCTTCCCCGGACAGGAACACAGACTTGATAATGAGACGCACGAGTGCGACAGGCAGTGTTCACTAGCCAGATGCAATCGAAAACCATGCATCTCCGTATCACAAATTAATGCTGTCGCACTCGGCATCAGTCAACTGCGAAGACGGTTTCAGGTCCCTCCACCCCACGATTGCTTCGCCCGCAGCGGATCGGAGATTACCATCGATTCGAGCTCCAGACGGAGACTATTCCGAACAGTGGAAGCGAGAAAAAGGAGGTTTTGCAGCTTGGAGTAGCTTGTTGGCTGCCAACAGCGAATTTCCAGCTTTTGTCCCTGGCCGTGGCGATCGAACCAAGGTTTCCGTGAAGTCGACGCTTTGTTTTATCTAAAGTCAACGGAAACGTACCAGATTGACGCTTTCGCCGTACGCACTCAGAGTGAAGATTTATCTCGAACCCTTTTCGCTAGAATTCATAGATGGTGCACTTCGTACCTTCACACAAAATAACAACACCTACTTCGTCCTTTTTCACGTCGAACGCACTTTCAGCAAAGGCGCCACATAGAAGCTTGCTCTCGTCAGTCGCGCCAGAATTCGAATTACACGGCAACTTATGTTAATGCAAGCATCTGATTTCCCGGAACGGTGGAACTGCGTTTCTTCGAGACAGAGAGGAGTGTATCTCAACCATGATTTGCAAAGGAGTGGGGGGAACGGATGGCAAAAAATTTCTGAAACGAGTGACGCACGACTGGGGGTATTCTCTGATAGCAGACGGCTTTATGGACGAGGCTGATGATGATGATTGCTGCTGAAAATGAGGAAAGAGGAGGTTTCACTTTCACACAGAATATGCCTATGTCTCATGAGATCGTCGAAGACCGTGAAGATTCTCTCGTAGTCCCGCGTTTGCAACTATTGTGCGACAGCGGCGTAGCGAGGCCGTGTGCCTTCCGACATGGAGCCTCGAAAGTTTCGGAAACTGTCGCTCTCTCTATCCGTCACCGAGTTGGAGCGACAACCGAAAAAAAATCGAATGAAGCTCAAAAAGCCGCAGATAGATTCTGCCAAAGCCATCTCATGAAGTCGGTGGTTGGTCGGCCCGCAAATTTCGGACTTGGTGTCGATCACAACCCTTCCAACCGAGGAATCTGGATGGATGGCTCCCTCAGAAGGGAAGAAGATAGCGAAATTTGAGATCCGCTTTTTGTTCATCAGCCGAATTCGCTTTGCTTGCTTTGATTTTTTTCATGGACTCCAACGTCGATGAAGTTTTACGCGCCAGTACGCACAGCCGAGCTCGTGAATTCATTCTGAAGAGGGAGCATATATAGGGAAATAAAACCCTAATCGTTGCTGCGGCTGCCTTCAGCCTCCAGCCGATCGCAGAACCCCATGAAGACTCGAAAGTCGTATCAATGCCTGGCATCGTGGTCAGGATTTCTGACACCTCGGATCGTTAGTGGGTACTTCCTCGCGTGATGATTCCAAATCTTGCGAAGGCTTCAGCTTTGAGGCCTTCTTGGTTTGGCGGCGATTAGTTCTGGCCAATGGACTATATTATAGCAAAGGCGAGCTAGCTGGAACAGATTGGAGCATGCTTATCCGTTGCTACTGAAGTTGTATTCGACTACTTTATATACGTGGACAGTGGTCCTGGTCAAAACTCCATGTGCTTAGACGATGCTTTTTGAAGTTATGATTTGACGCCCGTTGCGAAACGTCGACCGAATAACTTGCGCGATTCGCCAAAGAAGACGTTCATGGGTTCAGTGCGGACGATTCCATGACGGGTTTACAGTGGCTTAAGCTAAAGGCTTTAAAAGCTAAACCAGGCTTAAATTTTTTTTTTAATTTTTTTAAAGGCTTAAGCTAAACCTGGCGGCGCCCGGGGCAGACCGGCAGGAATGCGCCCACGCCCCTGCAGACATGATTAAATCATGTCAGCTGTTAGCGCTTCTCCGCTTTACGCTCTGTCGCCGCGCTGAAGTTGCGCTCAACCATTCGGGCTGGTGAATTGCCCCCTCGGCTTTGCGCCCGGTGCACGAGCCTCGTCTTGCCCGCGGGTATATAGTGGAAATAGCAATGCTTCATTATGCTCAAGTCGAAAGCACCAATTGTACGAGTGACCACGAGGTTGTAATTCTTCCCCGAGTGACTCTTGATGAGCGCGTGAAGCGAGGCTTGTGAAAGGCGCCGTTTCCTGAGCCATAACCACGGGAAACACCTTGAATGTCTCCGTCATGATTCTTCACAAAACCTTTCTCAGTATCAGGATCCCAATCATGAACAAACTCCTTCAAACGAATCTGAAAAACCTCCGGTGTCAGTGGGATGACTTCATATTCTGACAGTGAAGAAGGTCCCAATAATTTGGAAGACGGTTGATGGATGTTTCCCATTGCGTGGACAACGGGTCAGCACCAGACTCCTCGCGGCAAGTTGATCCTCGAAGGCATAGATTGCAGATCGACGCTTGATCAAGCTCGCGACCGACGGAGACGCCTGTGAAAGCAGCATTAGTTTACCAGCTGAGTATTATTACCTCTTCGCGACGATCAATGTATTCCCCCGAATCGACGATGTAAACCGGAGGTATTCCAATCAATTGTTCGACGCAAGAGTAGGGTCATCTGTAGGAGCCGTATGAAAACTCGATGGTTACAGTCGATACTCACAAGTAAGAAGCATTGGCAAAGACGACCACTGCTTCCACGCAGGCTTACCTCGATTGACACAAACGCGGAGGTGCGAAGAATGAGAGCTTTCACTTCTTCAGTGCATCGGGTACCTCTTCACCGGTTTCCATCATACGAAACTCCGTACCTGTGCTACGCTGTCTAACCATAAGTTCGCATGGGGACTTATGGTTAGATAGCGCTCCGTACTTCCCGTGATCCGTACTCAAACATCTGACTATTGAGAACATGCTGAGAGGCGAGTTTCATACCTGCGGCCCCTTTCTCCCCGGTGCGAAACTTATAGATCATCATCATCATCAGCGACGCTGCATGAATAATTTTGGTTACTGGGAACATCTCGGGATTCTGTGCAACCGTCTCGGTGGCACGAGTCCAAGAAAATTTTTGTGGGTTTCCCCTTTTCATTGTGACTGTATGCTCAGAAAAAGTTCCTCCGATTAAGATTTGAAGAAGCATGGGCGAACAGCACTGACAGCTGACCGCCAAATCAGCGGACATACACGATGTTGTGACCCAGAACCCACGTGCGCGGCGCTGTTCGAGTCGCGGGGAAAGTAGTCTCTGAAAGCGGGTTCTAGTAAGATTCAATACCGAATTCTCATTTGTAGTTTCCATGGAACAACGCAGACTCTACATCGGGGGTCTCTCAGACTCGGTTTTAGAGAAAGACATAAAAAAAAAGTTCAGTGAGTTCGGTTGCGTGAAAGACGTAGAACTACGATGTAAGGAGAATTATGGAAATCGACGCTACTTCGCGTACATCAACATCCAGGCGGAAAAAAGCAGCCTCGACAACTGTGAGTCCAAGATTGTAGGGGAGCTTAATTCGAGGCTCAACTCTTGCGTCCCAGTTATTGCACATCTACAGTCGACGATATTCAGTGAACCAAATCGAAACCGGTAACTGGAGTTTGAGGATAAGATCTAAGATACAAGCCCCTCTGCAGGCATTCACGCATGTAATAATCAAGAATGGAAGGGCGGCTTATTGAAAATTCAGCTCGCAAAGGAGAGCTCTCTGCAAGCGGTTCAGAACGACAGCAGCGACAGGAAACCTCATCCCATAGGCTCTGATGCGAGCAAGAAGCGCGCCACGAAGATCCAGGCTGTTAGGAGAGACGATTCCAACGATACGAGTGATGATGAACCCAAAAGCTATCTCGGAGTCCCGGCGTGGAGAGGTTTCAAAACTAATAGTGGAGCTCATCCGTCGTCACCGTCTACCTCTAAACGAGAAAAAAGTGAAGTTGAACGTACTTCCAAGGATCCACAAGAAACTGCCACCGCGGGCGTTTGCAAGCGTCTCTATATCGGAGGACTACCTGAAACTGCACTCGACGGGGATATCAAGAAGAAGTTTGCTGAGTTTGGGGACGTGAAGAGCGTTGAAATAAAGTGCAAGGAAAACTTTGGCAACAAACGGTTCTTCGCCTACATCGATATCGACACCGACGAAAACCGGCTTGATCGATGTGAGTATGATAGCATTTGTGAATCGATCTCTGAGCTTTCGGTCTCCTCAAAAGATCGGAAGTCCTGACTAATGAAGCAATCCCATACCTCCAGAGATACCCTTTTGGTATCAAAATACCGTGTTTTTGTTTTGAAGGTATTCGTGAATACAGTAATCGAACATGGCAAGGCGCTCAGCTGAAGGTACAGATCGCGAAGGAGAGCTTTCTACAGAAAGCGCAGAATGAGATTCTCGATCGGAAAACCCACGGTGTGAACACGCACTCCCAGGAACATCTCAGAATTAGAGAAAAAGATGAACGAACGGAATCAGGGAGCATGGAGCAACACGACATGGACTATACGAATTCCCACGAGTCTTTCCACAATCAAGACCGCCAAGGTTACGAGTGCGAAAGAAGAAGAGGAAACTTCAGTGAACGGAGAGCTTCTGATGACGCGAGAAACTCTCAGTTCCAAAGTAGAAGTAGAGCTGATCAAAACAAGAGAGAACGATCGAGACCGGCCTTCGAGTCCTCAAGCGCTCGTGATTACCGAAGCGGTCATCCTGGACATTCAAGAAGTGGTAAGTTGGGACAAAGAGAGGGTCTAACGGACTTTCGAAAGCGTGAACTCCTGATGAAACCTACCTATGATGAATCCAAAGTCATTAAACAAATCAACGAATGCTCCAGTTTCAGAATTTTCAAAGCGTCACGAACATGAAAATACATTCGAATCCGAGAGAAATGGCCTGTTCGACGAGATCGATGCTGCCGACGAAATCGGTTTGGAGCAGAACGAACTCTTATCTGGGGACGACGACGAGAAACCCAGTCAAGAAGACGCCAATGATCCTCTGTCAGAGAAGAACCTGAAAGAGCTGTTCGATCAGAACTCTGACACGAAAGGATTCACTCTATCCTCCCTTTTCGCGGATCAACTAGCAGGTAAGTTTTCTCAACTTCCATCTCAGTGATCCTTCCAAACCATGCTTCCTTGCCTCCGGCTTACCATCCCTTCATTATGGTGAAACTGAGGGCAAAGGAAGCGGTTTTCAGTGAAATTATACCGCATTCCTTCCACAGTTGAGGAACCACTTTTCTCGGATGAAGAGCGCGAGGCATCTACGAGAAGATCTCACGGAGAGGTTGAGACTTTTGGAGAAGAATATTGGAGAAGAGCTGAAAGGGTCGATCAGAGGAGTTGGCAGGAAATGGTTCATAAGCGTGATAGGAATACGTTCAATCCGAGAACGTCATCTTCTTTCTTCATCCTGCCCGGCGATAAGAGACTTGAAGGTAACGTCTTTCTTCTGGAAGTTTGACCAACGCGCGTGGTCAATAATCCCGTTTTCCGGATCCTTGTTTGTATATCCGTCCCGTGCATCAAAGTAACTTTTCATTGCAGAGGGCTACGAGGTTTTCCGAACTGATGAAAACCCGGCACAATTAGTGGATTGTTGGAGAGAACAGGCCGAACAGCTGACGCTTCGACTGCTACAACGCAAACGGAACACGCGTGTACAATATCAAATGGCGCAGAGAGCAGCGGGAGTGTCCCAACAGGCTTCGGGAAAAAGGAAATATTTGCGGAAACAAATCCGGAAACAAACCAGCTAGTCCAGCCGCCTGTTCTTGAATAATAAAGAACTGCAATGGTTTCTTTGAATCCGATGGAATAGATGCTTCGCTCAATAATATTATCGGTGGTTCATTCCGAGTTTAGTTGGTCTGTGATTCCGCTTCCTAGCACCAGGAGGCTCGCCATTCATTTTCTCGAGAGACAGGAGATCCATGAAAGCGAATAGTGAAGGACCAAAGAGTCCGAGAGAAATGCTTCTATGACGGCAAGGTAGAGAATGTGTGAAGAAGGACGTCCCCTCTCTTCGGGCAAACAGGAACTGTTATTCATTTATTTCGGTACTCTATTACGGCCGAAAACTGTAATTTCGTTCTCCGTTGTCTGTCCTGATCCAGCGAGTCCTCCGTAAAGGAACTCAATCGACTTGTTTTGAGAAAATAAAAACGCTGAGACGGCCGAGTTCGTTTATTGAAGTCTCCGTGGTCCGGACCATGAGAGAACTTGAACCTCTACTTGGATTTGGGCTTCAGTGCGATGCAATTAGCCCGCTGGAATTCTCATGTGACCGCTACTCTGGTGAATGAGGCGAGCTTACTTCGCGGGAATCGTCCGGTCGAGGATCTCCCAGAAATGTAGCAGATTCGCTCTGTCAAGGTGACGTTTGTATTTCGAAAGCTGGATGACTGTTACGGACCATTTCTCAACATTAGAGTCCAGAGATTCCTCGTCCCATTTCATGTGGAAGGCGCGAACTGAAACATTCATGGAAAACGTGTTAGCTTCCGCAACTCCCATTAAGCAGGATCAGAACTCGATTCCCTCACTCAAGGACGATAATGCTGGAAGATACGTACTTCGAGCGAAAATGTCGACAGGGTTTCCACCCCATGGCCAATTTTTAAACTGCCATGTCGGCCCTTGAACGAATACGGCGGCCACGCGGTCCCAGTCTTCGGGCCGTAAATTTCTGGGGTCGTCAATGACTTTGTAGGGTTGGCTCAAGTTGGTGCCTTGACGCCGATGCTGGATAATGACAGCTTGTTCTCGCCGAGCGCCTTGTTTCTTCTTTTCATCCGAGCTCACGAATCTGGGAACGGTCGATCGCAGGTGTGAGAAAATGAGAAGTTCGGTTCTCGTACACAATATCTACGACTGTCTATTGATTGATCAACTCACTTGAGATCTTCGAGGATGTCTTTCGCGTTCAGCATTGTGATCAATGAAGTTGTTGCAGGGGGGATGATTATGATGGGAGTTCTTGAAACTCTCTTCTGTTGATTGGGCGAATTTATTTGTGGAGATTGCATCACACGATTCCCGTTCGCGCTCCTCGGGGCAGGCGAAGGCGGTGGCATCGAAGGTCGCTGGGGTTTACTTCCTTCCGTCACTGATTTGAGAGTCATACCATGATACGAACCCATGGTGTCGATTTTAAAGCCCTCGGTTTCTGTGAAAACATCAATTAATGTGAGAACTAGGTTACGAACATCATCACATAAATCAAAAAAATCTTTCAACTTCTGATCTGATTGGACGACTCCCTTGTCGATCGCCCCTATGCCTCACCTTGTCGTTTCTCGAAACGCTCTTGGTCGTAACGACTGTAGGTTGTGGGTTGAGGTGGTATCTGTCTGACGGCTTGAGGGGTTTGGGTGACGAGAGGTTTCTTGACATTCAAACTGCCCTGCTCGCGAGCTTGAATCGACTGAAGAATTGGGAACACACTTTTGGCGAAATTTTTACCGTTCGCCTGAAGAATAGTGCTGCGATTCCTCCAGACCCGTTCTCTTGACAAAATGACCGTCGTCTGCTCTTTTTCTGAATCGAGCATGTGTTGCATATCTGAGGGAAGCGGGTCCAGATCATCGTCGCCCTAGAACCAAATCGAGTTGGTTATCGGAACAAAACAGGACCTCCCGACTTTACACGGAGATGATCGTGTTCTGCCGAAGCAACTCACGATTTTGATGGTGTTCTTCTTTTTGGCAGAACGCTTGGCTTTGATCGCGGCAATCTTCTCAGCGGACAATTTGTCACTGAGGGATGAGATGTTTTCAGTGGTGATCGCATCTTCTTTAGACGCATCCAGTCTTGCTTGAAACTGTTCCTTTGCTTTTCGCACTTCAGCTTCTTCGATTCGCGGCTTCTTCGCAGCATCTTGTCCTCTAAAAATGAATGGAACAAATAAATAAATAAAAATGGAAGTAATTAATGGAAGTGTAGCTTCTCGTAAGGATGAAGAGGCTTCAGACATGATGAAAAGCGATCGCATGTCTGGAAACGGGATCTATGCCTGCGTTGGCGGCGTTACCTGTTGTCGGTGGCGGCACGCTTGAGTGTAATGGGAACAACTGGCGGCGCCGATTTGTCGATAGAGTTTGAGGTGCTCGTTTCACCGTTCAGATATTGGAGGATGTCTCGCCTGTCCGGACGTCGTACCACTTGTACGTTGATACCCTGGAATGACGAGGCTCACAATGAGAAACGTCCCGTAGTGTTTCATTAACTTTTTGGCCTGTTGGTCATCTACTGCTCGGACGTGAGGTTTTATATTAAATTGATCAATGGTTCGCTTACCGCCGTTTTTCGAACGTAATCTCCATGATTCAAGTTCACATGTTTCAGGAGATGTAGGAGTGTCACTAAAGAGTAGTACTGCTTCTCACTTCCGTCCTTCCCCGTGCTATGAAAATATCAGCAGTTTAGGAATGACGATTCGACTCACCAATGCATTTTTCGGAGGAGAGAATGAATGTTTCTCACAACTGCTCGCACGGCTTTCGAGTTTGTTCTCCTGATATGTTACGCGATGAAACTCACCCATATTCGATGTAGTTGGTTTTGACATCTTTCGGGAAGGCGTACTCTCCGAAAACGATTCTGTCCTCCTCCTCGATAATAGGCTTCTTGCTAACATTATGCTGCCGAAGTAAACTCAGCGGGTCCGCCATTTCGTTTCACGAATCTAGCAACTTCTTCTGGAGCAGAAGCGCAAACTTGTTCGGTTCCTCCGGCAGCTAGCGTTCACAGTAACCGTTTGGCGCACTGAGGTCGAAGGCTGCCCTCCACAAACACAACGGTCTGAGGGGACGACCGAGCCTTTCACATTGACGATCGAAAATTCACGCAACAAAATCAAACTGTTCGGTTCTTATGATGTCGGTGGTCGTCGTCCGAATGTTTTCTTCACTCGCCATATTATGATACACGCCGCAGCAGCGCCAGTAGACCGCGACTCATGCAGACGAATCGGAGCTTCTTATAGAAGCTTCGCTTATTTCAACCCCGATCGGCTTCACCGGACTGCTGGTGGGTTAGACTGGGTCGTACCTTCAAAGACAACGGTCCGAGGGCGCGCCCTAGTCTCTCAGATTTACTATCGGAAAATCACGCGACGAAATCAATTTTCTCGGTTCTTTTGCTATTGGTGGTCATCCGAATGTTTTCTTCTCTCGCCATATTATGAAACACGCCGCCCGTGCAGAGGAATCGGAGCGTCTTATAGAAACTTCGCTTGCTTCAACATCGATCGGCTTCACCGGACTCTTTGAGGGGGATAGAGAAGAATGCTCAGATACAGCTCGACTTCTAATTACGATCTCTCGAGTAAAGCAAGTTCCAAGAGCGGCCGGTTGGAAAATCTAGCTGAGGTCCGGAAAAGAAGCTGGAATGCTTCGCAATGAAGTCCCGAGCAGAGAGGTTCTATTTCTTGAGTCCGGAATCCATAGATCTCTAGAAGCTCGATTAGATAATGACTCGAGCATGAAAGGCGCATTGTAGAATGTGACGATCCAGCTGTAGCGTAGTGACAAATACGATTGCTCTGACAGTTTGTCAATACAGATAATATTGACACAGCGACACTACCGACCGCCAGCGTATGTAAAGATACAAAGATGTTCCGGGATCGGAACTGTATTAAGGCATAAGAAAGATCAACATGGCGAAGCTCTTACGGGGAAAGTTTCAGCGCGAGCGTGCATCTTTATTCTAAGCAAACAAGCTCGCTGTAGTAGTTGCATCAATCTTACTGGAATCGCTGAGACAGATCATGAACATGTTGTGGAGATCCGACTGAGAGGAGCAGACTGTACCTGACTTCCATATGGCTGTCACCCCGAGAAATCGGCATTCCACGCGGGAGTCCCCGATTTCCGGTTTATTGTACCATCAAATCGGTCATCCTCTTGAAAGGTGATACGCGTTGTATCAGAGCCGGATTGAGCCTAGATTTTTAGAAATAGGCACCGTTAATGGTGAAAAGAATATCTTCCAGCTTGAATCGATGCCTACCTCTTTCAGATAAATTGAAAACATTGACGTTGATGATTTCGAAAGTGGCCGAAAAGAGAGAACGAGTTTTAGCAGTCACATTGATCAAGAACGAAAAGAAATAACGATCTTCGAGACGGACAAATCCAGGCATGTTGACAGACGACTCGGTTGACATTACACGGGAAGATTGAGAGCGCAGTTGTAGCTTGACGAAATTGAGCGGGAAATGCCCCTCCATCAACATACGAGGGAAAATTTTTCGCGACATATACTGCGGGGATTCAAGCTCCAATAACTGTCCAGGGCAGAAACCAAAAGCATGATTATGGATTCGATGTATTGACAGGAGGGGATTTTCGTAAGAGCGAAATCGGTCGGAGCCCGGGGCGTCAGAATCCACACAACGGTAAAATGGCTTCAGCCTAAAGTCGGAAATTTCGGAAATCCATCACGGTATACTTGTACCGGCTCTTTTTGCAAAATTTTCCGTGATAAGAAAGGAATAGGATCAGTGACGGTGATGAGTGATAACACTAGCACGGAAAAGTCCCCGGAGCCCATTGAAATCCGAAGAAACGAATGGGGGAAACGACGTTGAAGTATATGTAGGTCTCTTATTTTCTGCCCTTAGTTGATGCCTTTATAATAAATGATCATCAAAAAACGTCGTGACTCCACCGTCACGTTCGTTCAGTTGCCTCCAGACTCAAAGCATTTTTCCAACCGCTTGATGTTGCGTTCTTTAAAACTGGAGTTGGAGAACTGTGCTGATTCAGTGGGACCTTAAGCATCAAGGCACCTCGAGAGTATCGTTGTGTATTGGTGCTCCTCGGTGGGGGAGACGAACAGAAATTTTGAAGGGGCAGTGCGCTGTCGACCCACTCCTTGGGTACGCGTATGCCGATGGCTTCACTATGTGGCAAAGGAAACATGATCTCGGAGTACGACTGCCGAAACGATGGGACGCGATAAAGAATGTTGCGAACTCAATATTTGAATCCACATCAAGTTTGAATTCACAATTAGGTCGGACGCCTCGTTTTTCAATTTCGAGTATCCAGACTTCTGAAAGCCTGCTCACTCAGCTCGCCTGGCGGCCGAAGCGACAAGCACGGTTTCAGACTCAAACTTGGCGGGCCGATCCTCTCCTTTTCTCTCTCGTCCCGCTGATGTCATTCTCCGCATTCGAAGCGCGTATCCATAAGCATTCACAGCGACAAGCTACGGTGACAAGAAATTCAACGCCATGGCAATCGGTCATGAGGTGTGTAATTTGCCTTGAGTCCGATTACTAGTATATGAGTGAGGCATTTCAATAGCAACGTGGCTTCAGGACCTCCGATCCGGAAGCTCCGGAAACTCGTTCTCTCGTTTTTTCGTGACATAGACTCTCGATGTTTTCTGTGTAGTAAGCGGTACATGGTACTTTGCTGAACCAGTCCCTAGGCGGCAAAACCAAACTCTAAACATAATTATCCCTAGGATGAGGACCCCCGAGAAGTCGTCACTGAGCTGTGTAAAAAGTTCTATAAGCTAGGGTGGGTCACAGGAACCGGTGGTGGAGTTTCAGTGAAAAAAGGGTGAGAGCTTCACATTATTCCGTCTGAATATATGACAACAGAGTGATATTATGTAGGTGATATGGAATGATTTTAAAATCAGTGAACGCTTTCTTACATGTGCTGCCACTCCTGAACACAGAGATTTGATATTCTTGGCTCCGTCAGGTGTCCAGAAAGAGCGGATCCAAACTTGCGAGGTCTTCATAGCTGACTTTCCAAACGGTACGAAGAAGGCTGTCGATGGATTCTGATTAAATTTTAGCCTGGAAAGTTAGTCTTCCCGAGATCGCCATAATCTCTCGTTTCCAGCCGGTGTTTTCCATTATCAGCCAGAGGGCTTGAAATGCACCGAATGCTATCCCTTGTTCATGAGCGCCTTCAAACTGCGCGGTGCGGGTGCCGTAATTCACAGTCACTCCCAGAATGCCTTTATGGCTACAATCATGTATCCTGGGAAGGAGTTCGTAGTCACACACATGGAAATGATCAAGGTGAGCTGAGTGGTCCTCTTCCGATGTTGCAAGTCACAATGAGATTATTTGGCGTTCACTTTTTCGTCTGGAGGGCTCTCGATGTTATCATATGATGAAGAGTTCGTGGATTCCCGTATTTCAAGAAAATTGGGAAAGAAGAACGTATACGAGCTGCTCCCAGTACAGGGAGAACTCGTACTAACGAGCCTAGCGGCTCCGCCAGAATCGTTTCGCGGTTTCGAGAACTCGTTACTCTCCGTCACTCTTTCAATGAGAGACCGGCAAAACTGAGATTCATTTTCTGTTCGTTCTGTCGTTTCGTTTTGACGAGCTTTAAGAATGTTCTTTTCATACAAAAAGTATTCCCCAGTTGACTCCGAAGCCCTTAGCCCGCTTGAAAAACATTTTTCGATTTCAGGGAATACGGAACCCTGTCGCGCAACGTGCGTACCGCTATGACGAACGGCTAGTGATACCGATCATCGAAAACACTTGTCATGAAAGAGATCTCACAGATTCGCTCACGAAAGCAATCAACGACTATCCAGAAACGTGCGCCGTCTTGGTCCGGAGACACGGGGTCTACATTTGGGGAGACTCTTGGCAGAAGGCAAAAACCCACGCTGAATGCCTCGACTACCTGTTCGAATTGGCGTGTAAGATGAAGACAGCCGGTTTGGATCCTACAGTCCCCGCTTAGTGGCCCGTCTTTCGAGTTTTGGAAGTTGAGTTTTCGAATAGCTACAATCTCCAACCCTCGAGAAGAGAATCCGTTGTTAGCATTCATCTGATCTGGCTGCGTGCTCATCTGAACTCTTCCTGTATAAATGGTCTACACCTTCTTTCCACGCAGTTCGTCGAACTCATCTATTGTTTTCATCAGCATTCGACTGGATATCGGATTGGAAGCATCGAATAAAAGCCAAATTTTTATGCAAGAATTACGATGTTTATTTATTTTCATGAGCACACACAATAGTCTTTATACAAAAAACCGAAACGCCGGCCGTACGCATCATAATTCGTATCCGAGTTTGTCGCGGAGGTGGTACCACTCCATCTTCAAGCCGCTTTGTTACAGGTAAGCAAAGTGTGTCACATAATATGTCAACATCATGATCAACATCGTCGCTATTCCGTGCTCATCCGACCAACAACGCCTCAAGAGTGGACCCCTACACGCGATTACTATTCGCGTAGTTTTCGAAAGTCTTGAATTCTCAGAGTATTGGTTGATGAAATTTTCTACTTCGGTCGAATTGAATCGTCGAGTTCTGTCGTCATGAGGAACGACGGCCCACTTTTCGGTCTCTCTTCCTTTCGTGAAGAAGAAATAATGTACATCCCCTGATTAACTGACGCCCTTCACTCAAACGCGCAAACACACACGCACATAGTCTGTGTGGCAATGAAGCCGGTCCAATGCTGTGAGCTTCAATCTGCTGAGGGTGAAGAGGCGGCCAGAGGGGGCAACTCATTGGATTTCGGTTCGTCGGATCTTGTTTCATTCGTCGAATACAAATCTCGCATGCGAACTTGTTCTTGATCTCAGAGTTGGTACAATTTTCGAGTTGGTGAATTTACTTTAATGTAACTCCAGGTTCTTCTTCCTCTCGCGTATCGACAGATGGACGACCCAAGAATGTTCGAGCGCCATACCGTACAGTTCGTGAGACTTTTCATCGATCCGTTTGCTGTTCTGTTGTTTCATGTTCCATTTCTCATCATCGTCATCATTGTCGTCGTAGTTTTTATCGCCTGGTTATTCCTTTCAGTCATCGTGATCATAATGTCGTCAAGTAATGTAAGGATTGATTATATTCATGCTTTATCGATAATATCGTCACTTTAAGTTTGGACCGTACGACGAGCAAAACTAAAGTTCCTTATACCTGATATTCATATGGTTCGTTTTCCTTGTTTTATCATATATCGTTTTCAGTATGAATAAATGAGAGCAAAAAAAAGTTATAAAGTTGTCGTCTCATCAAGTATTTCAAGAGATGGATAGATAGGTAGGTAGGTAGATAGACAGATACTCGTCAGTCATGAAGAGAATCAGCAATTCGCTCAAACAATCATTTCAATCAAGAGATTCCCATCGCCGCAGTGAACTTCATGTCGAATCAACGTCATCCTCGAAATAGGAACACGTTTTTTCCGAGCACTTTCGGGAGCCAAAGCACGCATTCATGTCTGATCTCTTCGTCCAACTTTCCAATCCCACAGCCGAGATAACTTCAGCCGAACGGTTTTTTCGCAGAATGGGCGAGTTTCAACGGAGTTTCTCGTGAGAACTTCCCTAGATTTGGCTCACGCACCGAATTCCTTCAGGTGATTTTCAAATGACATTCAAACTGGACGCGGGTTCGCGAACATTCGCTCTCGGACCTCATCAGATTCATTCAGTGTAAGATTCCATTCGGCCTAGTTCACAATACTCAGAGTGATAGAATTATGGATCGACGTACGATCAAATTGAGAGCTCGGACGGTTGACAAGCGAATCGCTTGGCAAGTTCACGTGCTGATTATCCGCAAGAGAATCGGGCGCTCGATAAAGTGAAGAACGGAGCTGCGGGCGCGGGTCTTTGGTTTCGAATTTTGCTCATTTTCGGTGGAAATCGGTGACACCGAAGTCAACCTCTCTACCGTATCCTGATTCGTCAAGTTCGTTCCGTCCGTGATATCTAGTATTTCATTTCAAAGGGGGCGAGGATTATAGAGAATAGAAGTAAGATGTTTTTCCTTGCTTTTAGGCCGCCAATCAGAGATGACAAGGCTGGAAGCACAGAACATACTCAGCCAATGCATGGGTTTGTTGGTGCTGCTGCCCCATGGCCATGTTGGAACGCTTACAGCGTTAAAGTCGAGTTCGTTTGCCGTCACTCGTCTTTGCTTTCCACTTTCAGCATTCACTGATCGTTGATGTTGTTTTTTTTCCGCAAGTTTCTTCTTCCTGCTCGTTGCTGCAGCTTTTGTTCTAATATTTGATGATTTCTGTTTTCTGGACAGCGACGTGTGACCGACTCGCTTACGCTCTCCCCGCAGACGTGTGAGTGAACGTGGCGTGAGGTTATTTAGCTGCTGCTTCGGAATTTATCAACCATCTGCTGCTCTCGTCGATCACCATCATTGATGAATCAATCCATTGTCTCCATCGTATTCATCATCATCATGATTCTCCTTCTTCGTATGCACTTCACTAACAAAGCTTCGCATTTAGCCCCTACACTAGGTATTTGCATAAAGTCTCTTCTCTTCTTGCATTCATTTTGTCGTTGTATTCATCTTGTCCTTTTCCTACCTACGTACGTAGTAATAATATGTAGTTGTTTAATGGTATGGAAAAATGCCAATGAAACCGTTTCCGCTCGGGCAGGGGCAGAGAAGGAACATGTCGGAGAGGGGGTTGCTTTCGACTCCAACCCGACGTGAAAGAAACGAGAAAGGATTAAAGTATGGAGTGAAATCGGAGGTCGAATCGAGCACAAGGAAATTACGCCGCAAAAATCGAATGCTCAATCAGAAGATTCACAACCACCTGCAACAGGTGGAACTGTGTCGGTTGACTGCCCGCTCGTTACCTCGAATGGTGCTCACAATGATCTCAATGGAGAACACATCGACGGTGGCCATAGCGATGTATTTGCGCATGGAGCAGTACATTTCTTGCTGCCGTTGATTTCACGATCAACCGAGAACATTCGAATGTTGATTTTTGCTTTTTTCCTCAATTTGCTTCACTGCCGTAGACGGCGAAAGGAAGTATCGTTCCGGGAACCAAGACAGGAAGGCTGTAGGAGCATAGTGAACATACTGTACACGATATCGCCACGTACTGTACACGGAAGCCCCTCTCAAATTTTCAAGATGTCTCTCCGCGATTCAATAGAATTACAGTTTGCCCCAGCCGGGTTCTTACCCGACGCCGAAGCGATTTGAACAACTCCGTCCGAAAAAACGGATTCCTGTCATGAGTCCAATCGAGATCTAATCGGTAGACTTTCTTTGATCGCACTTGGCATTTCCCGTGAAGAACACTTGAAGTGGTAGAAGTTGCTGCTGCTCGAAGTAGACGCGTTGACAAACGGATTCGACGTGAAGAGGTCAGAAGAATTTCGTCGATGACTCGATGTTGTGCCGGTGAGATGATGTTTGGAGTTGAGCTTGATCGCTTGTTCCCTTCCCTAGGGTGGCAGTTGCATTCCTGCGTAGATCCTCTGCCAATGTAACTTGCTTCATTGGTAGCTCTTTGAGTTAAAGTCTCGAAATCGCTCCCAAGGGTTTACCAGCTAAGCCGCCCACTGGGGGCCAGGGTCTCATAGCGGGTGCAACTGTAAAGCACAAAGAACGCTTACGTTAGACGCCTGAATACACGGAGCAAGGATCCGTGCGCGCCGAAAAGTGGCACCGATAGCGAACAGACTGAGCAAGCCATTCAAACATTCAAATACACACAATGTGGTTAATACAGAGGAACACTCAAGATCTCCACAGGCAAACGTCGGCGTGACCAGATCACATTTGCGACGATATACAACACATTCATATGAACGCCCGTTTTTCAAAACGAAAACACTTCAGCGAGAAGAGAGTCAAGCCTCGGTGTCGGAGATTGAACAAAGGTTTACACAGGAAGGACATTTGGATCGCTTCGGAAGTTTCAACTGACTGTACTCTTTTCAAAACAAGCTCAACTTTCAAGAACACACTTCGGTATGAGGAAATGCGCGAACAACTTGCCTGATCACCAACGGAAGGCGTGGACTGCCGTTCGTCTTCACTCGAGAGACATCTTGAAGTGTTTGTATCGACGGATTGAGATTGTCTTGACCTCGCCCAAATTGGCCCACACCGCAAACCTTGCATCGATATAAAATTACGAAACGAGATTCGCGCTTCGACGATTTCTGTTCTTGTCGACAGTTTCGCTCCTCCCGAGATCTCTGCCGCCTTCAACCGCTTCGCCCTCAGCGGTTGGAAGTTGACCAAATCGACAAAGGGCGGATTCAGTTTGGTGGTCTCTTGCCGCGAAGTGGTGGAACCGTGTCTTGACAGTGATCGTTCCTCGATCGGAACAAGCGATCGGTCAAATGCAGAGACGTTCTTTCAAAAGTTTCAAACAATCTGATGAAAAAACGCGCGTGTAATCAGAATCGATAGGAGGTGCGCTCCCAGTGAAGGTAAATTATTCTCATGAAGACCCACGAGCAACAATAGTTTTCTCTAAGATCCAATCAAAAATTTCTCGGCATCCCTTCCAAATCCCGTAGGTGAACGGTCGTCAAATATGATATTGAGTGACATTGATCAGCGACCGGGTGAAGAAACAGAGCCGGTCATAAAACCTCCAACGTCGGATCGCTCAGCCGATACCGAGGGAGGGACAATAAGCTAAAATCCACTCTTCACAACATTTGTGTTTGTACACCACAACACGCCTCATTCAATTTGGGGAGTTGTTCAATATGAGTCGGAACTTTCTCAGTCATGTACGAGTTTCTACGTATGAGTTAAGAAGTTCTCAACGAAGGAACTGTCCGGATTCCGGCTTCACTTCGTTGACATTCAACGGAACACTCGGCCGAAGCTTGCGACCGATTCAAAGAAGGAGAGCAGCCGTCGCACCTCAACACTCCCCTGATAGCGCACAAAGTGGATCAGATGGAGTAGCGATGCCCGATTACAAGATAAGTATTAAAGTAAGATTCAAAAGTTTGCAAGACGTGAATTGCGGAGGAGTCGAGCGTCAGACGCTTTGTCTGGATTCGATTTTCACGGCGTGGATCGCCGGTGATTCCGCTCGAAATACCCGTCGATCTCATCGAAGATCGCGTTGGGACCGACTTGGGCGAGATCTCTGACCTTCGTTCCCGTAGGAGCGTTTGAGTGAGGTTCCGACAACATAGTTGTAATATACAGAGATGATATTTATAAGAGGGCTTTTGTTCGCCGGAACTCTTCGACGAATACCGGTTCGCGCAGCCCTGACCACAGGGTGGCCGATAATGGCTGATGTGGGAGGGGAGCGAGGGAGGGAGGAAGGGAGGGAGGGAGGGGAGGACGCGCAACAGGATAGAAGGCGAGACATCAGCGTTTGTAGTTATCGTAGCTCCAGTGGGAGCGAAGCCAGCCCCGATTGACGCGCATTGAGTTTCCAAGCGAGCTTGAAATGCCTCCGAAAGGTGGCAAACCTCCCACAAGCGAGCCTTCGAATCAACTCGAAGGTTGGCCCTTGGCCTTAGAGATTTGATTCTGCTGTTGATGGATTTGGCTGTTTCCATTGTTAGACTTACGAACGCGGCCATCATTGCCTCTACCCCGACCACCATGCGACGTCGAATAATCGTAGTAATCGGGATAGTTATAATAATCATCGTAGAATTCGGCTCCGGGCCCGTAACCGTTGCCTCCATTGTAGCCACCGTAGCTGTAGAAATCTGTGGAGAACCACCCGATGTTAGTAGCAGGCAAAATCGAGCAACCGAAAACCGTCAAGTCAAGCAGAATTAGCAACAGGACTCCTTCAGCTAGGAAGAGTTCAGTGTGAAGATATGAAAGCGTTCTCCACTAGGAGTCGGGGAATTCGGTTTTTCTCCCTCTGTTGGCGAGTTTTCAGTTCAACTCACCTCCACCATATGGTCTGATTGGGAGCGGAGCCCTGCCTCGGGGACCGCCTCCGTTTCCGCCTCTGAGAATGTGTGCAGGCGGAAGCACATGCATTCTGTAATCGTTGCCGAACATGGCTCGTGAATGCAGCATTTGCATGATTCGACGTTCACGGTTGCGGAGGATTTCCTCGCGCTTCTTTTTGTCTGAAGGTGGTTTGGCCAAGGAGACTTCCATTGGAGCCCCACCAGCCTGCAACTGAAGGGAACGGAGCACGATCGATTAGAATTCCGCATTTGGCGAGGAAATGGAAACTGCGGTTTCATGTAGATAAAATGGACAGACATACCTCGCGGTTGTTGTTTTTCTCTAGCGCCCTCAACGCGTCTTCACGATCTTCGAAGTGAACGAACGCGTAGTCTCTGATTTTCTTCACTCGCTCAACTCTGCCGCCGAACTCCTCGAAAACCTCTTTGAGCTTTTCTTCGGTTACTTCTTGGGTCAGGTTGCGGACGTATAACACCTTCACCTTGGACATTGTTTCAGAGTCAGGCTCTTCCTGGGGATCAGCCCAATCAACGATGATGTCACACCCCCAAACCTTAATCCTCCCGGTGGATAAGCGACGTTTTGCTAAGGAGGCAGCTTTATGAGACTCGTATTCCAAGAAACAGAATCCGCGATTTTTCTTTTTGTCATCGGGTGACGTGTAGATGATAACATCAGTCAAACCCGGGGCGTGTTTGGTGAATTCCTCCAACAACTCGTCGCGTCCTCGGTTTTTGGGTATGTTACCGACGAACAGACGATGGTTGTTGATAGAAATAGTCACTCCGATGTGCTTGCCCTTCCTGATCTCATGGTTGTCAAACATGTTGACTGCCTCCTGTGCTCCCTGAAATCATCCAACAAAAAGAATATCGGTCAGATGGTCGTGGCAGGACTGCGATGAACATTGCGTTGCAGATTCCGGAAAACAGCGATAAATATCTGATGCGAGATCATTGAGAACCAACCTGTTTCTCGCAGAATGTGATGAAAGCGTATCCTCGGTTCAGCCCGGTGAGCGGATCCATCATCAGTCGCAGATCGTATATTTTTCCACACTTCTCAAAAAGAGGAATCAGTTCGTCTTCAAACATGTCCTTGGGGATCTTCCCAACGAACACTTCGCAACCAGCAGCTGGTGTCGGTCCATCGAAATCCGGTGGAGGACCTCCGTACTTTCTCTGTCCAGTAGTAACGTCGAGAGCATAGCCCGTCCGATCGAGAATCGCCTTGATTTTGTCTTGGTCAGGACCTTTGACTGCGTTCTCTGTTGTAACATTTGGCATTTTGCTCTTTTGCCGATAAGTTTTCATCACCCCACAGAGGAAAGCGGACTTGTTCGAGACGTGTTCAAGTGAAGAATCGAGAAACTGTTTCAGGACAGCGAGGGCACCATCTTGCGGAAACTCTTTCAATGCATCCAAAGCTCTTTCATCAAGATCGGAATAGGAAAGCTTCCCGGTTTTGAAAATGTCGTCGAGTTGAGTGGCCACAACCTGATGAAGTCCATGTCCAATCAGTTTTTGATAGTCAGGAGAGCGAGCGTCGTCGTCCTCGTTTAGAAAGTCTGTCACACCCGTCAGACTGTTCGCTTCTGCCATGCTGTGGATGATTAACATTTCAATTAGATTTCGTGTCGGACCAGTTCAGAAAAAACACTTGCCCAGTTCGCGTTCTAAGAGGGCCTGCCCGATCGATGGTTAGATCGAGAAATAGCGTTTGTAAACTTCTCTAAACTTGACGGGACTAAACTGGGAGTCCCTCATAGAAATCGTATTTTAGGAATTAAAATCTCTCAGACTTCGGCAGGAAGGAGCGATGTGTTTAGGATGAAACTGTCGTTGAATCGGTTCAAGTGCGGCAATCGAGAGGATCTGAGCCAAAGACACAAAAGGTTATGAACCAAATCTTTGCATTGCTCTCCGTTGCTTCTGACAATCGAACCGGTTTGGAGATGAGTCAAAGAGTCGCTGTGCCATGATTCACATCATCGGTGAGGTCTTCCCATATTCTCATCGCGCTCTCGCTCAGCAGAGCATCATGAACGGTTTACGGCAGTGCATAGGCACGTGCGACCCTCAGTTCCCGAAATATTACTGACAAAAGGACGCATGCACCGCTGCATTACCAGAAACCAACGTCTCTATCTATCTAACTAACTAGCCAGCCAGCCAACCAACCAACCGACACAGCCAACGACTGAGCGACCGACGCCGACAGCCATGACGCATCCGAGTAAAACTGCTTCACAGGACCTCTCATTTCAGTCTACTATCATTGTTAAAGTCCATTATTTGAGTTCATGATATAAGAGCGCGAAACATCAAGATCATCACAAAAGAGAATAACACACGACCCGCCTAAGGCAAGCCAGGCCTCGGTCTTGCCCACAGCAGTATAGCATCGAAGAATGGGATTCGCCGCTTGCGGACCCTACACTCAAAGACGCGCCATAGTGCGCCAGTGTGACAACAAAATGTCAAAAACTCACATCGAATTTCGAGTTTACCAAGCATTGGGACGGTAACATATGACCACATGGATGAGAAATATGAACAGTTTGGCGGGATCCGACAAATCTCAAAGCTTAGAGAGCTCTCCAAAATCAAAATAGGACACCATGTGATGGCCATGCCTGAACCGTTGCGGCGGAGCCGCTGTCCACAATGCCCGCCAACGGGTTCCACTCTATCATCTGGTAGAACGATATTCGAACCTGAATTCCAAATCGAAAATTCACACAAAAAGGAACTGAAACGCGAGTTTCGCGACCGTTCGAGATGTCAAGCACGTGGTCCGCACACCGTAGTGTTCCCGCCATCGCAAGTCAAGGGACGCTAGAGCCTTATCGGTAGGCGTGGTAAGCGATACATGTCGAGTTCCACATCATTTTGATCAGTTCAACAAACTAAGTCAAACTGAGTCGGTGATTCCGACGACACAATTAATTGAAAATTTGTTTTGCGTCTTCGATCAGCGGTCCGCCATAGGCCTCGTTTTGTGCGCATCTCTGGAACACATCGTCATTCGGCGGCGGCACTTTTACAAACCGTACAAAGTTGAGACTTTGCAATTTTGCGTGAAACACTTTTTCCACCACGAGCACTCACATTTAGAATTTTGGATGCAATACGAATTCCAATAAAAGAGACACACTGGTCCAATTCACTCTGGCTACTCGCTCTTAGCTTGCTAGGATCGTCGAATCACTCCGCTTCAACCAACCAAACAGAGCTGCGCGTCTATTTCCAATGACAGGCAATAAACTAGGGGTGGTCAAAGAAAATCATCAGTTGGATTGTGATAAAATATAGGATCATCGGAAGGTTATTCCAAACGAACATTCCATGAATGAGGTTAGGAGCTTGTGTTCCTCGAGAGATCTAGTTGGCCTCGACGAGGGAGCCGCATTGTTTTGCTTTGCTACCCATGAGTAGTCCGCCTAAGCGTAGTTATTGTGGCGATCGACTGGAATAAAAGTTGAAACTTTTCATGTGTAAGGTTTCAAGGAGGTTCGACCCAGCTCTAGGAGTCTCATTTTCGTGACTGCGCTCCAACAATTTCAAATTATCGCGAAAGCGTCTCTTCTGCTCGCGACATCCCCACAAAACTTCTCGGTTTTCCGGAGAGTTTCGGAAGTTTTCTTGCGTTCTGACGTTCATACCTTCTCGCGCTGGAATGGCCCTCGCCTTGAGAACATCAAGATGTCAATCAGTGCTAAATTGTTGCGTAAAAGCCAGTATTTTATTTGCAATCGAAAGTGAGCTCATTGATTGGTCAAGCCAGGTCACGTGATCACAATCAGCTGCTTTTCCTCCGAACTGCTGAGCTCAGAGACACCACATAGGCACGGCATTGACAGAACTGCCCCTTCACGTCATCACACTCAGAGTGGCTCGTGAGGTTTTTGGTGCAACAAGTGACATGTTTTTGCATTGAATCTACAAATACCTGGATTTTCTAGAGCCTGCGTCGAAATTATTCGGACTGAGAGCTAGAACTGGAGCACTTGAACCAGGCCATTCAGGTAAACAAAGAAATTTGGCAAGAGTTTCACGTTTAAGAGCCTCCAAGAGGGACAGAAAGATGTTTCTCTCATATGTCAGTTCGCACGAGTTCCTCAAGATAACTATTTTAAATGAAAAATTCCCCGATTCGCGACTGTTTCAGACTTCTCAGCTGAATTTTGCAACAATGTCTGGAAAATCAGTTTCAATGTTTCCGTCCTTTTCTAATGTTAGCTTTCGAATTTTCCTCCCTGTTTTAGAGATTCTTGATGTATGGATAAAATGTATATTTATAAGTTCAATCTGAGGCGGTTGAGAGAACGATCCGAAATGGTCCTGAGAAAGCCAAGAGAACTTGCAGAATTCTACTAGTGGTTCTTTAGGCGGAAATAACTGGTATCATTCGACAATTGTCCCCCGTGGCGGCGTAGCCTTCCTGCGGAGTAAAAATTCTCAACCGAAGCAGCTCTTGAGGTCAGAAAATACGTGATCTTCGTCCGAGTCGCGTCAGTCTTCGGCGGAGGGTTTTTCCTTAAAATTCGCAACCCATCATTTAGGTCCGCATCGATTTTGTCGGATCCGCTTGTATCCAATTCAACACAAAGCGAAGCGAACATAAGAGAAATCTCTTCTTCTCTGACGGCTCAAAGAAAATTCCATCGTGGAAACGAAATACTCGCAGATGTCAGATTAGATACGAGTCTTGATCCGATAAGGCCTCCAGTTGACGCACGAGATTTCGTGCATTGTTCCAGCCCGCATCCAAGTATAAACTCAGCATCCAAACGAGACCAGGAATCAATGCGTTGCCTATCTCGTCGTGTCTCTTCGACTGATCGAAATCGATTGATTCTGGTTAATATCCAGCGATTTCTGGAAACCCTCGCCAAAAATTCACTTGATCCGAAGCGCAAGCAGATCGTCACTCAGCCATCGGATTTCGAGATTCCGTGTTTTTTTCAGGCATGCGATGACTGTGTTTTCTAAGCTGACTTCTTCTTTGGATTACAATTGTTACGAAATCGCCCATCCATGGACAACCTCGTGCACACACGCGTGGTCGTATCTCTTCATCTCGAGCCTGTTGGAGTCGGGGAAAATCTACGCAGCTCTTTATCTGGTGAGGATCCTCCAACGACCATTGTTTTCTGATGACTTGATTTCAATGCCTTCTAGTGAAGGGTCGAACACACTTACTAACTCTGTTGACCTCTTCAATTTGCAGTTTTCTCAGCTTGTTCTGGCGCGGAAATATTCGTTAGATGCATTCCTGCAAACTTTGAAATCGGCGTCTAGGTCGACGATATTTCTCAGCTACAATGTATTTTTCTTCTTGTTCTTCATATGCATCATCAGGTGAGCCTTCGGTTATTCCACGATTGCGTGATCTTCCATTACGGGGTAAAATTTGTTGACTGGAATAAGAGTGCTTTCCGAATTACAGGAGAGCCACTCCACGTTTGTACCTGCAGCAGACCGTTTTTGCTTCCGGATTCCTATCATCTTTTTTGGCGATATTTATTGAGAAGCCAAATAGACGGAAGATGCTCTCGCTATACATGCTCAACATTGTGAGTCAATGATCTTTCTCCATGAATGTGCTGATATTTACTCATCTTGGATTCGGGGTCTATCTCCTCCTTGATTTTCAGTTCTCCGAAGTACTCTTCAACTTCTTGACGAGTCGGGGGCGGATACCTTCGATTCCGAACGGAGATGTCCTACTGTATGCCATCGGACTTGCCGGTCACACCTATTTGCTCAAGTAAGTTGCACTCTCGATTCGAACCTAAAAAAGTAGGAACCCTCGTAATAATCCGATGTCACCATAGGAACAAATTTCTTAGCACTACCTCAACTAACTTACAGCGATGTCAATGGAAACGATCCAATCTCAAAGGCCCTGAGGTTCCTCATCGGCAAACAGGAGTTTCACGCGGTGGCTCCGAAGAAGTGTCCTCACGGAAAGTCCTGTGCGCAGTACACCGTAGCAGGATTCGTTAAGCCATTTCTGATCGGCTATTTGGGTCGTTGCGCACTCTCAATACTCACCGGGAACCCTGTACAGCTGTTGAAGAATCCTAGTCGTTTGTTAGCCATCATTATGGATCAGAGGAACGCAAAACAAGGAGTCAGCTTGGGCGGTACGGTGGCAACATTCCGTCTGATCCAGTGCCTTCTCCGTAAACGCAACGTGGACGCCAAGGTATCCCGTGCAGCTGCAGGATTTGTCGCTGCTTGTTGGATGAAAGTTTCCAAAAATAGGAGTCTTTCACTTTACGTTTTCTGGAAGACTGTTGAGGTGAGAATCATGGAAACATAGCAAATTCGTGCTAATTCCGAGAAAAATTATTCAATCAGTTTCGGATCACGAAGAAAACCTATCTGTTGCAGACGTACTACCTCCTCGGGCTGTCAAAAGGAGTTTTGCCGAGTCTCCCTTTCAGTAGAGAGTTCATATATGCATTCAGTTGTGGTTTCATGCTGTTCAGTGGGGTGCTTGAACCTCATCATCTTCGAACCTCGTATCTGCAATTCTTGAACAACATCACTGGAGAAGCGTGAGTTCGCACTAGCGTCATAATCACAGAAGAATTCGGGTCCCGATGCAAACATGTATCCGTCGACCGTCAGTCGAGCTCTCTTCTCTCCATGTCTAATTCACCTATCTGACTTCAATGAACCTCTCCTTCAGGGTATCCAGAGTGAACCGTCACCCGGTAGCCGTGCTCGGATTCAATTCGACCAAGAGCTGGCCGAACTACTTCCCATATGACATAGATCTAACGAAAGTGTCGAGAAGCTTTCTTGAAATGGTCGTGGTTTGGAGTTGAGGACATCGCTCCTTCATTATCTGACTCTACTAAATCGACGAAAATGGCGTTTCCATCAGGAGGTCTAGATCGAGACACTCTACCTGGCTGTTGAGCTTAATGAGATTAAATTGAACATGTGATCTTGTGGATTTTTGTACGATGACGAATTTTCAATTTTAGTCTGTGACTTCAAAGTTATATTTTAATTAAACTAGAGCTTTTTTTGCATAAAACCTTCCAAATTCTCATTTTCCCGGGCTTATGCCGCTCCCTCTATGAATCGGACTCAACGTTCATGATCGGGTGCTGAACTTCGTACAGCGCGCTGAATTTCAGAGAAAGTCTCGAGAGAAGACCACAAAATGTAGAAATTGTGTCCCCTTGAACTTTTCATCTCGGATAGTTTTGGATGTCATATGACCGGTCGCTGAGACGCTCCTCGGTTCACTGCGGTCCGGATGATCTGTGCGCCAGCGCCGAATGTCATCTTCAATGCTTGTTGCAAATAATCATTCTCCACTGATTTGGTTTTCCCAGGAAGAACATGATTATCTGAAGATTCTATTCAAATTCGGAATGACCGCGAGATCACATGTACTCTGAACGTTCACTTTCATCGCTTCCGAAGCGATTCAAGCTTACGGGATATTACAATCCATTTCCGGAAGGGGACATTCATCGTGTTCGATACATCGTGATCAATAGAGCTTGGAGGTTTAGGCATTATTCATTAATCAGCCTCCATCAATCCATGGATAAATTGATCGGAAGTTGATTATTTCGATGATATTTGCCCAACAAAGTCATGGGCTGGAATAATCGGGCACTATTTCACTAAATATCCATCAATTCATGTTGATTGATGGAGGTTCAAAAATGAATAATGCCTGAACTTCCAAGCTCTAGTGATCAAGGAAAATGGGTTTGGCGAAATGGAAACTCGCGCCGTCGATCTTTTCTCAGATTGGACTCTTCTGCGATTATGAGGACGTCGACGATATTCCTCTCGTTGATCACCTTCGCTACCGCAAACGTTTATGGCACACGACCGAATCATACATCTGCATCCTTAATATCAACACAGTTCACGAGCCCGGGCTTGAATTCTCCAGCTCGGAAGTTCAACCTAGCGATGGCGCCCTCGAGCCTTAACTCACAACATTCATATTCTCACAATAACTGCTCTTTGCATCGGAGCGCAACATCCTGAAAGACGACCAAGTCCAACCGTCAACAATTTAAAGCAATGATATCTTGATCGAAAGCTCATTCCTTCCTCATCTCGAAGTCGCGAACGAGATACACTCTTGGACCACAACCGCATGTGTTGTTGATTCGGAGTTTTGCGAAGCGTAGAGGTCAAGGATGCGCCCAGTGGATCTTTCTTCGCGTGGTTGAGCTGATTGAGATATTTCGGAGCTGTGTAGAGCAGACTGGCAGTGGTTCCTACGCACAACTGACATGAGATCTACTTTTATAAACTAGGGAAGCTCTTCTTGGATCCCAGAGGGCGCTGCAGTCGATACGGCTTGATCCAGGTTAAACATTTCCTTGAATAACTTCCTCGGGATCTTCCCGAAAAATGCCTACAATAAGATATATGTATCTGGATTTTCCTCACGAGCGAATCCAAGTCAAACCCGCGAATCAATTGCAAGAATGGGTCTATGCTCGCAAATCCATTCAGTGAGCTTTCCCCTCACTGCAATGTTCTTTCTTTTCTTGCTCATTGTCAGATGCCTACAATGGGCGGGCTGATGAGGATTCGGATGACAGCTCTTCGAGAATCCGAGTGTTTTCTGGTCCCGCTTTCCGTACCACTTATAACTTCGTCAAATTATAAATTCGTTAGTGGAAAACTTCTGAGCCCGTCTACCGAAAACGCTCTCGTCACACATGAGATCTGAGGCCGAGACGTTCAACATAAAGAATCCACTCAGGGTGTCAGATATTCCAGGATCGGCTTTTCTGTGAATCCTTCGGAGACTTGACGTTGATGTAGTAGCGATTGTTCGGTCTCAAGAGCTCGACTATAGGATAAATTCGAAGCTGTCTTTCGATCGGATGGTGCCGGTCTTCAGAGTGCACAAACTGTAAATATGAGAGTGATTTGCGTTCTTGTTGTTCTCTGTGTCGTGGGAACTCTCGCTCACGACGATCTCAAATGCTTGGATCATTATCTCAAGGACTTCATTAAACACGACGCTGCTGAGCGTGTGCAGGAACTTCTGGATGAATACCGAGGGAAAACGCTTCGTTTCAATGACAAGATCAGAAGACAGTTCGAGCAAGCCGAAGTCGCCGTCCAGCATTGTTTTGAACATATCAACGACAGAGTCGATCCCGAGATG
The DNA here is from genome assembly GCA_021527715.1 of Neoseiulus cucumeris. Classification (NCBI taxonomy): domain Eukaryota; kingdom Metazoa; phylum Arthropoda; class Arachnida; order Mesostigmata; family Phytoseiidae; genus Neoseiulus; species Neoseiulus cucumeris. Next base: position 243,529 of record JAJSRV010000054.1, read on the forward strand.
GCAGTCGTCGGAAGACTAATGGAGAACGAATCCATCCGCCAGTTTCTCTCAGGCAAATTCATCGCCGTCGTGATGGAGGTTCGTCTATTGCTGAGATGTCATTCTCAAACTTTTGTACAATTTATTCAAGCATTCTCAGATTTGAATCGAAGGGTCTCCACAGATATTCGCTGACGACGAACTCCGCCAAGCTTGTCGAGAGCTGGGGAAAGCAAAGGAAATCCGAGAGAACGAAGATGCTCGATATTTGATGGGTATATTGGCGGATCGTATGGAAACCATCGGATCGAAGGGAGCTCAGATGATTCTGGAAAAGTGCGGATTGTGAGATCAGAGGAATCTCTCTCTCGAGGATCTTTGCATCGAAACCGCTGAATAAATACCGTCGAGTTAGGCTTCCGGTTCATTCAATAGCACCGTAGATTCAATGTCAAGTTGTGCGGTGATCATACGACCGGAGTCCGCACTTCGCCTGCGCCGTTGACTGACCGGAACCGCGTTTCCGCTGAGTGCATTCTGACCCTGGAATCAAGTCAGGCGAGTTTGTGATCACTCCTGCTCGTGACCCTCAAAAGGTTCAGAAACCCGATACGGGTGGTTACCGGAACTCTCATCGTGAATTATCGTTTGAAGATCGAGTATCGCGAATTATTCGCACGATATCGCAAATATGCTTGGTGTCAGCAGTTATCTGACAGAAAGCCAACTATATCGACCGAAAAGACTCTGTCACATCAGCCAATTAGAAATCTTGTCCGCCAATTGGTGAACCGAATGGCCCTCGAGTTTCTGGATCGGCTGATCGCGAGCGGCAAACGATTTTTGAATGGCATTCCCCGCTTTTCGGAGATATCGGAAGTCAAGGTTCAGCTCGAGGGCCGGAACACGGCTTCCGAAATAACTCCAGAATCGGCACGTGACCGTTAGGTGACGATGCCGAAATAACTTCGATTACAAGAATCGATCGTAGAAGCAACCATTGGTCGCGCGGATCGCATCGTTTGTTCGCAGGGCGAGCCTCGATACGACGACACCGTTTTTCTGTTATTCCTCTTGCTCCGAAATCACATTATGGTTACTTGGGGTGAGGGTCTCGTAATGCATACAGGGATCTGACCCCCGATTCCTCAGAAGAAAAATTGACAGCCCTTGACGATTCTCTTGGGCGAACGAAGGTAATCGCCAATGTAGCTCATGAAGCTGTAAGACTGGAATCAGAAGAACGCCCAGAGTAATGAACTCACAAGAACGCCCGAAGAGCAGTATGTCGTTAGACAGGTGGCTTGTGTCCGTGTTACTTGCAGCGGGGGCCCGGACTGAAAGAAAGAAAGAGCGTATTATGATTCTCGTTCCGCGCTCGCTTCATAGTTCTAGTTCAGTCAGTTAGTAGTTTAATGTAAGACTCACGATTCCTGTGCAAGCAACGGTTTGCCTCTGCGGGCAATAGACGCATTCACTCTGCAAGAGAAAGTTCCGAGCAGATGAGAAGACTGCGCGATCGGCATTCCACATTTATTGATTTCATTATCTCACTATCACGAATGATATAAACTGCAATTGGCTCTGGTCATCGGTGAATCAACTTTCAGCCGTGTGCCATCGAAATGCGTTTCACCATGCAGCTGTTCGGATGCCGACCGTGAACTTGGCCTTCCAACAAGAACTTCTGGGTCTGCCTTCCGGACGATATTTTCTGCTTCATCATTCACGTAGTTGTCGAATATCTACAAGGGGTCCCATCGTTGCGCAACTGTCAAATGGGTTCTCGTACCCGCTCTCTCGTTCTACCCCGTCGTTCTACGTCCGACGGTGCTCGACGTCAGAGAGGTAGCGTTCGCGTATCACGGTCGTGCGCGCCAAGACACTGTTGATCCCACTATCCCATTATCAGCCTTCGTTCGTTCGTTCGTTTCTGACGTAGTTACAGTGACGTAGGAAACTCTGTATTCATGAGTTGACTCCTTCGTTTTTTGTATTAACTTCAAAAACCGCGAGATATCTTTCTCTTTCGGTGGTTGGTTGTTTACGATCGATTTCTAGAAAATTCGTCCATTTCGGTTGCGTATCCTCAATCTCCAGGCCTTGAGATGGAGTCGATGTCTAGGATTAGGCCAGATTCCAGAGAGGGCGACATCACGAAAACAGTTGGAGACTTGACCGACGAACAATATTTTTCGATTCGACTCCAGGCAACGTGTGCTTGAAAAAAAAACATTGGTGGTGGTCATCACAATATTCACTCATGATGATGACGATAATATTGCCCGCGTCATAGGAGAGAATTCATTAACACTTGAGTTTTCAACCAACTAATTGATTACAGTTGATAATTCGCTTCTTCCTCTCATCGATCGAGTACAGAATAACCGCGAAGCCCACGAACCGTTGTACGTGCATGGGCGACATGCTGCCTCGTTGAGTTTCTGAATAGTTACTGATTACATAAGCGCTTGTAGCTATATTTGATGCGTTTCCGTGATCGGCTTGATCGCTTCGGGATATGATCTGATAGTTCAAAGGAAAGATTGTATTCCGTTGGAATCGCCGAAGAAAGTGAACGTTCTTCCGGAGTCACGATTCCGGTGATTCCCAAATTTTGATTTTCTGTGAGCGTCAAGTATCCAGACGACCCGCCTTGAACATCCGAACTTTCGAGGGTCAAGGGTTCTGCCACTCTGGATTTTTGCTTCGCGACGATCAGACACGGGTCGCTAGTTTTCCGTGTTTCTCCCGGTTGAATCCGCACACGAGAGCTTTGCATAAGTGCGGAAATTCGAACCTGAGCTTGGTGTTCTATTCTAGAATAAATATTTGGGGGCAGAACTGATGAATTGTTCTGTGCAGGTTCAAATTCCAAGATTCACTTCCCTGTTTGAATCTATCAGACTAAAGTAGTTTCTCTCCATGCGCGTGATTCCATAGATCCATCGAAACTCAAAATCTTATCCCCAGACTTCGAAATCAAGAGAACCATAAGCAATCGTTGTGAGCTACTTGAGGGGAAGTATAAGAGGCTAGGTAACCGTAGTGACACTCTGTCGCATAAAGAATTCCTCACTTGTCAACCAATTAATAAAGAGAATCGTTCAAATGTATTTCCTAACAGCACAGATTTCTTTCCGTCAACGAATGTGCGAAATCAGGTACTGCGAAAGGACAAAAGAGAAAGTTGGAGCCAGAATTCATGAACACTTACAGCTTGCGTTGAATCCACGGCTTCGTAATTCAAACAAACGTAGTAAACAACCTGCAAATAATTGATTGATATTCAGCTGATGATTTCACGATAACGACTTCAGTGTTGAATTTAGTTTTGATGCTTCCACCATCCTCCTCAAGAAACACTAATTTCACAAAAATTCGTAATCTCCGCACAACGAGAACATAACTGATCTCGATGATTAGTTTGAATTTTCGTCGAAATTTTTCGGTCCCATGGGATGCCCCCAAGTTCAGTCTACCCTCGAGTAAGAAGCTCGCGCTCACGACGAATTCACTCGGAGAAATATTCCCTTGACTCCCGCTTTTCATCACTGATCGTATTCCGGCGGGAAGAATTTTCCCGGAAGAAATCGAGACTCACGTTCCGTTGGCGCGCGGTGTTCCGCTGTCTGAATAGGAAGCTTTCTGTCCGCCAGACCAGTCCGAAAATGACGAATGCGGCCAGGAGCATCGTGGAAGTTGCTGTCGGGAAAAAGTTCGGATTTGACATCGCAATTCATCGGAGGCGGCTTTCGAACAAGCTAAGCCGCTCTCATCGCCCCAAGATCGTCTGATCATTTAGGAGCGTGTCAAGAGCGCAATGTCAGATGGAAACAAACATTCATTCTAGGATCGAGGTCGCGCGTTTGTCGCTGATGACGAGCATTTCATTGTTGATGGGTTTCATCAGTCCTTCAATAGAGATCGTTCGAACTTCAAGCTGTTGCAACAGCTCGGTCCCTGAAGTGGCTTTCTGAGAGTGCCTTTTCATGGAGGTACTGAGTTTGGGGGAACTTCTCAAACGGAAAAAGCCTTCCAGACTCCGGAAATCTCATTAGACGCTGAATAATTCTGCGAATAAATGAAATTAGACTTCTGAGTCATTAGAGCTTTCGTCGAGCCTGGAACGCTTACGATCAATCTCAGTCTTCCTGTTTAAGAAAAGTTTGCTCCACCGCTCCGCTTGGAAACCGAAGCCGAGATTTGTTCCACTTGGCAGCGGGTCGTCACAAAGCACCTCGATGGGTAACGAAGCTGGTGGAACCCATTTGTCCAGTGGCACCAGTTCACAAAACACTTGTCGAATGACCGATTACAATTGCCTCTACACGGAACCTTCGAGAAACGACGGATTGGAGAAATGCACACAAACTCCAAGTGTTTGAGCCCCGGGCGTCACCGGATCAATCGCGGAGTGGACGAATTCGATTCGAGAGCATTCTGATTGAGGGAGTGAATCCGTTGCGACGGTGAGAAAAATTCCAAAAACAAAACGGACACTCACTGAGTCACTTCACCGCGGTGTCAACCGACGAAGCTGGTGAACCTTCCTCCGATAGTGGCCAACACTAATGCGGTCAGGCGAGATCGGATCCCGACTTGTCGGACACTCGGAACGAAGAATTACATCAAATTTCCACATGCTCTACTGAGGGTGCAGCGCTTCATGGAGCCGGTCATTGATGTTATTTTTTCCAGGATTCAAAGCCACCTTCGCGTTCGAATTAACCACGCTCTTGTTGTGCGTCCTCGTCACCGGCAGAACATTCACTCCATTCATCAGAACACCATGGAACTGATTTTCCAATACCTGAATCGCTCTTTGTAGCTTCCAATGACTCAGTCGAATGTTTGCGAACTTTATCGCGAAACTCATAGATGATTCGTCTCAGTAACCGTGAAAAGGACATTTTTCGTGTTGAAAGTGCGTTCGCAACGATAATAATTAGTGCTTCGAACAACTAGCGTGTTGATGCGTCCACAGTTCTTTACGCCTGTTTTCTTGGAGACTTCGTTGGCCCTTCTGGGAACTTGTTACGATGAGCTTTCCGCGAGAGAACTCGACGTCAGCGAAGGCTCTTCTTTCGATCGGAGCAGGTAATTGAGAAAACTGGATTTCATTTAGCTTCTGAGAACAGGAATCAGGATGAAGCGAATTTGTCTACGGAAGAGATCGATGTCTGTGCCATCCGCGGCACCCTCCACTGGAAACGGGACAGCTTTGCTTCACTATTTGCCCTGTTTGCTCAGATTCTGCCACTTGTCGAAGCGGTTAACAAAAGAAGATATTGAGGCAGCAAAGCGAGTCCAAGGCCGGACGAGACTTGAGCAAAAACCAAATAAATCCTTCTTTCGATGTCGGTCATCGTGACATCGATTTGTCCCACTTCGACATGATGCATTGAATCATCTGATTGCCGCACGAATCTCGTTACGATTGCATGAACTTCAGAAACAGAAAAGCGATCCCCGCAGACAACCGCCCCTTGATTTGTTTCTGTGAGAAGGTGCCATTCACCTCAGAGCGAGGACTGTCTGAACTTTTAGAAAACGAACTTTGATGCTAACAGAGACCATCTGCTGAGTTCTAGTCGCGATAAGTTTTCCGGAACGAGTCTTCTCAGACTCCTGGGGTGGAAATCTCGAACGTTGGGCATGCATTCGAAGCTCGGAAGATGTCTCCCAAGGTTGTTTGGAAAAGCGTTCCAAATCGATGGCTCAGGGCGTAACCAGCCGGATGAAACCGAGCTTGTTCTTCGGAAACGCTCGTTCAGAGATCTTCGACGCCCGAACACACGGGCGTCCCTGTCGTTAACACTTCGACAAACGACAAATTCTTCGTTTCAACAGTTCACTCAACGCACACCTGCTGACGCGAATTCCTCAGTCGATAGCGGCGTATTGTGTAGTGCGTCAAAGGCATCTTCGGTGGCACGTTCGCAATAGACGGTTACGTGTTCCGAAACGGAGTCGCGTCGGCCCGTTCATCGGAAAGAAAGCATCGGATTTTCTTCTGGGCAACGGCTTCTGGTCCGCTCACATGACTGAAATCACGTAGACCATCTGTGGGTGGATCGAAGCGGCAAAATCCTATTCAGCGCCTCCGAGTGGGCCGAAGAACGCACCCCCAGAACACCTTTACGGAACTGTAGGGCCACAAACTAGTCACGCGATTAATCGTCACGTCAGAATGCTTAAGAAAAGGTGCTCACTTTGGGGAAAAGAAAGATCCATTCACACACTGATGACCGATTCGCGGCCTCGAGACCGACACTGGAAAGTCTCTGGATTTTTTCTGCGAGGCTGATCTTGACCGACCGGATCCGGGGGCTTCAACAATAGCGCCGACCTCGGAAGCGATCTCCGACTCGATCCAGAATCGCGGAATCGGCTCCATCGAATTTCACTTTTTCTTCCGCACGTTTTCTAAATTGAGATCGAGTGGAACGATCTGTTTGAACTCCATCCTCCGTCTATCGTTCGATCGAAGAGTTGGGGGTACAACGCCAGAAACCGAATAATTCACGGTGACTTTAGATTTCAGCGATAACGAACGCTATCGCATCGACGAGAAGCGATTGCAGCTCTTTAAGTGATCTGTCGTGAGAATTGATTTTGACAAACTCCATAAGTCGGTTCGCTGCAGTATTTCAAGTAGATCTTCTTTAAGAGGAGGTATTTCTCCAAAACTCTCAGAGAAGGAATGAAGCTGAAACGCGCGCGCGGTGGGTGAACATTTAGAAATCAGAGGAAGCTCGTGGTGCACCACTATCCGTTATCAGTACTCGACTGTGATGATCCTCAATTTTGCGTTGATCAGCGATGAGTACATTTGGAACTTGTTTCTCGTCGTCCGGTAGGGATGACGGTTCAGAGAGTAGCAATCATCGACGGGGGCTCTTCCGGCATCACAGCTGTGGAGGCGCGCATCGAGGAGGGTCTAGCGATCTGCAGGAGGGCGGTCTGCTTCGAAAGAACAACTGAGATCGGCGAATTCCGATGAAAACAGGGGTTCTGTCAAGAAGAGTAGTTTCATCAATACATCTAAGGAGATATCGGTCGTCAGCCGAGATTAGGAGAGGACTCTTCTAAATGCGATTGGCCTGACGTCAAATTCGTAAACGTCGCGAAACGCTGGGCCTTGACAGCTTCCGGGCCGGTCACGCAAGTTGACGCTTGCAGTAACTTCCCACCAACAGCAGACTTCCCGAACTCCACGCGAAATTCAAAGGTTATCTTCGAATCTCAATGAATATGAAGTGCGTTCGCACGCCAAACTCGGACACGAGGTTCATTCAAGAGGTGTCAGTGAGTTTTTCAGCAAGTCGGTGGACACTGAGGGTCAGACGTTCAGGGACCACACGGCAGAGCGAAAACGTTCATGATGGTGGCCATATTCGTGAACGATCGAGAGAACGACGCATTTAAGTTCCAAGACTAGGATTCAAACTCCAGCTCCACTGACACGGTCATCACTGCTACCTCGGGTTTCGAAATTTCTTCGATAGGAGTGATTCGAGGGCGCGCTCGTAAACACTCATGAATGCAAGAAGGCCTCAACCTTCGAAGATCGCCAAGTCCGCGTTGTCGGAGTTGGCAGTTCCAACGAAGATGCGGCCGTGGAGCTGAGCTCAGTAGCGGACCAGGTGAGACTGGATGTCTTTCTGTCCGTCTGTGTCGCTCCTTAACATCTTGCCAAGAAAACTCTTTTTGTGAGCACGCACTACCAGAAACTGTGAAATTCGAGAATACGGTTCTGGACTGCGATCATGGCGAATCGCGAATGACTGTTGCAAAACGCGTCTTAATCGTAGTCGCAGAATTGCCAGCCGGCGCGGCGCTACTAGCAGCCGATCGCCTTGATGGCTTGTTTCACTCATGACGAGCAGATTCTATCGTGCGCAGTAAACAGTGGAGCCCGTGCTCCATGAGACTCCGTTTCGTCAAGTCGTCTCAATCAAGTATCGTTGCAAAATTCATCGCAAAGAGAGGACAACCGGAAAGCCCTTTCTCGAAACTGGATCTTGGGTTTTAGTGAGGAGCTATGTATCCACCGGGTGCCGACGTCGGGTCATCCGACACCTGGTGTTCCCGCCACCTTTCCCAGTGTCATAATGACGAGCATGATGTCCTCCACGCCCTCACGGCTTTGTTCGAAGACTCCGGAACTTGACCCACATTGAAAGCGCGGCGCTGGGTGAAGGTCCAGGGTTCGTACACGGTCAGGGTCCATGAAGTCTTTTTCTGGCGTCTTCCATTGATCTTCATGGAGCTATTTTTAGCCGCGCGCTTAGAAGACTGGAAATAGCTCCATTTTTGAGTTACCAAATCAGGAGTCGGCAGATAGTTAGATCTCTGAAATGCATCGATGTCGGTGTTTTGCATCGCTGTCTTCCCAAACCTCGTAAAAACCCCAACGACTTTTGATGGAATCGTAGCTTCATCTGTCAGGTCGCGGAGGATCATGGATCGTGCGACGAATCGCGGATACCCAAAGAGCTAATGATCTGCGAGTTCTGACCAAATGGGAACAACTTCCTGTCCCGAACCCTGGCGTACAGCTCTTCTTGCTGGATCTTCGAGCGCTGCGCTGACCACCGCTTCGACCATGAACTTTACAACATGCAGGTAGAGCTCGCCCAAAATTTTCTTCTCACGATATGGAAAGGATGAGAAGAGCATTCGATGTCGATGTTGCACTCAAGCTAAAGCTATGTGGCTGTTACAGAACTTTCGGACAGCACACACTTTTTGGTCTTCCGTCCCGCATTCTTAGCGGTACTGTTAAGGTCAAGGGTGACATCGAACAATTCACGGAGCAAGGGATCGTCTTCGGCGGAAACTCCCATGGACGACTTTGTTTGGGTAAAGAATCTAGTTTTCGTTCTTTGACGTCGAGGCGTCAAGATTTTGTTGAAAGTTTCCCGACGACAGCGCTGGATGTTTCACCATCGTCGAGATTTCCTGACGCTAATCGTGATCGCTCTCGTTTCGGTTAATCTCGCGCGAGGATAACAAGATCGATTCAAACGAGATGATCTCCACCCCTCGAATATCCAACCCTGGCGTCCATCGGCATTCTTCAACATCAGAAGCCTCTAATGCCTCTGACTGAGTGAGTGAACTCGAATACCGATGGGTGGCGCGTGCTCTCAGCCGCGAGTCAGGACATGTTTGTCGACATTGAATTACATAAGAGGAGTGTCCGAGCAAGATTCTCAGACACGCCACGCTACACTGTTGAGGTTGACTGACTCCCTTACATGGATAATATGGACGACCTGCTCGCTGTGAAGCCGAATCTGCTGAAACTCTTCCTCGCGAATCTAACACTGAGGGCCGAACTGACCTTCGGTCCTTCGTTCCTTTATCAATATCGCATCGACGGGCCTGGCAAATGGTCAGAAGCACGGAACCTCGAAGCGGAAGAACGGGTCCGAGTGACGCTACAGAGCAAAAACAGAAGCGTCAAAGTCGGACGGACTGAGAACGGTGTTACGCAACTGCTGAAGACTGTTATTGCATTTCTGTTTGTTGCGTTCGCTGTCTCGTTCGCACTCCGGCGTTGAGCTCCAATGAGCCACGAGCATCTGCAGAAGTTCAGATTCGAATTGACGCGTGTCTTAGGATAAAGACTCATCAGAAAATAGACGCGTCTACCTAGAGACAATGAGCGGCGCTCGAGTTGATGGATGGATGGATGGATGAATGTACCTGTAAAGCTCCAATTCACCAGTTTAGAATCGGATTCTTAGAAACATTACGGTCGGGTCGGTCCGCGGCTGCTGTGCCTGAATTTGATGACGAACTCAATAAAACTCAAGGTCTGAGTGTTTATCTCGGTGGCATCGACTCGTCTTTGGTATAACTCCTCAGTATTATCAAAGAAGCGATTTAAAAGAACAAAATCTTGGCGCGGTTGCCGTCGCTTCGATAGAAACTTCACTCCAGTTGCTATTTATGTATCTTCATCGGTATAATGAGCTCATTGAGCCAAGAACTGCGTCATCATCGTTGAATGCCTCATCAACGTCAGCGCTCGGAGTAACTCTCGACATAACGTAGTTGTTCAGTCTTTTCCGCATCTTGTAATCAATGACAAAGCGTTAAATTGTCATGCGCAGAAGACTTCCTAATTCCGCCCGCACAGTCAGGAGTCAGAGGAGACTGTTCAGAAAATCCGATCCGTTCCATGCTAAACTATCATCAATAGCTAACCCGCGCCGAAAGCAACCACAAACATGACGCGCGTTGATCTAGCCGCGATTCAGCCAGGTTAGTGGGTAAGAAAAGCCGGCCGGGGCCGGAACTTGAAGCCGTAACACCGAGATTGTCGATCGGGCGTTCTGCGAGGGTTGCGCCGCGATTCCAAAGGCGAGCGGGGAAAGGAGGCTCATATAAGAGCTACGCGGCGCAGTCCGGTCAAACTGAGGGAGCCGATTACGGCCGTGAGCTATTGATGTTGTGCTGATCTTCTTTAATACAGACATACGACACTTGGAGACTTGCTTTTTTGAGGATACAGATCAACTTTCGAGTCATCTTAAGGTGAGTTTGAGAGTTTTTCAAAATGAGCGTTGAGTCCCTGACGACTCACTTTTGCTGTGCTTTTTGTGTCGAATGGATAGTGAATCCAGGCCATGACTGGTTGCCCTCCCGCTGATTGCATCGCTTGGTGTATTCTGTCACAACATTTACAAGGCTGAGAATCAACGTACGGACTCGAAAAATGAATGTTATTGTCTGATAGAATTCAATTGTGAGTCACGTCATTCAGAAATATCGCGAGCCTCTGCTCCTTCTCGGTGATTTCGAGGTCACCTAAACGATCATCCGCGAATCCGATTTCCTATTTGTGAGAAAAAGCGGGCAACGGAAACAGGGCAGAATTGTTTTCGAGATTTCCAAGGAAAGATCGATTCCGTACTCATGCCGGATCGAAATATCTCAGCTGGTCTAATCCTCTCGGCTGTGTTTAATCAGTGTGAATTAAGGACTGTGTTGTCTCAGGCACCGAACGCAAACTAGAGACGACGCTCCATTCGCAAAGTATTTGCTGCTTGCCCCGATTCTCTGGGCCGGCAGAAGTTGTGCTGGTGAAGAAATTCCGATTCTGGGTGACCCAAAACGGGGCCCGGTCGTTGGCATCGAAAAGCCGAAGACTTCAAGCGAGACGCTCACGTCTCCCGTTCCACAATACGAAAAGAAGTTTTTTCTCCGATTGACCTAACGGTACGGCAGAATCGCGGAAGCGTTTCCCTTTTCTTCATACGCTGTGGATCCGCTGGAAACTTCCTCATTGAAATCGTGGAGAAAGTTTTCCGGCGGAACGGGTTCCTCTTCCCTTTCACCTGGAAGTGCCGTGTGTTTGTGTGTGTGTTTTTATCTGTATAGTACGCTCCGCCTGGAATCATCCGCGTATCCAAGGGCATTTTGAAGCCGGTTTGACCCAGTGCGACCCGGAATTAATCTTTGCGAATGGGACAGAAGTGGGTTATTTTCTGCGGACGTGACAGCCGACCGAGTTCAGATAACCCAGAAAATCACGATAACTCAAATGAGTTTCGTGGAATCGAGGCGAGAAACACCATGTTGACATCGACAACACTTGAGGAGTTTTCCGGAGAAGGATGAAGATCACTGAGGAATCGCATGCCGACCGGAAAGCGCTCAAGGATTTCTTTAGAAACTTCGGGAGATGTTTCAAAAGTTCTGAAATGTCTTCAGTGGTCGTTCCGTGAGAACGATGCGAAAATCGCGGGGAGTTTCCAGTACACATTTACAGTAGAAATTGTAAAGCAATGCTTCGTTTCCAGCCATGCCAGCTCCGAAAGTGGCCATCCTAGGCGGTGGAGCGTCTGGGATGACGGCCGTGAAAGCCTGTGTCGAGGAAGGTCTGGATGTCGTTTGCTTTGAGCGCACATCCGACATTGGAGGGCTGTGGAGATACAGCGATGAGCCCGAAGAGTCGAGAGGAGGCGTTATGAAGAGCACCATCATAAATTCATCGAAAGAAATTTCTGCATTCAGGTGAGTTCTTTATAAGTGTAAGATTCCCCTGCCATTTGTTTTCGTGATTCATGAATGGATCAAAGCTGCCGAGCGCAGCGAGGTCAAAGCTCGAACACATTTACCGTGCATCAATCACGATAGCGGTTTTGATCGCCGAGATTCCTTCTCCACCTTGCTGACAATCAGCTGTAATTGTGTTCTGAGAGGGCGCTATCTGATAGAGATGGTGGGAATGAGTATCACCTATCTACAATACAATATATCAATCGGGAGCGACCAAAACAAACACTGGAGGAAGTTATCACTTGTGCGCAGAAATGTCGAGGTACTATCGAGAATGGAGTATTTGCTCTTTTTGGAATCGTTAACTCCATCGATGTTTCGAACCATTATAAACTGGATCCACTACTACCTCTATAACGGAGCAGCCTCACTATAGATTGGCGTCATCTAAATTTATTACGGAGAACTTTTCCGAACTGGACGCGGAATCGCCATCTACGTATCGATTGGGTGAAATTTCAGCTTGGTGTGATTACATCCAGAACGTTTGCCTCTCTCATTGTAAAACCTCTCCACTAATTGCACTCGGTGGAAGACTCGGTTTCGGCTTTCTGTGCTCGATTCCGATTCTTCACGACATTTAGTGGCCTCAATCACTTCCGTATTACACAATCCACCAGAAACCAATAAGCAATGCAATCACATCAAGTTGCACTGCGCGCAGTTCCACGCCTACCGAGGCGATATGCTCAGGTTCAAAAACCTCTGGCTGAACCACCAACGATGGGATCTGGGGAATCTCATGCACAAAACCTGGAAACCATACTTTTCGCTTCTTTCCGACGCAACTGCAAGCTCCTCGGCATTAAATCAAACACTCAACGCTGACTTGAGCATGAGTGACATCGCGCGGAAAGATTTATGACAACGCGAAAGCACGTTGCGAAGGTCTCCATATTTTGTTCTTGCATCCGAAGAACTCACGGAATACATTCATGATTTAGACGTCGCTCAATGAAAGCATCATTCCCTCGTCTTTTCCTCACTTCGTCAGCGAATCGTTGTTCTCCGCCGTCGTTGTCAAGTCTCTGACTTTGTGATGAAACCCGGGAATCCTGCCAATGGTTATCGTATAGTTTTCCACTGCGCTTGGCATCTTTATACGAAGTTAGAACAATGTATCCAAAAGTTTCTTTTCAATTAAAGCGACTTCCCACCTCCGACCGAATTCCCGAACTTCATGCACAACTCCAAAATGATTCAATACTTGGACATGTACGCCGAAAAATACGGAATGCGAAACTACATCAAGCTCCGTCACGAGGTTCTGTCAGTGAAACCGACCGATGACTACGCTGAGAGCCACCGTTGGGAAGTCAAGGTCAAGAATCTGGATGATGGAGAAATCTCTGAAGATGTCTACGATGGCATCATGGTCTGCACTGGTGCGTGAATTGTGATCGAAGATCGTAATTTCCTCCGATAAGTGATTTATCGCTTTCTCTAACTCTTCGAACCCTACTCACCCACTCGTCGCCTACATTTATCAGTTTCCGCGTCTGAGTTTGGGTTCTGTTGCAGGACACCACACATTCCCTCTGTTGCCAAAGTTCCCCGACCAAGAAAAGTTCAAGGGACGCATCATTCACACACACGACTACCGCCGCCCGGCAGGCTTCGAAAATCGTCAGGTCTGTGTCGTCGGCGTAGGAAATTCTGGCGGCGACGCAGCCGTTGAACTGAGCGCCATTGCCGATCAGGTTCGTACATTTCTGTTCTCTTCACTTCACTCAGTGAAGTTCCCCCGACAAATATCTGGGATCCTCACTTCCCCCTGTGATTGAGCAGTGTCCCCAGCAACGTGGCCAGAAAACATCGGGGCTGATGTATCTAATGGGACCTGATGATGGGAGTACAGAAAGCGTTCGTTAGACGAACGAGATAAATCAGAAACGAAATTCTGTACGCATTGCAAATATTTGTCCTTGACAACGAATGGCATGCTTGTGCCAAGGTGCTGAACATTGAAACACGTGGTGCAAGATATTATACGGTGCATCCGCTCAAGATCGTTCACTTTCACGAAGCGATGAACACGATCCAGTCATCCTTTTGGTATCAGTCTTCATTACTCGTGTTCCGAGGTCACGAAAGATCTCCGGGTGAATCTCACCGTGGCGCGGATCTTCAGACGAGCCCTAAACCCGATCGCTGGAAAACACAGAATTCTTTTTTCCTCCACAAAGTTCTCGCATCGCGGCGATTGCTGCCTCAAACAATGGCTCGTTTGATCCTTTGAGTCCATGAGCTCTAATCAAATCAGGAATTGCCTGCGATAAAATGACGGAAGTCTGTGTATTGTTTTTGCCTGTCTCGATCCAAAAACCAGATCCACATCTCGTGATTATGAGTTTTTTCCGAATGAACTGCTTTCTTTGTGGAGTTCGGACCCGATCTGTGGACGAGAGTTTTCCCTAACGAAAACCATATCTGTCAATCAGGTCTACCTGTCCACTCGGCGTGGAGCATGGGTCATTCACCGGGTCGGCAAACATGGAAGACCCTTCGATATCAGCGTAATGACACGTTTGGGGAACATTTTCTTCTCCATGCTGCCGTACAAGCTCCTGTGCTGGATCTGCGAACAGAAAATTCAAACTCGCTTCGATCACGAGGTTTACAACTTGAAACCCACTCACAGGTGAGTGTTCACGAACCAGCTGATCAAACCTCTAGAGAGCCACCTGCTTCTCCGATCATTGATCACAATCTCTCTCTCTCTGATTCCTTCGCAGAATTTTTGCTCAACACGTGATGGTCAACGATGCGCTCCCAAATCGCATCCTCAGTGGCACTATCATTGTCAAAGGCAACATCAAACGCTTCACCGAGGAGGGCATTGTTTTCGAGGGAGAAACCAGATCCACTCCTATGGATGACGTAATCTTGGCCACCGGTTACAAAATCAGCTTCCCCTTCTTTGACGAAAACGTTAGTTCTCACGACTTTTTCCTCAAGACTGAACGAAGAAGAAAGGACAACGATGGCCATTTGGAAGGGTATAATTTCATTCATTCTAAAATCTCTTCCAGCTCGTCTCTTGTCAAGATAACAAGATCGACCTCTACAAGATGGTTTTCGATCCCAACCACCCCACTCTCGCATTCATCGGCATGGCTCAACCCATTGGACCATTGATGCCAATCTCTGAGATTCAGTCACGATGGGTCGCTCGAATTTTCGCAGGAAAGCAAACTCTGCCTTCAAAGAACGTCATGAACAGGAGCATTGAAGTTTACAAAAAGAATGTGAGAAGTCGATACTTTGAGGGACCTCGCAACACAATCGAAGTCGACTGGATGCCCTATATGGACGAGATGGCCGACGAGCTTGGAGTCAGACCGAACATGTTCAAATTGTTCATCTCGGACCCAACCCTCTGGTCTACTCTGATGTTCGGGCCTCTCCTCCCATATCAATACCGTCTCGAAGGTCCGGGTAGATGGCCGAAGGCACGCGAAGCTCTTCTGACCGCCGAAGAACGAATTGTCGGCGCTCTGCAAACAAGAAAAGTGCCGATCGCTAAAGGCAAACGCGGTCACTGGGTCGTCGAAGGAATCAAGATGTTACTTCGTGCATTATTTTCTTTGATATTCCTCGTCATCATGGCATTCACGATGATGGTCTAGGTTCGCGGCGTGTAGACCTAACTGCACACAAAGGATCCTCCATTAGACGTCGAATCTAATGTGGCCTTCTCTTATTGTATATATTATCAGCGAGATGAGATTCTGTTTGTGACATCTATGGGCGATTATTAGATACGGTACCGTATTGATCCGAATACCACGTTTAGCCGTATCGCACACCAATAAACATGACGAATGAAATACACTATAGATCGATGGCGCTCCTTTCGACCCCAATCCGATGCTTACGATTTCCCACGAAGTTCAGCAACATCTCTGACTCAACTTCATCTTAATCCGGTGTACAGCTGTAAGCAGAAAAAGATTTCAACCGAGCCCCGTGCAGTGGGAGGATTGTGTTTCTTATGAAATTTGTTTCAAAATGAGTGCGTAATAGATTTCCTCCGAAGAATTTGATTTCGTGAGACCGGAATGCGTTGATAAATCAATGGGTAAATAGAGAATCTTCGAGATCAGTTTCGAAATGCCCATCTCACCCTTATCCATTCCGGGAACGTGAGCTGCCGTTCGAAAGTCAGAGTAGAGGAGGAGTTCTCGCTATGAAAGGGAATCGCCGAAAAACTCCACCGTTTCTCGCCTTCCCTCAAAATAAATATTCAGTCCGGCCAAAGCAAACGAAATGGATTATCCGGTCGGTAATCATGAGAACTACGAGATCGTCTCTCTCGATACTCTAATCGCGTCGCATTTGTGATACTATACAGTTTATAACTCGGGAATCGAGTGCTCTCCGAGTGTCGTTTGAGAAATATACTTTGATAAACCGTAGTAGTATACGAATGAATCGGTGTGGAGTAAACGATCCGGTTGTGATGAAAGAAACTCATGGTTCGAGACGGGTGCCATGATTCCAATAAGACAACACACAATTTCGAGCGCGGGCCAGGTGCCACAGATGTAGGAAAAGTTTGGAAAGACGTCGTGGATTTTTCATTCGTGAAGGCTCAGCTTAGCGCTTGACTCGGTGACTCTGCTCTGATCGGTTTTTAGATCCGACGCCTCAGTATTCGGGACGAGTGTCTCGAGTTTCGAACGCAGCGAATTCTCAGCCAGCTTATTCGATTTCGAACGATCAGTTAAAGCCGAAACCAATCCCGATGATCATTAGGGATCGATTGACCGGGGACGCCCCCATCTTTCGGCTTCCTTTTCTAGAAGGCCCACTGCCTCTGTAGGTGCCCGCCGCTTCTATCAAAGGCCATGTTTCTTAGAAGGCTCGATGCAAACAACTATGACCGTTTCACGACTGCATCTATAAGCAAACGGGTCCGTCTTCCGTTGAGCTAAGCTAGCAGAGCGGTCAGGGAAGACTCTCAGAGCAACGCCAAGATCGGCGCGAGCCCGGTTCCGGGTTTCAACGACCCCGATGAGCGCTTTGTCTACTCGAAATGCGAGGACGTTGAAACAATACGAAGGAATGCGTTATACCAACATTATTATCGCCCGCGAGCTGGCCGACTGCCCTGTCCTCTGGCTCTAGATTCAAAATTGCTGACAGATATGAAGCCGAGTAGAATTGTTCTGTTATATCACATCGGGATGTCCCGCGGCTCTGGACCTCTTCTCAAAATAGATTCAATATGCGAAAGCGACGTGGTTGGGGATACCCGGCTTCTCTTCGAACCTTCCAAGGCGAGGCCGGGCTAATATGGATGAATTGAATCATTCAGGCCCCGAGTTTGTCCTGATCTAGAAGGAATCTAAGAGTTTTTTTTACTCTCCATGAACGGGCTGGGAACAAGCTCTTCGAGCTGTAACGAAAAGTCGGAACAGTCTTGTATAAAGAATTGCAACTTTGTTTTATTGTTCGATGTTGTGATCGGTTTTTCCTGTTTCCGGTGACATGTTGTTGTTGAAATATGGAAAGAATCGGTGCTGTATTTTTTTCTCTCAAGCTCTCCTTCGACGCCTGGTCGTGATGATGGAATCAAACTTCTTAGAAGCACTTCCTGTGGACGATGGCGGGTCCAGACTCATCGTATTCTTCCTTGGAAATCCACATCTGCTGGAAGGTAGACAGGGAAGCAAGGATAGATCCACCGATCCAGACGGAGTATTTCCTCTCAGGGGGAGCGATGATCTTGATCTTCATGGTCGAGGGGGCGAGCGAGGTGATTTCCTTCTGCATACGGTCAGCAATACCGGGGTACATGGTGGTTCCACCGGACAGGACAGTGTTGGCGTACAGATCCTTACGGATATCGATGTCGCACTTCATGATCGAGTTGAAGCAGGTCTCGTGGATACCGCAGGATTCCATTCCGATGAAGGAAGGCTGGAAAAGAGACTCAGGACAACGGAAACGCTCGTTACCGATGGTGATGACCTGTCCGTCGGGAAGTTCGTACGACTTCTCAAGGGAGGAGGAAGAGGCAGCGGTGGCCATCTCCTGTTCGAAGTCCAGGGCAACATAGCACAACTTCTCCTTGATGTCACGAACGATTTCACGTTCAGCGGTGGTGACGAAAGAGTAACCACGCTCGGTGAGAATCTTCATCAGGTAGTCAGTGAGATCCCGACCGGCAAGATCGAGACGAAGGATAGCGTGAGGAAGAGCGTAACCTTCATAGATGGGGACGGTGTGGGAGACACCATCTCCGGAGTCGAGAACGATACCGGTGGTACGACCAGAGGCGTACAGAGAGAGCACGGCCTGGATGGCGACGTACATGGCGGGGGTGTTGAAGGTCTCGAACATGATCTGGGTCATCTTTTCACGATTGGCCTTGGGGTTAAGAGGAGGCTCAGTGAGAAGAACGGGGTGCTCCTCGGGAGCGATACGGAGCTCATTGTAGAAGGTGTGGTGCCAGATCTTCTCCATGTCATCCCAGTTGGTAACGATACCGTGCTCAATGGGGTACTTGAGGGTGAGGATACCTCTCTTAGAATGGGCTTCATCACCGACGTACGAGTCCTTCTGACCCATACCGACCATCACACCCTGGTGACGGGGGCGACCCACGATCGAGGGAAAGACAGCTCGAGGAGCGTCATCTCCGGCGAATCCAGCCTTGCAGAGACCGGATCCGTTATCCACAACGAGGGCGGCTACGTCGTCGTCACACATGGTGCTATTACTGACCGATTGAAAACTCCGTACGGCACAAACGACTCTCCTGGGGCGAGTGGCGAATTCTGACCAGTGCTAGGCTTTAGTACCACGGAGAACAGCGCCACCACAGTGCCATACCTTACCATATTAAGGAGAGAAATCAGGACCCTTTCCAGAAGAACCTAGGGAGGCCTGCCTCCCTGCCTGCCTGCCTGCCTGCCTGCCTGCCGGCCGGCCTGCCAACCTGCCGGCAGGCCGGGTTGCCAACCAGCACGCTCGCCTGCCTCTCTGCCTGCTTGGCTCAGCCCTATTCAGCTTCGGGTCCGAGAGCTAGATCTGGCCGCTAGGTCCGGACCCTGCCTCGCTACCACCGCCACTACCTACCTACCTTTCTACCAACAAACCGAGCCACCTATCTATCTAGCCAGCCAGCCTGAGAACCGGCCTGCCTCGGCGCAGTCAATTGAACAGCCGAGCTCAGCTTCAGAACCCGCAGCCAGCAAAAGGAACCAAAGCGTTCTAACAGGTGCCCACGTGGTCACACTGCTGGGCCACGAATCTGAGTCTATCTACGTGTCTGCGAACCTGCCTGTTTGCCCGTTCGTCTGTTCGTCCTTCCACTTCCTGTTTCAATATCTCGACTGCTGCTTCAATCGATTCGGCCGACACTAGGGCTATTATGCCAATGTTCGCTGCAGCCAGTGAGATTCAGAGCGAGAGCCGTCTGTGGCAGTGGGCCTAGTGCGGAAATCTTCATGACGCTTTCCTCATACACGGAGATTCGACGAACAAAGGTCCTACTTTGCTAACACACATTCCTCGCTGCGAGCACGAGAATCTAATGTTAAAATTCCGCGGCTTCGAATTGCATATGACCATAGAAAGGTTGACACTTCCCTCACAGTTCCTCATCAGCACTTTCTCCCCTGCTGGGTCAAAGGTTTTTTTCAATCGGATCTACCGGAATCGATCCTCCAGATTTCATTGCAACTCAATGATTTTCAGCATCCACAGGGAGTCATCTGTCGAAGGCTGTCAGAGGAAATCTGAATTGTGATGCATCACCGAAAAGCAGGGGTTTCGCATAGCGGTAACAAGTGCTTGGAAAGCAGATAGGATCTAGATCACTCGCTCAAGAGATCACTTGGCAAGCGGTGCCTCTGAATACTGTCCGAATATGGACAGGTTCCGATCGCATATATCGCTCTCCCGGCCTAGCGGACGAGCCCCGAGCGAGATTCGTAGAGAGTGCGCAATGATTTCTATGAGCATGTCGTTGATGAAAAATCTGTCTTCGGTTGACAGGATGTGTGCGGCGCGATCACCGATACGAACAAGCTTCCGAATTCTTCGCTATGGTGATGAGGCAGAGCCAAGGAGGAGGTGTTGACGAGTTTAATGTTCCCGATTCTTTTCGTCGAGCCGCGTCGCGACGTCGCCTTTCGGAATTCTCGCAGCAAGCCATTTTTATTGAAGTAGACTTTTGCTGGCTAGAAGCTCTTGGGAACCCTAGGGAAGGTCGCGATTTGCGTACACAGACGAGGGAAGTCCAAAACTTCGCCGTCGCTTCGAAGACTCTACCGTATTTGTAGTATGTTTCATCATTTGCCTCCAGGAAGGAGGAATACGACGGTTCCAGATGAGTAATCGTCGGAGTATGTCAAAAGGTGGATCGATTTTAGTGATCTGTTTCCTTTTTTCATGAAGTTGACCTCATTAGACGATACACATGAAAAAAGAACTGCAAAAGTTTGACGATAGTTCCGGTCTATCCTTACGTATTTTATTGTCGTGAAATTCTTCGAAGACAGTGACAGTTAACATGTCTCCGCTAGGAAGACGAATTGCTCTTTCGCAAGATGACATGCACCGCTAGCGGTACCGGCGCGGCGCCATGGTTGTTGAAGGTTCGGGTCGTCGGAAATTAGAACTCACTTAAGGTTTTAAATGCCCTCAGCCATCATTTTTCATCGAGACAATTGCAAAACTATTGCTGAAAACTCCAAAACGAATCGCTGTGAAAGAAATCTCTGTTGCTTCTCATTACCACTCGATGATTCAGCTTATTTCTACCATTTTTGGTTCGTCGCAATCGAGACCCGTACCAGAACCATTGAAATTTCGCGAAAAATCTACGGTTTCTGTCGCTTGTTGGTGAGTTCTGTGAATTCTCAATCGCGACTGTTCCATACCAAATTGGGTACGACTCGAGTGTAGCTGTTCGTATCACTGTTTCGTTCCACCCGCTTTCCTACGGAAATCCGCTGTGCCGAATTGTGTCGAAGAGTCGGATGATTGAGATCGGATTTGGCTCTTTACAACGAAAGAACTCCCGTAACCACGACTTTTTCAATTTCACATCATCTGCGACTCCACAACGTACTTCAAAAGATCGCTGGAGGCCGGCGCAGATGATCGGCCTCAGACCGGCGCGCGGATTCGTTAAGCAGAGAGCACGTCAGTGTCGCTCCCTCAAATTGGAATTCCAGGATCGCTGCATGATTCGAATGGTGGCGACATATCTTCAAAACGAGATAATTTCAGAGGCCGCCTGAGTTCTAACGCGGAAAGGATATCCCCATTTGTAGGCGTTTAGCCAAACTCGTTCGGCCGCAGTAAAAGCGCATCCATCACAGTGTCGCAGGAGTCTTCAACTCACCATTCAACACCGAACGCGTTACTCTGACTTTGAGCGATCATCATTTACTCTAATAACCCAGCGAAGAGTTTTAGGAAGCCGTTATACTTGTCAGGGTCTCTGAGAGCGTTACGGTGCTGTTCAATGAAGGCGATCTGAATGAGATCGCGGGCACTCCTCGCCGGTAATACGGTTAAGTATGTACATGTAGTCGTGGAAACACCATACATGCGTCTACATCGAACTGTCTGAGCGAGAAAAGGGGATGAATTCGCACCATTAGAACGAAGAAAAGGTGAATCGCTTTGGCGGACTTCTGGAATTCCACTTGGAAGAGTGGAAGTGGAGCGAAGATTCTTGCGTCATCGTATGGTCGAGAAGACGGGCGGAGCTACTGCACACATACAGTAAAAAGTACGGGGCCGGAAGACGTTGGCACCTAGAGTCATAGTTTAGCGTCAAAGGGCTCCGACTTCGGGTCGTAAGCGGATGCCACTGTTGGCACGGTTACCTCATCGAAGCTACTTTAACAATATGGGATTTGTCAAATATTTGTCTAGCTGACTGTCTTCGCCCGTTCTCAGCCGGGCTGCCCCGCAGAAGTCGCTTAGGAAAGCGTACTGCGACTCGACATTCATCTTGCACCGGAAAGACTCCACATCGCTCCTCAATCTCATCTAGAGATGATTTCCGAAGAGAACCAGCTCATCACGAGAAGTTCTTTCCATCCGCACTGATCGTCCAGCAAATTGAGGGCCTGGGATCGTTTTCGCATCAACAAACCAAACGGTCACGTCTCGGAATAATAAAACGAGCTCATCAATATTGGAAAAAAGTACAAATTCGATCGGTTCTTCCGAGAGAGCTCCCTCAAAACTTGAAGCGACATAGGTCGGCTGTCCCAAGAGTCAGACAACTCTTGGACTCTGAATTGCGAGGATCGAAGCGTTCACCCTCTCAGAAGTTTTCGGTGGCAGACAGACACCACCCACTTGAGGTGTCACTTTCACTTCTCTTTAAAAGCGGATTGACTCCTTGAACGACGAACACAATTCACGTTGAGATGGCGCGGATAGGAAGGCGAAAGTGTTGGTGTCTTGTGGTGGTGACCCTCGGCATTGCCGTGTCCTCCGTGAGGGCCGCAGAGTCTCTCAACCAGAGAGACGTCGATTCGGTCAGAAACAAGTTTGGTGCGTACCACAGGATTACAATGTGTTCTTCATCGCGATACGATCGCTGGTTATGCTCGATCTGGAAAGTGGGTCGAAAGCAGCCAAGAGCTTGACCGCAAAGAATCAAAACACCTAAGATGGTGATGAAGTTTCCTTGATTGACCCGATGCAGGCTGGTGAGAGCGTTTAGCACCTGAGCCCCGACTCGCACATTCGCTCGAACATGTTTGATCTCTGCGGGAGTCCGTTGTTGCCTTCGTTGTTCGTTGCAGATAGAGCGAATCATCGAGCTTAGAGTGAGCATTTCTTGGGATGAGATTCGAGTGTTTTGCATTTTGATCGGAAACCAAGTGTTTTTGTAGTCGATCCGCTACTGCCGACTACCGCCGTCATCTGACTACTATCAGGCGGCGATTTCGAATCGCAATGACCTAAAGGGGAGCATCCGAGAAATTCCGTTCCCGTCAGAGAGGAACAAAAGGAGACGGTTTCTCGGGCAGCCAAATCTCTCTGCAAGAAAAAGGGGGAAGCAGGGCTTTTCTAGTTCCAGATCATCGGTTTTGAAATGAGCATGAGAAGTGACTGAATCCATCGATTTTCCTTCTTCGCAGAACAATCCCGTAATGTAACGGTAGACGCCCACCTTCAGGTAGTTCCCACAGCATCACCTCGACCTACGCGATTCGATCCATTGCCGGTTATAACAACCGGCAACGGCAATGCTCTTCCTCCCCACAGCTTGACGCAAGCCAGGTATCTGATGATGAGGAGATGTTTCGCTATATAAGAATATACAATTATTGTGGTTCGGTTCAAACTGTTATGGATGCGGAAATATTTGTTATTTCTCAGTCAGAAGTCGGGCCGAAGAGATTACTACGTTGAAGGACAATGCGCTCACCCCACATCATACGGACAATGTATGGGCTTCATGACCTGCTGCCTAATGCATCGAATTCCTCCTCCTTGCCACGTAATGCAGCCGTGTGGAATGCTCATGAACTCGATGCCTTGCATAGACATGCCGCCAATGAGGCACTTGTTCCCAACGCCGTAAGTCCCGATTGAAAACGAAAGTTCTCGAGGAGGATACTCATACATCAGCGCACTAATTCTCGTCCATCCACAGAGGACACGTGGTTTTTCCGGAGGACAACAAACTTGAAATTCCACATCACTACAGAAACCAAGGACCTCCTTCGTATAACAACGTATACCCGCCGCGTCCAATGCAATATCCTCGTCCTGAACCACATCCTCGAGTCGCTCCCGAACCCTATCCTCGACCCGATCCTGAGCCCCATCCTCGTCCAGCTCCTGAACCCCAACCTCGTCCGGCTCCTGAGCCATATCCGAGGTCCGCTCCTGAGCCTTATCCTCATCCCGCCCCTGAACCTTATCCTCAGCCAGCTCCTGAGCCTTACCCTCGTCCCGCTCCTGAGCCCTACCCTCGTCCCGCTCCTGAGCCCTACCCTCGTCCCGCTCCTGAGCCCTATCCTCAACCAGCTCCAGAACCATTCCCCGAGCCGCATCCGCGACCTGCACCGGAGCCTTTCCCTGAACCTTTCCCTCGGCCTCATCCAAGGCCGTATCCCGAGCCTATGCCGAGACCGTACCCCCGACCTCACCCAAGACCGTATCCCCAGCCCATGCCGGAACCTTTCCCGGAGCCGGAACCTCAACCGGAACCAGAGCCCGAGCCAGAGCCGCGTCCGATCCCGATCCCAGGTAGGAAGATTCGTAATTTCATACCGAAACCCGAATCGATCCTTGAACGGGCGGGAGACGCCGTGATACTTTCTTATAAGCTGACATTCCTCTGAACTTGCAGACCCGAAAGCTCGCCTACCATCGTTCCAATGTCCTGTCCAATACGGAGACTTCCCAGACAATAGGGACTGTCGCCGATACTGGCAGTGTGTCGGTTATCAGGCTCGTATGAAGTTTTGCGAAGAAGGTGAACTTTTCGACCGCAATCACCTCTGCTGTCTCCCCGCTCATATGGTCACGCAGTGCTGACCTTCATTCCGTCCGAATGATGAGAGACAATGACAGCCACGACAAAGACTCTCCTCCAGCGGCAAACACTGCCTGGAGTACTGTTTCCCGTATTTATAGAAGTAGCTCTCATAGTTGAGGCGATAGGTTTTAACAGTTGTGATGTGGTCAGGGATTGTATTTCCGATAATCATCAGTTGTGTTTTCTGGGACGAAAAGTAGAAATCTGATGCCATGAATCGTACTTTTCCGCTCAATTCCGTATGCACCAACTTGACGGGGGAGCCTTCTCTGCTTCTCGCAAATCGTCATCTCTCATGAACAATCAATTCTGCGAGTTCATGTTCAGCAGACGAACACATCGGCATTGTGTGTGGAATTTACTCGGGCCTGGAGCCCCTTCCAAGTGCTCAACCAATGTTATTCCTCGAGGATTTCTAACGCAGACTAACTGAACCGCGACGCAGTTATTGAAGCCGGAGTTAGCGATTGTTGACATTTTATTCAAGTTGAATAAATATAATATTTTGCCGATTATAAATGAAGTCAGCTCGAGCACAGCTCCTCAACTTGGGACTAGGGGGCCGTGCTCCTCCATTTCTATTTTGATAATATCGATTCTTGATAGAAGTTGCACATGTTGAAGATGTTTCACCGGCTGATACAAAATGAGCCCAGTGGCTCAGATGGGAGAAGGGACGTTGGCGAGGCCGCGATATGAAAGTCCTTAATTCCAAGTGCGCTGCTGACATATGGACTAGAAGAGTATCCGACCGAGTTCGACACAGAGCGGTGCGATGCTCCCAACGGGGTTTGGCTTGCAGACCTGTCGACTTTCTCACCATCCCACAGTGTTCAGGGCATCCTTGGCTCATGTCGTGGCGTTAAAACTCATTTAAAGCCCCATTCGTCGACGATTTAAATATCCGAAAACAGTGGGACACTGGAGCATGTCACAAAAACAACTGAAAACGGTTAGAAAGCCACCGGATGACAACCTGCGCGCTCTCTGGGATCAAAAGAGAAATTCTCCAAAGACACAGAAGGCTCCACTGCGAAATAGAATGCGGTGTAGGCTCGCGAAAAAAATGAGAGAAAGTGAGTCGGTCTCCTCGATGAAGCAGTCAAGTGAAAAACGAGGTAAGTACCGCCGAACAGAGCCGACGTCTTTTCTATGAAGTGCCCGATAGCACTTAAGCACGTTTCGCCGGAGGCCGAGGCTCCTCTTCTCGAGCAAAAACAAAACCGATCTCCCGTATGATTCGGAGTGATCTCTTAATTGGACGGCTGTCAGAGACCAGTCGATCATGAACTCTATTTTTGCTTTGCCTCGAAAAAGGAAGAAAGGCGTTCATTTATTCGACCGACTCCGGTTGTTGCTTGCACTGCCGCAGCAAAAGCGTTCCTTGGACGAAACTTTTAGGAATTGAGATTCATGCCGCGGGCGGCCATGCATAGTGGAAACATGGGGCAAGCTGCTGAGAGTTCGATCAAGTCGCGAGATTTGCATAGAATGTCATAAGGGCGCGAATCAATCGTCGTTCATCGTTTGAATAGTCTTGCTCTGACTAAATTACTGCTTCCCCGTGGAAATCAGAAGAACTTCCTGCGTCGTCCACGCTGAAGTGGAGAAACATTGTCGGAATCGATGACACATGAACATGTCTTGGTTCGATCTCGCGGAGAATGCTGAGGGCGGCGAGCTTCCATGGACTGGGCTTCGTCGACGCCCCTACTCATATTCTAGTGCTCGTTCCGCGTGCGAGTCCTCAACTAGTATCCACGCCAAGACCTGGAAGTACCGTGGTCGTCAATGGCTTTAGCTCAGCGACCGTGGAGAGAAAAAAGTTGCCGCGGATAGACACAGCATTTTCAATTTCTCCGATAAACAGTGCGCGTGCCAGAACCTATAAACTATTCGATCATAACTCCGCACTCACGGCCTTCACCTTGAAGGTTCAAGTCCAGGTGGCTTTTGGTTTGCTGACAACTTCTCTATTTCTCTCGGAATGATGATTTTTGTGATGAACTTCGAACTTGGCGATGGTGCAACTCATTGCGTTTGCATAACAAGGAATCTCCATATCGCATCACAAGAGAATCAAGACGTCCTCTTCACGAGAGAGCAGGTGAAGAATACCCAGCGGGGAGCATACTTTCATTGAGGAGCTATTTCGTGTCGCCACCTATCGAATGGTGGTTTGTGATTCCTGGTCAGCTCACACCGATGGCTCGTCGAAGCAAATCGAAGTTCCTGGCCTCAAGTTTATCATTCGGGAAGGATTTCCGCGGCGATTTTGAGATAGTTTCCTGTGTTAGTGGTAACCGATACGCGGCGGCAGTCGATGCATCATCCGCTGAAAATAAACTCGAAGCCGATCTGACCGAAGACTTCCAATCGAGAAGTTCTATTTTGGAACAATGAGTTGATAATATGATTCCGCAATTTTCGCATTGGTCTCGATCCCAGATTGCGACGAGAAATAACAACGATCTCCCGGAGGAGAGCTCATACGAAGGAATCTCGGGAGAGCGTTTTTTCTAGAGCTTGGAACGGCGAGAACAAAGAGCTTTCCGAACTAGAAACGCCGCGGAATTCCTCTTAGGGTTGCGTACTTGAAAACAGTTGACCTATAGCGCACCCGTGGTAGCGACTAAGAGCGCGTATTATTCTCGTGATGGATCCCAACGGAAGAACATTGTACGATTCCCTGTTGCCAATCATCTCTCTTTGGCAACAATTGTTTGCCAATTACGAGAATGCGAGGGAAGCTGTTCGTAATTGGGCCTTACCTTCGGCACTTCAAACGAGATTCGTTCAACCAACCAGGGATCGAGGCGGAGCCTGCTCCGACCAATGGCAGGCGGGCGAAGTTGTCCTCTGCGAGCTCCAGGCCTCACTGGAGTCTTCACGGGTGATTATTTGTTGATTGATTTCACTTTGAGGTGATTGCTCGGGCGACTGCAACAACGACGGGCCAGTGCTCTGACTCTCAACCAGCAGCAGTAACAGCGACAACATCAGTAGCAGCGGCCTAAGTGTTGGACCGGCATTGCCGATGGACCTCAAGGAGTCGAAGGAGGTGCTGCCCAGGAGCACCTTTCTCATCCGAGATATCCTTGCATCCCAAACTGAGCCCAAGCTCCAAAGTGTTGACTCAACTTCGACCGCTGACAAGGATGGTGAGTTACTTTTTGTGATAGCTGTGATAGAGCTCCTGACTTGCACACGCCATCCGCCGTAACTTTGTTGGTGAGCGCAAAGTGATAAGCTCTTCGATCACATTCGCGAGTTCGGGCATTCGCGGAGCGCGTTTATGGTGCGTGTCTCTTCATTCGTCGCATTTAGCGAGGGCGTTCGGTGTATTTGCGTGTTCCCCTGACTTCCGAAGGCTCGAGCTGTAGATCACGCGGTTCCGATCATTGGTCAGTGAAGACAAGGTACTTCACGAATCGAAATATTCCGCAAAACGAGAAAGTTTGTGGCCGCGATCAGCGTGTGGCAATATCACCAAGTTCGTGGATGCATAATTTGTCAGAATTGAAATTCAACAAGACCCTTCTACAACTTTCTACAGTATGTCACATGAACAAACTCTATGTTTGTCAGTGTTGAGTCCTGAATTGGCATCGTTCTTCGCAAGCACTTCGAACAATAATTCAAGTGTGCTGATCAAGGACGCGCGCACCCAAAGCTCGAGCTCCTCATCCGAATCAAAGCTCCTTTATGGTTTTGGTGACACTAGTGCCCGACATGCTGAATCCGAAAGCCGTGGATTGAATAGAAGATATTCCTTACATTGGCGGAAATCAGGGACCTTCGCTAGCTGGAAAGGTCTATCCGCTGCATATTTGATGTGCGGGCGTTCGAAGAACTTGGAGAATGTTTGAGGTATGAAAGAGCCTTTTCCCACGATTTTCATCGAGCTTGGACGTGAAAGTCGAGGTTTACGTTTCGCACGTCTCAAGATCACGATTCAACGGTGACGGAAGATGAAAACCGATTTCGCTGGAATGTGACTTCAAAAACCAAATTCAAAGTTCCTGGAAGCGGCAGCGCGAGCCTAGAACTTCTCGAGGTACGCGTGCGGACGCTCGTTTTCCGCGAATGAACTCGCAGGCATCTACACGGGTTCTCGGTTTTGAATTGTAGAGTTTCCGAAATACGGTTCCGAGTCTCGTCAAACATCGTTCCGTTCCTGATCTCTCTACCAACTTGAGGTTTTTCATAACGATAAAAGAAAACTCGTTTTCATTTCGATTCACCAAGTTTCGATTGGTATGAACCACCCGGTGACGTTAGCGGATGTCTTGAAGATTATAGTTTTGCTTGAGATGAAGGTGAAGTGGGTGAGGAATTTGCCACCTCCTTGAGGCGTTTTCTGTCGGGGAAGTAGCATCCTTGGTCGTCTACAAGCAGATTTAGATGGAAGATAGTGCTCCATACAGCTCGCAAGAAGAAGAAGATACATACGTCATCCTGTTACATTGAAACTCTTATAGGGTAAAAGTACCAGTTATGGAACACTTACCAGTTTTGGGACAGTAGGGAGCACGTACCAGTTATGGGACACTTTCTGTCCCAAAACTGGTTCACGTCTTCGATTTGTTCCAGTTAAGGGACACTTTTTGTCCCATAACTGGTACGTGTTTCCGAAAACTGGTACTAGGTCCATCAACTGATACCAGTTTTGGGACAGCTCCAGCTCCTTACCATTCGCGATGCGCTGGGAATTAAGACAATGGTCCCGAATCTTCGTTCTCGTGCGCTCAACGAACATCTCGTTTGTATTAATATCTCGGCTCCGCCATCAGTTTTAACATTCTCATGCTCGGTATCCAGCTCTGTTGCAGTAGTCGAATCTCGATGTCCCACATTTGACATCAATGTCTGCACCACTCTGTAGATTCTCGGCAGGTCTGCTTTCCACGTTGTAACATGATGGCTACCTTTCAACATCCAGGACACCGAGAATGAGAATGTTTTAACCGATGGCGGAGCCAAGATATTCCTACATACGAGCCTGTGCGTTTAGATGTTCGTTGAGCGCACAAAAACGAAGATTCGGAAACATTGTCTTAATTCCACGTGCATCGCGAATGGTAAGGAGCTGGAGCTGTCCCAAAACTGGTATCAGTTAATGGACCAAGTACCAGTTTTGGGACACGTACCAGTTATGGGACAAAAAGTGTCCCATAACTGGAACAAATCGAAGACGTGAACCAGTTTTGGGACAGAAAGTGTCCCATAACTGGTACGTGCTCCCTACTGTCCCATAACTGGTAAGTGTCCCATAACTGGTACTTTTACCCTACTCGAAAATCTCCCCTTGAGGTCGAACCAGGAGTGTGCGCCACGTCGCGAATCCGCCGGCGCGTCGGAACGCCGAGGTTGCACGATAACAAGGATTTTTTGTTAACATAACTGAGATCTTAAATAGAATTGTGTGGCGCCTTCTGACGCGGCTTTGCTTCACGCTTGTGGGAAACGAGAACTAAACGAAACCACAAGGGCGCACCACCACTTTTCGCCGCGCCGTGGAACGCCATGGCCGCCGTCGTCGCCGTTTGTTTTTTGCCCGCCGCCGGGAAAATTTGCGCAGCGCACAACTCTGTGTCGAACCATTCAAACTTGAACTTTCAAAATCATCGGAATCTACCTCAAATTCCAATTGACGAAATGGCTAATAGATCAGCGCATTCCTCAGTACGTCGACATCTTCTCGTGGCGGAGACCAGAACGGAGGTAGTCTGTCCGCACGTTCTTGCTTGAGGAGACTCCGATTCTCTTCGGATGTTGCCAACCGGAAGGGAGCCGTTGTTTCCTCGCAAGATTCGAACTCCAAGTGTCTCCTTGCTGCTTCGATGAGGTCTCATGTAGGACAGAGAACTGCTGACAGAAGAATGACAACAATAACTGAAAAACCATAAACATTTTTCGGGACTTGTCATCGCGAATCAGCGCCGTGGTCGCAGGGCTCGAGTACTCCATTCGTCAATTTTAGATGCAGCTTTGACCACGTGTTTCGACCGTGCAACAGATGATGGTGCTCGAGATCACTCACTTCGAAGCTCAAGTGGCAGAAAGGTTCGAGTCGCGGGCGCGTGTGGGTTTTGTGTGTGACGAGAGCGGAGTCAATCTTTAGGACTTCGAACAAGTCAAGCGAGCGCTCTAATTTGCGGGATGCTCAGATGTTCCATGGCTTCTCCACCGCACGATTCTCCGATGCTAGCAGAACGATGATTTTCCATGACTTGAGATTCGTTTCTCCCCCGTCAATCAGAATGTTGGAAGCTGATAACTGGCAGCGACTGCCTGCTCGTAGCTCTGGTTGTTAACATCATCGAGAGACGAAAGAAATCTCCGTAACAGTTTTAAGAGCACCTAAGTTGTTAGTTTGAAGCGCACGATTCAAACACAGCGCTCTTTCGTCACGACTGGGTCTTCACGAGTTCCTCTCTCTCTCTCTCTCTCGAGAGAGAGAGAGCTATTTCACTGTTGTTTTCTTTACTGAAGCGCATCGCCTACGCAAAAGTCGACAGTTTGACTGACACACGAAGCAAGGCATGCAAGAAGTAAACCAAGTCGGGTATGAGCCCATAGGATATGTAAGCGTTGGGTCCTTATGTCGTCGTTATCGTCAGCATAGGCAACAGAAAGCGAAAGAGACAGACACCCCACGGAGTTTGTAATTGGCCGACTGAGTTCACGAGTGCGGTGGCTTTAATGACAATCAATGAACAAGGAATGAGTCGAAAGAGCCTCGAGACTGAGTGTGTGTCGCCTCTCCGGCTTCAACTCCAACAAGAGAACAGGAGTGAGGGCGACCAGTTTATATGCAAATTGCAATTACGACAGGAAGTCACCTCGTGCAGCTCGTCAGCGGGAATTTAAATAAGCAAGGAGAGTTCCCTGCTTTCTGACGTCAAAACAAGCTACTCTGAGTTGAAAGAAATCCCCGATCTGGTCGATTGACGAAACTGAGAAAATCACTTGCTAGAGTCTGTTAGATGCCAAAAGCGTCACCAACACTCCCTCTCAACATGAATTCCAGTTATCCTGTCGGAGTCTGAGTCGGACATCGACGTCGGATGCGAAATCGAGAATGGACGCCAGTCGAAAGACAATTCAGCTCAGAAGAAACCACGACGGCGGAGGACGGCCTTCACTCAAGCACAGCTGGCCTACCTCGAAAGACGGTTTGATTATGCCGATTATTTTTTTCTGTAATGCCGATTTAAAATTGATTCACGCGCCACTTTTAGGAAGCGCGACCGCCGGTTAAAACCAAGCATAGATGAGATAGTGTCAGTGATGAGTCACTCTCAATGCATGTTGTCTCTCCCACATCCCCTCACCCACCAGGTTTCGATCCCAAAAGTACCTCAGCGTCGCGGACCGCGGTCAGGTCGCAGAAACTCTGAACTTGTCGGAAACCCAGGTCAAAACATGGTATCAAAACCGTCGGACCAAGTGGAAGCGTCAAACCAACATGAGATTGGAGCATTTGCGTCAAACAGATGGAGGAACCGCCGAAGATATCAGTTTAGACGGAGAAGTCGATGAGGACCGTCAAACACCATTGGACAGGCCGGTCAGTACAGATCGGTAACATGGTGATACCTAATTGAAACATTTGCTCGAATGTTTCGCTCCTAGGCTCCCCGCTCCAGAACAATAGTTCTTTCTTGAAAACCACAAGGTTTGAATCCACAATTTCGAAATCGCCGTGACAACTGTCAAGTCCTAATCCGGTTCTTCATTCCAGCTCTCTTTCCTCGGCAGTGATCAACGAGCGAACTCGCTTCTTCCGTCCCATCTGCAAAGTTGTTTTCTCCCTCAGAATCTGTTTACATCGGTTTACATGAGCGGACTCTTGCAAAACCATCTTCAACCAAAGGATAGGGAGATGATCTGAGGATCTCCGTGATTCGGAAAGACCGCGGATGGTTGAACGACGTTGTAAAAATTCGAACTCCCGCACCCACTAATCTGTCGTGATCGCGACACATCGAAGGAAGTCGCTAGTCAATCGTCTCCCGGTATTTTTCCCCGCGGTTTTCTTGTCATTGATCTCATTGTTAGTCAATAAACCATTGTCGCCTGTAGAATGCGAGAATCAGAATGTCTTAAGTTGCGGAAAGGGGTATGGGGCCGGAAACGTTTTTGACAAAACTCCGTCGTCTGCGTCGAAGGTTTCGTAGAAAGAAAAAAAAATATCCATGTCACTGTGGAGCGCTCTCCTCATGAGTATTTATTTACATTTATATATATATTTCGATATCGCGTTGCATCATAAGCAAATACGAACTGGCTGGTCCTATCGATGTTCATGCGGATCTCTACAGATGATGTCATGTACAAAACTGGATGAAATGACCAATACTGAGGCGGGAACTTTTGCGCAAGCCGCCATGAAACGTCAAAACCTATACATCGGTCTCTGGTGATCGAATCTTTTTACAGGCGAGCGCCGCAGCCTCCAGAAGCAGAAGACATTTGGCATGTAGTTAGATGTGTATTGCACGAGTCTCCGTAGTAGAAGACAGTAGAGCTGCTGCTTGCCCGCTTTGGCCACTGACGAGCTTGTTGCGAATTGTTCGAATAGATGTCTTTCAAGAGAAGGACACATCTCTCGGATATTTGGTAGACAGTTTGTACCAAGTGTACAGTTTCACAACCCTCTCACTGCACGAGGCAGTTTTTGTTCTGTGCACGTTGGGCTGCTACAGCCTTCTGTCTCGCTACGGCTAAAGTGTTACTTTGCACATAATTGATGCGTACGCCACCGAAATCACGGCGTTCTGGAAGTCGGTAGATTTCGGCTTCATCCTCGGTGCTCGAAGTTGAATCGGTGCTGTCGCAAGTCGAACAGCTGCTGTCGTCGCGGTCTCTTCGTGATTTCGACGAACTGCGACTTCGGTGGTGTGAGGATGACCCGCTTCGTGAACGGCCATTCGACGAACTCCTTGAGCTCTTTCGGGATCGCCTGTCCTTGGAAGATTCGCCGCTGTCGCAGCGGTCTTCCGATCGACTGCGATGCCTGGAGGAGCTATGCTTCTTGCTCGATGAAGAGGTCGTAGGAGACGCAACCGAAGACTTCTTATCCGGTCGATCGCTTTCGCCTTCGGAGTCCGAACTAGAGGACCTTCTGGAGTGTCTTCTACGGTGTTTGCGTGAAGTGTTCCTTGACGCGGACTTCTGCTCTTCATCTGAGTTAGGGTGGCCGAGACTAGGATCGAATCGCACTTTCGATTTCGATTCTCGTCGCATGGATCGCCTCTCCTCATGCTCGAAGTCGTTTTGCTGATGGACCTCTGCTCTGGTGGTGACCTGCCGCTGTAGAATCCCATTCGGAGGTCCGATCGACTTCAGGATGGGAGGACTTGGCAGTTGCTGTGGAGTCATCGGCGACTCAAGTTCCAGCGTGTCTGGCGGTTGAGCCGACGGTCTGTGGGGGTTCATCAAGGGCAGGGAGAAGTTTTGCCGCATTGATCCCGGGCCGGCGGATGCTGCTTGGAGACTTGTTCGATGGAGCTGCGAAATAACAAGAGGTTAGTGTTCTGCTTACTTGAACAACACTAACCGGGGACTTGGAAATATTCCGGGCAGTTCGTCTCGAACGAATTGTTCGTGTTCGATAAACTTACCGAAGGTCCGTTCTGGATTTCTTGCACGACCTCGACGAACACTTGATCGCTTCCAGCCAACAGATCTTTCAAGCAGATGTCGCTCATGTCTAGCGGCTCTCTTCGGCGCGTGGTCGGCGTCATCGATTGTGACGTCGACATCGACATATCGTGCTCCTCATGCATCATCTCTTCCTGCTTGCCATTCTTATACATGATACTGCGGACGCTCGGGACGTTGTCATAAGTTAGGTCTGCAGCTTGCTGAAACTCTTGTGGATTGCTGTAGATTTCTTGACTTTGGTTTAGTTGCATATGGGCGCCGTTGTGCATCTGCGAAGCGTTGATGTAGAGCTCTTGGGGCGCGGGATAGTTACTGTACAAATTACTGTCATTCAGGGCAGGACCACTACTGAAGTTCCTCGGCAACGTGCCACTCTGGTACTGCTCGGATGGACGTCGTTTAATCATGGCGTTGTTGTGCTCGACCTCTGGGAGAGCGTTCACGGATCCGCTGCGTTGAAGGTTCGCGTAATGCTCATTCAGCGAGCCCTCACGAGTCAACCTCGTCTTCTGTTTCGCTCCGAAGTTGACTTCTGGCAGCGTGAAATCAGCCATGTGCTTCCTCTGAGGCGAACCCATTGTGGTGCCGTGGTTTCCACCGTACACTGACTTGTATTTGGTCGGTGTTCCCGCCAGCGAGCTCGTGCCATCACGGGAGGGTCGTGGTAGACTGTTCGAGGACAGGTCTGTCAACGAGCGTCTCCCCAATCCTGGTGATCCCCCCTCTCGTCGTGGCAGAGTCGGCGACAGGGAACGATTGCCGTTCTGAGGACCGTTTCCGTTCTGAAGTCCAGCTACCGCCGGTTGTTGGGGTATCTGGAGTTCCCGTCGACCTTGCGCGGGGGAATTCCGAACGGCCGGAGATATCGAACCGCTGCTGACGTCGCCAAGAAGTCGCTGTGATTGAACACTCGGTGAATTCTTGCCGTTCGGCAGGGAAACGTCTCTCGGAATTCCAGGCGGTTGACGGACCATCGGCGAAAGACCATTTTGAGTCGGTAGCTGTTGCTGCTGAGGAACCTTATGCTGAGGGCTGTGGGCGATGTTGCTCTGAGATCCTCGCATATGGTTCGAAAGTCGGCCCATCGGTGGGGGGAGCCCATTCGAATTGTACGCTGCTACGTTGTACGGCGGAGGGCCCGGCCTTTGGACACCGTTTGCGGTCGAGGTCATCTGTTGTGATGCGAAACTCTTTTCTGACGACGTATTCGGTGAGAAGTTGGCCCCAAAGTTTCTGAGGAGTTCGCTGTGGTTCGACATGGGGGAATAGTTCCTATCCAGAGCGGGACGTGAATGCACGTTGTCGGAAGAACTGTTTGCCAAAGGAGAGAAGGCTCCTTGTTTCGATGAGAACATCGCATGAGACGGAACCATGGACATCGCCTCCTGATGAGGCGAATTCTGCTGCGATACCATCATTGCGTTCTCTGTGGAAGAGTTCTGACGAGCAGAATTCTTCACAGAGTTCGATCGTTGAGCTCGACTGCTTGAACTGCCTGCAATGGAAGAAGTGAAACATTCGTTTTAGGGATCATAAGCACACAGAGGACTAGGGAGAGGGGATTCATTCTTCTTAAATTTCCAAGCGGATAGTCTGCATGAGGGCGTACTTCGACTACACTCCAAAGAGCAGTAGATGAGGCCTTTCTTCGGCAGAAACGGTCTGCCCAGAAGGGATGTTCTACAGCTGGAGCATCTGAAGCACTGTTCGCTCGCGTGCCAATGTTGTCCTTCGTGAGACATTTGGCCCTGGTCGACACCGACGGGTTCTCCGCATGTGTCGCAAAACTCTAAAAAATCGAAGATTCCCGGTGGTTAAAAGCAGCTGACGAATTGCAGGTTTCCGAATGAATAATGAAATGAAAAAACACGAGGGCCGCAATGACGCGTTCGGACCCCCCGGTGACTTACCGGCGAAAATGGCGTCAAAACACGCGAGACAGAAAGGACGACTATCCCTCATTATATAGCGTTGACCGCCCAGTTGCTTGTCGCATTCATAGCAGCAGAAGTGTTTCATGTGCCACGCCAATCCTTCTGCTTCGGTGCATTCGTCGGCGAGAATGATCTCGTCACACGCACTACAACGAGGCTTCAAGCTTTCGGCGTGATGTCGACCGCAGAAAAGAGCTCCTTCCTTGAGGAAATAGATCAAGTCGACCAGGAGCTCTTTGCATACAGTGCACGTGAAACACGACGGGTGCCAGCCGATGTTGGGTCCTGCGCGTGAAGCGAACACGCACATGTCTCCCCCAGAGAGGTACTCGTTGCACTGGAAGAAGGAGAATCGTGAATTGATGGGAGCTCCTTCGTGATCGGGGTTGCAAAAGCTCGTGAAGAATATCGCGCGCATGATCTTGAATTCGAGGATGAAAAACGAAGATGGAACAATACTTACACATGCGCACACCACTTGCACGTGGGTAGAAACGGGCAACTGACGGACTGTTCCCCTGCCGAGAGCTTCACGCTTCCTCTGCGAGGAGAACAATCTGAGTTCTCGTATCTCCTCCTCCGAAAGACTGTTACAATAGCGAGCTTCCGAATCGTGAGGAGGAAGCTGATGCAGTAGTTGCTTTATGCGATACTTCTCCCCGATTGAATTCACGTACGGGATCTTGTCTTCCGGCAACGTCGAGAAATACAGATGAACCTGCAACAATGCCATGTCGAATATTTAAGTGAGAGATCAGGTTGATCGATGTGGGGGACGAACAAACGAATGGTGATCCGATCGTATCGCTCGTTTGATCGATCGATCGATCGATCGATCGACCCAGAGGACGCGCTGATGTCGGGAAGTAATCGAAACAACGAATATTTCAAGATGAAACTCAGTCACTTCGGACGATCTTGCGCCCGTGTCCATTCATGGCTCCCGCACCGAATGACGGACGCGAATTTCGGAGGCAAAGGTAGCACTGTATCCAATTTGGTTATTTCAGCGTGCAATTTATGATGTGCAAAACACGATCCCCCGATTCGTGTGTAGCGCCAGTGAAAAGATCCGTCGAGGAGAGAAACGATGTGCCTGGCTCCATGATCGCGGGTTCCTGGTCGCTGACCACTTCGTTTGGTAGCTGCTAGCGAAGGAAGCAAGCAAACTTCTCGAGAAGACACTCAATCCAACGACGATAATTTAATATCGAACGAAAAGAAAAAAGGAAGAAGACGAAGAACG
This sequence comes from Neoseiulus cucumeris, assembly GCA_021527715.1. Classification (NCBI taxonomy): domain Eukaryota; kingdom Metazoa; phylum Arthropoda; class Arachnida; order Mesostigmata; family Phytoseiidae; genus Neoseiulus; species Neoseiulus cucumeris. The sequence goes on from JAJSRV010000054.1 coordinate 280,970, forward strand.
ATTCGAAGTCATGTCCGCTGACGGCTGTTACACTGGCGGCCTGCCTTCTTGACGTCGTCGTCGTGTTCATCGAAGCGAGCGGAGACTTCATCTCATCACGAACAGACGATCGCGGCCCCTGTTCTTGACCCGCACGGCTCCCGCTCTGCTCGCGCACTACAGCTCCCGCTTTGAGGAGCGGACCAAATCGGAAATCATCAGAATCCAATGTCGAGAGCAACTGTTGCATTGTCCACTTAATTCCAGCTGCCAGTACGCCAAACGAGGTGCGATATGCGTCGCGTCTCGCGTTTGTTCCTCGTCCTCGTCAGAGTTCGAATTCCCGGCGGAGTTCGACGAAGGGAAAACATAGTTAGTGCTCGAGTGTTTGAGAATTTGTTTCTGTCCCGACGGCCGGTATCGATCGGTCACAATTGCTTCTCGGCTCTCGCGACGGAATGGGCCTCCCGCACTCATTGAGCGAGCCTTCGCATCTTCTCCCCGACGTCGATCTGTCGACCAAGTACAATCGACGTACGGGGATCGCTGCCGAATGTTCCGAAGCACGATTATGGCACAGAGACTTCCTCAAAGTTTCGCGACTCAGGTCCCGGCAGATGCGCTGCTCACTTCCTTGCTTAGTGCATGTCCCCAGCCTGCTCTGCGCTTTCACTCCGCTCCGCTGGACGGTTCGTCCGCTCATCAATGTCTTACGTTTGGCTGCCCGCAGGGTAACGATCGAAGCGGAAAGCAAGCTCACAAATAACGCAACATGGCCGCGATGACATTTGCCATAATATAGAAATAATCGAACGCATTAGCAGCGAAAACGATTGTTGTAATGCGATATTGATGGTGACCTTCGATCAAACAGAAGAGAGACGCGAATTCGACGAGGCTGTATCCGTTTGATTCTCACTGGATTGGGCCGTCGAACGAAACAACTAACAATCCCTAATGACAATGTCATAATCCCCTCGACAAATACCGCGACGCGCGGTGATCAAAAAGACCACACAGCTAGCCGCACACCGACGACGTTCTCTTCGGTCCAATCTCTTGTCGGCACCATCGGCAGAGATTGCAGCGGTGGCGGAGGAGCATTTTCAGGCGCTGCGAACATGACCTCCCACTCACAAGATGTCTCTCACGCGCACACAAATATAAACAGACAAACCAAGAATCTGACAGAAGAAAAAAAAACACACTGACAGAGGAAGAGAGATATTTCGGACAATCAAGTCATCGCGGAGATGGAGGAACATTTCAGGCGAGTGTTGTCAATTTGCGTGGGAACTGTGCGCACTCGTGAGAAAATTGAAATGTTCCTGAATTCGTTACCACTCTTACCTTCCTGCGTTCAGCTTTCTGTTTACATCTTTGAATATTTTCCCATGTGATTCATTGGACGCCACCGGAGGAAGGGGAAGAAAATCAGAAAAACTCGCAGACATAGAAAGAAATTGAAGTCTGCAAAATGGGTCGCAATCGACGATCTGTCCGCTATAAGGAAGGAGCGACCGAGCTATAAAGCTGGAGTTTGTAGTTCTCTGAGACGCGAGTATTTTGAATGTGTTGGATACGTTTTCCTTGTTGAAATCGATCAAGGAACCAAAGAACACCTTTCGTCAAGCACAATCGATCTGAAAGCGTTTTAAATCGGAGCAAACAGGACACGAAACGCGATTGGAATCAAAGAATAAATAAACAACGAGACAGCGTCGTGTTCTAAAACGGGTTCGCTTGACGAGGAAACGGAGTTCCGACCTTTTGACTCGGGTGATTCGTCTGATAAGTCCAGCGCATGATTTCTCCCATTCGATCGTGACAATGTCAGTTTGATGGCAAGGCCGAGTTGTCTTGTTCCGAGTATGACGAACAGAAGTGATTTGGCCTCACTCAGCCAGAATTCCGCTCGCAAACGCGGAATTTCTCATGAGCCAACGCCGGGAAGGAATAATTCCCGGATCGCACTTAGCGCCGATGCAGTGGGCAGACGGTGTGCAGTCAAATTAAACACCAGCAGGCCAAGCGACATGATAATCGGACTTGGGTGGCGTACCAACAGTGGGTCTTGAGTATTTTGACTCCTTGGTCGCTTGGTATCCTCCATTCAGTTCGGTACTCAAGGCATACCGACAGAGTGTCTACAACGACTACCATACTACCGCTGCTCAAATTGTTTAATCGTCTCAGCTTCGAGAGTCGACAACGAGATGCAAATCAAAATGCCGCTCACCGGGCGGAGGAGTCCCGCAGCAGCGACGCGACGCCGACGTCATCAACAGCCAAGTGATCGTCATGATAATGGGCTTCACCAGACTTCAGACAGCCTGGTCAAGATTCTTTGTTACTACGGTTTCGTTTCCTTCCGTTCAAGATACGAGCTTCCGTCTGCGTCTGAGAATCAGGTTGCTTTCTTTTTATGAAGTCCAAAGAAAGTGAGAAAAGCTTCTAAAACTTGGTCGATTCCTGGGAGACTTCTGCTTCAATTCAATTCCATTCGTTTTCTGATGATTCCGTAGCTCGTTGGCCAAGCCCAGACTCCGCAAATTGTATCGAGCACGATTTGATTGTGTGCAATGAGCGACATAATGTTCTCGTTTATGACTTTACGACGAGCGTTATGATAAATCAAAGCATTGAGATGACTCAATCCAGCGCGTTTTCTCATGGGAACCGCTTCTCCGCTGCGGATGTCTCCCTCGCTCTGAGTCGCCGACAGTGGGGCGGTTTTAGTTCAGAAAACTTGGTTTTCGAGGGGCGACATCAGGCACAAAAAAAATCATTGTTGAGAAATCGAGCAAATTTATGAGGCACATTGTTAATCTTATTTCTGACGCTGAGGAAGAGGTCAAATTTCCTCTGCTTCGAAGAGGCCGACTCCGGCCGAAACTGATTTCTCCTTCACGACGAAGGCTCCCTGGTGTACAACAAAAGGAAATTCGGTAACAGCGAGGATATTCGGAGGTCATCCTTCGAGTCTCCGATTTGAATTTGCTGGAAGTCAAACGCCCAACAAAGAGCGGGAGCTCGGTTTCTCCCAGAGTTGTTCAACTTCTTGTAGCGTATGATCAGACTGGGAGTACCTTGGCCAATCCTCTAAATACCCGGCCGTCCAATCGATCATCCGGCGGAGTGCTAAGTGAGCCAAGTTGGCAGTATTCGTTATTTCGAATTCTTCTGCGTCCACTTCAACGATCCAAAGAGCTTTTGTTCTCGTTTCGGATCGGGTGAAGACGTCGCTCTTCGACGTCGATGAAAACGATTCATATCTTTCGAGCTGACAAGTGCGTTCTACAATTGCTTTTTCGGCTAATGCGATAAAACAAAATCGAAGATTTGATTCGGTCGACAAGAGCGACTTTCCAAAAGATATTCGACTGGGCGTATCGATGTAGGAGGCAGTCGAGAGAACCGATCGGTTCGTTCTTTCATTCGCTGCGTCGACCCTTCATAGGCACTTCTCTTGAACGTCTGAGCATCCGAGGGGAGCCATCAGCTGTTAAGATAACGAACTTCATGACTTGCCTCTTTTTTGAAAGAGCATAAATGAGCAAAACTAGATATCCATTGTTTTCCAAGGATCGAATATTTTCCATCTTGAAAACCGAACCAGTCGTCAGTCGTCAGGGATTCGGGACTCAACGGATTTCTCTTCGATTGAAGTCATCGGATCGAGTGCACAAAAACCCCACAACTAAACAGACGGAGCAGAGGAAAACGGAAAAAAAAATCACAGAAAGAAAGAAATAACGCCGAAACGAATCATCGCTCCAGCATTATCTGTATTATAATTAACTTCACAATCTCATTATCGGGCACGAATGATTATGAGCAGCAACGAGCAAGAAAATCATTCATCAGACTTGAACATCACCGCCGACATCGAGACGGAGAGAGGAGTTTGACGCAAAAACGTGGCACAGGAATACGGCGTTAATCAAACTTACTTCGGGAGAGACGAACAAAAAGCCAACGCGAAAACGATCCGGCGGCGAACCTTGGGTCAACCAACTCAGCAGACGCGAAAACGTACACTTCGTGCGGATCTTCGCAGGGAAACATATTGCCCAAACAATAAAGTCACAATCAGCTCCGGTCCCAGGACGGTTATTTGCCACCGGGTACTTCACACAAACACGGCTACCACCTCATTCACTCAAAGCGTCGAATGTTCAACTGATGCTCTTGCAAAACATTCGATCCGAAGGTCTTTGACGACGGAGACAGAGGTTCAAGCTTAGTGGGAACTTGATTGGAAATCATTGAAAACACGGCCGCAAAATATTCTTCCGAATCCCGCACGTTGATCGACAGCGAGAGCGATCAGAGTGCTTTGTGAGAGCCGAGCTATCAATAAATTTCCTCCCTGAACCAATTGAGACGTCGCACGGACCTTGAGGGGGGTCCCAAGTTCGTGATATCTACTCCGATCGTTGTTGCGGTGGCTGTTTGGCTCGTCCGCTACTTTTGCCCATGTTTGAGGCAAGAAGCAGATCGACGTTGTTGGAGTAAATCATATACAAGGAATCAATATTCGTTTGGTGGCCAACAGCCGCGACCGCTGATCATGTGTTCGTCTGCTTATCTGTTTACGTATCGATTCTCCTCTCGGTCGCTTGTATCTATCTATCAATCAATCGATCCGTTTATCCACGCAAACCTCGATCCATCGATCTTATCGGCAATCTGCAGCCGCTTGTTAGCGCAGTGAGCATTTCAGGTCGTCGTCGGCAACAGCTTGTTATTTTGGCATGAAGTTCTCTCGGCTCTGACATATGTTCGGTCCGTGAGTTGTCAAACACGATTCGTGACACCCGTAAGTCTTCAGATTGACTGACCTCTACCACTTGAACCCGCCGATGACTGGCTCCGTCAATCAGAGGGCCACTTTTCGGACGCTGTTGTAGAAGCTTCCGAAGATGATTTGCAAAACAATCTTGTCGGTCCGTTTCCCGTGGAATTCCGTTGGGAAGGCGATCAATCGATCGATCGATCGATCGAGAAGCCGGTGCTTCTTCTGCCCCTGCAAGATCTTCATGGAGCCAACGTTGACGTACGTACGCAGAAACGAACCAGTGGTGGTCGAGCACGTTATGTTCCACGAATCGGTCGCCAGCCGCTCATGCCATTAACGCTGACGCGGCTTAGCAAGGTGTGTCTTACCAATTCAAAGCGAGCAAAACAGGCCCGGCTGCGGCGAGTCGGTCTTCTTGACACCACGGGCGAGCCGTCCACCGCTGCCGCATGGTAGACGACGAAGGCCCGCAGGATTTTGTCAATTAAGCCCCGCAACGATGGGGTTTTATGAGATTTTGTTCATTTTCGTCTTCCGTTCTTCTGCGGTCAATTCGTTTCTTCAGACACCGGCACAAAGAACGAACGACAGCCAAGTGTAAGCGACATTCAGTGTTTCAACCACGACAACAACAACAACAGCTATGGCTCTTTCGGGTGTCGCAGTACTCACGCTTCTGTGACGTTTCGGATCCGACCGAAAGAAAAAAACAACAACAACAACAGTTACTACGAACGAAGCGAGGAGAAAAGAAACGCGTCAGATGCAATTTCAGCAAGCAAATCGCTGTTGGCAACCATGATGAGGTGCGTTTGCGAGACATTTAATCTCGCTACCGTGAACTTCGAACGTGGTGACGTATGGCCGCCATGGGGGACGAAGGCTACGACTTCTTCTTTTGTGTCAAATACTTCATTCTCCTCTAGCCGTGAAGAAGACGCGGGTACCGCCGAAAAGGTAGGCAGACAATCCGACTGATAGATCGACAGAAAGACATTCGGACAGATAGAGGTAGCTCGGACAGGATCGCCTCGGGCGCCCCATTAAAATTCATGTGTTCCAGCAGGAGCCGTGCCCCTAATTGACACTTTTCTAAAAATAAATGTTCCGGCTGGTGACCACTCCGGTATGGGTCGGTCGCAAGTTGCCCGCATGAGGGTTCTTCCACGCGTCTTTCGGCAAACGTGACTTCGAGGAGGGACACCGGAGTCAAGTCCCAACAAACCGACAGAGGAATCCGTCCGAACTTCGAGAAGTTTTCAGCTTCGGAGGAAAACAACGAAAAATGGGAGAGAGCACAACACACTGTGAATGAGAAGATGAAACGCATTCAATATTTCAGCACAATCGACGTCGACCAGCAGAATTCAATGGTCACGGCAATTGAGGAACATTTGCAACATTTCGCTGAATGATTTGTGGCGATTCACTTCACTTCGCATGTAAAGCAGAACGAGAAGCTCAAAACTTCTGAAACGGAGAAAAAACCGTTCCGAAGGAAGCCAAGCGGGAGGGGAGACGCTGAGGCCCCCCGCGGAGAGTTGCGGGATCAATTTTTTATGTTTTTTTTTTCATCCGCGCTTTAGAAAATGATATCGCACGGAGTGGTGCGATGCGACACTCCAGGACTTCAATGGTCGACGACTACTGGACTGAACTTTGTGGATATTCTCTTAGGAAATCGGGCGACCGTGGCTCTGGTGCCTCTTCATCTGTCCGGGAGAACGACATTTTCCAAGACTGTCTGGAAAACCTTCGTTTGTCTTTTTGGAAGTGAAGATTTCAGCGTAGGGCGCCTCTTTTGCGAATCGCTCTAGATTCGGCGGAGATACAGAAGTTTCCGTCGGGGAGACGGAAGGATGTGGCCGTACCCGTCACACGACGACAACAAACCGAATCTTATCTAATCACTAAGCAGCGAACCAACCTGTTCGGGCTTGAGGCCTGGCGGAACCCAAGTGTATTCTTCTAAGGCACATCCGCTATCGTCGTCGCTTTGTCGATGACCTGAACTCATTTCAGGCGAAGGAGCTTGATTGTTCGGGTGAGGATGCGCCGCTTGAGCTCCTGGCGTCGATCCTTGACTCGGAGGATTCATCATGTGAGCTGGAGGTGCTGGCAGCATGAGTCGTTCGACTTCGGCCTGATTCGCTGTGGATCCGGACTGCTGGTGATCCTCGCGTGGACATCTGCAGTTCCTGCACACTTTCCTGCAACGAAGAAAAACCGAGACAATGAGTGAGGAAACCAACTTCTTCGAATCGATTCATTCGATTACGCCCCGGTTAAACGTCCTAAAACGCAATAGCGGTCGCGAATCCTTTTTTATTCGTTTCTTATCGAACGAAAGGATAACTCGAAAGCGTGATTGAGACATCGTATTTAACGATTATTATCAGAACGGGATGAAAACAACGCAAGCTTCTAGAAAGAAAGAGAGAGAGAGAGGGGGAAAAAAACAAATCGTGTTACGCCCGATAGCGTGTGAATTGTGTACTTGCAAAGAAGTTCATGTCAGTCTAGACGGCAGTGAGTCTCGTGAATACGCTCCACTGTTTGTGTTCGTTGTATGGAAGTGGAGCAAATGGTTTCTTATCGTTCGGGGAGCAGACAACTGGCTTCTTGGTGACCTGAACTCTCAGGTCGTCTGCAGCGTCTTCTCCTCCTTCGACGCGGTCGTAGTGAACAGCAGAGACAGGATAGCCGTAAAATTTATCTCGCAGAAACGTAAAATTCTCGGACACGGCACCACGAGCAAAGTGGCTTGGATCACGCAGAAGCTAAGGAGCAAGCCTGCCCGTCTTCCAAGCGTCAGACTTCGCACCGCTGTACGCAGGCCATCGGCTCCGGGACGGTTCTGGTCCCTTCTGGAAGTTGGATCAGACGCCATGATCGTCGTATGGAATACTGAGGCGATGACGGGGTCACTTGGAACCCGATTTCGTTACTTTCATCAAATATTGCCGCCATTGACTACAACTGAACGATAAGACGGCGGCGTAATGACGCCAGCCACCGAACTCCTACTCGACGATAATCGTATCGGATATCATGAGCATCGTTGCGGGTCGTGATCGGATCGTTTCAAACCCGAGCTTCTTGTTCTCGGGTCGCATCGAGTCGTCGTATGAATTATGGATGAATTCCCGGTTGCACTTTGGCCCGCTAACAGAAACGACGGTTTGGTAAGCCGGGCCGACGTTCTCCTCTTCCAGGAAAACATGACACTTCTTCTCAAGACCGAAAACAACGATGACATTCTTGAAACGCTCTGCTTCTCCTGCAGTACGAACGTTTATGGAGCAAATCTCAAGCTGTTCCGGCCACTCGATTTCAATCGACACAGCGCGGAAAGCGGGTCTTGAGGTTTCCGTTATGATGAGAGAAAAAAAAAACCGCAATCCTCGGTGTTCCGCCGCTGAACAAGAAACGTTCTCGGTCTATTGAACGATTAGCCACTTCTCGAGATCCGCCGCGAAAACAAATCCCATTACAGACAGAAGCGGCGGAAGAAAGGGATGGAAAAAGCGTGTCCTGTTCGATAAATCAGAGTTTTTTTTCTGCAAAAGCCGCTTGTTGGCTCATGGCCATAGCGGTCGACGTCGACGACAACAACTGTCGGATCTCTGCCGTGAGCGTGTCAGTATCCGTGCCTGGCCAGCCGAGAAGTTCTCTTGAGTTCGGGATGAAGGAGGAAAAACTTTGATTGCTGATACCGGGAGTCGACGAAACGGCTGCTCGATCTTCTCCGGTTTCAAGCGAGCTGTCGACTTATGAAGCGTCAACACTCTAAGCAGCTCGAATTGTTTCTTTCAAAAACGGAAGCAGAAAACAAAATTTGGCATTTTTTCGTCCGAATTCTTGTGAGCGACGACCGATTGACCAGCCATCCAGTCGGCCGACCCGGTAGCGAGTCGAGTCAATACAATGTTCGGGGTTCGACCCGATTCCCTAACGCTTTGTTCCTCGGCAAACGAACAAATAGATTTCAGGAGGAGCACGCTCTTCTGAAACGTAAACGGCGCAACTTATAATCCTATTGTGTTGCTTGAGGATGAAGATCTTTAAACATGGGGGCCGAGCACGGGCGCTCATTTCTTTCCCATTTTTCTTCCTCCCGCTCACTCACTTGTCCGCCAGCGGATTCATGTTTCGTCATCGCTATTCTCGAAACGATATTCTTCTCCGGCTACCGGCGGCGAAAGAAGTCGTTTAGCTAAATATGCTCATCGATGGAAACGACAACGTCCACGAGGTAGAAGATTGTGAGGAGGAAGAAAAAATGCCTGCTCTGATAATAATCACGCTATCGATAAGTGAACTTCGCTCGATATACCCGCGGGGGACATCGTTTCAAGTCCACAAATCGTCGCCGACTCTTCGTTTCTCAGTGTTCTTCGACCCTGTGCGGCAGGTTCGAGTTCGGGAGGGTCTTGACCAGAGACAATCCGTCATGGGACGGATCGATTTCAGACGAAAGAGGAATTCATTCGTCCAGCTCAGGTGAAACAATCGCCGAAGTCCACGGACGGAAGGAAGACCCACGTAAACCCCTCCTTCGTTGTTAGATAGAAACAAGAAAACCCTCTTGTACGACAAGCGAAGCGGGCTGTCTCAGTTTACCAGAATCCGATCAAACTCTCCTCAGCCGTCAGTCCGTCGGAAGTCAACTTCTAGTCTGACGAAGAACAAAATCCCCGTTGTTTTCGTTCAAGCAACGCCGCCGACCGACGGTATCAATGCCGCAACGGCTACTATCAATCTCGTAATCCTACAGATTTCGTCCAGTTCAACTATGGCCTACCACGACTGCCCACGTAGTAGTTGCCGCGCTTTCGGTTTGGCGTACGATTTGTTCGCTTCTCTCTTCTGACCGGCCGCTAAGATGCCATTCTTTTTGCTACAAACTCTCGTTGCAGGCCGCACAAAACTTTGGAAACGCCTGTGGTGTTAAGGAGTCGAGCATTCGCCTCGATCAGAACACGAGACCAAGTGTCCGACGAAAACTCATCAAACACCTGTAATCCGCCTGCCTGCTGGAAAAACGAAAGCGTTCTTGTGGAATGCGACTCGAGTTTGAGTTTCAGCTGAAAGAAGCCGCGTCGTGGTTCAACGTCATCGCTGAGATCAGCGTTCGTTGTTACGGTCAAACGGAGCGAACCTTGATTTTGAAAAGAGCATTCAGCCATTCGAGGGGAACGTCAGGTGCTGCAGGCAGCTGCTGTGATCCGCTGCATCGCTGGCTCCAGGATACCGTTCTTAGTACCGTGGGAACCGTACGCGAGTTTTCAACAGCCTAGTCGCCCTTGTCGCCTTGGATGCCTCCATGAGTGAATGAGAGAGAGAGAGAGAGAAAACTGTCGCAACCTGTCATGCTGGTTTGTTTTCAATCCATTCCGCAGATTTCAGCGCGGGTCCCGTGCAACGCAAGAGCCGCTTTTGTCTGAGCTGGGTGCAGCGCTTGTGTCTCACCGTTCGACCCGTGATTGAAACGATTCGGAATGTTTTCAACCGATTTTCTCGAAATTTTCGAAATTAATCCCTTCCGTAGTAAACCAAATATTGCAGATTTTCCATCACTGTTTTCGGAAACAACGTCTCCTTGAAGAGAAGATGATTTGATGGACTTCTCCCTAACGAGGGAAATACATCAACTGCATTTTCTTTTCAGCACACCCGATAACATTGTAATCAGGACGCGGAAGTACATACACCGATGTTTTGTGTGACAGAAGTGAGGTTTTTATGCGCAGTTCGGACTCTCCCCACCGAAACTCGATATCTAAGACATCTATGTAGAGGAGAGGACTTCTCCCAAACGACCACCTTCACGGAAGGGAGCGTTGACTTCTGTTGCATCGAACGTTTCGAGAAAAATGGAGACAAAAACGATTAATGAGTTTATCTATTTCAACGTGTTCCCTCCATCTGAAAGTGTCAGCGATGTCGTTCTTTCTCTTCGCTTCGGAGGGACGTTGAATCTAGGAGTCAAAAGCGCCGCCAATTTAGAGCCGACTGAATTCGAACGCTCCCTGGGGGAAAATGATGAGTTATGCCCGAGAGGCAGAAGTAAGTTTTTTTCGAGGAAAATATCGCTCAATTAAGGGAGGCTCTCAGCCCGAGTCTTCGTCTCACGTTTGCTTCGGCGTGTGGTCGAACTCTTCACCGTCTTCTTGACAGAAAGAGAAAAACTTGAGCCAAATCGCTCGATCCCGAGGCAGGAGTGCGTTTTGAAACTGATGCGTGAGCGAGTGAGTGTGCTTGCATGCTGCTGGTCATGAGTTCATGACAATTTCGGAGCAGTGAAGGAGAACCAAACCAACGATATCGAATCCGTTGGATAACTTGGCCACTCTTCTTCCATGCTCGCTCGCTGGCTCGTCGCTTTCAGCTGTCACCATTCGTTTCGCATCAAAACCTTTGTCAGCCACCGCACGCAGTTCTCGGACTCTCAAAGAACGTCGCCATCGTACGGAACTTTATGCTGAAAGCTCGTCTGACGGATGTCGAGGTACGTCAGAAGCTGTCAATTTCGTTTCCTTTGATGTCGATCTCGTCTCCGCCGCCACCGCCCTCGGCCTTGTGAGAAGGTTCCGTCGTGTCCGTCGTCGCGTGGAATCACAAGTCGAGCTCAACAGTCCATTACACAAAACAAAAGTAATAACTCAAGCGTCCACTCAAGAGTCATAATGGTCGTTTTGTCACGAACGAGTTAAGCGACGGCGGCGGCGGCGAAGAAAAAAAGCCGAGCAACAGCAGCGGGACAAAAAATTGTCGAGATTTTATCTGGTGAGCCCGGAGCACACTTGGACAGCCAATTTCGTCGCAGTTTCGTGAGTTTTTGCTCCGCGCAAGCGAGTCGGCGCATAGAACTCATCAAGATTCGTCTGACTTTAGTTAACCGTTTGCTATGAATATAAATGTCGGCCGAGTTCAGCACGCCTCGGAGCCGAGCGCACACTTTGAAAAGTCCGCCAAGGAGGTGAGAAGGGTTCAAGGGGGAAGCAGAAGCAGAAGAAGAAGAAGAAGAATTGGCCTGAAGAAGGCGCCACCAGAAATCTTGGTGAAGGAAAAATGAACGAGGAAAGAGGAAAAGTCAAACGAATGAAATAAAAATAAAGCACATTTGTCCAGCGCCGAACAACGACCCATATTATTCCTCGGATGCGGAGCACAGATAAGGATTGATTTTTTTTGACGATACACTCTGTCTATATTCGTGCGTCCACCCGTATGAGAGAGAGAAAGGTGGATGGATACAACACTGCTGTTGGCGTTTTGTCGTAAAAGTGAAGTAAAACAACGAGAGCTCTTGACGCCATGCTGCATCGCTCTTCACCGTCGAGAACAAACACTCAACCCGACCGAACGATGAAAACTGAGAAAAAAAGCCGAAAAACTACGCTCGCGAACATTGTTACGAGTGCAGCAACAACAGTGTACGGAGATGTGGAGTGGCGTTACAAAGAAACAAGGCCAAGAGTACCGAGAGAACTCGTCTTCTGTGCTGAAAGAGCACTTCCAGCACGAGAGAGGGATCTTTCCGACAATACTTACGACGACTCGATCGAGGAATCAACAACTGAGGTCGAAACTATTTCGTTGGTTCGTGGAAACTCTGACGAAACAAATAAAAGCCTCGATTGACAACAAGCCACCACCATCGGGAGTCGTGCGCTACCGTAGGGTGTCATTACGATGTCTCGGACAGAGAGGTGTCCGATATTCAGACGCGGTGATTGAGTCGTCCGCACTGAGAATCGCGTTGCATAGCGACAAAAAAAAAGACGAAATTCGCATTCGATTACGTGCTTTTCATCTCGTTGACCGCGATACTTGGATCAATCTTCGACGGACGAAGCGAGTCGAGAGGCAGACAGGTGATCAGCAGTTGGCATCCGAAGCGGACTGAAAACACTGAAGTTCGTCGAAGAAGATATTCGAGAATCCTCCCTGGCTCGTCTTCCTTTGCAATCAGATCAAGAGAATTGTCCAATTTTGAGCAATCAGAGAAGCACATCAGGTAGCCTTTCGGTTGTTCATCATTCGTCATCCCTTCATTCGGACAAACAAAAACTCATCGAAGAAATGATGAGTTTGGCCGAGTTCGTTCGCTGTCCAGCAACTCATCGAAGAATTATTCGCCGCCAGATCAGGTCAGATTTTCGAGCAACTGTTGTGTGGCCCTGAACCATGAATGTCGCGAAAACATTAATTCCCGATGAATATCAGTCACGAGATCTAACAGTGACGACTCCACGATTTCGGAGCTCGCGAATAACCACCGCGCCACCGTAAGCCGGAGTTGCGAGTTTCTCGTTTTTCCCAATGACTGAATGAACACTGAATCGGCTCCAAACAGCTTCTTTCGGTCCGGTAATTTCCATCAGTTTCTTTCTGTTGCCAAAAATTCACGTGGCCGCTCTCGTCCGACTTCCTAGATAAACGATGCCACGTAGACATCATAAATATTCAACTCGATTTTCTCGATCATTTTTAGCGTTCTTCGGTCGTGCAATCCTTCTTCCACATTTGCGTAGCTCCCTGTGCCATGGTCTTTTTTTTTTTTTTTTTCCTGCTCTTGCTTCGACCGCCCCAGAATCCGCAGCCACTGTCCACAATTTCAGAGTGGCGGAATTTTGTCAACAAGATTGATAAGTTCTCCGTCAGAACAAAAGCTGAAGAGCTTCAACTTCTTTAATCCTGCAACTCTTTCACTCGGAAACTCGCTTCCCATGAATCCGTTACGGCAACACAGAAATCGGAAGGGTAGACCAGCCACCGAGCAAAGGGTTATGGTGGGTCTGGAAACAGAACCCGCTGAGAACTTTCGGCCGAGAACGGAACCCACTCCAATAATAATGCAAACTGTTGCAATCACTGCAGGAGTGACATTGCCAACAAACGAAAGGAGACAGCGGTCGAGAAATCAAGAGGATGCATTACAATGAAAACGAAGCAACACAGAAGTCGAAGAGCAGCAGCTGACACGCATACATCGCCAATGATAGAAGTCGTCGTCGTAGAAGAGTGAGTCGCGGAGAGACCGAACGTGAGGCCGTGTTCTGGTAACACGCGAGCTGAGCATTATGAAGGACGTCGTTCTTGGCGAGAAAAGATGAAACATCTTCTCAGACCACAAGCTCATTCTTGTTTGCTCGCTCGCATAACGAGAAGTCAACTCAGAATAACACTGCTACGGGACTCTTTCGACTTCTTTTCTTCGTGGCTCTACTTGGAGTGGGTAATATGCGATGGAAACAGCTTCACGACACGATAGGATCGTCGTCGTTGCTCTGACTCCGACGTTGAGGTTGTCGTGAAGATACTTCTGCCACGCTTTGTCGTTTCTGATCCGCGTTTTTCGTAAACAGTTTTTCCGACCGATGTCCCCAAACATATATTTCGCGAGAATCTCCTCGAGAAATGTTTTGCCGAACGATTCTCGATTCTGAAGCAATGACTACTAAACAGTCTGGAAGACTGGGGGCGACAAAAGTTGGAGATTCGGCGGATGGCGCGATGAGGAAGTATCAGATTCGAACGAGCACCGATCCGTCCCTCAAACTGCGCGTGCATGAGGCCGTTGTTTTTTTATTCTCCTTCTTCTCGCTCTCATCCATTCGAAACACCCCTTACCTTTACCTTCATGGGAACAACAGCGACGACTGTCAAAATGCGAAGAGAACGTTTCAAAATGTTCGAACCTAAAATTTTCTCCTCAAAACCTGTCGCCTTTCGACTCCTCGTAGAAGATGAAGGGAAAAGCGGAGGTGTTTCAGGACCGACGAATTCTTCTCTGCATTGCAGGCGATACGAGACTTGACTCTTTCACCAAAGTACAGTTTGTGCAGAACGAAATCAGGGCCATGGCAACACTTCTTGCACGAAAAGACATTTCCTGGATTCTGATTCTTGGGAGGTTCCATTCGACAGAAAACAGATTTCATCGATTCTCGATCAGGTACGAAACGGAGCTGGAGCCATTGTTCCGCAGTGTTTTCAGAACTCGCGAGAGGAATTCGAAGCGAATGAACGTCGCGCCGTTCCGGTGAGCGGAATGACTCCGTGAACGATGCGAAAACATTCACTACGGCGGCGCTTGTTCTATCTATCTATCACAACGCTTAAAATTGTCGCGAACGGGTTCATGATATCGGTTTTCCGGTTCTGCGACAGCTTCACCGAGAAGAAGTGGAAAGAAGTCGGAGCCGAGAAAAAAAAATGGACGGTTCGGAGATCCGACAGTAAAGTCACGTAATTTTATGCTTGCTTTGTTGATGATGTACGAGACGCGTGTCTCCTCTCGCCTTTTTAGTCGTGTTCTTCGTCCGTTAGTGCTTTGACGATTCTCACAAAATCATTAAGCTCACTTTGCTTGACGGAGAAGAGAAACGAATAAAGAGGAAAACTACCAAACGCGTTAAATTCACAGCATGGGTCACAGCGTTTAACCCGTCGCGAGCGAGCGAGCGACCGGATGACATTCTTCCAGCGGACCGGACACACTCCACCGCCGTGGCCATTAAATCGGAAGATAGAAGTTTCGAGACAACATGGAAGATGAATCTTTCTGTGAGAAATAACCGAGTGTCATACCGTGGCGGTGATAACAACAACAACAACAACGACGACAGAGTGCTCCGACCGACTTGGAAGCAAGAGGAGAACAAGGGCTGGAAACCACTAAACAGGCAAACTCGTCGAGCTCATGCCGCGGAGACGCAAGAAGAGCTGCAACGACTGACGGAGAGATAACTGGCGCTGATTTTAGAAAAGTGTTCGTGCCCTGAGCTCAGCCGTCGTCTCGGAAACACGCAGAACGACATTAGCCTCGTTAGAAAGGCATAACGAATCGCTAAGGTGCAGGGCGTCGCGTTGTTGTCTCAACCAAGTGCGAACTGCTCCAATTCTCTCGACTTTGTGACGACACTCACGCTTCGGAGTCGCGATATCGGACGGCCACGGTCGAACACGATTCGCTAACAAGACGTACGTTTTGGAACGCCCACGAACGACGCTCGACGACAATTTTAGGCGAGGGAATAATTAAATTTTTATTACAGTTTGACTTTGAAAATGGAAGGAAAAACAGAATCCCCGTTCAACCCCGCACTCGAGAGACATCCGACGGGAGAAGGTATCGTCAAAACGAAACACCACGCGACCGAACAGAAGATACCGGGCAGGCACGAGGAGCAGAAGATGTCCGAGGTGGAGCGGAGGAAAAAGTTCCTAGCGAAGAATTACGACTAAACAAGAATTTATGGCCATGCTAGCGAACGTCTCCTCATCTGGCCGCGCGCTTCTTTCTTCCGTTGAGGAAATATCGCGCATCGACGTCTTGCCTCGCGGAGAACGACATCGACGACGAGACTGAAGGAGCCCGAGCATGTTATTGTGGAATTCTCGAAACTATCGAACAAAATCCTTGTGCCCGAGCGAGGACAACACCTCGAGGAAGTTTGACACTCGACTCGGATTAAGGAACGAAGCTCTGAGAAGTCGCTTCCTTCTATTTCATAATTTGAGCAGAACTCGGGACCTGAGGGTTTCAACCAAATGCTCAGTCACGACCGAGCACTGTTCATGATGGTATCCTACCGTCGACGCCGGTTCCTTTTCCGTCGGGGAACAAGTGGCTTCGTTTTGTACGTTCGTGACGTTAACGACGAATTCTCTGTACGCTCATGATAGTGCGTGTGTGTGTGTGTACATTGTCAATTGTCGAACACTCCCGCTGAAGTGGATCGTTCGTTGTTTCGATATTTAATTCTCTGCTTTCTTCGGGTGGCGTGGCGGAGGATCGTTGTTCCGGCGCGCGGAAGTTCTTGATCAAGTTGCTCCGCCGCTTTTTCAACACACAGCAAGGCGCAAACGCTGCTTATAAATGGGCAATGAGCAGCAAACAGGCGTCAGGCCAACGCCTTTCCGAGCGAAGCGATAAGCACAGCTGAGACGCGACGGCCACTTACCTGAAAAGAACAGACACAAATGTTAAATTCACTTGTTGTTGTTGCTGCCGCCGCCGCCGTCACTGTTGTTAAGTCATCCATCTTCAAGACACCACCGAGCTGCCGTGGTCGCAGCAGCCACTGCCGCCAAGCTCAGTCCAATAGCAAATCGTTAACGGTGAAGTACAAATTGAAAAAAAAAAAAACGGAAAATAGAAAACTCCGGATGGACAAACGGACGACTACGACTTCGGTCGCCTGCGGTCAATCCCTGACGGTCAGCAACAACAACAGTGGCAGCAGGAGCAACGAGACGACAAATGAGATGCCGATTTTGCATTCTTTGAAACGAGCGCATTGCTCCACATAGAGCGGACTGGCTCGCGCTGTCAGCTGTTGTTTGTTTCGAAGCTTTCGAACGCTTGAGAGCCCGAAGATACGGGCGTACCGTTTGACCGCTGCGACAAGCCGTTCCAAAGGGAAAATAAACGCTTCGGAGGAAACGTCTAATTGCGTACAGCAAACCGGTCATTAAAATGAAATTCACGTCACAGTACAACCACCGAATCGATTTGGTACCGTCGGGCTGAATTTCAATTTCGTGGGCAGCGAAGCTTCCGAGAAAGTTAGACTACGACGCGACGCTTCAGAACTCCATGGCCGATAAGCAAACCAGATCGCGTCAGCTGATTTCTCCAATAATTTGTGATTGGTAGAATTTATCACAAGTGTTCTCGAGCTGACCATTTTTTTTTTTCGTTCTCTTCGCTCCCCTTGAAGGCTGATTGGCCGGTCGTTTATAAAACATCTCGTTAATTTGGTAATGTGACCATGTGACGGCGGCAGAGTGATAAAGGCATCTTTAGGCGGCCGCGCCTTCCATATATGTATGTATTTATGTCTCTATGCGGTCGCTTCGTTATATTCCAAACTTCCTTCCGAGTTTTTCTTTTCTCGTCGTTGTTCCGATCTGTGGCGATATATAATGCAATCCTGACGTCGTGCGTCCACCGGATCGTTGGTGTCAACAGCACGCGGCAGATCAGGGAGATCAGCAGGACAACCAATTACAGCAGATCAGTCTGTTCCGTCCTTTTCAATCAAGTCTCGATAGCGGCCCACATTGCACGACCACGACAAAACGGAACTATTTATTCTGCGAGACGAGCAAAGCCAACGTTTTCGAAGCTGAAAGTTTCGGCGCTCTGGCCCATGAAACCGACACTGCTTCAACGGGTGGGCATGACGCGTGGCGTTTCGGACAAAGAGTTTTAGGTTTACTCTACCGCGGTTGTAGTTCTTTCGATATCGAAGCAGAAGCGCCAGTCAGAAAACTGCAGAACGAAAGTCGAAAACCGTCGCTGGAATTCACAGTGAATGCCGCACAAGCACCGAGTGGGCGGATGCTCTGATAGTTCAGCTCGTTCAGCCGATCGGATCCATCTTCAGGAGATCCCACCGCTGATAACGAAGCCGAACTTCGAGCAAAGTGAAATGCCGCAGAGCTCATCCGAACCGATTCAGGGTGTATGTAGGACCGAAAGAGGAAGGGAACATATCAATTATGAGCCACGGAGGCGCGAATATAAATCAACGTCCATAAATCTACAGCATGTTAATATGACGTTTAATTTTTTGTGATTACCGACAACACGGTGGTTAACGTTCTCGCAGCCCTTGTTAGAAGAAAAAATGCCTGCCTGCGCGGCTTCTTATTTTTCTGCTTTCAGGGGCCTTTCCCTCGAATGTGTTCAACCACGCCGCCGCCGCCGCCGCGCCGCTCTAAACGCGTCATGTACGTCCGACATCTGACAAAGCTTCACAGTGATCCGAGCGCTAAATTGAATCCGTCCTGACCACGTCAAGCGTACCACCGGCTTCTAGAACTTTTGCATCAGACGTCAAAACGGACACAAACTCGAAGCAAAGCCGACCCGGAGCATTCGGCGAGGAATCTGAACTCGACGGAGAACGGAGACCTTCACTCGGACGCTTCGAGCCGAGACAGAATTCGCGAGGAGTGAATAACCCGAAAACGAAACGAAACGAGAGCAGGTGGAGCGGCATCGGGCGAGGGGAGGGGAGGAACGAATGGAAAACAGGAGCAATGAAATTCGAAATGAAGTTGAAAAGGCGACGCGCGCGACAACCATTAGCCGCAAAGTCAGCGGGCGAACAGTCAGGACGGCGAGGTTTTGTTTCGGGCGTCGCTTTCTCTGACGCTAATATACCTCTTCAGCCGCTTGCTCGTACAACGAAAAACGAGCCACCAAAAGAAAAGACGGATCAGCTTTATTCTTCCGGCGGAGTGTTTTTTCTTTTTCTCTCGGCTCGCGACGACGGACGCGGCCGCTCCGTGTCATCAAGCCTCGGTGCAAAGCGAACATTAAATGAATACCTCGTCGCCGTTCTCAATCTTGGCCTGTCGTGGCTCGCGCCGAGAGTTTTCGTTCGGAAATTGTTTCTCAAATCCGTCCTCCGGAACTCGGAATTCTTATTTCATAGGGAGCTCGAATCTCTTTCCGGAAATCAGAGTTCCGAGCAGGTGTCTCACTCTCGACGTCGGCGGCGCGGCGGAGTGATGAGAATAGAACCGAATCCCCTAAATTATTCTCTCGCTAGACCAGAGGACGCGAAAGTTCTGTTTGTCGGCGTGGTCGTCGGAGAGAAAGATTCTTCTCACAGTCAATGATTTCGTCGTGGTTGTCTCGTTCGTTCCAGTGGCGAAGAAAGCGAATCCAATGACAAGTCAGCCAGGAAACTAGACGGCCATATGCCGAATCTGTTCTTTGTGGCCGAAATCCATAGATCGTCTCCTAGCCCCAGCTCTTAACTCGCTCTACAGCTTAGCCGACCGACCGACCGACCGACGGATCGAAGCAGCAAACACCGAACTCGGCGGCATCGAAAGCGTTCACAATGACGGTCGGTGGCAGCGAACCTGTTTTCACGCGGGGCCTCTCATTGGGGCTCGGAGTGGGGTTTCGGCTATTGTGTGGCCACAGATCTGTCGTGTATTTGTGTGTGCGCGCGAAGGTGGAGTGAGTGTCGGTCACGATACGACCGACCGACTCAGTATAGATCCAACTGGCGCCAAATCGTATCCTGGTCCAGCAGGAGCAGCCACTCAACGACCTACAACGTCACCAGGAGCGAAGTCCCCCCGGCGCGCGATCGTGTGCTCGGTGCCCTTCATTAGTCACGAGCTCGATCAGTTGATTTGCGCGCAGCAAGTGCACCCGCTAGACGCCAGATTTCATTCTCTTCTCGTTCAACCGGTTCGATCCGATCAACCGAAAACGGTCAAAGAATCCTCGAGATTCCTCCAGATGCTTCGAACCGAGAGTTCGATGAAGGACATAGAGGACCATGACTCTCGCGAAGACAGGTTTGTCGCACGACATTTTCGCTTCGAGGTTTCGGGAACGGAAAACCTGTTCCGAACCTCAAAATGTTTTACACAATGCGACCGGAGCGGAACCACGTCTCATTAATTGTCTTCATTTCGTGTCGTGTGTGGGAGAATTTTTTCTTGCATTGCTGTTGTAGGATGTCGTGACCAACACAGTTTCTCACCGGATGCTGACTTAACGATTTCAGTACAGTTTTTTTTTCTTTCATTTTCCTCCCTCTCTGTTAACTCATTCCGACAAGGTGATCGGTCCGCCAGCCATTTTCTTTCTTTCAGCGATTTCGCGAGCGATTCGTTAAATAACGGTGTCCGTCCGTCCGTCCGTCCGTTCGAGAAGGAGGGGTGGACACACTCGGGGCGAGAGAAAACGGGAAGAACCGCATTTCTGTGAAAATTACGACTAGAATTCTCGGTTCGTTCGTTTGCGGACAGCCGAAGGCGAGTCCACCTAACCTGAGTTAGCTTGTTGTTGGGGTACCCCTCGATTAGCGAGAGGTTTCAGCTGGCCTTCAACGGTCTCGCCACCGACCCACCGCGGCCGCTGTCGTCAGAAGCACGAGTAGGAGTTCGACATCGTCAACAAGAAAAAAAAAAAAAAAATAAACAGCTTCTGTAGGAGCTTAACTTCAAATATTTGTGCATTGTCTGAAGACGTGTACCAAGCTCCTCCGGCAGGACATTCAGTTCGGCGACAGGACAGTTTTCCACAGGGTCCACTGACTCAGCCGGTGCGTGAGATCGGAAGTGTCACGGTCGTCGATGGTTTGCGTTCTTCGTTTTCGGCTCTGTTCTCACAAATGATCCAGAAAACCACAGAGGACAGTCCACAACTACTCTAGAAGGTGCGGCCGCGGACTCGGAGTGAGAACCGGAGTCCGACTTCTGAATAGTTGTTCGCTGACATCAGCGTCTCGGCCCGTCTCTCTGAAGAGGAATCTTGTCTTGCTTCTTCGTAACGCCGCCGACACCTCCGACCGACCGAGCGAGCGAGCGAGCGGATGACCGGCCGGCCAGTTCCCGATTCGTGAAAGGAAGATGCCGTAGAGGCAGTCTTGCCGACGATCGAGCAGCGTTTGGGTGAGCTTTTGAGAAGAGCCGAAAGTGATGCCGTTCGCGGTAGCGTGGCTTTTGTTTTAGAGTTTTGTTTTTTCGGATTCATGCGGTTTCAGATCGAAACCTCGTCGCGGTATCTCGGAATGCGAACAAAGTAGTAAACAACATCGGTACGCGATGACTGCTGCTCCCAAGAGACGTAAACGAGAGATATCTGAAATGATTGTTGAACTTGGAATCTCCGCTCGAAGAAGGTGAAGGAAATCGGTGTCAATAGCGCGAGGAATGGGAAACTCTTCGCTGTCTCTCATCTTCCGATTTGAGAAAAATAAGACGAAGGAGGGATTTAAACATTGTTGTGTGAGAAAAATCCGCCTGTTCTTCATTTTTTCTCTTCTCTTGTGCTTTCACCTCAGAAAATGAACCTGCTTCTTCGTTGCCTTCTTTTTTCATCTTTTTCAGAGAGCCAACAAGAACAATGGGGCTCTCATCCGTCGACGACTTTCTCGTCGTCTGTCGTAGCGCTACGACGAGTTCGACTACTGAACCCTTATGACCCGCGCCCCGCGTCGAGCGGACGACACTTTTTCCATGGAAGAGATTAGGAACGATTTCTCCTCGATCGATCGATAGATTTTTCCTCGGATCAATTCATTTCTTCTCTTCTTTATATTTATAGCGTGCGTGCGCTTTCGTGTTTTCTCGTCGGCTCGGTTTGTTCGTCGCTTGGCTGATCGCGGAACCGTCCGTCGGCCGGTTAGCGTCGGACGACGATGTCGAACGTCGACGTACAACGATATGCAGAAGTGCAGAAGTCGACGAAGGCCGTCGGCGCCGAAGGGCCTCCCGACGAAAAGAATCGAAAAACATGTTAGCCAGCCAGCGCAGCGCCAGGTGAAGCAGCAGCGAAATCCGCGGTTTCTCGATCGGCTTAGGCCAAAGTGTTTAACGCTCTCGAACAATCTAGTTCGAGTCAAAGTCCATCGACGAGAGACGCTTCCTCCGTCGAGAGTCGTGGCACCCCTGACTCCCGAGTTTTCTCGTTCCGTATCGTTGCACTGCATTCATCTTCCCCACTCACTCGCTCACTCGGTCTGGGACACCGAGAGTTTGTTTCTGCTTTGAGATTCATTGAATGCAAATCGAGTTATTTATGAGATGCACCCTCTCAAGTCGACAACAAGCAAAGACGATCTCAAATGTCTGATATTGGTGCTCCACCGCGACCTCATATTTCATTTTGTCGGCCACTTACGAAGAAAGAAATCGAAGCTAGACATTTCATCGTTGAACTAAGCCGAACGATAAGCGAACGACTTTCTGGAGCGGGGATCTAGAATTTCAAATGAAGTTTCGCTTCTGCTATTTCCCGCAGATCTGATCCGATCTGCCGCGAAAGACAATCATTCCATCCGCGAGCGAGCGGAGCCTGATTGCGTTCGGCTTTTTCCCGAATAGATTTGTTTGTTCGGCAGCCCCGAAGGTCTTCTCAGGTTTGCCAACAGCCGCGCCAGCGCCGATGAGATGAGTGTAAAACCGAAGTCGAATTTCACAAAATTTTCTCCGCTCGAAGGGATCAGCTTGTCGCCTAAGCGAGGTGAGACCGGACTGATTTACAGTTTCAGTCGCTGAATTGACGGTCAGCCGACAAGGAAAAGAGCTTTTTTCTTCTCCTCAAGGTGCTTCGGATTTTGTCCAGCCCGCTGCTGTACCGGTTTTTTCGAAATTTTGAGTTTTGTTGCTATCGGCTCCGGTCTCGAAAATTTCCTCGTCCACATCGATATCCGACATTTCTGTGAAGGAAACGGGACAAGAGGAAAGAGCAGCGTTCTCAACGATACCCGGCAGATGATGATGATATTCGGTAGCGAAGAAGTTCAAGATTGAAACCATGGGTGCTCTCTTCCTTCTTGTTCGAGGGGCCGAAAGAGAACAGACTGAGTGTTCTCATCGAAACCAAATTTCAGACGTCTGAGAATGCCATTAGCAGAAAGGTGTTTCGTCGAGATGATGTTCTTCTCCTCGACGGATTCCGAACGTAATGACGAACAAACCGCCACGCTGATAGAATACACTCGGCCGAAGAATTAGAGCCACTTGGACACGAAGACAAAGCTGCCGATTTTGTTTTAGTTTCCCGTCTTCTCCATCCCAGGACAGACACGTCTCAGGTGCGTTTGGGAGGTCGGGCTATTGATTGCGCAGAGACTGAGCGAAACGGGGACGGTGTGCAGTGTTTAGCATCACAAAAAGCCGTCGTCATCTTTTGTCTATCGAGCGAAAAGACGCTGCTCGGACCACCAGCACTATGGCTATGAGCAACCACCACCACCGCCGCCGCCGCATCGCTCGGATATGGTCAAGCTACCGGACAGGTCGTAAAGATCAGAGCCGCAAAATGGACGCTGAAGCCGTCGCCACCGGTTAGTTAAAGCGTTCTTCGTTCGTTCGTTCATTTGTTCGTCTGCAGAAACGCTCTGAACTCGTTTCCGTACGAACATCTGATTCGAGCGTGTTCCCCCTTCAACGAGTCCTCTGATCGATTCGAATAACGAAACAACGAGTCGGCCCGATGCGCGTTTCCTCTCGGCGGTCGTGCCGCGAGGTGAAAACACATTCTTGACACCAACCACCAAAGCTTCTGTAGATGTGGTAAGAGTTCCTTCTGTTCTCTTCCACGCGTTCTACCGAAAGCTCGGTCAGCCATCTTTCTTCGTCAAGAGGGGTCTTCTGAAACTTCAGTGGCTCAATTAGACATTTCCGCCGACGCCATCTGGTAGCCGCTTCTCGAGACGAGCGACCGAGCGACCGGTCGACCCAAAGACACTTGGACAAGCAACCACACACATTCATAGACAGGACTCTATAGACACAGCAGAAGACACATCAAACCAAGAAGACGGAGAGAGAAAAATCATCTTCTGCTGCGAAAACCAACGAAGCATTGAGCTTCCTCAGACTGTGGCACGCTCTTATCGACTTGTAATAGTTTCCACTGGTGGTAATAAGTTCACACCTCGGCGGAAAACTTCTGTCTCGCTTATCGGCTTCATCAACAACGCTTCCACCGCCACCACATGAGGATCATGAGTTTCATGACTTCAATTTTTCTCTCTTTTGTAATGAACGTGATCCTGTGGCCGTGAATTCAGCGTGGGCTGCTGTATCACGCAGATGCCGCCGTCGCCACGAAGAGATTCTACAGAAAGCAGTTGAAAGGAAACACAAAAAAAGAAATCATGAAAGAATAAATAACGTCGAGGGTAAGCAACCCAGACAGATGGTGGTCGGCTCGAATCGTTGGAAGGAATCTTAGTTCGTCTCTTCAACAACACGCCGTCCATCGATTCGTTCCGTCATTCGAACCAGATGCTCGGGGAACTCGGAGACCTGCTTCGAACTCCGAGTTCACTTCGAAACTCACTCTATAACTTGGTCCTGGAGCAATCCACAGTTCCGCTTCCTGACACTTTTGGTCGGAGTTGCCGAGGTGCTAGCACTGTCGTTTCCACTGTCGGTTTCAACAGCGGAAAGGTTCACGGTGTTGTTATTCGTCATCGATCCGTTGGAACTCGAACCCGGAGGGCTCTGTGGGGCACTTTTGGCTAAAATTCGCTTTTGCGCCTGATAGAGTTGGCGGCACTGTTTGTACTGATCTCCGTACACCCAACACACTTTCCACCACTGACGACAAACCACAAGCTGTTTCGAACCCGAGCTCGCGCCCGGACCGTTCGCTGTCGAGGAGGACGCGGGAAGGGCAGGCAGAGTTCGTGTAGACGAGCCCGAGACCGAGATGGCGGTCTTCATCATCTTCTGAACCAAATCCGACATTGTGGCGCTTGTCGTCGGCCGAGCAGCTGATTTTCGAGCACTTTATCCAATACGAGAGATGAACTTTCGTGCAACACACTGGATTTCAAACACTCCGGTCGCGGCAGCACATGACATCAGCGAACTAGCCGCCGTAGAAACACGCACCCACTGTCGACAGATACGCCCCGCACCGTCAGGAGGCCCAAACTGAAGCAGAAGGAATCGGCCGCGCGCCGAAGAGCTGGGAGAGGGTTGGTCCGACGAAGCAGAAGCCACGGCAATGGCAGAAGAAGAGAAGTATCGCGAGAAGTCGCAACCCCACAAAATCTGTGAATCCGTCAAAAATGGGGGTGTAGGCGTCGCACTTCTTCGGAAAAACAACGGAGACGCTAACCTGCACCTCGAACGGCTCTTCTCGAACTCCAGTTTCAAGTTTGCCGTGGGATATGCCAATTCTTCTATGACATGGAATCCCTCGTCGATTCTCTCCGCTGTTTCAAAGCCCGGGAAACCGCGCGAATCTCCACCGTAGTTCGTTCCTCAAGTGGTGACCCTAGAGGACCCTTTACTCAAGTCCATGCTTTACCCACTCTGAAAACGGATTCTAGGAGCCTACCTCAGCCCGAGAAATCGATCGGACGAGCACCGTTTACAGTTAGTGTTCGTCTCATTATCTAAGTTCATGATGAGCAAGTTTCAAAGTTCATGATGTGCAGCGTTCGCATTCTACAACGGCACCTAGGACGCGGCAGGACCTCGAGTGTTATGTCATGAAAAGTTTGTCGAAGGCTCGCGGTCTTCCTGCACAGATCATCGATGACTAACCGAGCGGAGGACAAGTCGTGAGCTTACGTCACCCCTGTAACGGACGACGCACACCCATATGGGGTTGCCGGTTGACCGTGAGAAAGTTCTCGTCTGATGCTCAGCCGGAGAGTTCTCGGAGGGGCGGAATAGATGAGGGAAGAGTTGAGACGTCACGAAACGCTGCGTCGTCGCTGACTCCGGGCCAGCTGAGGTGAATTTCAGGGAGAGAAAGTCTCCGAGCTAGCTAGCAAACAACGACAACAACAACAACAAAGGGATGCCAAGCAAAGGCCCCAGTGGTCCTTCGGATGACATTCTTTCGTTGGATCGAATGTTACAATTAGCCCCGTCGTTCATCGTTAGCCGGGATTCTACCGTCGAGACGAACGTGTGCCCCGCCCGACTGTTCAGCAAACGAACGAAACGTCACTGGGGCT
Source organism: Neoseiulus cucumeris (assembly GCA_021527715.1). Classification (NCBI taxonomy): domain Eukaryota; kingdom Metazoa; phylum Arthropoda; class Arachnida; order Mesostigmata; family Phytoseiidae; genus Neoseiulus; species Neoseiulus cucumeris. Next base: position 307,229 of record JAJSRV010000054.1, read on the forward strand.
TTGATCGCATTGCCCCTCGAGAGGAGGAGGAGAGGCGTTTCTACCAAATGCGTTTGTCGTTTAATATTGTCAGCAGCTTCGAAGCCTCGTCATCTGCCGCGCGGACGGGCCGTAGACCTCAAGCGCGTCGAGCGAAATATCGCGGGTAACATCTGTCGCGGATTCGCGAGTTATCAGCACTCGATGATCCAGTTTTTGTCTGATGGAAGAGCTTCGAAGCCCGTCTTTGCACATCACGGTACGCGCTCATATTTAATCAAAAGAAAACAACGGAACTACATTGTAATCTCAGAACCATTCTGGTGTTGAGGGTCAGAGCCTTGTCTGGAATGACATTGTGGTGGACACAACAAACAGAAAATCATATTTCGGTGTTCACCACAAAATGTCGCGATCACAGGGATGCGAACGTTTCTCCCCTCTCGTGCGAAGAAGGAAATCGATCGGAAAATCCATCCACGCGTTCACCTCCACGGCGGCCATCTGTCGGTTCGTCTCCAGAAGCCACAATTTCGTCGCCAGAAATCTCATCGGACAAAGCAAAGAAGATTAACGCAAGCCAGAAGCCCGATTGTCGAGTGGTACCTAGAAGAGTCGCACAGTATTGGCACCTTTGTTAGCCGCTACCGGCGTTTTAGAAGCGATGTATATCTTCAGCTCGTGAGGACCAACCACGAAGATTGGGCGTTCGACGTTTGCCCTGCAGACCACCGACGGTATGGCACGCCTGCGAGGACTTGCCACAGCGCTTCGTCCACTGCTCCTCATCGCTCATTTTAACTTGAGGCTAAGTAAGAGGAGGACGGGATGAAAGTCGTCACGGTGAGGTACATACAACAAGCCAAGGCTTCTTAAGAGGCCACTTAGGGTGCCACACTCGGCTACTAGATCAGCCTCGAAGCCGAAAGTGCCTCCAAGAATGCGAGCCGCATGTTTCTCAGAGGGAAAATCTCAATTAGCGTCCCGTTAAACCAACGGTCGCGTGTTTGCGAGAAGACAAGCGGACCCAATTCATCCGACACAACATGAATAATGATTCCGTTCCCGTCATCGGAACATGAAACATTCAGATGAAATCGTTTCCACATCCATCTGGAAACTCGTATCCTCATTCCGTTTCGCTTTCTCAGGGCCAAAACCGCGTTTGTGTTCCCATCGGCGAGCGAGCGATATCTCCTTCACGGATTTTGTAGCTTCACAAATTATCAGAAGATTATCGCAGATTGACGACAATTGTGCTTCAATCAAGTTGAGGAAATGCGGCCAGAGAGGAGGCAAGAAGCGAAGGTATTCAGATCACAAGGCCTAACTGAATACCCGTAAATTATCTGACGCCGTATCACATACTGTTTTTTTTTTATACGACGGCGGCGATGAGTGAAAATAGAGCCATTGTTCACCTCGCGCGCCGTGTCATCGAAACGAAAGAAAAAAAAATATCTCTCTCTGTATGGCATATTTACTACAGATCGCTTGTCGAGTACAACAACCATCGGTTGCGTCCCGGTATTCACGAGGAGGAATACCGTCCGATGGAACGTGGGAAGACGAAAACGAGAAGCCCGAACGAATCTGCATAAACGAGACGAAATTTCGTTCACACCGCACACACTTTTCAGCGACAGTAGCAGCTTATCTGTAGGCACTGCGATTGGTGTTTCGCGACTGTTGCTGAAAGGATCTCACCCTATGTTCGACGTCCCTCGCAGGACACGTAGAAGAAGCGAACAAACGTTTCAAATGTACGGCAACGGCAAACCACCGCAAGTTGAAAAGCTGCGCCGCGCTGATCACCTACGAATGGTTGCCGAAGACGCCCCAGATGCCGATCGTCGAACGCGGGATTTTCGCCGAACCCGCATAAGACTGAATCAAAGATGTTTGAAGAGATACCTCACAAAAGTCTTCCAGTGCCTCCTGAGTCTTTTTGAAAAGCTGTTGTCGCCATCGCAGTTAAGATTGCTCCAAATGGCTCGTCGACCATTTAGAAGGAGACGACGCCAATCGTAGCAAGAAAGTCTAATTGGCCGTAATAGGCAGAGCTCATCACATTTTCAGGAATACCCTGTCGTATCATCGTTGGAGGTAACTCGGTCCGTTCTGACCTTCCAAGAGGCAGCGTTCCGTCCGTTTCTGTGATGATCCGTTTTCAGCGTCCATTACCCTTCTCGACTTTAGAGTCTTCCATCAAAATTATGAGTTTTGTTTAGAATGAAATTTGATTTTCTCGATCCACTAGAGACTTAAGGTCCGGTCAGTGGCATTTTCCGGTGTTACTTCACTCGAACCTCAACGTTTGACGATGTGGCACCGAAACTCTTTTGAACGAAAGGTAAACTGTTCGGATCCAACATCAATAATGACAAATCCCAGCCGTACTCGGTCTGCACGATGTTCCGTTTTGTCAAATTCGCGGACGCTTCGACGGCAGTCAGATTGCGCAGGCAGTCAATGACTCCAGCCGCCTTCTTCTCGACGGCACTCATTCACGCGGAGTCCTCTCCGGCTCGGTTTGTGCACGTATTGAATTAGCGACGATTCGTGTGGCATTTTCCAACTACTGTGATTTGTCCCTCTGCAGCTGCAAACGATCCGGCAACGACCGATGGAGTCGACTGCTGAAGCAACGACAGGTAGCTTGTTTGCCAGCCAGTCAGCCGGTCAGTCGACCGGCCGCTGGTCGATCCGAACCGACGCCACATCCGTCAAAATACGCCAAATTATCCCCCAGAAAGAATTCTGAGCGAGACTTCCCAACGTTTTGCAAAATCCAACCGAAAACACATCGCGGTTTAAGAGACTTGAACCCAGATCAGTCAACGCCCGTGGACGTTCTTCTCTTTCCTTCCTTCCTTCATTCTGTTTCAGAGTCTCACGAGGTCTGAGCTTGATAATAATCCAAGCTGCCCTCGATATTGAATTCGGTTTCAGGTTCGCGAACCGAGATGAAATCCACAGCAATCAGAGGGACCTTCGCCGGTGATTGAGGGATTTCGCCAAATTACCAGTTCAGGATCGGTAACTCACCTGGAACAAATCGGAATCTCAGATTGAATTCACCCAAATGCTGACTTGTGTTGGTTGCGGACACCAGCGCGATGAGTGTCGCGGTCTGGATCCGGGGTCTGATCACAAATCGACATGATTAAGTTTTCCGCTGAGGTAGCATTTCGAAAGAAGCAGAGCGGATCCGGACGAGCTCTTCGTTCCATTCAGTCAGTGACAAAGTTCGCGAAGAAAAGCCCACGAGCGGCAGAAGTGGCGTCTCACGACGTGATTCAGATTTGATGGCGACACCGTTCGGATGGCGGCGAGAGGATCACTTAGCTACCTGAGTTTCCAGCCGTTGAGACGAGACGAGCAGTGTCATCCAGAATCGGCGCGGCGGCGGCTCTTGCCATCCACTCATCGCTCGGAGACGAACCAAGAGGAAAAGACAACAGGGCTCATATTTCACCGCGGAAGAAACGGAAAAAAAATCCGCCGCGACGAACAGAAGTAGCAGATCATATCGACGAGATAACTTCGTCTGATTTATCTGCCGGGTGAGATGATTTATGACGACACCGTTGGACGCTTCCGTCGAGAGAACAGCCTAACGATGCTTGGGTGTCATCCAGATAGTCAGCTAACTGACCAGTCAAGGCGGTGGCCCTCTTCCGTCGATTTCTTTTTAATGGTCTACGACTCATCGGAGAGGAGGATGATTCGGCGGGGACAGAGTTTAACTTCGAACTCGTGATCCTCAAACCACGAATCTTTGGAAATCAGTCCTCGAACGAACAATGTCGAACAAGTCGTGATTTCAGGAGCTGCCGCTGCCACCGGAGCGATGTTGTGTCGAGCCGGAGCAACAACAACGACAGCGGCCACTAAGGCAGAAGACAATTAAGAGAATTACCGGCAGACGGATAATGACCGAAAAGGAGATATGGCGAGATAACGTGGGGGGCAACGGGGCCGTCGCCAAAAATTCGCTAACAATGGGGTCGATTGAACTGATGATAACCTCAGTCAGTTCGTGCAATATGCTAAACACCGCTCTAGAAGCAGAACTAATCAGAACACGACACATTCCGCCGCTTCTTATGCGGCTGGAATTCCAATTGTTCGATCGATCCGAGTTGATCGTCGTTCTCGCGGACCTTTTTGCCGCCGACCGAAGCTGAAAGCTGATGTACGCCATGTAATTTGTTGGCGTCCCTCGTCTGGACAAATACAGATACAGGCACACACCCAAAATGTGTTCATAATAATCACAACAATAATATCGAGAATCCGAAGAAAAATGAGGAACACTGAGTGAGAGTTGTTTCCCTCGACCGAAATGAATGGCCTCCAGCAGTAGCCGATAGAGAATCCCTGTTTGGTGCTGAATCGCCGAGTTATCCTCGACGAACTTTCGAGGGTGTGGTTGGTGACTGTGGCTGCGTGAAATGAAACGACCTCCCAAACAGTGACGGATATCGTCACCGTCATCGGCCGACGCCAAAAATTGAATCGACGCTCAGTGATTTCTGAGAGAAAAAAGAAAACTCTCCGACAAAAACCATCGTTCCGACGTTCCGACTTGCACTCATTTGAAGGTTGGAGCTCTTTGTCAGATTCGAGACCTGGAGTCTTTTTGGAACGATTCGAACGGTGACCACAATCAAGCGATCGAACGCAACTCGATCAAAACGACGCCTACCTTGTCCTGACCAACCAACCAACCAACCAGCTGACTGACTGACAGCCTTAATTGCTCGTGCTGATAAATTATCAGCGAAATTTATTGCGGCACGATCGTGCAGTACGATACACGGAATCCACGGAACAACGGATCCGTGAACTCGATTCGACCAAGCCCGTTGTTGGCGGTTCATAATATCATGCACGGCCGTTGGTTTCCCGTTTTCTTGTCGGGTGCAATAAAATCCTCAAAAAAAAAACCTCCGTTGACGTTTCGTAACGGTTGATTGAAGAGAGGAAAGAAGAGATGGGCCCGCGAAACGAAGGTAAGTTTATGTTTATTTATAATAATAATAATAATCTAGCGCTGACGGAGAAGGAGCCGTCATAAAGTCGACGGGGGATAACAGTGAAGCGCAGCGTAATAAATAATTTTATTGCGAGTTTGTGTGACTGTTGTCGAACAAACTAATAACTCCAAAACTGTAACCGTGAAGTCGAATGATAGAACTCGAACAATAAAGCGCAAGAATTCTCGAATATCTTCCCCGCCACATCAACGAAAAGCGAATCGCTGACGGACGGACGGACGGACGGACCGGAATCGCGGCGAGCGAGGGCGCGGCTGTTGTCAAAAGATAATAAGGTGGCTGCTATTTAACAGCGCCCTTCGGTGATATATGGAAATGATTTCTGGCGACCGGATTCCCTGAGACTATCCGCGAGAGCTTCGAGCACCAAGGGTTCGGGCCCCCGAAAAGCGAAAGAAAAAAACAACATCGCGACCTCTGACCGAATGTTTTCTGTCACCCGAACTCTCTGAAGCTCTGAATCACTATAATTAACTGTGAAACTATTACGAAGTGTTTTGTCTCGAACAAATTACGACAATTTAGCTCCATACCAATTTTTGAACGGGTTCAAAAGAGACGATTACGCCGGCGGCTTAGGGAACCCGATGATCGAAATGAGACGGACGGATGGTTGTTTTCTTGTGCAGTGATTTCCTGCCTCTTCCCGTATTTCGCGACAGTAATTATCGGATGTGGAAAATGGAGTCATTTTTTTTGTCTCCCAGTTCCCATCAACGGGCACCCATCGACATCGAACGTCAGGTGTCCGAAATCCCGTGATTTCAGCACCTTTGGCGGTCGCTTGTGGCGAAGCTGCTAAATACCATCATTGATAACCTGATTTGAACGATCCCGAGTTCCATAATTAACGTTCGGAAAAAGACTCAAAAACGCTTCGAGCCCAAAAGATAAAGCGGTTCATTTGAGCTTAGTTCTTCTGGCCCGCGTCGATTCGAAACCTCCGCACTTCGACCGCGGTTGAAGCCGGCGCGTCTCGACTTCGACTCTGATCAAAACGGCATATAGCGTCCGTTTTCGTTCTTTCTTTCTTTTCCTCTTTCGTTTAGGAATGTAATCTCTTATCATCTGAATTGCTACCAATAAATTAAGGTCTTTTGAGCGAGAAAAAAATAACCCTGCTCGGAAATATAAATGCCTGCCGAAGCAATGATTGCCCTGCACAGTTTACAAGTCCGATCAATCGAAACTCGGTCCGCCTCGTTTTCCTCTTTGATAACTCTATAGCTTGCTCCTGCGGTAGCCGTTATCCACGTTCGATAGAATCCACCAAATTGGCCGAATTCATCTCCTTGGAAGAAAAGATACGTTTTTCGGTCGGCGAAACGGACACAAAGTTGGGAAACATCCTCGAACCTTCGCTCGGTGTTGGGAGAGGAAATCGCTCGAGAAGGTTCCCATATGAAATGAAAAAAAAAAAAAAAAATCCGACGAAACGCTATCATCGCCAAGATCAGTGATAATAATGATTATGACAGAAGACCCGGACTCCAATCGGATGATCCACGACTTGTGCACGGATCCGATCGACGGCTTGCCAGACAGCAACAGCCACCCGAAAGAGTATCAAGTGTTCGGATCTCTTAGCACTTCATGAAGAAGAACTAAGGGTGTGAACCCGAGTTTGATGGATAGTGTTTCGATTTTGAATCTATGTACAACAGAATCGCAATGAGCACCTATCGTTCCAACAATGAATGATGACGACGACGACGACGACAATGATTTTCATATTTCGAGCCATCGATGATCACGATGATGAAAATGCGGGACTTTTCCACCTAACTGACGAGCGCTCCGTCGAAGATGATCATGAGAAGGCTCGCTCATCGTCGACAACAGGCCCTGGCAAGGTGGCAAAAGTCCGTGCGGTCGAAAATAGACGGAGTCTCAATCACAAACGAGAAAAGTGAGCTTGCTTCCAACTTTTGATGCTGATGAGCCCGGCGTGAGGTTCATAATTTTATCGAAGCGTAATTATGAAGAATTAGAAGGCGAAGCCCGTCCGAATCGATTGGAAAATATCTTTCGATCCTGTCGAGAACGGCAACGAGTCGACGAAACGTCATTTGATGCCATTGATAGAGTAGGGACGGAATTTTCTCTCGTTTAATATACGGCAGCACACCTTTTTTTTTCGCTGCGTTTCGTTGGAATTCACATAAGAGCTACTGGGGACATCGATGAACGTCGCTGATAGTTCGACTTGCGGATGCGGAAAACAGAGAACGACTTCAAGACAACTCGAGAAACCGTTGTCTAACGAGCGCGGTCGCAAAGTGAATGACAAAAACCAAATTGGCTCGACTCGATTTTGAAACGACTTCGTCTGCATAACAATCAGACCCGCTTATTCCTCTCGCTGGTTTCTTTTGCTTGCGCTCATTTCGCTTGCGGCTTCGTCACTGTGGGCACAATTAATAACTGGTTTCGAACATTTTCAGGCGACATAATGCGACCTTCGACGATAGGCACCAGTGTTGTGTGGCATTCCTCAGTCAACACCAAACTGAAAACGTCAACACGAACGAACGGACGGACGGACGTTGCTTGGTTCCATCTCGAGCGAGCGAGCGAGCGAGCTGGCTGGCGACTGGCTCGCTCAATCACTGCCGTCAAGCGACTTCGATTACCGGTGAAAACCAAACCCCGCTTGACGGAAAGACAGTGACAGACAGGTCTGTTTGAAAGCAAGATGTCAGATGATGGAACTCCTCCGGTGAACTAGCCTCCTCCGCCACCATTTACGGCCAGCGGAGAGTCAAAGCAAATAACAGCCACAGCTTCCACAGAATAGATTAACGTGGGTGAATTCCTTCCGCTGAAACCTTGTGTCGCTCCCGAACTTCTCGAATCGATACAAAACGGATCGAGCAACATCGCGTCGCGTAGCTGTTCTCGCGCGCAAAGTCTTGCTCCAGCGAAGTGGTCACAGTCGAGCAGCGAGCTGATGGCCGAGTCCATTTGCTCGAACAAAGCTAACATAGAAGAGAGGAATAAGTTCCTTGAATCGGTCTGAAGCGCTCTTCCTCACCACGCCGCAGTGCATTTCGCAGGAGCTACCCAACGTCACCTGACAAACACGCAGCGGAATCCAAACAAACCGACTTGAGCATCCAACGGTATTCAAGAGCTGTCACCCATGCGACATCTTCGCGCCGCTTTCTGTTCGTGGACTCGGATCGTGATTCCGCCCAACTTCGTCCATCGGCCAAAGCAAACGAATGTTTCCTTCGGAGGATTTGACATTTTGAGACTTCAGAACCGAAGAACTCAATTTTTTCCTCGGGAATCTTCAAAGACTGTGCACAAATCATCGAAAGAGTACGAGGTCTGGGGAGGGCCGGATCGAAAGTTATAAATAACAAAATTATAGCGCGGAAAACCTGTCCCCCGTCGGCGTCGGTCGTCGCGAATGAGTTTACTCTGGAGCACCCTTCTTGAATATCGTGGTCTTCTGTTGCATCATCAGGGGGCGTGTGCAAATCACGGTGAGTGATAACTGCCATCCGACATTATCATTATTTTTTATTTTTTGTCCTAATAATGTCCGAATCGGGTGAACGATGAAAAACGAGAACGCGGCATCGAATTTATATTCAAACGATTTGTTTTCCATTAACGGCGCGGGCTTGACAGAGAGCGGAGCTCGATCCGTCGTCTTCAAAAACTTCATACGAAACTCTGCATTCATCGGTCATAATTCTTATCCGATGTGCGAAAGGAATGCGGCGGACTGGACGATCCCCAGAAATAGACGAACGCCATGCCGGGCCTATCAGCGATGGGGCAAATCTACCTTCAGTCATCTCGACTTCGAAATCATAGCAAACGTTTCGCGAACTCTTCCAGGTGACAATTCCAACGGCCTACAATCATATCGAATTCGTCTATTTTGCGAGGTGGGGGAGGGGGTGACTCCTACGTTTCCTTCCCGACATGGGGGAAGTCATCCAGAGTTTGATTTCCTTCCTTCCGACTAGGAACTCTCGTGTTTCGTCGAAGTTTCGTGAAGCTGGAACGAGCTCCTTGTTTGTCGTCATCGATCGTAATGCAGAGACAAAGGTATCGTCGATTTTGGAAAGGCTTCTTTTCCGGAAAAAACATCATCGAAGAAGCGCCGGAACGACTGAACGCAGTTTTGTTCCGGTCGAAGCAAGCGATGCGACACTTGTTTCGAATTTGTCGCCAGTTTCCCAACGCGAGTTTGTCCCTTAGCGTCACCTCCCCTCGAATATTCGGAGCCCTGACGTCCGAAACGGGGCAAAACACATGTTATGTTTTCTCACTTTCTCTCTCTACAGATTGCGTAGTATGCGTTGCGGACTTATCACACATCGGAATGGGAGCGATTGAAAAACACATGAATCGAAATCATTGAAGATGTCGTTCGTTTGGCCGCTGGCCGCCCGGTTCCCAGATATTCAGCGCGAGTGGACGGGTCGCGACATCGGGAATCTTTCCAGTACGGCGTACATAAACTGATCGTGAAGGAAGCGAAGAGACGGAAGGCGATCCCCGAGCTTGATAAAGGCAATGCTTGTTGATAATAAGTGGAAACGGTGTCATCGAAGAGATTCCGGAGGAAAACTAGCTCGCAAAAATGTATATGTATCAGCTCAAAATAATAATTAGCACCGCTCAAGAGAAAAATCGAACGCTGCTAATCTTTTCCGTGATGACGTCGGTGGCGATAATGTGGTCTTTCGTCGCCACTCATGGTCAACAAAAAGAAATCGAAGATCGTCGCGTCGGTCGCTTGCTCGATGACGACGACCTCGTTTCAAATCTCAAATCCATCCCGTGATCATCTTTCTGGAAGAGAAATGAAGGAAATACTCTCAACTGAAATTTCGAGGGGAGGAAACTCCGCGATCTGTCGAAACTGGACGTTGATAAAAAAAAATGAAAAATAACCATCGGAGAATCCTAAGATGCGTCGCTGTGACTCTGAAGTAGTTTCCTCTCAACGCGATAAAATATGTCGTCGAAATGTGTGTGATCTTCGTTCCCGCGCTCAAGCTCATCTCGACTAGGAGGAAAAAAATCTCATCTAGAAAAACGGAGGCGGTGGGAATTTTCGGCATGATCATCATCATCATCATCCTCATCTCGACCGAAATGTTTGATGAGTTCAAACCAGAAGAAGGCGATGAGCGGGAAGAACCTCAGCAGGAGAGAGATCAAATGGAGCCGAACGCGGTCGCGGCTCCCGTCGACGCCATTTTGAGCAAATTGTTGAAAAAATGAAGGCGTTTTTTTGCCAGCCGTTTTTTCAGGCTTTTCTCCACAACTGAGCGACGATCCGTCTGCCTGCTTCCTTGCTTTGTTGGTCCGTCGATGGGCTGACTGTTTGGTAAGGCTAGATGGTCGTTGGACAAAATTGACAAAAATTCCATCATCGGAACGGAGCAAAAAAGCAGTCCTAGTCAGTGAGTTCCACCTTTTCCGGCGAATTTTCAACAGACGCACAAGCTCCATCGAAACGTTGGAAAACTCATTGAAGAACATCCATCAGGCTCCGAGTTCCTCAATTTGTTTCCGACGACGAAAAAAAACCCAAATATGAATCTCAATTGAATCTAAGAGTCAGGTCTGCTCATATTCCTCTTGGCGTTCATGCGTTCTGTAAAAATCATCGTCGACATCATTTCGTAAAAACGAGAGCTCATGGCGGGAAAATTTGGATTTTAGCGCTGCTTCTGTTGTTGTCATGTTACTCGCGACGATTTAGTGGGTTCGAAGGCGCAAGAATACTTCTTGAGTGGAATCAACATTAAGAGAAGCGATGGGAATTCCGTTCATTCCTCCGCTTGGAAAAAAAATTATGATCCGCGAAATGAGTAGAACCGCAGTTTTTTCTCTCGTGAGACTTCGCTCTTCCTCCCTCACGCCGGAGAAGATAATCTTCAAGTACATGAACTCGATTTGAGACCTCGTTGTTGTTCAGACAGGATCTCTTCTGACGAAAAAAGGAATCCGCCACAAGAGCAAGTCCCCTGAAATTAAGGGGGAGAGGGAGGAAGATCCCCGAGGAGACAGTGACACTTTGTCTGCTCGTAGCGGGCATAGTTTAGGATGATTTCTTTCTTCCTGTTCTCTATTATTTCGTTCGCGCGGTGATTAACTTTGTTAAAGCTCAGTTTAAGAGACAGAAATTCTTCTCCTAATTTCCTATTTTGGATGGACGGCGGCGGATTTAACGACGGCGCGCGGGACCGTGTCAGCAAGATGCGAACCAAATGAGATTTGTTGAAGAAATCAAGCATCACAGCAGAGCATCAAACTTGAAAGCTCTGACCGGACAGAGAAGAGAGCGAACGACCGACCGACCGAGCGGACAACCCACGTGTTATCTTTTGACGGCGCTAAAATTCTTCACTCCAAACGACTGCCTCCCTAAATATCCATTTCAATAACAACACGGATTTCGGAAACAGACGCTTGCATACACTTGAGCCTACAATGTCATCGGGACGCCGGTTCGATGACTTCAGCGAGCCGGGCCGAACGAAGTCGATTCCAAACCTGGAACTTTGAGCCGGACATTCGCTTTGTTGTCGGGCGGATCTCTCGGCGAATTCGGTCACTCGATCGATCGAATCCGGCATTAATTCGATGACGTACACTAAAGGCCGGTCGTCCACTGATTGAGTCATCAGTGGAGCCGCAAAGCCATAATCTCCGTCCAAGTCAATTCGTATCGACATCAATCTCATAGATCACTGACTGCCCACAGCTCGCAGCCAAGCAAGCGACCACCCTGACTGACATGACAGATCAGTCGATCACGGACGACATATTGTCGATGGCACTTCGGCGTCCCCACTTGCACGATAATCACGCCTGGCGATGCGACATGATCTCGCCGCGAATTATCGAGAGGTTTTCACGTTCAGTCCTAACAAGTGAGCACTCGCAAGTTGGCGTAGCGAAAGAATAATTCCGTCGGCCGCGGCGTCGACTCACTGAATTCAGAGGTGGTCTTTTGGTACGGCATTGAAACTTGAACGTCGGAAACGCAGCCACGAGTTAATCGTTTTGCCGCACCCGAATCGGCTGCTGTGTGTTCTATCCGCGAATTCACACCAGAAGGAAACTCGACTTTCGACCTTCGAGCTTCTCTTTCGCTCTCGGTGTCTCGGGAGGGTCGAGCGTACCCCAGGCGACTAGGTGCTTGGAGAGAGGATCTCAACCAGATTCCTCGACGGAAATCGAGGATCGTCCCGCACCGAACAATTCCGTTTGTTGGAGCTACAGAACAGTTGTTCGATCGCAGCGAACAAGCGAGGAAATCGTTCTGCCAGACACAGAAACCCCAGTCGAGTGAGGTCGTGATCGTCATCTAAATCCAGCGAAGGATTGAAGCTGAAGACGATTCGTGGCTAACCTGCGCAACTCGTGTCTTCGACGCTTGTTTCGTCAATGCTCCGTGGAAGAGCGATTCTCGCTCGTTTTCTGAGCGAAATTTGGTGCTGTTTCGTGTTGTTCATGTCGCTGTTGGTGCTGCGGCGGCGGCGGCGGCGCCGGCGGCGGCCGTTGCTACTGTTTCCATCATTTGTTGCTTCTGTAGTGGCTGATAATAATGCGGCAACTCGCGGTCAAATGTTATCATGTGCAATCAACAAATTAACATGTTTTATGAATTCACGTTCGGTCATGTATGACTAGCCGATAAACGCCAAATAAGCGCCCGCTTCTCCCTTGAACTGCACCGTTTTTCTCATTCATTGTGGCGCCGCCGCTTCGACCGCCTGACCGAGTCACTCCGCGTTCGCGCGAAACGTCCATTTCGCACGCACATACATATCGCCAAACAAGCAGCTTTGTCAAAATCAAATTGCCAATTAGATCCACGGCCCAATAAGGCGCTTGTCTTGTGCGCAAAAATGATTAAACGTCGAATATATCGATGAGAAAGAGCCTCTATAAGAGAATAACGAACGAACGAACGAAGTTCAGGAAGCAGCCAAGTATCGCACCACAAAAAGGAATAAACGAGAATCGTCGTCGACGGACGGACGGACGACAAAAGGGGAGGGGACTCTGTTCATCGGCCTGATAAGAATCACTCAGTAAGGAATTAATCGTTGCTTGCTTAAGACCAAATGTTTGCTTTCTGACGGCGATCGAATGAGAGAAAGCCAGAGACGGAGGATGATAATATGTGTTTATGGTTGGGGCGGGAAGTGGGTAGATGTCGTCGTCGCCGCCGCCAATCTCCCTTCGCATCAAATGTATACTTAAGTTGTACCCTTTCATGGCCATTGATTTCTACGCGTGATTGGGAGCTTTCGGATGTCTCCTCGATCCACGTGAAAGTCCACGTGATTGAATCAGACCTCACTCAGGACCACCAATCGTCCACGTTGTTTCGAGAGAAATCCCATCGAAGTACACCGACAAAGAATCCGTGGGAAGTTGGGCGTCTCCGTGGTCCTCGTCTTGTCAACTTCCGCAGTGAGGCGAATTCATGTTGTTCATTCGCTTCGAGTGAGAATTTCTGCTCTTCTTTGAGCATCTCAACAGAAACTTGAATGCCGAGAGAGTCTCATATCTTCTGTTATCAGTACTGGTCCTTCAATCGACACCTGAACGTCAGCTCGTATCTTCTCGATAAGATTGGACAAAAACCAGTCGTCAGTACGATTCGGAAGTGGGTCGAAAAGCAGCGAAATCAAAATAGATCTAGCCGCAGAAAATCGGGCTTCATCCACATACCCATGCACTTCTCCGGAAGATCTCACCGATTATTCGACGAAATCGGTTTCCGATTCCGCTGAAAATGGTGGAATACATAATGTGGATTGCGGAAATGAGGATTCCGCATTGAACTTCTCAGCTCAACATCGGAGGATTGCTCTCGTGTTTCAAAGACTAATGCATCCGATTGGCGAGATCATTCTTCAGAGTTCACTCGGCGCAGTAGCGAAATAACTCTCGGAGGGGCAAAATCTTCGAAGACAACAACTTCTTCACCTCGGAGCTAATCTTCGGAGTTTGATTACAGTCGAGTCCAGGAGGAAATTTCCTCACGATCCGGAGCCGCTAGAGGAAGCAGGAGTCGCTGACCCTGATCGATAAACTGCATTCATGTGTCTATGGGTGAGATTCGCGAGCAAATTTATGCATAGGAAAAGAATCGGTGGCGACGAACACGAAATCGAAAGCATTATATCAGGATATAAAGAACACCGAAGTCAGGATAACGTGTTCAAAATGTTGGCTGGCGGAATGCAGGTGTCAAACCGATATTTATCGCCCGACTAATGACACGTTCGAAACGGTAATTCACTCAGAAGTCGATGAACCGCAATCGGGAATCGGCTCCTTCTGTATCGAGAACGTATCTTTCCTTACACCGAGCTTCCACTTCCACCGGAGTGGCAACGGGACCACCAGCGCCACCTGCCGAGCACTTTGTCCACTTCGGCAACGACGAAAACTTCGAGTTGAGTCGCTTTACCAAAGGTGGCGCCACCAACCAGGGGCAAGAGACGTTCGGGGAACTCCTTTCATCGAAAGTGTTGTCTCTTTCTCGGAAAGGAGAATTCCGAGAGGGTTTTTTTTTCAGGAAAGGAGGAAAAGTTTCTTCACGGCGTCGTGACGCGGAGCTCGCATCGCCGTCCCAACAATGATGGGTTGAAACGGCCGAGTGTGAAGATGTTCGGATACGCCCTCCAAGATATTCTATTGGCTCGAATCCAGGGTTTACCTCGCGGCCTTGCTGAGCCGTTCGAATTTCGTGCTCTATACCACTGGTGCAAATAGAGTTTTCAACTCTGCGCGCCACGATACAACATCAATATAAAAGAAGGGGCGCAGTCTAGAGCAGTGGTCCGCAACCTTTTTCGTCTGGCGCCCCCCTGCGCGACGTTATCTGATCCGACGCCCCCCCTTTTCAAAAAAAAATCGTAAAAAGAGCATTTTCGCCTCATTTGTGACCGATTCTACTTACAGTTTTTATATTAAAGGGTAACACATTCTTCCTTATATATATGAACCGTGTAGTTTCAAAAGGGCATAAGTCCATTTTTTTCGATTTTTTCATATGCTCCATAATTTCAGTTTCATGCTGCGATTCGTTCTCCATCCAGCTGACTTTCCTGCTCTGCGTAGGATCGCGCTTTGTTTATCTTGCTACGTTTGAATATTTGGCGACAAGATTCTAGCTGAACATCAGGCTGAAGGCGCGACCAAAAAAAGAAAGTTTATTCCAACAACTCAGGCGATTTTCCGGCCCAGACACTGAAAGCCTGGCGAAGTCTCGCGCCCCCCCTGGAAAAGCCTCACGCCCCCCCGGGGAGGCGTGCCCCCCCGGTTGCGGAACGCTGGTCTAGAGGCATGAATCTATTGGGCCGTAACAACGGCCAAGGCAGCGAGCATGGTGGTTGTAAAAATCCAGTCCATAGACATGAGGATCCCTCGCTTCAAACGCTTGCTCACCGCGCCGCCGTACGAGCTTAGAGGAAAACTCTCAAACGACGTAGCAGAAAAAAACAATTCCGATCATTTGTGGGAACATTTTTAGCTGGCCAACAACAATGACGCGTCACTAGCATCGTCCAACTTGCACGCAAAGCCACACAATCGACCGAAAGACCACCAGAAACCTAGAAAATTTCACTGTTTTTCTCTTTTTTATGTCCAAATCTTTCTTTCCCTTAGCGAAGTCTCAAAACTTCAACGAACGATGTGGATACGGAGTTATTCGCACTTGAGCTTCCGATTCACCGTACCGTACTAGTTGTTCCATTACGCTGTCTGATTGTAGATTTCAATTTTGTCGCGAAAATAAATACGGGGTAAATGACTTGATTACACAGGAAACGCGAAACTAACGAACGAGCGTCAACAGGAAAACTGATCCGACTTCTGACAAGCGTAGCCGACGTCAAGGTGCCGGGCATCGAATGCCGGTCGAAATTGACATATTTGACGGGCAAATCACAATTCCATGTCGAGCGGTGGATTCTTTAATCAGCGAGCGCCGGATCGATGAATGTCTTCTCGTCGTGCTCCTTTCCCCTCAATTTACCCCAGTCCCCGTCCGACATGGCCGAAGAAGGTTTTTGATTGACCAAACACGCGAGCCACAGCTCCGTGGTGTTCCGTTTCTGCGAGCAGAGTTGCCGACTGCACATCATGCGATCATTGTAGTCAAACTCAATCAGTTCTGTCGTATTTCTGTCTCTAGATCGCACAAGATGACCATCACGTATTCATCGAGAGCTGACAGACATTCGATATTGTTTGCGGTGGCCTTTGCCGTCGTCTCCTCGGGCTATTTAAGAGGTTACTCGACTGTCAGCGGATGTTCAACAAGCGATCTGGCTCCCCGAAATCGATGGCAGCTTCGACGTATGCTCGAACGCGCGTGTTTTCCTGTTCCACGCAGGTCATCGATGTCACACTGTGGGGGGCACATGACGTCTCCATTGAGAAGCTATAAAGCTCCAATCAAACAGACGGACGGACGGTTGGTCGGTCGGTCGGTCAGCGAGCCGCTCGGTCGCTGGGTCGCCGCTTGGGTATAATGGCGGAAAGTCGCCGATTAGAGCAAAATGCTCGACAAGCGGCATGGACGGCACCGCCGGTCCTGCGAACTTCACGTGGACGATTTACGCGCGTCGATACACCTCGACGGCAATTGACTCGTGAAGCTCATTGTAAAATACAGATCGAGCCATTTCTCAACGCAAATAAGGCCACCTTCGAAATCGCCCAAAACAAACTGCGGCACGATAGAGCTCTCGTCTTGCAGGTACATAACCATAGACAGAATGTCTTCTCTCCCATCAAGAGCGAACCGCGCCGCTGATGTCTTGATTCAGCAGCGAGAGGCCCAAGAGATGGTGGACTTCGAGGAAGCCATTCGTGGCGAACTGAAACTGCGTCGAGTTGGACAAATTTACAACTTTGGAACATTGGACCGTCCTTCGATGTGGCAACACCTCCCAGGGCATGGACACGGTGGAAATTGTCATTGTTCCCCGAGGGGGAGATTCGCGGAGATTTCATCTCTGATTCTATGTGAGATGTGCGAAGAGAATGGGTTTCCTAATCGAAGTCCCCCGATCCGCTCCCAGACAACAGTCTTCCAGCGGATAGAATTGCAGTAACGAGAACAATGAGCTCCTAATTCTCGAAAAGCCATTGCTCCACTTCGCCCTGTCAGCGGATTTAGCGGAGCGAACGAAGATGCCGTAGATACAGATCAGATACTGTGACAATCGGAAAGTCTACATAGACCGAAAGCCGGCGGTCAGAGGGAGTTTGCGCGGACCACCAGAGCAACGATGAGGTTCACAATTGAGGGTGAAGCCGGTACCTCACCCCACATAGCGACGCGGAGACACAACCCGCGATTTAACAGAGAATTCTCTGGGCGTTGGTCGCGAGCGTGGTCTATTGTCGTTACGCGGGATGAATCATTTCTGTAAACCGGCCTCATCGAATTCCGAAAACTCGAGTCGGCTTCCCCGCGGATGTTGCCTCGAGTCTCCGGAACTCAAAATTTTTGAATATTCCCGCTCATTTCTTGATTTTTGACTTCTCGAATCGGGAAGTCAAAAATCCGTTCCGTATCGACATTTTTGATTCGTATCTCTGCATCTTCACTCGATGACTCGAATCAAGTTCAGCACGGCGATGAAACTAATCATTCAATTCACTCTAGACAACGACTCTCATTCAAGACCGCGGTTCCGACGGAGAGCTAGCGTGAAAAAAACGCTAGCAAACACACCCACTAAATGAACGTGTTTGTGTTCCCTCAGAGAATGAGCGACGAAACGGCACTCGAGTAAAAGATCATTACAAGTGAACCGTTTTTATGCTTGCTCGAATGAGTGGCTCTCTTCAAAATCATCATGCTCGATTTCATACGTTTGCTTCGTCGTTATCCCCGATGTTTGTTCAACATCTTTCCGAATGAGGGAATGCGCATCCCTTCCGTTCGATACAGAGTCTCCTCATTTTCGTTCCCGCGAAGGACGCTTGGAATTCGGATCCCATTTCGAAGAGGATTCTTCCAGCCAGAGCGGTTTCCAATTCCCCGATGAATGTCCAAGAACAAGAGGTCAAGGAGGAAGCTCGCGTGCTTGGGACATATCCCAACACAGACTGTGCGTGTAAAACATTTCCCGAAGGAAGGAATCCGGCTCTAAGCGTGGACCATCAGTGACAGATGCTCTTGCGTGGAACACACGGAAAAGTAGAACGACCAAATCCTCGGATCAAGTCCCCGAATGAGCCAACAAGAAGCACCAAACTCATGCAAAAGCAGAACAAGGCACAATACGACGACGAGCTGACTTTATTCGGGCGGGCGGGTGGACTCCGGTCGCTTTGTGCCAACAGTGAATTGAGACATCAGCCATCAATTATTGTCTGAGTGAAGACAAATGGAATGAATCACGGACTGACGTTCTCCCATCGTAACAGTACCGTCGACTCCGTTCGAGTTTGACGGCAATGATCTTCGTGGATCTTTGACAGTTGCATCCAGAATCAGATTAACCCCAGATGCTGGACCACGATTACAGACCAGTTTCTCGACTTATCTGATGTTGCGCGCGCCGTTTGTTCAAGCAAACACAATGTAATCGACGACATGCCAATGAGTGCTTTCGAGGAACATCGTTCCAATTTCATCCAGATTGAATGTTGCTGGCCCGGATCTTCGCATATCGAGACGCACGTTTCAGTTTTTCATGTGTCGGCCACGTCTGGGCGGAGATTTCAATTCGCCAGCAGCTCCAACAGAAAGCACTTCGTTCGTGCAATTCTTTGGATAATTGTTATCGGACTATTTTTGCTTTCCTATACATTCGGAGCCGCTAATGGGAAGCGATACAGAAGTACGCCTTCCGATGAGAATTTTGGAAACTCCACTCGGGTTTCGGATGAAGGAACGAGATGGAAACATGAAAGGAACGATAGACCAGCATGTGTGTCTGGTCTCCATGAAGAATCCGTCCAGATCTAGATACAGCCATGTTCGGATCCGCGAAGTCAATAAAAGAGGAAGAGAACAATCCGTCTATCTTCCCGGGGGAAAACTTCGTTGTTCGTCCGTTCATAGTCCGTCGTCTGCATGGATAACATCCGGTCAGACGGAGGAAAGACAATCGATCCGGCTACTAGCTGTTGATGGTCAACACTTGTAGCAGCTCGGTGTAACGGTCGAAGAATATTTAGCCACCGCCGGCCGCAGCTTCTCAAAGAAGTTCGTCGACGACGAGCTGATGAAAGCCGTAGGGCGAACCACCCCTGGCACAAAAGCTCGAGACAAAGAGAAGTCTCGTATCAGACGAAAAAAATCGACGGTAGTCGGAAGCAACAAGAAGACAGGGCGTAGGATAGTCGATATTTGAGACAAAGAATGAATGAACAACGCTTCAGCCCTCTTTCGGAACAATCCTTCACCTTCGGTTGCTTTGAGCGACCAATCGAAGATTTCAGACCGCGGTCTCCTCGCCTTTCCAAATTCGCTCTTCACAGGTCGAGACTCCTCGAGCGTATTTCCCAGACGACAGGAGGAAATCCGCGACCTGGAAGTCCCGGATGGATTCGAAATCAGAACACGACACTTCGCCGGCTGGACAAGAAGGAAACGTTGATGGGTTATTGTCACTGGTGAAGATCTTGACGGACGTCATAAAACAGACTGAATCGCCGAACAACCAACAAAACGAAAACGACGACGACAACAGCGACACTAATCATACGACATTAACGAAGGCCTGGCCATTGAGCATGTGAACATGTCGACACATGACTTGATCCGGTTGGCATTTTCTTCCAAATGGAGAGCTTTTGTTGTAATCTTCAATGGACAGATCTCTGTGTTCACTTCGCATTGGTGAAAGCGGCACGCATTCGTATTGTCAAGAGATTCGTGTGAGGTAACCGACACCTTTGTGTAATTTGTCATGGAGGCAAATTCGTCTTGCAACGCCGTGCCGTTATCGTCAAACACTGCCAAGTCCCGATAAAGGGACTGAGATCGTGATTCGTTGGGAGCGGTTGATAAATGTACGAACAGAGTTTGAATGGTTCATGAAATATTCAACGGTCTGGTTACAATCGATTACATATTCTAATCGCATGCCGTCAAAAAACTGCTTCACTGAAGTTTCCACCAGTTTCTCCCACGGAGCTCATGAATGTTCGTCTATTTGGAACCATAGCGAGCAAAACGACTTCTCCTTTTCAAACGAACACTTTGCCTATGACAAGTTCGGTGACTAATTAGCCGTGTGAGAACTCTGAGAATCTTCTTCCGAGTGCTTGAAACCTCGTTCTTCCTCACAAGACCAGATCCATCCCGAAGGATTTGAAAACGAAGATCCGTTTGGGTTGACAACATTACGTTTCGAGAGTTCCTTTGTTCTGTCTGTTATCCAGTGGAGCGATCGCGACTTTCGCGCGCTTGAACTTTTGCTTACCTGAAATAAAGTTCAAAGTTAGAATTTTGAAACATAAACAGAGTGCTTATACCGCGAAATCGGGGAAGGTCGAGACAAAAAAAAGAAAAATGAGGAATAATGGCCCGGGTAGGAATGACATTAAATTAGACGTCCCAATGTCATCCACTCATTTTTGTTTTACCCTAGAATTTCACATTTCGCTGTGGACCACCGCAAGCGACGCGACGTGGAGGATGACATTTGTATGGAAGCTTGAGATAAGATGTTCCACAAAACGCTCATGATGACAACGAGCAATTCGTCAGATGGCCGAGCCGTCACGTTTAGGATTGCACTGTTACAATGCAGCGACAACAATGCAAATACATTTAGTTCGAGCTGTCGCTCCAACTGTTGTCAAGAAGAAAGAGGAAACTCCAGATTCGCATCAAGATTTCGGCTCGCAAACATTTACTTTGCTCTGATGACCGATTGTGGAATAGAACACAGACGCAGCCCCGGAGGGAGATTCTGGTGGGCTGTCGCATTTCAATCCATCGCACAAATCGGTGAAACAAAGTTCATACTCCACGACGGCTCGTCTGAATGCACGACGTCACTCGCGTTGCCTCAAATCTCAACCAAAAGAAGCCGCAGCTACCGCTTCCTTAGTTGATGTCTCAAAAAAAAGGCGAAAAATGATTTTTCATTGAAATGTATAAAAAAAAAAAAAGAACACCCATGACTGCATCGACGCATTGAGAAACGCCAACTTCAAACGATTTATCTGCGCGGACGGCAGCGACATAAAGTCAAAATTCAATTTCAGCGTCCTGTGCACCCGCTGTAACTCTTCGGAAATCTCCATCGATTTTTCATCAGTGGATTTTCTCATTTCTTTCCGACTGATTTTGATAATTTACTCTTATAATTTGTGCGAGTAGTTTCGGCTGCGCATGGAATGTCTTTCGCCGAAAATTCTCCTCACTCAGTAACACGACTGCCGCCCAGAAGTCGAAATTTTCTTTTCGAGCGAACAGCCGGCGGAGAGAAGAATAAATAAAAATAATTAATAACACTGGAAGAGCTCGGATTCCTTCTTCGAAACAACGTCCCCGTCGGAGGCAGAGCGCGCGTGGCTTCAGCGTCGCGTCGTCGCCCCGAGCTTTCGTGAAGACGATCGGATCTTTCTAGCGGATACGGATCATTAGGATTCTTAGCTTAGGAATATTATGAGCGCAGCGATTATATCGACGCCAGTGTTTGAACGACCAACAGCGCGTACCCACTGAGGAACAAATCGAAGATCCCGATGGCGATTCGGATGAGAAGCGGAATCGAATCCGCTTCACGAAACTTCCGGGCGTCTTCTACCTAGTTTGCAGCTGTCGGAAAACTTTGAAAAATCCACGAAGTTCCTGGAAAGCTGCTTGACTTGAGTTGAATAACAAGATCGTCCGGTCGCATGAACGAAATCCACTCGAGGAACGACTCTGTTCCTTCCTTTACGGTCGGATTGTCGGTCTTCTATCTCTCCGTTCATAGTAATGTACAAATTGGCTTCGATATAAAGATTGATATTCAGATCGAAGATAAACATGCGAGAGCGACTTTTGAACTGCGCGGCGGCGACGGCCATCAGGTCTATCAGACAGCGGCTTCGACAGCAACGACAGACTTTCAATCCAGCGACACACGGGGAGGTCTTGATAACGAAATATAAATTGGCTTCGGCGACATCGTGCCGTTTGCCTCACCAGACCAAGCTCAATGGCTCGCTCGTTCGCTCGTTCAGCCTGAAGTCGAGTCTCGAGACAGTCTGATTATCTTCTCAAAGCCGCAGCGAATCACTGTTGTTCTGGCCAAAATTTTGTTCGTCAGTCGAAACAGAAATCCAGCGGAGGAACAAGACTAGGAACTTACGCTTGTCTACAAAGCAAGGTGACATGCAAAGCGAAAATTGCTGAACTCGCGAAGAATGGTGTCAACCTTCACGGCAAGTGAATGGAATTAGGACCGTTCTTGCGGCTCGCCCGCCGGGTACAGTTTTCGAGCGATCAGAAAGGACTTCTGAGGGAACTTCGAATCCGGTACCAAAAACAGGATCAGGATCCCTAGCGAGGCGTGGATCTTCTCCGTTTGTTGGGTCCGAGAACTCCCGTGCCGGTCGATGGAAGACTCTCTTGGCAGTGAAGGAAGAAACCTCGGATAATGTTGGATCCGCGACAACGGCGGCGGCGGCGGGAATAGAGAACTCCAAAGTAAATAGACTTTATTGAAGCCGAAGACGATGGCCGGGTCACGATTCGAATGAGAGGCGAAGGGTCAGTCACATAGAGTAGGTATTATTATGTATTTTAAACAAGTGTCCGATTCACGTCGAGTTGAAAATCATTCGAAAGAGCGGCCGCGCTGAGCGAAATTGCGCGAGAGCACAATGCACACTTTGTAAGACGCACTGTTCTTCTACTGTCGCATCTCCCGGACAAGTTTCCGATCATGGTCTGAAGTCCTCGAGCGCTGATTAAACCAAGAAAATGACCCAGAAAGCCTCAGCATTTTTAAGGATAGAAGATTCGAGAAGATTTCCATCCTGTCCGTCTCCCGCACTTCCTGTTGCACCCATCGGAAGGATGGAAACTCGATCATTGCAGTGTTCCTTGGCATGACAGATTCTTGTCGATGTTCAGAACAACGCGAGGCAATGATCAAGAAATCAAGCCTCGTGGTGGTGGTCTTCTACGGCGACTACCGTCGAACAACCAAGCAATGAAGTGCAACTTAGTGGAGTGAGGTGTGAGGGATGAGAGGATGGCATGACCGCATTCAGAGCAGTGCCGCCTCTTCAAGTAAAGCGTCTAAGTGTCATCTAAATGCGCCCGCTCTATAATCAAGTGACCGTCCCCACTTCCGCAAAGACATAAGTCGACGATGACAGCGGATCCAGTTTTATGGGAGACTTCTCTTCTTTTCTTTTCTGCTCAGAAAAAGGAAAAGAGGGAAGTTAAATCGGCTCGTTTCGAAACTTGCAGGTCTCCTCCAAGAAATGTTTCATCTCTTTTTTTTTCCTCTCCATTGTGTTGGGTTCTCGTCTACCGTAGCTGCCGTCGCTTGGGTATTTTTTTGTTTTATTTTTGGATTTCAATCAAAAAATGACGACGACGACGACGCGGACTCCTTTGACAGCAGCGAGCTACTCTGGCCGCCAACATAGATCTGGAAGCGAGATCGAACTCCGGCCGCGGCGCCGGACATCGACTTCAGTGTTGGCATCGAAGGAGCGCGAGAACCAAACTAAAATGGAATGAAATTTCCCCGAAAACTTCCTGAAATTCAGTCGATCTTGCAGTGTACGATGCTTACTGCGGAGCAGAGCTGAGAAAGTTTTGAAGTTCCCATCAGCAGTCCAAGACACGAAAACACGGGAAAAAATCTCCTCCAGAACGAGAACATCGGAGGAAGAGAAAAAAATAGGATTTCCCGAATTACGTTCTGCGGCGGCGGCGGCGGTGGCGGTGGCCAATTTGGTCGCTTGCGGGTGTCGCGACAAGAGAACCCGACATCAGAACCGGCCGACCACTTGCCCAGTTGGTGACTGGCTGGCGGGTTGGCTCGCAGGGAATACGACATTCAATCTTCTTCAAAATGACGCCGTTGGACTTTGAATTCGAATAGAGGTGGAGCTCGACGGATCGACCCGCGCGGCGGATAGCCAGCTACTCGGACGGACGGACGGACAAACGAAGAGACAGGGACTGCGACCGAGAAGACGTCTGTCAACGGAGCATCGCGCGACAAACTGAGATGGATCGGATTCGCGGTTTTAGAAATAGCACTTATACAAAAGGCGATGCGTTGATGATACTATGTAATTTCTGCACCGCTCTGACCGACTCCAGGACGCCGCGGCGTCGCTGTGCGGGAAACCAAGAACAGTGGAAAAAATGAACGACTTCAGTGGCCAACATCGGATCGGAAGGATTCAGAAGAAGATCCAGAGTTCCGTTGCGAACAACTGGAAACAGACGACGCCGAAACCGAGAAGAGCTCTGGTCGTTGTCACCCTTTGATTCGAGTTGTTGCCAAAACATTGCTGATGTTCATGTAGTTCTGGCGTCAGTTTTTTTTTTTTTTGTTGTCTCTGTCAGATCTTGGTGGGAGCGCTTTGACCCTCACTGAGCGGGGTAAAAGAGAAACTGAGGGCTCCTCGTACGTTGAGAGGATCCAAGTTACGCACAATAAGCGACTCTCAACGACATAATGGTGTGAACGCTTGCTTGGGAGGTCGTGGGAAACTCGCCTCTGGATCGGTCAGCGATGTCATCTCCGTCGTCCAGAGTTTCGGTTGGCAACACTAACTACGGCAGCTGCAGCATCTCCACCAGTTCGGCTTCTGAGGAACAAAAAAGAAACGTTCCGGCACGTGCTCGGCGTCTGTTTATCTTTGAACTCATCTCCACATACTTCTGGTGTGTCTCCAGAAACAACTGATTGAGAGAGAGAGTTCCGAATTCACCGCAGCTCTCCGCTTTTCAGGAAAGCTTCGAGGAAGCTAGTGGAGGATGAGAGCAGGCAACGGCATGAAGACATTTTGAAGATTTATCGACATTGTTTGGTTTAAAGCGAACAATTAGCGGGTTTCTTCCTCTCCATCTAGTTTCGAACGAATTTCAAATCTCCCAAGAGGCGTGGAACATCGCTACGAGGAAAATTGCTCAGTGTGAACAGGATTGCTAAAAGCCAGCTCGAATCGGAGGCAAGTGGATGGTTTCAGCAGTCGTGAGCTGAGGGATCGAATGCCTTCGTGATGGTGCCTATCCACCGGTGTCAGGCCACCTTCTTCTCCGCTTCGATTCTGATGTGTTGGGATTGCTGTGTTGAAGTTTTTTTTTTCCCGCGTAACTCACCGGCTGCTCACATCGAGCGGGCAACAAACCGTCCACCCACGAAAGCAAAGCGGGTAATAAATAAAAATAAAGACTCTTCTGACCATCCGGCTACTCACGCTGGGTCCTGTGACCCTCGGGTCAACTCGAGCAAGCGCACACCGTATTACAATCAGCTATGCAGTCAGTCAGTCAGTCAGCCGGACGGACGGACGGACGGACGGACAGCTAGATAACCAGTAGACAGATGAACGGCCGGCGAAAAGAGCGGCCGTCAATCTGTGGATCGTCATCACATCGGAAACGAAGTACCGGCACTGCACCCTATGCATGAGGGGAACCCTCTTCTCACACTTCATTATGAGAGGAAATTCGTTCGTTCGTTTGTTCGTGAGCGTAGGCTTTGTTCTGAGCCACACGCGAAGTGAGAACATTTCGGAGTTTTGGGATTCGATCGTTCCGACTCAATTCCGTAGATCCTGACGAGCGAAAAGATAAAGCCGGCAAATGGGGCTGAGCGTTCTACACCGACACGTTGTGCCGTCCAGAAGAGCGAGCGCCGTCCTCAAGAGGTAACAGGAGTATCCATTGTCCGGCGGAAGATATAAAAGCGGGAGGGTAAACAAGGAATTTCTGAGAAGAGCGAGCGATAGAATTTCGAGTGAGAGAATGAAACAGAAAGAGCGAAATGAAAGAAAAAAAACGAAATACGAGAAAGTCGAGACGTTTCTGAACAAAGAGTACGCGATGACCACAGACCGTGGTCAACAACACCCCCACCACGATCTAATGGACGTTTGAGAGCGTTTTTCTTCCCTTCTGTAATATTTCCTTACGCCCTGAGAATATTGCCCACGAGGAATTTCGCGGAGCGAAAGGACCAGGGGAGAAGAAAGAAATACTTTATACCGTCAAGGAACTTATCATGTCGAAGCATTTTGTGATGATGAGCGGCCATTCCCGCCCGCCCGCCATATCGCATTAGCAGCTCATCATTTGAGTTCCTTTTTCTTCCCACTCGTTTCTTCTTGAAGGTTTTGTTGTTGTTGTTGTTGTGACACCGGGGTGGCCCTCATTACCGCTCGATCTGCTTCCGATGCAAAATTCTGCTCACAAAGCAATTCGTACCCAGACCGAAGTAAATGTCCTTCTTTTTGGGATGGGTGAGGTAAGATTAACCGCCCCATCTGCGTCCTCTTGGGAGATTCCCACAGCAGGCCACACCCTCGAAAGGTGCGGTCCGGCTCATGAAGCCCCGCTCAGAATAAACTCGGTGGCCACCACGGTACACTAACTCCTTTTTACCACACCGTTCTCCTCCTGACTCGAAATCCTTGTCTTAAAAGCTCCTATTCATCCGAAAGTACCGACCCGTTTTCAACTCTTGACCAATCCAAGGACGGAAACGTTCGGCAGTCGAAACTGAGCCCCCCGAACACCGAGGTTCTGAGTCACTGGCGACCTGTCATCCGAGAAAAGAACTCAAAGTAGGCCGATGAAATATTTCTGTAGATCGTCGGATCGTTCATTTACATCAGAACCGTCGCGAACAATGAAGAAAGGAGAACCCATGGGGGCAAGGGTTGCTCCAACAAAGTCCCGGGGTGAGGAAACGGAGTCAGCAACCAATCGAGGAAAAGGAATGAGCTTTTAGTAATTCTTCGAAAGAATTCCTCCGCCACCTGTCTCACGAACCGTATTTCGATTTCGCTAACTTCTCGGGATATCTTCGCGAATAGATAGCATAGCTATAGACGGACCCATATGTTGGTCCCGGTAGCAGATGCCGCTTTTAAACTAGACAGAGGGGAGCTCGAACATGCCGGAGCCGCCCTCGGACTCTCCCTTCAACTCCCTGGGCTGGCTGCTGCACCCTGGCTCCCTGCTCCCGGATCAGTCTTAAATAGCATCGGGTGTTTCCCCCCACGGTTGCAAAGTCCTAGTTGCGGCTCTGTTGGAGAATTTCCCGAATTTTATGCCTTTCAAGATACTGTCGGCGCATAAACACGCGCCTGAAGGAACTTGAAGGCTTCAACTCGACGGTCGAACAAAGTCGAACTCTGAACCTTGCTCGAAGCCTTTCGGTACTCTCGTCGAGAAAGTTGTCGAGCCCGGGAGTGGAACCACTTTGAAACGATTCACGACACTGCGACGTTGACAAAATTTCGATGAGAATCTGCTTCGGCGTCAAGTCCTCATTCAAACGTCGAACTGGACTGTTGCCCGGCCCAACGGTCCGCTGCCTTTCAAGCACGCGGCCTGGCCCAGATGGAAGTTAGCTACGGCTTTTCGTTCACGCTTAATCAAAGAAATTCGACAGCAGGGACTGACGCTCTCGGCGAGATCACGTACGGCGACGGCGACGCATTCCATGGCTACAACTACGACAACGACTGAATTGACTGAGTGATCACTGTTGCCGCTGCCAGCGAAGGCAAATCGCTGTATCCAAGCGAATGGTCGAACGAGACGTTTCTCACTCACATCAATATGGGTCACTTCAGATCGATTCGGAGCTACGCTTCTTCAATCGAGAACAAAGACACGGGCTGTCTGATGACGGCTTCATCAACGCCAATTACTCGATCTGCATCCGAGATCCCGTCAGATGCTCCGTCCGTTCGTCCGAGCGACCTGTTCGACGTCTTCTAGTTGTGTTGCGGCCGGCCGTACCTGCTGGTAGCCCGCTTCGGCTCAGTCAGTTACTTCGACGCTCGCTCAATTCAGCGCTCACTCAGCCGTTATTGAAACCCCAGGTCACCGGTATGGCCCGTATGGCCCTTTGACATCGGCGTTCGTTCGTCCGTCTGACTGACTGAGTCGCGAGGTCTATTCGTCTGTCACTCGTCAATCAGAAACTCTCGCTCACTCACACGTTTCTCACACTCAGGAGAAACCACGACTCCGAACCAGCGAAGAATGGAAGTTGTGGGAAGACGGCCACTGATTCGGGCTCACTTTGGACCCCTGTTTTTCGGGCCGGCCGGCCGACCGACCAGCCAGCCAGTCGAACAGCCGGCCTTCGGGCGGTCGCTCGATGACCAGGAGAAATTTTCATTTGACTGAAATGCATATCAGATCAACTGTCACTGCTTTCATCGGTGGCTCCAGATCTCGCTCGCTGTGTTTCGACCTGGCCCGATCCGCTACTCAAGAAACTAGAGTTCGAATCCTTCCGTCCCCAACGATGGTGTCGCGAACTGACACTGAGTGGTCTCGACAACGCCCAGCAAAGTACCGAGACAACTTTCTCACAAGTTACGCGTGGAAACGAATCTTCCACAACCGTGTGTCCGCCGACAACGCGCTCCAGAAGAAAAAGCAAATTAGACTTTTTTCCTCGCTGACGAATTCGTTCGAAGACAGGGCCACACACGAATCCGCAGTGGCACAGTCGTCATCAAGATTTGCGAACGTGCGCGCCGCAGTTTCCCGCAGCAGGAGGTGGTAGCCGCGGAAAAGCGTCTTCATCCGCTACAATCAAGCGACTGTCCCACACGAACTCGTATATTCACGCACAGCTCGAGCGAAATCGTTCATTCTACGTACTGAGGATACATCCGTCGGAACCGCCTCATCCGCAGTACCCCAGCCCAGTTCACCGAACAAATCTTTTGGTGAGGAGGAAAAGATGGTCGGGGGTTTCCGGCGCAGCGTCGCCACACCCCAACGCCGATACAACAGTGAGGACAGTTTGTGAGACATTCAAAAGTCCACGTCTCATTGCGTTCCAAGGTGCAAGTCATCTACAGCGAGCTCCCTTGACACAGCTCTGACATGGTGTCACGAATGGTTGAACACCACTCGGGTCAGAAGAATCGACCAAACAACTTTCGAACGAACAGAATGCTGGCGGGAGAAATCGAAGTAATATCTGAACAAACAAAATCCAGACAGGATCTGGACGCTGGAATCGGACCCAAGTATCGAGGCGAGGACCGCGTCGTCCGTCCGACCGACCGAACGAGCGAGCGAGCGCAATCTGTGCTCAGTCAGTCGACGAACAAGCGCAATCCGAACCGAGTTTTGACAGATTTGAAAGAACCGATCCGATCGAAACCGGCAGACAGACAGTCCCTGCTCTCTGGGTTGGGTTTCCACGTTCTTATTCAGACTGCTCTGCAGAACAATCCGTCCGTCCGTCCGTCCGTCCGTCCGTCCGTCAGTCCATCAAACAGTCAGTCTGTCTTTGGGTCGGTCAGTGCGTATAGACGAAGCCATTCAGAAGCACTTCATCACGTTCAGCGGTTCGACAGTGATCTTTCAAATCCATATGCTACGGAATGATACATGACGCGTCTTCGCCGATGACTTGAATGACTGTGTCGAAGGCGACGCGACGTCACAGCCGTTCCAGTTGATTCGGAAAGTAGCGGATATCTGCAGTACGGGCGAAGCGGTCGAGCACCTGCTTCGAAGAACAGATTTGGGCCACCGCCTCGTTCAGTATTGTCTGTCCGTGTCCAACAACGAGCCGAAGCGTCGACGACGCCGGTGACGAGCTATTGTCAAGAATCTATTAAAGCAAGAGTGCCACCGGTCTGCTTGTAACTAGCGCGCGGGAGCTCCGATCAGAGAGAAGATGTTACGTTTTTCCGAATGCCCGGAATCGGTAACGGCTCAATCCAAATCGGATCCAGGTTCTCGAATTTTTCCGAATTTCGATTCGGAGTTGATCGCGCACTCTCGTTTGTCCTTCGCTTTGCAGTTCAGGAAGGTCTCGAGGATTCCCAAGTCCGTGAAAAGAATCCTGAAGATCCTCATGAAGACGTCGGTCGGTTCAAGCTTCGCGCCGAAAAGCTCTATTGTGAGTTGTTCGACAGAAGACGTTGTGAGCGGTCGTGTCTTCGGAATGTCTCGAAGATGCTGAAACCGGTCACACCCGCCACAACGGCACAGGCATTGCATACTAACCAGAAGCCGGTGGCCGCCGTCGCCGTCGATGGAAACCCAGAGTGAATACATGAAGCACCACATGATCGATGTTGTCGAATATTTCATTCGATGGGAGGAACCGCCGAGATGATTTCTCTTTTGCGAGTATCCACAAGAGATGTTTTTCGAGCACACGCCAAAGCCCGAAGAACGGGTCTTCACCGGTGCGAAGACTCGATCAAGCATCTTCCAACGCCGGGCGCTACGACCCAGAGAGTGAAGCGTTCTCCAGATCACTAACTAGAAGTACGGAAGTAATTTTCTGGACGACGAACGGAGCTCATGGAAGGTGTCGCGGATTGATCGTGGACTGTTGTCGGTGGTCTAACGGAGAAAAGCTCTCACAATCAGACAAGCTCTCAATGGGCCGCTTCAATTACGTCGCTGGTGACGCCCAGTTTTTTCCACTCGCTTGATTCGCCACTCAGTGTGTTTGTTCGCGCGATAAGAGGTTGTCTTGTTGTCGACCGATGTTTGCCATGATCTTGTCGAGGATCTATCTGTGAGAGGAACAAAAACTGTTAAGATGACTGACATACTCTGTAAAAGGCTCGAAAGGTAATCAAAATTTACGTGTGGGCCGCACTCTGCATGCTTGGTGTGATGATGTATTGCACAGTACACCACCACGAGGTCAGACACTCTACTGACGCGGACGCTTCATTGTTTGGGATCCCGAACAGCTTTCAGCACAGGGCGAGCGGTCAGCGTCTCGCGCTCACGTTTCGTGAAAGTCAAAGAAAACTTGACTGATTTTGACTCGAGAAGATCGGGAACTAAAAGCTTTAATTTCGAGGACGCAACTTCACGTCAGTCGGTTTCAATTCGTGCAGAGTGACCCAAAGCAAAACTCCGAGTTTGCCTCGGAGACCGAAGTTCGAGTCGAGTGGTAAGCTGAAAACCACCACTCTAACTGATTACGTAAAGGAGTTTAGTTTCTTCGTTGCTCGGATAGTTGGCGGCCGCTCGACTCGATGGTAAGCACTGCAGCGGTCAACATCAGAGAGGCTCGTCTAAGAGCAGTAAAGTTGACGACGAAAATGCTCATACTTTTGCCGCGAAACTTCGGCGGAATATTTCGGGGAACGTCTCGCTTCTGACCTCGAGAGGAGTGAGAAGGAACGAACCTCCGGCTCGTAAAACGTTCGCCGGCCGTAAAGATCTTCTTCGTTCGATAAACAACTTATTACCTGTTAACGTTTCGACCGAAGTTATCCTTTCCAAAGGTGCGGAAAAACGATAGCACTCCGTTTGAACAATTACCATCGCCCGTGTCACTTTCTGAAACGACGAGGCTTTCTTTGGCGGAGAAAAGTTTCCAATCTAGAGGTCAGAAACCAAGAGACCGGCAAATGCATTCCAGCCGGCCTCGAGGCGCGATGTTTCTTTCTGATATTTCTAGGCGCGAAAATCCAAAAGAATCCGCGTCCGAGTCTCGGGGGACTGGAATGTTGTTGTCGGTGTGAGTGGAAGAGAAATATGATGCAGCGAATCGCCGAACAACAACTGTTACGGACGACTAGACGTCCGCCCGTCTGTCCTGCAGCGGCTGTGGCCAAGGTTTCGACGTCGGCAACGACACTGATAGAAGTTGATTTGCATAGCAATTGGCACTGTTCAACTTCAGAACAATTTCTCCGAAGCATCGGAAGGAAACACGAAACGAGGGACTTTGTCGAAACTGAGCTGAACGAAGGGGATTTCATCGAAATTTTCTCCGACTTGAGCTTCTTACAGGATATCCGTTGTTTTCGTGCTCTCGCTTGTTGTCGGCGGCATGCGAAGAGAAATAAACGCCAGAATATCCACAGAGAGAATGTGCGTCCATCATGTATTGCGGAGTCGCCGTTCGGATCGTGACAGCGGCTCGGAATCTAGTCCATAACTTGTGGATTATTAAGAATGAGACTCTTCTCCGTTCGGGAAAATAAGAAGAAAACACGACCTGTGGAAGATCGCGGGGAATCTTCCGTCGACGGAACTGACGGACGGCCATAGCCCAACAAAATGGGTTCACTGTCAGAAACTCGAAAAAGAAAGAATTACAGAAATCCCCCTCTCCATCATGCGGCGGAGATAATTCGAGACGACAGTTCCCAAACCATCCACTTTCTTCTGTAAAGAAACAGAGACAGATTCGAAAAAACTCACCTCCAGAAATGCGGCTGGAACCCTGAGCATTGTCCCTCGTCGCACTTGAGACACGGGCCGTCCATCGCGTGACGGACCTGGAAGGAACATGAATTCATGATTATCATCGTTTCGAGGAGAATCAGGATGAATCTTCTGATCAGCCAGTAGCAGCTGCTCATCAATCACCGAGAGAAGCAGTCTCTGGTTTCCAACGGAATCTAGAAACGATCGCGAAAATCATCGTTTTTTTTAAATTGATGTGATCACGTGCTGATCCTTGGTCAGTCTCACAACCGAATGATATCGCCCCGACATTTGTCGTCTTCCCTCTCGTTGATGTCCAAGGAATCATATCGGAAGCAATCAACGGATTCCCCAAGAAAGAAACGCCGCCTTTCACTCTTGTGAAAATGATTATTGAAAGAAGCGAAACGTGGCAACGGACAAGCAAGGAAGAACAACTACTAATTAACATAAAATTTCAGAACTTGATCTGAATGCGATGCGACGCCATGCCCCGCAAACCGTCGAGTACTCTGCCTGATCCGGCTGACGAGACAGATAGACAGGAAGGCAAGCGAGAGGAATACGATTGGGTTTGCCTGGATGAAAGATACTTTCGTTCAGAAAGTTCGAGTCGCGCGATGCAAATGTGATTAAGACAACCACGGCTCGGAGTGGGCACCTCGAATCCACCGGAGACGAATTGAGCTATAATGAACAAAGCCATAGAAGAGATTTGGGGAGCCAACGCTGACTCTACCGACACCCCTTCGCTCTGTGTTAATAACTTGATTAGGGACGTGATCGGACTCGATGCCGGCCTACGCGTCCGAAACAACAACAACGAGACCACCAGTGGCAGCAAAATCATTCGTACATGTCGTAAGCACAAGAATCAGAGCCTCAAATCGGTTGATTCCTCGAAACAGTACGATCAATGGCTGACCGAGGAATCCGTGGGGAACCCCAGTAAGATGACGACGGGAACTTTATGTCGGAACTTCCCCTGGCGAGAGAGTCATTCCCCTCGGTCCCGGCACCCTTGTTTTCCTAGAGTCATGAGCGGAGACGAAAGGCACCCCATGTCGGCGCCAGCGAGTCGCCCAACCAGCCGACCCCACTTGCTTCCTTCCTTCCTTCGTTGCTCCCTTTGAGCTGCTGTCAATGAATGACGGTCCGGGAATCGCAGGACAACAAGACCATGCCCTCCTTCAGTGGCTCGTTTTCCTTTTTTTCTCCTCGCGTATTGCTCGCCGAAAAGAAGAAAGGCCACCAACTCTCACAGAGCGAGAAGCTTCTCCACACGACCGCGAATGATGTAATGCCCAGATGATTTTGAAAAAGAGAGAGAAATACATAGTTGTCGAAACGAGCTCTGAAAAAGTCCAAGATTCATCACGAGTCGAAAAATCCGAAACCTCTCGTGACTACTATGCGGATGAGTAAGAGATGCCTTATTCAACTACCCCTCGTGGGGGAACCTCCTCGCCTGTCCCCCGCAGGCAGTCTCTCGCCCAGTCGGGGTGGGACCAGAGTGAGTCAGAGTGCAAACAGATATTGTGTTTTAGACGGGCGCCCGACAACATCGGCCAACAGAGCTTCGAGAAATTTCCTCAGAATTTATTAACAAAACTTCTAGTTCCTCATTCCAAAACAATCTATGACTAAAAGCGTCCTCGCGTTTTGGAGAAGAACTCCTCCAGAGTTTCAACAACTTGTTTTAGAGTTCTACTGCGCTACAACGGTGTGGTTTGAGTTGAAGTTTCCGCGGCGGCGGCGGTCCTCGAAGTCATTCATAGACGGCAATGTTTAGTATGAATGTTCGTACGAAGCTTGAAGTTGAGACGGTGGCAACTTAGTGAAAGAGTGACTGAGCACCGGAAGCCATTGCGCCGGACCCGCTTCCGTTCCTCCACTTCCGCTGAGGACACAAAGAAAGCAAAGAATGCAGTGTGCGAGTAGCGGGCGGGCGGGAGTGTAAATCCTCGATTTCACTTCGTCCTAGCTGTCGTTCTTTGAAAACACTGTGATCTTCGAACTTCATCTGACTTTTCATCTCGACTTTAAGTCGACAAATCTTCCCGAAGAACAAACAAGCGGCAACAAACGCCACCAGCTTCAGACGCAGAAGATCTTTCGGTAACGCGATTGGATTCGGCTCACGTTCCCTTCTTCAGACAGATTATTTCCACTGCCCGCTTCTGAATCCATATAATTTGGCCAGCGCTACCTGTAACTGTGATTTCAGGGTATCGTCGAAGCACAACGAAAAAAAATAACCAAGTTGTTGAATCACAGAAGAAAACGGAGATATATCATAAGCCACCGAGACACAATTATTCCGAACAACAAAGAACGTCTCACTCGATAACGCGTCTTCAAACGATAATAGAGGAGAACGCAAGTGAGATCCAGAACGAGATTGCGAGTTGGAACGGAGCGGCAGAAAGCTTCAAGAGCCGGAGAGCAATGGAAGCAACGAGCCGGTGGCCGTCGAAAGTCTCAATTAAGAGTCCTCGTGCCTCAAGGCTGTTTGATATTTTCTTCTCCTAATTATCCGCTTTTGAAATTCAGGGCCGGTCCTTCAAACAATTATTGAACAACGATAAACCAAATTGTCGCATACCTCGCGTTTGGAAGTTCGATTTCGCCATCGATCGACACCCAAGTCTGCTTCACGAGATTCCAACAGTCAGCCCAGACGGACGGACGAACGGACAGGAGCAAAATTGTCGCCGCTAGAATATCTACAACTAATTTGACGTGATTACAGATACGCTAAATAGCGTTTGGGTGTCACCCATCGATGATCTAGACGTCGAGATAACAGCCGGCGATGCCAAAATCGTTTCCTGGCTGTCAACTGTTTCAATTTTGCAAAACAAACAAACGAACGAACGAAACAGACTTTTCTCAAGGGAGACATTGACGAGAGATAGAATCAAGAGCGGACATTGTAAAATAAGCAACCGGACCCGGCTCGGATCTCAACAGATGAAGAGCGACGCTTCGGCAGATCGTTATGATGAACGGTTTCACCAAATGGCTCGGCCGTCTTCATTGACATCATTACGCATGCGACAGTCGCACTGTCGATCAGCTCTACAATGTCTCAGAAAAGAAAAAAAGAAAACACCGAGGGGAGGAAGGAAGAGCAATCGGATAGCGAGCACAATAAATGTTGAAAGCGAGAATGATAAACATTTACAATCATGCCGTGCCGCTTGTTGAAGATAAACGTAGCTGGGGAACTACCTCATTTGCACCACAAAGCCCCGAATTCCGCCAAACAAAACTCTCGCTCTTCCTGGAGCGAGCTGTCCGCTTGTCCCATCCAACATCGGACGAGGTGAAACAAATCTTCTTCCACAATGTCGTTATCTCAAGAAGATGTTCAGCGCAAGGATGCCGATATTTCATGCAGGGCAATCAACTCGCAGGAAGACTAGGAATGCACGCGACGACACATCATGAGTCTAGAAGTCATCCAAAGGTATCCAATTCACACAAAACCATCGAATTTTCGTTGGACGAAATGCACGTGCGAGAACAAATACAACGAAACGCAGATCTGAGAAAAGACAAAATCAGAGAACGAACACGACGATTGCTCGTGACCGAATTTGAAGAGTTCGAGGAGAATTGATGGATCAGATAGGGGCTGAACCGCTGAAAGTCACAAAACGAATTCATACATCATCGACGTCCTCAATTTCATCGGCGTTGTTGCCTAATTCGTGCTCGCGGTGACCGAGGTTAATCTAAGAAGGTTTATTTCAGTATTTTTTCCGCCGTTTTATCAATCAACGCTCGCGTTGAGTTAAGCTGGCGGGCTGCTCAAACAACAATTAGTGAAGCTTTGCAGCGGCACGATCAATGCTGACCACCGGGTCTCTCTCCGCGCCGAAAACGAACGGATCTCCGGGATACGAAGGTCTAAGACGCCGCAAGGCAGGACCCAGGTCCCGATGAACACGAAGAGCCGACCGACCGACCGACCGACCGACGCAAGAATCCAAGTAGACGAGTTCGCCCGAGACGCCAATCCTGGCGACATTCTGCGCTCGGTCGTGACCGAAAACCCGCCGCCGATGATGAAACAACGGTCGATACTTCAGCACTTCGGCTCACCGCATCGTGTTTTCCAATTACCCCAGCTTGCTGACTGCTGATCAATATGGAGCCCTCAGTCGCGCGTACAACGTAGATCCATCTTTTTGAAAAGGAGAGACCGAACAGCCCGAAGCATCGCGAGCGAGATGATCCGGGTAGACCTCACTTTCCATTGGATCAATCTTCGATCATATCTCACAGCTACGCCACCAATGGCAGATTGCTTTACGGCTTTCGACTCGTTCGCTCGCTCACTGGTCTCGGTGTCTTTGCCGAATACGTCACGGGGGCATTCGCGATCAGGCATCGGAGTAACGAGGGTTTCCAGTTGACAAACTCCTCAACTTCGGTCGTTGCCAACCCAAGGTTCGGTTTTCGTC
This sequence comes from Neoseiulus cucumeris, assembly GCA_021527715.1. Lineage (NCBI taxonomy): Eukaryota > Metazoa > Arthropoda > Arachnida > Mesostigmata > Phytoseiidae > Neoseiulus > Neoseiulus cucumeris. The sequence continues at coordinate 344,134 of JAJSRV010000054.1, forward strand.
GCCGGAAAAAGTAGATCATCCGCGTATACAGAGAAGGTCTCGTTTGAGAATCCCATCCATAACATTGTTCATTCCACCAGGATTCTTCGACTGAGTGAGCGAGTGGCTGGACGGACGGTTCGTGTTTCCATTTTTTTTTTCTTGTCTCAAACTTGTAGCTCCCACTTTCAAGCACCAACACCACGTGTGGCAAGCGATCCACCACCACGAGCAGATTGTATCGCCGCGTCAGTGATGTTATAACAAACGTTCTCCATCATCTAAACAAGGATGGCGCAACGTTCCAATCCATTCGGTGCCAAATTTTGCGAGCTCGATTCTTCCCGGGGTCGAATGCGGGACCGAAGCGAAAACAAACGAAGCCACGCCACAAAGTCCCGATCGACAACGATATCGCTGTTTTCCGCAATCAGCACTCTGTCGAGAGTCCCGAGTGAGTGGAAGTTCCCGCGGATTTCTCTTATCTCACGCGCGCGCCTACCGCCTCACCAAAGAGCTTTTTCGGTAGGTGGTCGTTGATGCGAATGAATTATCCAACTAGAACTATCATCTGTCAGCGGCGGAATCACCGAACGAACATCGGAAACTTCCAGAATCGCTCCGCAACAACAACAACAACATCGAGCAGAATGTGTTTTGTTTCTGTTTTTCGCACTATCGCTGTTGTGCGATCCGTGTAGTGGCACACAGAATACGTGGTCGAATATCGCAACAAGACGCGAAAAGTCGCTTTGCCAACTGCACCTCGATGCGGACTATCAACAGCGGATCTTTCTGTTTTCGGCGACTGAATCATCAGGCGATGATGATTGTGCGGAGAGTGGACCACAAATTCGACAAACCTATCGTTGGACAAAGCACGCGCGGAGCAATCAGACGGTGGTGTGCTCGCGGAAATTAGCGATATTGACGACATGTGTCGCTCCGCTCGCAACTCGGTGTGCTCGCTTCGATCGCCGGGCAATGTCGACACTCCCAAATGTGTCGTCATTAGAAGTCAAAGCCACTCCTACAATTGTTCGGGGGAGGGATGGTCGATGTTCGACATCAAACCGATCGCGGCCGCCGCTCACAAGTTCACAGCACGCACAAGGTAACTCGATTTCGCGTGAAAGCATGGAAAACAGCCTTCAGACGACTGTCTGCGCTTTGTCGACCCCGGTTTGCTTTACAACTTAAACCTCGGTCGACACCGTCGTCGCCGCCGCCCGCGTTTAGCGCTCAAGGAACGACAAGAGATGAGGAACGACGAGAAAACACCGATCGCTCTGTGCGAAGGTGTGTTAACACATTTGAATAGAGGACTCATTAGGGCGGCGCGGTGCCGACCCCACTCACATTTTCTCCGACGACAATCTACAAGGGGAGCCGGGGTCAGCGAATCGAAATCGAACTCACATCCTGCCGCAGACGTAAAGAACACACCGATTGAACAGAAAAGAAAAATTGAGAGACGCCTTGGCCGCTCCTCGACCGGTCGTGCGTTCTGTTGAATTCCTTCCTACGCTGCCAATGGTGTCTATTCGAGTCGACAGGGATAGTGGCATACTGTCGTCAATTTGTCGGAAATTCGGTTCTGAAGGTTCGCGGGATCTGCCGTTAATCCATTTCTCTGTTTGCTCTTACGTCGAGTCGCGTGAGGATTGATTGAGCGCAAGCATTCGCGGCAAAAGCTATCACAAAACAAGAAAATAATAATAACAGCAACAACGGCACATTTATCAAAACAGCGCCGCTGATTAAAATTTGTGGAGACGAACGTGATTCTTCCGCCCACACCGCTAGCTCTAAGACTGGTGTTGCTTCTCTGGTGGCGAAGAGCTCGTCTGACGCCGTGGAATCGTCCACGTACAGCACTCGTTCGTCTCCCTATTTACGCCGATGAAGATCGAAGCTCCGAACTAGAAATGAGTGAGCGAGTTAGAAAGCACTCGTCAACGAGCGACGTCAACGACAGTCACGACGTCCATCCGGGAACTCGGGGTTCTGAGAAACGAGGCTGACTGAGATGAGCGCTGAACTCGACCGAATGAGCGACTTGAAAGAATCGGAATAACCTGTCAGTTTCAAACGACGGCGACAACAGGAGAATTAGGCACGAGTCATCATGTCGTCAAGGGGTCACTGGTCGTCAGTGTTTCCTGAGCTTCAAGTCATTTTCTGATTGCGACTCTTCCAAACGACGTGGTGTGTAAACACAACTGAAGAATCCTAATGCCTGTATAAATGTTTTGTGGAGCATGACAGTCTTCCCCGTGCGCAATTCACTCACTCTTCATCAACAGACGCTCCTTCGTCGTCAACAGCTCAGAAAACGTCGCTTCCAGATGAGAGCTCTTTGGATGAACTACGTGGAGCTCATGAATCGAAGGTCCTAGAGAAGTTCGAGGATGAATCGAAAAAAAGATCAAAGAAACTCAACGGAACTCTATTGGTTTTCCACGACGTTTCGAAGACTGCGAACAATTTTCTCTTCAAGGGAAACGACCGAGGTCGGCGGATGGGGAATTTCGGAACGGTCAGACAGGGTCCGGATGACGACGACGACGAAATAGAAGCCCGCGCCGCCAACGTCAAAGAATGACGAGCCAAGGGTGAAGAGAACAGTACCACACGCAATGGGAGGATTCCGTGCGACATCGCAGCTAACAACAAACGCAGTGCACAGAGAAGAAGAAAGAGCAACGGCAACTCGGCGATCGGTGGTTAAGCCGCAGAGGACACACGAACCGATCAAGCGCGGGGTCGTCGTCTGCCTTCCGACAAGATGACCACTATAAATTTACTGCCGACTCCTTCTCGTGTGGATTAATTAAAAACAAGACAAGTCTCACTGAAATGAAGCTTCCCGATTCGTTTTTCGTACGTCATTCTCTCCGCCACTCGACGAAGCTGTGACGTGTTCGTTGGAAGAGTTGCTTATCCAGTAGCCAAGGAGCTTCGGAGGAGCATCGAACTCTGTGATATTTCCGTGGCTTTTCAATCGATTTTCCGCTGATCCGTACATTGTTTCCTTCTTCCCTCTGTCGGTTCTCAGTTGTCAGGGGTCTCGATTCCTCGCGTTCTTTCAGATATTCTTCAAGAGTCCTCCCTCCAGATCGTCATATGACCGTTTGCCATTCTTCTGTTCCGTTCTCACAAGCGCGCCATTAGTATCTTTGAGCGACGGTTTGAAAAAGAGACAGCTCTCATGAGTTTCCCTAAAACGAGCAACGTCTGTATATTAAGAGCGTGCCCGGTCTATTCTTGTCGACGAACTTCTTTCTGACCTCTGGAACGGAGACACAGAGCTGTTTTCCGATAAGTTTGTTGTTGCTTTTGTTGTTCACTTAAAGGCGGTGGTGGCAATAATGACCGATGTCGATTCGGCAGCGCAGCAGACTATGTATCAGCGTTTATCAAATGACAGCGGCCACGATTCCAGCCAGACACAATCGGTCGGTCGGTCGGTCGTTTGGTAAGTTAGGATGGACAAACAACGTCTTCTATTCTCTGTCCTTTTTTCATTTACTCTCTAATGGATGCTGTTACCAAACCGATTTTTTCCCGAAAAGAATGGAACTCGCTGGACGCACACGGAGGCATTTCCATGTCAACTTGATAGAGATACAAAATGCACGATTGTCCATTTTTCCACAGGGTGAACTTATCGGACGAGAAGTTCCAGAAAATCCGTCAAAAATAGGGAAGAAGCAGCTCACCGCAAGCTGGAGTCGTAAAAGCATGAGTAGCGAGGAATACTTCACAGAAACTACTTCTATGATCGACCGCACGTCTTCAGTAGGCCCGGTGGGGTTGTAAAGCCATTGGTATGCACAAAGAAGCGAAATACTTTTTTAGAGCGATCCCCGGAAAATCGATGCTAAACGTTTCAGTGCGGATTTGTTCCCTTTTCTTTCGTCAAGTAACGACGACAATGATTCCAGCTCGGAGACCCACACTCGCGGTTCACGGGACTATATGGTACACCAAAGGAGCAAAGTTCATGGAAGGTTTCGATGATTTGGCGATCCTCGAACATTGTCGACGCCGAGGAAGAGCTCAACTCAGAAAGAAGAACGTAGACTAGAATGAGGATGAGAATCTCGAACGAGGAAATCCGCTCCAGAACTTCAGCGAGATCCCTTCCAAGAAGATTCTCCAAACAGTGTTGCTTCTGTTTCTCATCATAACGGAAAGAAACGGAAGCAAGACAGCTGTGGCATTTATTTTCTGGCGGATTCGATTCATGTCCGTCCGTTCTCAGGGAGCCCCTCTCGCCGAATTGATGACCACGCGGGATAGAACTAAGAAAAAACCGGTTGATTGTGACGATTCCTTAAGCGAATCTGCTCAGTCAGAGGCGAACATTGTTGAGCTTCTTCGTATCATTTGAGGTTAAGCGAAGAACTAGCGAGTCAGTGACAACACAGACAGACGGACGGATGGATGGATGGATGGATGGATGCGAAAGAGCAGAACATTGTGTCTCCTGCTTCGACATCGGTCGGAAAGCGTCTTCCCGTCGACAGTTGACGCTCCCACGGTTCACGTCAGTCCCACAGCTGGCCACAGCAGCGTGTGAACTTCACCACTACACTCCGACCAACGCTCGTCTTGAGGGAGAAAAAAATAAAAGAAAATCAGCTGTCCGGACAGCCAGCGAGCTTTGTTGTACCTGAACGTCGTCTACCTAACTTTGTGTAAGCTTCAGCGAGACTTATCCAGAAGCATTAAGTTGAAGGAATCCTTCCACCGTGGTATTCGCACGGCTTCATGAAGTGAATCATAGAAGATGTGTGACTCTTCCTCGAACCTACTTTGCACTTCAAACGCCTACTACGCAAGCGCATTAAGCATTCGCTCGCGTTGTCGGCTTTGCCGTCCCAGTACAGAGAGCGTTCTTTTACAAACAGAACAATGCACGACACGATCGCAGGTGAAAGAATCACGACCCGTGATATCTTATTCGCGAGCTGAAACCGCGTTTGGCATTGCACACATCGGTCGTCGTCTTTCCCGGTTCCGTCTGTCAATCCGTTTGGTCGAAAGTGTGTATGCGTATCCATCTCGCGGACGAGCAAACTGACCGTAAGGTGCGAGCGTATACATAGCCGAAATTCTGGAGGGAACAGGAAAAGCCACTGTTCGTGATGTTTGAAATACGCTCAGTCAGCTTGGAGCTAGCAGTCGTCGGTAGCTTGGCGGTTATTTTTTGAGAATCCCTCGAGCTTGTGTTCTGGGAAGACCACCCAATGAAATATTTGTCCATGCGGAGCTTTTTCGAGCGAGTCTCGTCCGCTTTTTCGTCCAAACAAACGAAATTCGTGGCCAAGGGAGACTCGGAGCCCAAACATCGATTATCTTTCTGAGTTTTAGCAGAAGAAGCGACAAAGTCAGCAAAAGTTGAAAAACTCCAAATGAATGAGTCGAGGATGAACTGAATCCAAGATGGTCTGACGCCGTCTCGCTCGAAAGACATCGAAGCATCGCGTCGAGAAGATTTCTCTTTCTAGAAGGAGACAGTCGCTGAAAACATCGGAAATCATTGGACATCGATCCGAGGAGAGATTTTCCTCGGCGGGTGATGGCTGCGGTTACCTCAAACGGACAGATCAGGACAAAAATCGAAGCTTGGCGTCGTCTCCCTCGGTGCTAATCGAGGCTCGGCATAGTTTGATGTTTCTTGATTCGGTCCGATGGGAAGCTCGCGTGGTCTATGAGCAGATACTTCGATGAAAACGGCGAATACGAAAGAGTCTTTCACAGTGAACCGATCGTCATTGATATCGTGGCCAAATTCTCTTTTCCCTTGAAAACATTATCTCAGGGTCGATAAGTTGCGTGCTGGCCGCTTCGTTTCACTGCACAACTTTCAGATACTGAACTTCTGAGCGGCGGAAAAGAAGAGATCCGTGTCGGGCATCATCCGAAAGTTCTCGGCACGATCGCTCGAAAACACGAGAGAAAAAGATCCAGTCGAGCTCCATGAACCCTGTTTGCTCATTTTTCGACCGTTCCATCTATGAATAAACACGTTCCTAGTACTTTATCTTGAACAAAGCCGATCAGACGTCACGAAATATTGTGAGCGACCGATCAAAGCGGTGTTGAGGGACCCAATCTCTTGATTTACTTTGGCGGTGTCTGAAGATAGATGCTGAGATATGTACATTTCAGAGTTTGACTCGGGTGATAAGGTCACTTTTATCAATTGAGATATTTCTCCGATCGTTTGACGTCGGAGTTTGTTCTCACCATCGGCCGTCGAGGATTCTCGACTTAATTAGACACGAAACGCTGTCAGATCTCAATCCATCCGACCGATAATAATGTGTCGTGCTAAAAACCGATCGGAATGTCGAAGGAAAAGAGTTGGATTTGCACTCCGCCAATCCGTGGTATTTTGGACATTCGGTCAAGAACGATCAGGATTTCGAGAAAAAATGTCGTTTTCGAATCGTGCCGAGCCGACCGTCTGATCGCCGGACGGTTTTCGGCCATAAAGTTCCGCCGGCTCGGCTCAAGGTATGATCCGCTTGTAGGATTCGCGAAATGTATTTGTCCGGCTCACCGTGCTGGTCGTCGCGGATACCATTGAGAGAACGTCAAAGCTTTTATGTAGCGAGTGATCTTATCAGAAAAATGACCTGCTTCCACGACCCGCGGCCTGATCCATCCTCCCGTTGTTAGTTAAATGACTGAAATCTATTAAAACGGCTGAATTCGTCAGCTTGCCGAAGTACGGCGCGGCGGCTGGGAGGCTTCGGACATTTTTCGTGCCACGTGAACCGCCCCGTTCTCCGTTTCAGATAGCGAGGTTTCGGTGCCAGACTGATAAAGCCCCAACGACAGCTGTGGGGCAAGGAACTCGCGGACACGAACATGTGACGACGTTTTTCTCCTTTTTCCATTCTCAAAGCCGAGAAATCGTCGTCTGGTTTCGGATTCGAGCGACAGACGGATACATTAGGAGCTATAACAAAGCAGCCAATGACGAAAAACATGAAAAGAGCGTATAATGGCAGGCCCTTGAGCTCGTCGGGTCTTTCGATGTTTCCTCGCTCGCTTATCGAGTGAGTGAACCTCATGCCAGAATGGTGGAATGCTTCTTTAAATTGGCAAGATGGCAGGAGGGCTAGCAACGAGTCAACCTCTATCGGGGCCTATGGCAAGGCGGGCAGCCGTCCGGCCGGCCGGCCACACACGAACTCACAAAAGATGTCTGCCTCCAGTGACGAGCTCTATCCACAAAAAGGCATTCTCTCACTCGTCACAACAAAATAACCATAGACCACGATTCGGCGTCAGGAGGTAATAGACATCAGAAGTTGAATGCGTATCGATGATGCTGTGACGCCGTTTTCGTCGTCCCGTCGCCGAAGATTGAAAATGGATTCGCGCGCGAAACTTACCTGCAAACAAAACGACTCTATCTCAGTTAAAACGCTCACTCGACCTCAGGTGGTCCAAATATGGTTTCCCGTTATGATGATGATGTAACAATCGAGAAATAAAGAGTCAAACAAAAGAGTGTGTATCAATTCGATGAGGGAAACTTTGGATTCGTTGTTTTGTTTTCCTCATTTCTCTTTGTTTCGAGCGAATAGGGAGACCCGGTATCGAAGTCCCAATAAGTGGAGTACTCTATACTAGCTAGTTCAGTGTCTTTGTGCACTGGGACGCAACCCTCGGAAAAGAAGAACAAAGATGTTGTTCAGCGGCAACGGGCAAATTCAGAACCAAAGAGGTTTCTCGGACAACCGAACGAACAAAGAGCATTTGGAGCATCGCCGTTTCATTGAGAAATGCAGCTCGCGTTTCTTGGGAATCTGTCCCCGTCGCCGCTATTGTGTGCAAACCGCTAAGACAAACCGCTGTCTGGCCTTGCGAGTAGGGTGAGAATTCGTATCCGTTCGTTGTCTGCGAGTCTGACGGTCCACTTAGAGGAATGGCTTCAATGCTGATGAGAAAGAACTATTGCCATGAACACCACAACCGTGTAATTGTTGCTGTGTGTGGGTTTTGCCACGCGACATTCACGCTTGTTCGCGAGGCTGGGAATTAGCTATTCAAAGATGTCGATCACCCCGTCTTCCCGCGAAAACAGTGTCTTCGTCCTCAGCGTGAAGGATGACCGATTCCTCTCCTTCGAACGGTCGTGTTCCGCGCTGCATGGAATTCGGAAAAAGATCGAAGGAAATCCACGTCCAGCGCTCGTGATCCGACCAATCGATGTCAAACGACCAAACCCAATTTTGATCTGTTCGAATCGGTTGTCATTGATCGCCATGGCTCTCGTTGGAAGCGATCCGACAATCGTCACCACAAAAGAGCGAGGTGTCGCCCGGCGTTCGCGCCTCGACCCAGCGTGGGCAGAAGCTTGATCATGTTTGACGACTTTTAGCCGGAGAACGCGTCGCGTCGGCCATTTCAAAATGTTTGCCTTCAGTTGCCAGTAACGGCAAATGTTGCCCATTACAGAAGAAGAGAAAAACCACGCCACGCTTTGACAAACACGTAGACACGGACGTTACTTGACATTTCACGCTAGAAGCTCTTCAGTTCCATCTTTTTCTCGACTATACGTCGTCGTTGCCGTTGGCGGCGTGGTCCACGACTGCGGCCGGCGCGACGTCAGCCAATACTGCGGTCGTTGCTGTCGAGTTTGGTGACCAGTTTGGCCCGGCAGCTTTGGGCCGAGCACTTCACTACTCGGACAATTCCTTCACTGGCGAGTCGCGGCGCGTGAAGAACTTCTTCGGGAGAGGTCTCCTCACCTCGTGCGTCGAAGTGAATGTTATTTTCCGTTATTATTTTTTATGGGATTTGAAACTCTGTCAGCGAAGAAGTTCGACGAGAGGTGGAATTGTTTCAGGCGCGTTCTCGGCGACAAACCAACGCACACACGAATGCTTGGGCGGCGGGGCGTTGTAGGTGAAGGAGAAAAAAAATTCAAATTTTTGCATCAATTGATGGCGGCATATCGAAGCTGTACGCTCCGTGTACACTCGGGTCGTCGACGTCTCAGGGTGCTGCGTATTTTGAAAGAAACACAAAAAACTTCGAATTGAGTGGGGAAAGAAGAGGGGGAGGAGGAAGAAATTTGTTCCCCTAATGATAATAACAAGCATCGCTTAGCTCTCGGCAAAAAACTACTTGCGGATCTATTACTGCGCCCACGCCTCAACGCCGCCACTAGGCAGAAGAACGCGTCCGGCTACTTGCGTCGGGTATAATGGCATTAAAGGCAACTGGACACGCTAATCTTCAGCTTTCAGTCGCTTTCGCGTAAACAGCGTCTCCCATCGCTCCCTTCCGTTGCTTCATTTGTGGATGTGGTGTTACGCTCGCTATATGGCATATCGGTCACGGAAATTCATTGATCTCTCGTGTTTTCTCTTCGGAATTCGCGTTACAACACCGCTAGCGACTAGACGACTACACAGAAGTTAATTAGAAAAAATCCCACACGCCCGAATAGAATACGAGATCTAGCGTAGCGGCCCACTTGTTCTGTCAATCTTGAACAACAAAACTTCGAGACATAATCTTCCTCGTGCTCAGGTAGAGACACTATGTATAGCCCACGGGGCGGAAAACAAGTGCGACCGAAAGATTTCTGATCCGTTTGAAAACGATAAAATTTGAAATATCGCGGGGACACGGTGCTCCATTGCCAGACGGTGGCGAAAGGGTCCGAGAAGACTGTTCCGGGCACGTTCAGAGATCCGGACGCATCCGATCCGTTGTCGGTACGAGCGCATACCTCGCTGCTTCTGAATGTTAAGTAAATCCTTCTACGGACGCGGTCGGCATTTCAAAGGAGCTGTCCATCAAGGGATCTCAGCTTGAACGCAGCAAGAGGCCTTGGATGTCCGCACCGAAAACAATTCTTCCGTTCATAAAACAAGCGGCGAGCTGCAGACACACGTATGTTCGTGAAAATTTACCAAACACCACCAGTATTCGGACTTTCCCATGCTACCATAAACAACAAGGACGGCCGTAACTCAACGGAGGATCTCCTGCTCCTGAGTTTCGGTAATAATTACGATAGTAACTGGCGCCCGACCTCTGAAGCTGCTGTGTAATCATCATAATAATAAATTGATCAATGAATCAATCATTCATCCATCCGTCCGGCTCCGAGCACGGCTGGTCATTACGAGAATTGACTCGTCTTCGATTGCGTCGTAGGGGCATCAACGTTTCATTTGTCTCAGGGCCTCTGTGGAACTACGACCACCTCACCCAATCCATCTTGAGCGTTCCGAACTTCCTCTGTAATTCGATAATTCTTCCTTCTCTACCGAAATGACAAAAATCTTCGGTCCTTTGGTGGAAACTCGCCGCCCGGCCGGCTCTGGCAAATCAACCGACGACGAGGCACAAGTGTCGCCTGCCCGCCTGTGAGCTGAAGAAGGCCTCAAAACGGGACGGGCCCTGGATGCCGACCGTTTGACATTTTTCCCACAACTGCTGAGAATTAATTCGTTCTGTCTCAGCCCCTAAAGAGCGAGAAGCTTGTCTCGAACCGAGATCCGAAGAATTTCGACACTCACGGGGGCGTAACTCGATTACAGAATAGTTTTCGATATCGAGATTGATCCGAGAAATTCGGGGGAAAAACATGATCTGTCCCTCTCGAGCGACGGAAGGTGAACACGCTGTGCGGAAGACATCTGGAAACACACTGACTGCTTTGATACTTCCACCGTCGATGTCCCTCCCGCTGAGCCGTAGGATGCCCGCATCCACTGTTACCCTAGATGGCGATCGAATGACATTAGCTTGCATGTCCCCGTGTCTCGCATCTCTCAATCTTGTAACGGTTCGTCGATGAACGGTGCGCGGAGAACAAACATGTTCAGGGTGGGATCTGGAAACGATCACCCAATCCCGCATACACCATCTTGTGGCGACGACCCGTTCTCCTGGATCCGGAAAATTCGCAGTCGAGTTTGAAGCACAGTTCATCCTCTTCATATTGAGACGAACAGGAGATCGGAAATCCGAGATTTCGCCGACTTCTGGATGAGAGGTGATGATGCTCTTAGAGTGCGTTTTTGGACGTTTTCCATCCTGAGCATGTCTTGACATCCCTCGGTTTCTCTGTCAGAAAACTGACTGTCAGGAATGGACACGATAACGACATGGGAGACAGCGTCCACTGATTCGCTGCCAGGATGCTCATCAGGAGCACCCACGCTCCCAAACGCGAGATACAGCTTCAGATAGCTGGATAGACCCGCGGAACACGGGCTCGGATTCCATCGTTTGCTCTGAGTGTTGTTATCAAATTTATTGCATCCACTGCCTCAACAAATGTCGAGCTTCAAAAGGAGCCGGGTCCGCTCCAATTAGGATTCAATTTTGCTTCTGGTGCACTGTGACCGCCCTGGACGCTTGTACATCCGGCAGCGGATCAAACACGACTGGAATCTTGGAAGGCACCACTGTTTCGAGGTGATAATGTCGTTTTCGAAGACAACGAAACCCGGATAACGGGGAAACTGGGCTGCGAACGAATCTAGGGGGAGTGGAGAAGCGACAAAAGTAGCCGCCACAACAGCAAGAGCAGGCTTTCATTGTTCTTGCTTGGATGAAGTCGTCGGCATTAAAGTGTTGACCGAAGCCAACGAGCGTTTTTTTTGTTTCATCTTCCAACCCTTCTCGCTTCCTTCCTTTCGGCCTAAATGTTCCTTCCTACCGTTTGTGTTTGTTTGAACGCGTGAGGTGTCTGCAGTGACAACACGGTCCACATCAACAGCTTCGTATTCGGCCGACATTAAACTAGTCTCGCGCGCTCGCTCGCTCGCTCGCTCCCAGGCCACCTTCGAAATATCTGAAGCATCCGTTTGTGTTTGTTCGAGTGTCGAAGAAGATTCTTGCCAGACAGTCGCTCCTCCAGTGGTGGATCTTCATCATTATTTTATCCTCTTGTTGTTCTCGTTCTTTTTCGGACTCACTCGTCGTTGCGTTGTGCTTCTGCGAATAATGACGCATTCTAGAGAATAGTTTCCAACTGTCCCGTCGCCAGTCGTCTACGTCGACGATGGCGGCGGCAGCGGCGGCGAAGGGTCAAGCATCGGAATTGTCATCGAGCGAGCATTCGGCGATGTTCATAGAGGCCTCCATATTCTTCTGACATGAAGTGAAGGCAGCTCCGGCTTCCATTCGACCTGCGATCCACGTTCACTCCTCCCAAAAGCCGACAGCGAAACGAAATCTGCCTCCATTGCACGAGCGTTGCAGTTCCGGAACTTCCGTATGAACCCTGATTCGGGCCCTTGCAGAAGCATTCCGAGAATTAGGCGCAATAAATTTGTTATTTATTCTTCATCCTCCGCAATGTCAGTCATTTTGAGTATCGGCTGAGCAGCGGAGAATGGGGCTCGCTTCAAGTCGTGAGATGTTCATAAGACTTCACAAAAGAGAGAAAGAGAACGCTGTCCGCGGAGCAAGCACAACACAAGGGGGAGTAAGTAAGATGCTCGGACGACTCCGCGTGGCCCGTCGTCGTCGTCTCCACTCGTCTGTGCGTCCACCAGCGCTCCGCGTCCGTTGAAGAAAACGCAGCAGATTACGACAACCGACATCCAGCAGCCGTAATGCCGCGGCGGTCATTGTGGGAGGGACTCAGAGACCGCCTTACAGAAATCTGGAATGACCGTTTTGCCTGCCCTGGCCATGCCGATGACCGATGCAAATCGCCGACTGATGATCATTCAGCCGCCCAACAGAATGGACATTGTATACGCAGTGTGTACATACATTCGGTGAATATCGTATGTTACGTATCTTGCCACAGAATCTCTCTTCACACCTCCTCCGACTTCGACGAACTTTTCTCCTCTCGGCAAAATTCCACCTAATCACCGCGTTGAAGTTCTTCTGGAAAAGACGACGAACTTACATCTCGCAGGGATCTTGTCAGCTTACAGGTCGGGACGGAAGCCCGACACCACACAATAGTCATTTCGAAAAACACAAATCGAGGGCGAAAAACAATTCTGGTAATCCTTGAGAGTGGTCGGGTTTTTGTTCACCCGATCAAGTTCTGTTTTTATCCTGAGCGACGGAACTGAGGACCACACAATCGACACCAGCACCAGCACAGTTCACTTTGTTCGCGAAGAGAAGGAACACCGATCATCAAGAGAACTTTGCGTTTTGCGATTATCCACAGCATGCGACCACACTTCCCGAGCCCCAACGCGCTTCTGAGGACCAACAGCCCAACAAATCTCAGCCGTGTCGCGTGGCTGAGCTTCACCTACTCACCATACTACAGACTACTTAGCCGAACAGGCATCAAGAAGGCAGGCGGACCAACCAGATAGGCAGATGGCTTCTGAGCGTCAAGACCGGAAGCCAGATGTGTATGCGATGCCGTGCTTTTGGGACGCTGTCGTCGCGCACGCGTTTTGTGCATGGAATGAATTGCGACACAGGATAGGCTGACGAGTGCCAAGTTGTCGCGCAGACGTTCAACTGCCGAACTCAAGAACGGCTTCGATTCCCAATTGGATTCGGACCCTTGGAACTTGTCTTCGACTGGACGAGAATCAGGATAAAGAGAAAGTTCGGGATCCGCGGTCCAGTTCAAAGGCTCACAACAGGATCTCGGGGTTGTGCGATCGCTCGTGGAGAACCCCTCATCTTCCTGTGCTTTCGACGTGGTCGTGGTCGTGGTTCTCGTCGTCCGTGTCGGTCGTCGACGTGAAGGCACCAAAACGCTTTTCGGGCAGGTGGTTGCCGAAGACAGAGGGGCGGCAGGGGCGCCTACAGAAGTCCTTGACGGATATGCACCAGCAAAACCCCTACACAGCAGAAGAGACGACGACTTCGTTCGGCGAAAGAACGGCCGGACGTCCGAATGATAAACCGCCCGAGACCAGCAACGCTTGCTTCTCCGGAGATCGTGTGGACGAAAACATTTCGCGTAACAGTACACCTCTGGATTTATTTCGTTGCTCCGCTGTCCACTGGAATCGATCGAAGGATAAATTTCCGTTCGATTTCCACCGAAATTCCTCGAAGAAATATAAATTGTAGTGAATACCGTAATGAATGCCGCTAAATTGTCTGCAGAGAAGCTCGGAAAGACGCTGTCGTTCACAGTGGGGCATCGAAACTGTTGCTGCTTCTGCAGCAGAAGATTGGCTACCGAACCCCTGCCTGGGAGGTAAGCCGTCAAACGCGTCTTGTTTGACATGATTAGTGGCTTAACAGCGAGAGGCATGCCTTGAAGATCCGAGATAACACGGCCGCGCTGAGGACATCGGACTTTTATTCAAGCGGCATAGATTATTATGGATTGCTTGTTTTCTCAAGAACACGTTCCGCTGTTTTGATTTGGATTCAACTTAAAACAGACCAGAAGGAAAATCTCCTCTTAGCCGTTCAAACGAAATCGATACTCAGAAGAGGCCGTTCGATACTCACATAGTTTGATGAGAAAAATTCGGCCCCGACTGCAACGGGTTCAAGTGGTTCCGTTTCATTTCACCGTTGGACGGAAACATTTCTGTCGAATGCAAGATTGATTTCCAAAGTTTTCATAACGATTTCCAATGCGCGGATCCGTCGCTCGCGAGAGAATTTCGAATTAAAGGTGGAAAACCCTCACGAAATGTAGAGCTATATATTCCGAAGAGCGAACATCACAGAAAAACGAAAACCCACGTGTCGAACAGAAGTTGCGTGACTTGCGAGATGGTTCTTCTTCTCGTCCATTTGCTGTATCTTCGTTTCGTTCCATGGTATGGAGCCGAACTGTTGCAAATCATTCCTCGCCGCGCTGAGGATTTTGAATTGATTGGCGTCCGAAAATTACACCGACGCGATAGGCACGTCACGTGCAGATTCGCCACTTTCATTCAACACCACAGCACTCAAACATCCCAAGAGTTTTCGCCGCCTCTGGGAATTGAACCCGCGACCCTAACTGATCTCGCTATGGTCGCAAAACAGCGAACCCGATGGGAAATGAACAACTAATCTAATGGAAAACGATCGGAGCAGGCGGAGAAGATCTAGTCACAGTATTCTTTTGATAAACCGAAATGGAATCGACGAAATGGCGCCTCGTATCAATTTGTCGCGCGCCTAATACGTGATCGGGAAACGTGATTTCGTTTCTTTTCCGTTTCGTCGCCGCTGTGGCCCGATAAAGGATCTTCCCTCGCCGAAGAGTTCATTCCCTGACTGAGGTCATTCCAGGCAGAAAGCTCGCGTTCCGTACCGAAAGTGGCGTTTTCTGATGAGACAACAAGCTACGATTTCGTGTAGTCCGACGCCTCGAGCATCGATCGAGTCGATCGGATCGCCGACTGGGAAACAGATATGTAAGCTTGCTCGCTGTCCCATTATCTGTCTAATGGCGTCGGGTCTCGAGAAATGTGAAATGCCGAAAAAGAAGGCTCGATTACAAGAGTGAGAATTTTTATCGCTGCTTGCCAAAGACACTGATTGCGTGTCTTTGATGGCGTGAACATTTTCACTGACATGAGCTGAAGAGTGAAGACATGAAGAATGGGGACATCGGATCGCCTCGGCAAAGAAAATTTAGGAAGATCCGATGAATTCGAATCCGATTTCACAGCAAGCGTGGTCTTCTCGAGATGTCAATGTAGCAAGCGGTCATGCGGATCATGTGATTGCAAAGTCTTCCATCTCCACTCGCTCGAAGTAGCCATGGCGAAGATCCGAACGAAGATAGCGGGAAATCTTCCCGCTATTGTGAAAGTGGATTGAAGTCTTCACACCTTCCCCTACGTTTTCCGGCTGCATAGTCGTCGACAGCAGAAGCGGTGGCAGGTCCGTTAGTGAATGGCTGGTCTCTCGCTCGCTCGCTCGCTTGGCGGGTCGGCCTGCTTCGGCAGCACAAAGAACTAGCGGAGAAATTCAACTTTACCTTTGTTTGCTCAACTATCGTCTGCTGTGGAAGCAAGCCGCTCGGCGAACGAACGGGCAATCGAAAGCCATTATTCGAGTATCGGAGCGAAAATGGAATTCCTCGACTCTATTCTGCTCCTCCTGCTCTTCAAATTGAGGTGCTCGAGAGGATCGTTGACGCCGCGCCCGCCATAAACACAAGAAGCCTCAGATAATAATTGAAAAATCGAATTCAGCCGACACGCGTGAAATGCCTCCTGCTTACAGTGAAGACCGAAGAAAACAGATCGGTGAAGACGGAATCGTATCCAGCATGCATATCCAAGTCAGTAATCGGCTTGGCCCTGATGCGATTGGTATGGCTTCGCGAAACCACGGGCTCTCGATTTGGCTCAACTGGCGGCGGCGGCAACAAAACCGACGGACAGATGAAGACATTTTAGTTTTTGACAGCGGAGACAATTGGCGTGGCAGAGCAACAACATTCAGTAGACAGTCAGACATCGGGAAAGAGAAGAAAAAAACTGAAGTAAGCCGTGGGAAAAGCCTTGAAAAGTACTTTACAAGAGCGGTGAAGACTGTCGTCTGCTCGTAGGATATATCGTTGCTCTGACTGACTGACTGACTGACTGAGTTGAGAGAGATGATAGAGACGCTGGCCAAACGTTCTTCGGTCGAACATCCGACAAACATGGTGATGGGAGGAATATATGAATGAAGACGTTTCGGGTCCGCGATGACAACATCGAGCGCTATGGTCGGCGGGGAGTCTATGGTGGACCACCTCCCGAAATGGTGCCTGGTCTTAAGCGACGTTGTGCGAGTTAGGGTTACCAAAAATGGTTCTGACAATATTTTCGCCACACGACGCCGCAAAGGAGCTTTAAGAAGACTTTCCCCCCCTGAAATCCTCCTTCCGAGACTCCTTCCGCTCGCCACGGTCTCGAAGTTCCCTACCTCGCCATCCCGTCGACGACTTCGGAGCTAATTTTAGCTCTGTCCGAATATTTTAGGAAAGTTACGCTCATGGCGAGGGGAGAACAACTCGAGAAGTTCGACTCTTGGTCTTCGTCGAAAACCTTCGACGTACGCGAATTCCAACGAAGGTTTTGAAGGAGTGTGAGTCTCGTAACATTTGTTGGTGTCCCGCCGCCTGTCGGGATCATAATTCGTAGCCATCAATAACAAGTGCGGGGGTGGAGTCTGTCTATCAGACCTGCTGGCCGCCCGACTGACTGGCTTTGGGTTGGTTGCCTACGATTCGAGACAAGTGGTATTGGCGGCGGCGGCGGCGGCGGTGGTATTGGTGGTCAGCAGTTATCCGAAAATAGGAGAAGGGGGCGAAGGAAGCAAAACAATGGATTCATGGCGAAATACGACAAGCAACGAACGGGCCGCCAGCAGCTGAAGTGACTGACTGCTGGAAGTTCTTTGCCAGCTTTTCGAGACAGACTCTCGATGTTATTTCACCTGCGATACGGGTTGTTCGGAGCGTCCAGTGTTCATCGACTAAAGAGCTTCGATTTCAGTTGCGGTCCTTCGGCCGACCGTAGCGGCTTGCTAGTCAGTCGAAGTTGAAGTCGAGGTAATAGAGCACCGTGAGCACATTTCAGCGCTGGAGCAAATCACCGCAGCTTTGTTTAGAAACAAATCGCCCGCCGGCCGGCCGGCGGATGCTGGGCCACGAAAGCAAACAGATGAACAATTAGCAAATATCTGTACGCTCTCCACAACATGGCAAGCAGAACACAAACGAGTGAATAGAGCGGCGAAATCGTCAGTCGTTTAGCGACGTAATCATCCTCAACATACGCAGCGAATACTGGGCTTCGTTGTTGTTGCACCTCATTGTTTTGGTCTCGTTTTTTTTCCGTGTCGTTTTAGGTTGATTGCGATGCCAGCTTTCGAATTGATTTCTCTGCGATGATCCCCGCAACCAAAGAAAAAAGATTCTTCCCTCAAGACCCTAGCTTATCGTTTTCCGACGCCGCGACTAAGCTCGTGGCGTTTAATGCGACCAAGGGAACTTGATGACAGGACCGAAGCAAAAAGGAAGGGAAGCATTATATTCACATTAAATATTCGGCAACTAATCAACTGATCGCATCCTGATGACTGACGCTACGGCAGCCGACTTGGTAGCAGTCGAGATAAGTCATCAGATCAAGGCAGGGAAACCGACTCAAAGCTGCGCAAGCCCGGGAACAAAATCTAAGCGATCGTTTCAACCCGAAGAGTATGTGGATCTAGAATCACTCCTATGGTTGGCGATGATTGCACTCAAGAAGGAGATCGAAGGCAACAGCTCAAATGCTTTCGAACACTTCCGGAAATGTGAAAATCCCAAAAGGTTCCGCGTCCCAGGCAGCTTTAGGGTCAGCAACACCGGCATTTCCGACAGAAATCCAGAGAACGGACCTCCCGGCAGCGACTCGCAATCAAATCTCGGTAATGATGGGAAATTTTCGAATCTGAAGAAATTCTTCAGGTCCCAACCTTCCATCGCTTCGTTCGTATCGTTTCTTACCTGGAAAGATGGAAAACACGTTAGATTTCGGAAGTTTTCGCTCAGCGAGGCTGTCATTGAAAGCTTCGTGACAATCACAAACCGACGTTGGGGCGAAACCCGAAAGATTCACTTTTCCGAAAAGAGAAAATACTGATCTTCGACCTCGCGTATTCTGTCGCCTTCGCACATGACGAAGGTGTTGTTAGGGATGACGGTGACGCAAGACCTGCCCAGATCACTCGGACCGATCTAAAATATTTGGCGACTGATGAATAACACAAGACCTGTTCCAAGTCTGACATCCAACCATTCAGTCAGTCGGTCGGTCCCTTTCAGACAGAAAGTGGTCCACCGCGCCGGTCGTTCATGCGCGTACGCTTCATTGTTTCTTCACCTACGTAAACTACGCAACGTCCATAGAAATCAATCTGTCTATCAATCGAGCTGACTGACAGTCCGACGGCCGGATTTATTTAGACACAGATGCCTCCATCTGGCAGCTATTCAGTGAATATCTCCGATAAAGACAACACTCTCATCCCTCTCAACCTGTCGTCTGGACATCGGGCGATGATCGGACAAGGGAGAGATGGAGGACGTTGACAAAAATTGGGGACGGCGCTATTCTTCGAGGAAGGCACACAATGCTCCGAAAGTTCCCCACTTCCATGTTGATGATGCTTGCCGGCCCCCTTGACATGAGACTGTGACCATGATACGGCGTGCTGGCGTCATGGAGCACCAATGACAAATCAGTTCGGTGCCCCTGGTGCCGGGTTGTGTCCGGTAGGGTGTCCGGCAGGACGTTCACTTCACTTGGGCATTAAATGGCGGATTGTCGTGTACTTACACAGCTAGTCTCGTCGCCAAATCTCGATGACGGCGGGATATACTTTACGCCCTGTGCACATGTGACCAGTCTGTGACCCGATTCGAAAAACTGTGGTTTGCGCTGCAAGGGTGTCCGCTGAGCTCACTTCCCCCTGAGACGAAAGGGGTCATCTAGGGATGACTGGGAACCGGAGCATAACCGTAACCATGTAGGTGGATGATCAAAACTGGAGGTTTCGGATGAATTGTGGGCATTACCTTCGATTCGATCGGATACCG
This sequence comes from Neoseiulus cucumeris, assembly GCA_021527715.1. NCBI lineage: Eukaryota > Metazoa > Arthropoda > Arachnida > Mesostigmata > Phytoseiidae > Neoseiulus > Neoseiulus cucumeris. Next base: position 363,635 of record JAJSRV010000054.1, read on the forward strand.
ATTCGTTTCCCGAAGAGTGAAAGATTCGGAATGCTACCCGCTGTTCGCGGCGTTTACTCGGGTCCTCATTTGTCTTTCCCTCTCATTTCTCAATAGGTCCATGAATTCTCCCATGGCATCCTTTTCATTAATTCTTCAACATCTCCCCGACTGATGATGATCGCGCATGAGTGAAAGGGTCCGAACGAGGTCTCATGAAAACCGTTGTTGCCGCCGGGATGCTTTGACAGGGAGAGTTCGATGATCGAGCGATAGTTGGTTTTAATTTGCCTTCGAGAACTCGCGCCACACGTCGTCGTCGCCACCGCCGCCGTACTCCTCTCGCATCGAACACTGGGAGGGGTGGTGACCTCTGCAGCAGTGATTGCTTTTATTAGGAAACACCTTCGGGCTCCTCCTGCTTCTTGGTACATAGGAGTGTCTCTTCCAAGGGACACGAAAGAGAAAAAATTTAGAAACAAGGGCAACTCCCAACGTCAATTGTTTTTTTTTTTTTTCATTCTCCGGGTGGATTTCTCGTTCTCTCCACCTGCGCTGATACTTCTGGAGCATTTCGCCTCGGGAGTGCTTCGGGCACTTGGCGTTGCGGAGATGAATTCCAGAAGAATTCAGAACAGCGATGCCTCTTTCTAGTTCCTATTCCGAACATTGGTCCAACCCTGCCAGCGACCGCTCAATAACTCATATATCACCAGAAAACTCAGCAACGTCTTATTTAGCTTTGTTGACGGAATTCGAAAATATCGATTCGTCTGGAAAGAGCTTTTTCGGTTTCCCCCTTTCTGACCGCTTTTCTTTTTGCAGCTTGCGCTTGAGGATTGTTGACTCTGAGCCGAAGTTCCGCAAACCTCCCAGGAGAAAATCGCTGCCCACTTCGAGTGACTCAATGAGACGCATCGAGACATCTTCATTATTCTCTGCGGTCGTTAGCCGCGACGAAACCGGCGTCAACAATGCCGTGAGCTTACAGAAGACAAAAAAAACTTTTTGCTTATTTTTAAATGACGCCCTCATTCGGCGTTCTTCGACTCCGTTCGCGGTTCCACCGCGACAATTCCGACAAGCGGCTCGTCGACCTCAATGGACCACGACACGAAGATGTCCACTCAGAGGCGGATCGTTAAAAACAGTTTCAATTACCCACAAGCTCAGTAATCAACGCCTCGTATGCTCGGTTTCAAACTTCCGAAAGACAGACGTTTGAGTTTTCAGCGTTGATTGACGCGCGGCGACAGAATTTCGAGGTTTCGTCGACGCGCGACCGCTCCGAAGATGAAACATCCGATTCGAACGCCCGCCTGCTCACTTTGCCTGCTTTCCGATCGACTCCCTTCGAAAAGAAGCGGCCGTTTTTTGTTGTTGACACAATTAGTGGATTTTGACAGTTGATCAATCACCCCCTGTCAACTCACGTTCGATGTATTCGAACGAACGTGGCACCGACCTTGAGGAGGTTCATCAAACAGCTCCGATGTGATCTGAAACTAGAGCATCGGACTCTACTCCTGCTTCGAAATTTCGACTCCGGTAAAACAGCTCCCGGTAGTTCGGGTCAAACAACTCTTCGAAGCTCCTTTTGGAATAGGATCGACACGATTCCTGATCAGCTCGTGTCGCCCTAACCCGAATCTTTCATATCGGTAGCAACATCAACGAAGCCAGCAGCCAGCTTTCAATGAAAGCATCCGAGATCCGCGGAAAGTTTCGATTGCGTTGTATCGAGCAAGCAAACGAGCTCAATTCGCTGATATGGCAAAAGGAAAGACCACACGTGACGAAGCCAGTGTTGTGGTTGTTCAGTCGGTTGCGGAGCTGGGTCGCGAAGCTATACCGTCACGACTACTATTTTATGGGGTAGGCTTACCACCACCACCACCGACACCAGCGGCTGATGGTGCCGACATCAGTCGTACAAAGTTTGGCTTTTATTTAAGGTAAATTAGCCTGTTCGCCATTCGACCGTCAGATCGTGACAGAGCTTTGTCGGCACCGAACGCACTATGGGACATCGAGGAACGAGAGAAAACAGTCGTTCGGAAACCGGAATACGGACCGCGGAGTTTTCCGCCGGTGCTAGGGTCAGATATCTTCGTTTGTACGTCAGTCAGTCAATCAGTCAATCCATCGGATCCCGCGTTAATTAGAATTCGGTCCTTCTCTGTTCAGCACTACGTCGATCGCATGTCCATCAGGCCGATCGGAGCCGATCAAAAGAGCAAGCAAACTTAATTTCTGATCAAAAGCTATCAAAGCCCATCGATACTGCGTCATCGCACGCTACGGTCTCGTCCGAGACGCCACGCCGAACCGCTGAGACGTCACACCGATGGACAGACAACGTGCCCTACTATCAACTCAGTCAGTGAGACAAGCCGGCAAAGCTGACAACACTGCAAACTCTGACGAAGATGCCAGATGTTAGTTACGGCGCTTTGGTCAACAAAGGAGCTCAGCGGGAGCAGATGCTCAAGCGAATAAGGATCGAATATCGAACTCCTCTCAGGAGCAGCGAGAGCGAGTTCCGTCCTGCTCGCCGGAATTCTAGGCTGCTGGATTTCGACTGCGTTTTCGAGCGGTTCAACTACGATTCTGAACCGCTTTCGGCTCTTCAGGTGAGGAATCGTCGTTTTGTTGCTGTTGGGGCTGTAGTGGACCTCGTCGTTGCTGTTGCGGTAGTAGTCGTCATCGTCGTCGTCGCCGCTGCTGCCGCAGAAGGCGTTGTATCGGCAGCGGTAGAAACCGAAGCAGAAGTGCTTCGGCATGCAGACAGCAGCCAGAATGGAAAACGCGCGCATTCGTCTTAGCGAAGATCTTTGTGCCTCGCCAAGCGTGAACTTGAGGGTGGTATAGCAGTGGCGGCGACGGCAGCGTCGGCGGCAACTTCGGCAGCATCAGGGTCCGGTGGTAATTCGCCAGAAAAATTCGTGGCCGGAAACCCTTCAGAAGCGTCAGACGAACATCAACTGAAGCAGCCGAGCACCAACGCGCCCTGCATAACAGTTCGTTTACCTAATAACAGAGCTTCTTGCAGGAAAGAGATGATGAACGAAACAAAGTTTGTCGGAACCAGAGTCAAGACAAGAAAAATCTCAACTACTTCATCGGAGGTGTGTTGAAGACCAGAAATATCCGAAGAACGATTCGCTCGTTCGGTGAGCCGTTTCGTATTCTTTCTCTACGTTTTGTCGTCGACTTCATGAAAATCATCGCTATCATCTGAATGATTGTCAAGATTTTTTCGGAAAGAAGAGAGCCTCCGTACTATTAAAGACATCATTGTGTTGTTCACTCGCGGCGATATGGGCATCAGTCGGTGTCTAGACTCGAGTTGTGTCGCGCGAATTACAATAGTCGTCGCTGTTCTTGCCGGCGGCGCCGTTCACGGAGTTCGGAGTTATGTAGGTAATAAATATTTTGCCCAGCTTGGCAATTTGTTCACTAATCGTACCACAAAGGGGTAATTTTCCGTAATCGCCACGAAGCGGCGAGTGCGGAGGCCTCTATGAGCGAGCCCGACGCCACTCGTGTGGAGCCCCCAAGATCGATGCTTCGATGAGGGAATAGCTGATGATATCGCACGAAGTTTGGCCACACGACCTGAGGGGCTTCATCTAGACAGAAGAATCCCGAACGAAACCGCATCGCGACCACTCGTGCAACCTCAAATGACTTGCTCAGCTCGGAGCATCTCGAGAAGTCGTCCGGAAACCGTGCGTTTGTGGATGAAGAACTCCGATGAGTTTCCGAACGGTTCCGCCAACTTTCGCGGTTCCATCGGAACTGGCTCAGAATCTCCGAGAGGTCGAATGTGTGCCGCGCGAAAGTTCAAACAAATAAAAACTGAGAGGCGATTATTTTTGCACGCGGCCGGACGAGGTGCAGCGCTCACCATCGAAGGATGAAGCCGCGGAGCTCCGAGACCTTGAGTTCGAATCCCTCTCAACTCTTCGCTCCTTGGGTGACAGGGCTGACTTGGGATTTCGCAGAGTCGGTTGTACTCTAACGGTTGTGTTTCAATGTGCGGACGGCTCAGATTCGTTGAATTCAAGCCTGTGGACGACAGAGAACTCCGCGGTCGTTGACGAGTCTGTCGATGGCACGCGGCTCGCGCTCAGGATCCGAATAGGAGTCAATGGTCTTTTCTGTTTCATTCAAAGAAGCAGAGAAGGAAAATAATTTCGAGAATGGAAGAACGACTCAAAAGCGCCCGAGCAACAATATGCAGCTTTTTATGTTTTTTGACAACGTGTCCGTCAACGCTGACGCTGATCTCTGGCGAACGGTGAAGCGAAAACGGAGCCTTAGAATTGCAAGCGAATACTTGTCGACCAGAGCTGCGATTCGGATGTTTCGATGGATTTCGGCTCGAAACGGCAGGAAAAAAAATCCAAATCGCAGCAATTACTGTGTTCTCAACAGCTGGAAGGAGTCCAGCGACGACGGCGGCGGCGACACCGGCGCCGCGCCAATGACAACGGTGGAAGCGGTGCATTTGAGTGGACGAGGCGGCAGAAAAGGAGCAGCGACACAGCAGCAAGGGCGGGTGCGGCGGCGGCGGCGGCGGCGGCGGAAATTAACCGTCAAACTTTAAATTTCGTCCGGATTCCGCGTCGTCTAGAGCAATTTGCCGAGATCGATTATGCGGCTTCTTTTTATCGAGACCCATTTTCCTTCATTTTGTAGCCCGGCTATGTGTTTACCTGTATTATCTGTCGGAATCACCTCCGTTGTGAGCTTCCACTTCATCAAATGTGAACTAGCTCGCACGAAAGGAGGAGGACAGTTGCCGATGTACAAAACAGGTCTCAATATCTGGTTCCGCAACAACCAATCAGTGGTCCATCATTGCGAAGATATCTTCCCTCTATTCGTGTTCTGGTTTCGGGCTTTTTGTTCCAGAGTTTGATTGAATCGAAATCGAGGAAGTCAACTTCTTCCCAGAAGCGACTTCAATTTCTTTTGAACCACGTTTTCGGTTGGTTTCTTCAAGCTTCAGTTTTCCCATAAACAGTCTCACACCGTCGTCCGGCATCTGAGAACTGTTCGAAAGATACAACGGGATGTTCGGCTTTACAACTGTCTTCAAGAACCGGAACTGGGTGAGGAAAGCTTCGGTCGCTTCTTTTCTCCGATGTGTGTAGTGGTAGTACGAGTTCGCGTGGCGAGATGGGAAGCAACGGCGCCGCGTTCGCGAGTTTTGGCCAACTGAAGAAATCCTAAAAACAGGCGCGAGTATGGCCCCCTTGATGGATGGATACGAAAACGATGGATAGAGCCAGGTGGATCGAAATGTCAAACCGCAGGTTTCTTCTACCGTTCCATCCAAACAGGAGGTGGGCATTTCGAACTGAAGAACAGGACCAACGGCACCTGGAAGAACCGAGCTCAATCCAGGACATGATCCCTTTGCCGAACTACAGTTTTGTTTCTTTTTCTTCTCGATTCCCAATAATTCGATCGAGTGCGATGTGGAGCCTCGATTGTTTTCAAATGTGACGACCCTCTCTGACAACCCTGCGCTCCAAAGCAGACATGCTGTTGGCAACTCTCCAAGGCACGGGGAACCTCCCCGCTGCTCCCTGAAGTTTCGTGGCCGCTGACGCTCCCAGCTGAAACATCGATTGGGATGAGGGAGCCGGCGACAATCAAGAATCAATAGCGGAGCCAGTGTTGGACAAAAAAAATTATCTTTACGTGATCGAAAAGCTTTCAACGTGCGTCGCGCGCCCTGATCGGATCGGCCAGTCCGTCCGTACGCCCATGTGCTCCTTTTCAGAGGGAAAAAAAATTAAGCATTTGCCTTTTCTTTCCTGGACCACCCAGTGACTTCAATAGATCGTCGTTGATGTCTCTGCCTTTCCGAACGAATCGACAACAAGTCAACCAATGGAAGCAGGGTTTTCAGAAGGCAAATATTCCTCCGAAAAAGACATTTTTCAAAACGATCCTGATGATGATAAGATTCGCCGATCCTTCGTTTGATCTAATGTGGTCCGCTCCGCTGAAGAAACTAATAATGCAAAACTGTTATGAACGTAAATATGAAAACTTCATCGCAACGGGTCCGTTCGCATAATGAAATATCGCCGACCATGTCCAAACTTCGGAACGCCGATTACTTTGATGGAGAAGAGCACTCACGAAAATTCAAGGCAGAACCAGGAGCAAGCGTGCTGTGAGCGGGGACGCCGGGGGATTTGGAGGAGGGGTTGGGTGTGAAAGCGATTGTGGAGCGGACGAGGATGAGGAGGTGTACCCCCATAGCTTGGTGGAAGCAAAAACGAAAGGCTCCAAGCGGACGACGCGGGGTTCGCTCACGAAATGCTCGGTGAGAACCCCCTAAAAACACATTGAAGACGGAGAGAGCACTAGCGCCGGAGCAACCAAGTGATTTTTTGTGGAATTTCATTCTGATATTTGTTGGCACTAACGTCGAACCGAAGTGGAGAAGATTCTCTTTCAGGGGTAAAACAACTTTGGTAAAGATTCCCACCGCGGACGCCAAAATATACACTCAGTGAAGATTCGTAATCACAGACTCTACGAGACCGGAGAATGAAATCCGCCATAACGGGCTCCACAACTGCTCGTCGTTACAATGAGGTCAATTACCATGAGAGGACCACGAGTTCGTTCGTTATGACGAGGCTATCCTGAATCTAGGATGGAATACAACAAACCAAACTCCAAACCCAGGTCATCGGCCTCGGACTCCAAAAGAAAATGCTTCTGTTGGATCTCTGTCATCACGGATGAACTTCGTGAGATATCAGCATTGGGATAAGAGTACAACACTCGCGCGAATCGATCGAGACAAGATGAGCATGATCGGTGATTTCAGCCTGTATGCACGGTCCGCGGAGACTGGGACCAACACCGCCGCTAGTCGTGAAACTGCAGAGACAACCCGAACGCCCGAGGCGCTGTGTGGCAACGGATCTCATCAACGAATCCTGTTGTTCATCCCTTCGCAAATATCGACTGTGAATAAATAAATCTGTATCGGTAAACAAAGCACAAATCGTTTAGGCAGGCCATTTCGACATTCTTCTGATTCGGAAGAAAAATACTGGATCGATTCCTTCGATTACATGCTGGCGCCTCAAACGGTTCGAAAGGATGGAAATCGTTTTTTCTCCGGGCTTGGCGTCGGATTGAAAATTCCCCTGACATTCGATGAGATCGTTTGTCGTTGCTAGTCTCGTGGCCGGGATCAACAGAATTCCGAACGAACGAACGAGCCCAGAATACCCGGGATGCTTCCTTCAGGACGCATAGGTTCACGGACATTGACAACATCGATTGGGTTGGAGGAGCAAACACAACGCATCGAAATCAATAACGATCCATGCCGACAATCAGAAGCAGAGCCCCTACCCGTTTGATCTTCTCAGGGTAACCGATCAATCAATGCGATCTCCTCCCCGTCAATGCTATCTCCTTGGATTCAACTTAAAACATGTCCACAATCATCTGTGAATCCTTCGATCGCGCAAGCGAGCTAGCAAATAAGCCTTTGGATGTGAAAAAAAAACAGAAGTTAGTTCAGCAGGGTACGAAAAAAGACCGGACACGACTCGTTTAACGCACTGTGTTGTCATTAACGACGATATTAAACATGAACTGATCGATTTTCATTGGGTCTTGAGTGATGGCCATCTTCAAGCGGATGAGGGATAGATTTCTCTCATGAGCTCAAATTGTCTCTTATCCATCTCGATATGAAATTAGATTTCTGGAGTCCATCGACGGACTACTCGTTCTATGTCATTAGAGAAGGAATCAGTGGTGTGAGGTTTCAACATCTTCGGTCGCCACTGGGCTCGGAGTTGCTGTTTCCGTCGATGTGACCGCAATTTTGTCCTCACTTCGCGCTGGAGGAAGCTCTGACGGTTCTTCAGTACTAGAGAGCGTGCTGACCCTCAGGCCTCTGGTCCTTCGGGGGAAATCTTTCAACACAGTCCGTATTCAACTCGGTGTTTTTCACTATGCGCCGTTGGGGACTAGCTAAGCTAGAATTCATTGGATCTCCGTCATTTTTTCTTCCATGTGGAGGTGTGGCTTGATGATTGATCTCTGGTGATGATGGCATCCGGATGACATCGAGTAAACAGAAAAGCGTCCCAGAAATCAGTAATTCCCCATCCATGAGGAGTATTGGGCGACGGCAAGCAGATTACGACAGTTCGCAGAGCCGGAACGTGTGATTACCGCTAATTGGTTCTCATGTTACACCTGAGGGTCGGAACTATCATTTTCTCCGAAAACCGAAGTGCTCGAATGCTGTTATTGATATTCTCATGTAGCGCGTTTCCATTGAGAAGGTCACCTCTGAATACAGAACTCATGCTCGAACGAGATCAGAGTTGCTCTCTTCTCCAGCGGGTAATCTTGTTTCGTTCTCTACAGTCGAACGGAGATTTGAACTTGGAAACTGAAATTTAGAGGCTATTCCAGTCGAAGCAGATCAATATCGAAAACCACTCTACAGCATTCCTCTTGCGAGAGTCAGCATCATATGAACTTCTTTGACGACCCAGAAGATCGTTTCCGTTTTTGACTTCACCTTGTGGCGCCGGACGAATATGGAAAGCGACCAATTTGCGAGAGCATGTTCAAAAATTGAACTTGCTCCGTTTCTTGTCGACCATGTTTGATTCGGTACAGTTTGAATGTTGCTCTTCGAACGATGACCACCAGAGTCGCTTTGTGCTTTCTATTGAGCCTTGCTTTCGCTCTACGTTGGTCGGCTGGTCTGCTAGTCGGTCAGTTTGTCCGCCCGCCCGCCCGACCGCCATGCCGAGGACCATCAGTCGAGTCGGCCGCACCCCTGCCACAGCTTGTTAGTGAATTTGCGAAATATATTGAAGAATTTCTCATCTTTTACCATCGAAGATTGCTATCTAACCATCTGCAACGGGTGGTTCTCTAACGAAAGATGAAGAAGAGAAGACCATGGCTACGTCGACGGCATCTACCACTGCCTACTCGACTTCAACGGGAACTTCCGATGACGGCCACCAATTAACGAAGTCAATGAGGACCGAGAGTTTGGATTTTTCAGATACTTCGCCGACGGCTTGGACGAAATAAAGAATCTCATCGAATCTCTCACTGAACGACCACCAGTAGCCAGAGAACTTGGTCGCAGAACAGCGCGTCGCCGACCCTGTGAGCGGTAAGCTGGGCCGCAAGCTGTAGGAATCGATCCTCCGCCCAACAGAGGATATGGAGTGTCCTCAACATGGAAAGTCTGCCGAACGGGCCAAGCGTCAGATAGCGTTGACCACTCGGCAGGACCCTGTGAGGGATCCACTTTGTCGAACGGAATACAAAGCCAGCAGAATGACTTTGCACTTGTTCTGACGCAGTGCTGATGAATGGCAAGAATCGCCACGGTGGATGGAGGCAACCCGCATCGAGGATCGTGATGAATCTCTGCTATTACGTCTTCTAACAACTTCTCCCTAAGACAACAGCATCGACTGCTCAGAGGCGTCGTTCAGTCACAGATACGCAGACGTGAGTGGTTTGTTCGACAAACACAGGGAGTCAGCGGCTCTCAATCGTACGAAATCATTCGTTCAGCAAAACTTCGCCGGTCCAGACGAACGCGCATGGATATTTACAAAACACTGCGCGCTGTACTGAAATGGCTCTCTCATAGAATAGGTTCTGGCACTCAGTTGGCAGTGAAACATTGATTTTGGACAGACCGAAGACAACTTTCTGTACGGGGTCATTTTGAGGAAATGAGATTTGGTGGCGGAACGCTTCGGTGTCCTTAAACTTCTGGACATCATTTGGAAGAAGTTCGACCGCCGTCATCGTCGGATCGCAAGCGGAATGACGCAATCAACAATGAATAGAGAGGACAACTCAATGCCGTGATGCCTCCTCCGTCTCTGAACGCTGCCTACACAGTTTCGCTAGTCTGTCAAATACACTGCTGCCGCTCGAACACACGATGATGACATCAGCGTCGTCTCTGTCCGTGACCCGCCAATGGTTTGAAATGACTCTCGCCCAAAAGGGAGAGAACGTTTGACGGTTGCCAGGGGAACGAGCTGTTTTCACTGTGGTAAGTCTTCTGCGAGCGGAGCCGCAAACAACGTGAAAACTTCGTGAATATCTCTTGACACCCTCGGCTCAGCGCTTGATGCTCAGTCTGCGGGCTGAGGTTTCCCGCGCCTTCAGCTCCGATACGCTCGAGCTCCACAGCTCCGAGGATCGGCCAAACGGTTCTTGGATCACACGAAACGGTGCACTCCGGGAACAACTACAGTTGCGGCAAAACCGACACTAGGATCAAGGCGAGCAATCGAAACCGTCGACGTTCTCTTCCGCTGCCATGATTTCCAGCAGCAACAACGATGGTTCGCCATAGCTGCAACGGCAGCAGGCATGATTCCTCCTCTCCGAAGAGCTTCCAATGCAGCGCACAGTAGTCACTGAGCGTGCGTGTTCGGGTGAGAGCGTTCAATGTTGAATACCTGGTGCCAACTAGTCATTGAAAAGCAGTCCCAGCAGCATCTCGAGCGAGTATGACAGCATCAACTCAGAAGCGCAAATTCTTCGGCGATATCTTCCCGACGAAGCTATCCGCCGCTATATTTGTTGGTTATATCGTTTTCTTCATAGCGCAATCTATTCTGGTCAAAGCGTCACAGGTTGACAAAAAGTATACCTACAATGTTACCTGCGTGATCATGTTGACAGAGGTTCTCAAACTGACACTGTCTGCTGTCCTCTACTTGAAGGATCATAACTTTCATACGTTATGCAACGAAGTTTCAAAGTACCGAAAAGTACTCCTACTGTACTTCGTGCCAGCTCTGCTCTATTGCTTCTACAACAACTTGGCATTCCGGAATCTCCAGCACTTCGACCCGACGACGTACAACTTGCTAATGCAGTTTCGTGTGGTCATAACGGGTATCGTGTTCCAATTGCTGTTCAAGAAACGTCTCTCTGGACAGCAGTGGTTCTCGCTGTGCCTGCTGACGTTCGGCTGTATCATCAAGCAGTTTAGTGTGTCCGATGTTTCAACTCGTGCGTCTAATGTGGGAATCCTGGAAACGCTGTTCTCCTTTGAGATCCTGTTCCTGCTGTTCCAGATGCTGTGCTCCTGTCTGGCAGGAGTCTACAACGAGTTCCTGCTGAAAGACACCGGGGCCGATCTGCACATCATGATCCACAATTTGTTCATGTACCTCGATTCAATCGTATGCAATCTCGTCGTGCTCGCGTGGAACGGACAGGCCGGCGAATTGCTGAGCGCCGACGTTTTCCGGAACATCTTTGGCCAGCCTATTGTACTTTTAATAATCGCGAATGGAGCTTTGTGCGGGATCATAGTGTCGGTGTTCCTTCGGAATCTCAACTCGATTCTCAAGACGTTCGCGGGAGCATTAGACCTATCGTTTACGGCGGTACTGTGTTGGTTTATATTTTCAATCCCGATCGACTTGCCCACCGTCTTAGCAATAACCGTGGTATCGATCGCCACTTATCTGTACTCACAGAACCCTGTTGTGAATAAAATCAAAGAGACGAAGGCTAAAGCCTCCAAAGCCGAAGCCAAGGAGAAGCTTCTCGCCGAACCCGTATGACTAGCGATGCGAGACAAAAAGGAGTGAAACGAGCATTTTAAGGACTGAATAGAGAGAAATTGAGAGTGACGAAGCGATGACACCAGTGTGACGTCTAATTACCTCGCTGAAACGCCTAGGACAAATATTAAATTGAGGCTAGAACAGTGACCGCTGCCGTCCATGCTGCAGAATCCGCCAATGATGGCGACCCTAGTTCCTTGTCGTTGTACATAAGTGGCTGTTACCGATGACCTCTGAATATATGAATCGAAACGCAAATGTAATGGTTGAATAAAAACAAGCAAATAGTTTACAAATTTGAAACATCTAGACTTCTCATTTTCTCCGTGACGAGATCGTGACGTCTCCACCTCTCAACTCAAGTCCACTCATTGACATTTTATGATGGGAACGCCACACGAATTCCGAATGACTTATATGTGGAAGCAGCTTACGACATCTGGTTTGACCGATTGTCGTCGCTGTGACGATATCGACGGCAATCCTCCAGCCCAACTCCAATCTCAGCGGCAACTCTTTGTTCGATGAGTGTACTTTGCTACAACCGTTGACCAGAAAATCAGGTTGGTGACGTATGCATGAGAACTCCGCGTCATCTGTTCTGGGCCCAGTCGGGCATAACCACCGCCGTGGCCAGCAACGAAATCTACGACAATGACAGCGAAGCAATGAAACACCTGATCAGCGGAATGGCTACTCCATATTCTAGCTGCTGCTGCCACCTGGGCCCGTTGCGGCTACGGTAGTGGATCAGTCGTTGAGCGTTGTTGTGAACACTTGCCAATCTATCATTTACACCGGCTTAGAATATGCACCCGGATTCCCCTTCACGAAACCGCGAGAAGTTGAATAAGAAAGAGGTTTCGACTCGGCTTTCTGTCTGAGGTAAGTCAGGATAATGGTTTCAGCAGGCTTTGAGCTGAAAGAGAGAATTTCGAGCCACAGGTACCGCTCCATCCAATATCTGGGATACAGAGCTTCCCTGGACGCCATTACAACCGTTACGGAAGCTTTTCGTCCTCGATGTCGTGATTCTCCTTGAGGAAGGCCAGTTTGCCCCGGTGTCCTTCACGAGATCAGAAGAAACAAACGTCTTCACTTCACAGAAGAATGACGAAGCCTCCGATTTCCCCCAAGCAATTCTCGAAAACGATGTTGGAGGATGTTGGATAAATTGATGTTGGAGTCGACGTCATCGGAAACAACGAGGGTTCGAAAACATCAACTCCAGTTAGATTTCTCTGATTGCCGAGCCTCAACTAAGTGGGAGGTTGAGTGGATCTTGGTGAAATTTCTTCCTGACTACGTCATGAGAATTCGGGGAACCTCAGGACCGGCTCGACTCACGAAGACGTCAATTAACTTAACGGATGCGGGTGGATGATCTGAACTTGTGAGCGTTCGGTCTTGAAATTCAAATTACGAACTCGTGTTTGAGCTCAGGCGGATGAAGTTTGGGTCCAGAATAGTGTCTCGACCATACTGGAACGCCCACGGAACATTCTTTGAATGAAAAGTATTTTGCGGAGACCAAGCGTCCGTTTTAGTTCTCGGGTCGCGGCGGACTCAACGCCAATCGATTCTTCCAATTTTCCAGCGGTCTTCGTGTGAGAAAACTGGATATGAGAGACCAGATTTCGCCATGAATTAATCCCAATCTGAAGAATCTGTACTTCCTGTGGGAATTGTCGGAAACTCCATAAGCTCTCGTCACAAAGAGTAGCCTCTGATGTTAGCTGATCTTGCCTCTCCAAACGCCACAGATTAATGTTTTAACGACTCTTTTTTCGAGAAGGTCACAACACCGCTTTCCGCTGGAGCGCCCGCTGCCGAAGGTGACAAATATTTTGGCTCAAACAACTGTTGCTCTGATGCTAAGTAACATGATTTATAACTCTGACATGAAGTGTATTTGTGACCCTACTTGTAGAGCTACAATATTATTCACAGAGATTGAATCGATAGCACAGCCCTACAAAAAAAAAAAAAAGTCATGTACCACCCAAGCTGAAAGGTAGGTTAGGGTAAACCGAGGTCGTAGATCACGAATCTGTCCACCATTTTTCTCCATCAGCTCTAGTTTTTCCTGTACAACGATTTTTCCATTTTTAGTGAAATTTTGACTTCGTTATTTTTTTTCTCCGCTCTGGAGGGAGCCAAGCCCATGAAATTTTGGGAGCATGTTGTCCTATCTTAGGACTATCTCTGACAAAAATTTCGTCGAATTCGGGGTTGTAGTCTCTGAGATAGGCGAGCTCGAAGTTGAAAAAGTAGCGAAAATGACGTCGGAGCTGGCCATTCAAACCATTGCAACAAAAAAACTAAGGCTCGTAGGGCAAATTCCATTGACAGTCTGATAGCTGGGTCTCTCGCGGTCATTTTAAAAAAAAAAACATCAAGATCGAAGCATCCGTTCAGATTTTATTCGCGAAATACCGAAAAATCATGAAATTCCCGAGTTGAGGTAAAACTCGGAATTCTCGGGAATCCAAGATTTAGGCGCATCACAGGTGGAGAGGAGACTGTTCTCTTTCATAAACAAGTCTCTCGTGAACAAAATTGCCGCCTCCGGAGCCATTCAAATACGGCCGCCATGTTTTTAACTCTCACACCACGTGCTGAACAATTCGATTGAGGAAGACGGTGTTTACATCGTGCGAAGGAGTCGGAGCATACGTTCGAAATGGCAACTTCTTCACGACAAACTGTTTGTGTGCTCTCCACCGAGTCGTTTTGCTACGTTTGTGGTCACTACTGGAAAGACGGTGCTCTACGACCAATTTGCAACAACGTCAGGAAGTACTACGCAGCATACTTCGGCATTCCCATCAAAACGAAGCCATGGGCGCCGAGCGTCGTATGCACCTCCTGTCGGGTCACTCTTCAACAATGGGCGACGAAGAAACGATCTCGAATGCCGTTCGGAGAGCCGATGAAATGGTGTGAACCCAGCAACCACCGCACAGACTGCTACTTTTGTGTTACGAACATCAATGGTATGAACTCGAAAAACCGAGCAACGTGGAAATACCCAGACCTGCCGTCAGCCCGTCTGCCGCGTCCCCATTCTGATGACGTTCCTGTCCCTGTGTATGTAGAAGAAGTAGTGGAACCATCTGGAATGGAAGTTGATCCGCCTCCACTGAGCGGAGAGACGACGCCCGAATCGGATGACTTCTTCCTAGCTGAGGCGGCGCCCAAAAAGTTTACCCAGCAAGAGCTCAACGACCTCATAAGGGATCTCCGCCTGCCGAAGGACTCCTCTGAACTCCTAGCTTCAAGACTCAAGGAGAAAAATCTCTTGACAGAAGGTAAACCGAGCTCATCAGGCAGGCATGACTTGAATTCCCAATGAAATTTGCTATTCAGCTTTCTGAGCCAAGTATGACCTGATCGAATTTTTCCTTCGCAGGTACAAAAGTGACATTCTATCGCAGAAGAGATGAAGAATTGTTACGGTACTTTGGCACGTCACCTGACCTCGTGTACTGCAAAGATGTGCCGAATCTTTTGAAACACATGGGCCATCCGGAGTATGTTGCGAGCGAGTGGCGCCTTTTCCTCGATAGCTCAAAGAGGAGTTTGAAAGCCGTACTCTTGTATAACGGCAATCGCTTCGCATCAATCCCACTGGGTCATTCGACTAGACTACAAGAGAACTACGCGGCCGTCAGGTATACTCTGGAGAAAATAAACTACGCAGAGCATCAGTGGCCGATATGTGTGGATTTGAAGATGGTCACTATTTTGTTGGGACAACAAAGCGGCTACACCAAACACCCGTGCTTCCTATGTCTATGGGACAGCCGAGCGGATGGTGAACACTGGACTCGAACCTCGTGGCCGTCAAGGGAGCTCGTCGTCGGCCGCCACAACGTGATCAACGACGCTTTAGTACCGATCTCAAGAATCATCCTGCCGCCTTTACACATCAAATTGGGACTCATTAAGCAATTTGTAAAAGCTCTTAACAAGGATGGGAGATGCTTCGCGTACATCGTCCGCAAGTTGCATTCGGTGAGCATCCAAAAGCTCCGGGCAGGTGTGTTAGATGGACCACAAATTCGCAAGTTGATCAATGACCCTGATTTCATCGATTCAATGGACCACACAGAGCGCGATGCTTGGCGTTCTTTCGTTCTCGTTGTTCAAAACTTCTTGGGTAATACGAGAGCTGAGAATTACAAGGAGCTAGTCCAAAACATGCTCACGAGCTTCCGAAGTCTTGGATGTCGTATGAGTATCAAAGTACATTTCCTACACGGCCATCTCGACTGGTTTCCGGAAAATTTAGGAGCCATGAGTGATGAGCAGGGCGAGCGATTCCATCAAGACATCTCCACCATGGAACAACGCTACCAAGGTCGATGGGACGATCACATGATGGCGGACTATTGTTGGAACCTGATCCGAGACCAACCGGAGAGCCAGCACTCGCGGCAGTCGCTTACAAAAAAATTTCTTCCAGGAGACTCTTTTTCATGATTTTTCGGTATTTCGCGAATAAAATCTGAACGGATGCTTCGATCTTGATGTTTTTTTTTTTAAAATGACCGCGAGAGACCCAGCTATCAGACTGTCAATGGAATTTGCCCTACGAGCCTTAGTTTTTTTGTTGCAATGGTTTGAATGGCCAGCTCCGACGTCATTTTCGCTACTTTTTCAACTTCGAGCTCGCCTATCTCAGAGACTACAACCCCGAATTCGACGAAATTTTTGTCAGAGATAGTCCTAAGATAGGACAACATGCTCCCAAAATTTCATGGGCTTGGCTCCCTCCAGAGCGGAGAAAAAAAATAACGAAGTCAAAATTTCACAAAAAATGGAAAAATCGCCGTACACGAAAAACTAGAGCTGATGGAGAAAAATGGTGTACAGATTCGTGATCTCCGACCCCGGTTTACCCTAACCTAGCTGTCAGCTTGGGTGGTACAGAAATCGTGTCGGGCTGTGTAGTTCTTCGCGGTGAACTTGACTACACGCGGATTCGCTCCCTATCTTCCTCTTCTCTCTCGTCTTGCTGAGTGAGGCTGTGTGTGTGTGTTTTTTTCCACAAGCCGCGCGAATGAGTCTCAATTCAGGCCGTCAACTCGCTCAGCCTTGAGTAATCCTTTCGCTAGTCCGCCAACGATCCATTAGCAGAGACGCGTGCAAGTGTCTCGAGGCTTCCTGAGTGACAGGACGCAGGGCACGATGACTCATCCGATCTTTCACTGCACCCCTACAGGAGGAGGACTACGAAACGGACAGCAACAACGAGGACGGCAGCAAGGAAGACGCGTTGAGCCGCGGAAACCCTCGACGATGCTACGCCCAAACGGGACGAGATAGGCGTCAACGAGCGATCTGATCGGACATCTCGACTCCTCAAGAGAAATCAGCGCTTTTCATGCTCGGTTTAGTGTCTCAAATCGATTATCATTACGGTGACTGCATTTCACGGCGGATGGTCGAAGGTGGAACAAACAAACAAACCTTCAAGACTTGCTTCGTGACTAAAGTTGGGCTCTCAATGCCGTGTATCACTAATGAATGCGAGCTTTCACTCCGAATTAAAGCCGGGCACAGCCTTCGATTAGCACGGGTTCAGTGCTTCCGCATTATCGAAAGGCATTTCGCGCCAAATATCGCTGGATTCATGGCGAAACCTTCCGATTCAAACGAAGAAGTTTTTCAGCCCAAAAAGGGAAATACAAAAACCCGAGGTAACGATGAACACGGTTGGGATCAGAGAGTTGGTTTCGAGCTTGTTGTGTTATGAACAAGGAGGAGAACCTGGAAGATTGAAGATCAAAAAACTCGATATGCCACAAACAGTGTAAACTAAACACAGACCTCCAGCCTGACAACTAAGCGGGCGGGCAGACATGCGAGCAAACGAACCAGGCGTCCGACAAACAGACAGAGTTCGTAGGAGCTTTCATGGAGGAGGCCTCCACTATAAAAGAGCTCACATCAGCCCGAGTTAGCGACGGGTTCTAGGTGAGAGAGGCCTCGTCGTCGTCGCAATCATCACGAACTCCCAAACTAACTCGACATCGAACTCCTGTAGCTGCTGCTGTTGGCGGTGCCGCCTTCTTCCACAACTGGTGCTACTTCTATCAGCACCTCCAGCGTTCCGATCTTGAGATTGCGGGCGCGGTGGTCGCTCAGCCAGCTGACGATCCCGTGAAAGCAACTTTAGGCAATCTTATCCGGTTTGCGTATGCAGCCCGAATCGATAAGTGTCTCCTGTCACTCACAAGCCACATTGGCGAGCTTCCAGTAATTGCAAGGCGATCCGGAAGATCTCGCAGAGGAATGCCCCGACCCGGGAGACAATGCTGTGATAGTTACTGCATACTCCACAAATTTCTCGAGCACAATTCGCAGAACACGAGAAGTACGTGTTCGAGCACTAGCGGTGTCGGGCCCTCAAATCGGACCTGGAGCAATTCTTCAGACTTCCATGACGTCGTGGTTGGCTCGTTCTCCTGAGACGGTCCAGCGTCCCGAATCGCTACGCTCCCAAGCAAAAGATGTCACAAAAAGGAACTCCGGATTCAATTTCGAAGAGCAAGGTGAACGACAGTCACTTGACGAAGAATGAAAATCGAACTCTCGAGTAGAGACTAGGCCAACGGGATCAAGAATCTCCACTCCGGAGCCGCCGGAAAGCTCTCATGGCAATATGAAGATCCAAAATATGTACAGACATCCGGATTCGACCATGACTCCATCAGAAACTCAGTATCGGAATTAGAAGCACTAGATATTCCCGTCAATGCCACGGAAGTCATGTTTCGTTTTAATTGCAGTGTCCCGCTCACCTCAGAAAGTTTTCTTCGGCACTTCGCTCTATAACCTGTGCGCGATGAAAACTCGAAACTTGCAAGGAAACTTCGTACTCTTGAAAGGATTCCGGGTGTCTGTAATCTTCTGCCGTCGGATTCGAAAACGCTGGGCGCGCGCAAAGTCCGAACGTCTAACCCCGGCGCTCGTTTCCGAGTGAATGCTCGTGAAAAACTCGCGATCCCAGGA
Organism: Neoseiulus cucumeris; assembly: GCA_021527715.1. NCBI lineage: Eukaryota > Metazoa > Arthropoda > Arachnida > Mesostigmata > Phytoseiidae > Neoseiulus > Neoseiulus cucumeris. Next base: position 382,270 of record JAJSRV010000054.1, read on the forward strand.
ATATGAACAAGAGCGAGAGAAATAGTTACGGGAAACGACAATTAGCTCGGAGACTACCGATGGACTTCGATTGAAGTTCGATCCGATTGAGTGTCTCACTGAAGATCCCGCTGCGAACCGCTGGCGGACCGGTCGTGATTGTTCAACAAGTTCTACTCTTCCGATTATGTACTAGAGCCGGGTATGTTTGTCTGGGTTTCTATCTGTTCCCCAAACCTCACAATTCGAGACGGGCAGCCCCGGGATGAGACGCCGGGACTCGGTCCTTGGGGTTCGTACGGGAAAGTCGGGATTAGTCAGCCATCAGACAGTCGGGCTGGCAGGCTTGCCACCCCAATACGATTATTAGTCATACACTTACCCGTGTATTCCGGTAGCAAGCTGTAGAGGAGGCTGTATACAGACTCTCCTGCTTGGCGTCGTCAAAGAATGTTCCTCGGTATCCAATTGGTAACGAAAAGAAACTGCACAGAAATTATACAGAACACTCCTCACGTGTCACAACAGGGCAGTCACAGTCGAAGACATGAGCACTCCAGCAGCACTTCGTTGAAAGCCGATTCTGCTGCCGGGCTTTCAAACGCCGCGCTTCGCTCGAACTTCTCCGCCAGGTGGCACGGCCGGCGTCATTTCGTCACGAAACAAAACAGAGGGAGAGAAAGAAAGGAAAGGGCAGAAAAAGGACGGTAGTGGTGAGAGTGTTTGGTGATGGAAACGCGTCCCACAGTGGAGACAGTCCAAGTGTTCCCATATGATGAGTGTTCTTTCCATTTCACCCCAAAAGCCGGGGAGGCCGACCGATGTTAGCGTAACGCGACCTTTCAGAACGTACGGCTTTTTCGCTCCACAACGTTTTCTCCCAAAAAAATGTTTCATTCAAAAAACACTATGGAAACCGCGAATAAGTGTTTCTCCCGGGTTCTGGGCGAAGATTGTAGCCAGATCGAGGGGCTCTCAATCGGTTTTCCACATGGATCATTGGAAGACAGGTTTCCTCTATGATTCACAGCAGAGCGGAACTCGATATCGGTATTAGTTTCCTAGGAATCCGCGGTTCTGTCATTTCCATCATTGAGTTAATAATATAGCTCAGAGATCCAATAACCAAACCTCTGAAATCCCCTCCGCTAGTCTGAGAATCCCTTTTTTGAACTCGAGACTCAAATATTATTCGCTGAGAACATCCCAGCTTTTGAAACTGCCCGCCTCACTCACCTCTCGCTTATTTGAGAATGCGTTCATTGTGTAAACACGACTGGCTCGACCGCGCGCGCGACGTATCGCTGTGAGTTGTGGAAAATGACACCCTTCGAGCCTCGCGAAACCTCAGGCTCTGTAACTGACACGGTTGTCAGTCGGAGAACCAAGCCGTGTGAGCATTGGACGAAGAGGTTTCCTGGAAATCGGTATGTCAACGCTGCAAAAAAACCTTAGACAGGTACCTTGCGCACTCCTGCGCGAACAGATTCAGAACCGGAGACAAGTGATTTCGGATTTTGATGCGGTTCCTTCCAAAGTGTAGCTGATAGATGTGATTCTCAGATTCACAATGTTGATGAAATAGCATCGGGCCCAGTCCTCTCAAAAAAATCTGCCTAAAAAGGGGAGGAAAAGTATTTTCCCTCCCTTCAATGTGGATTCTGAAAATTGTTCGGGCTTCGAACCCAATGGTGCTAACCATCAGACGGTGACGAGAGCAATTCATAAACTACATTTCACGAAAAAATTGAAGTGTCTAGCTCGTTCTGGCGACCCGCAATCAGGTCAGAACCCTTAGGCAAGGATAATACTTCGTTCGGGAGTCGCGAACTTTGAAGCTCGATATCTCGGAATCTTTATTCGGCCATTTCGGATCACTGTTCCCCATTCGTTCCATTCGTCTGCTGCACCGATTTCGATGAAAGATAAATTTTAATTGAAGCTCATGCCTCTTTTCGGAGGTCACTTCAGATAAGTTCTAGGTGCTGTCAGCAAGAGGGGCGTGGATCAGGAAATTGTTTTCCGATCCCATGTCAGCATCGATGAGTGCAATACTCGAGGAGAGACGAAAGTGAGTGTCTCGACGTATAAGTTGAGCTGGGAATGAAGACATACCTATCATTTGAGAAAAACAAACTGTCTGTTGGAAAACTCAATTATTGTATGTGTTTTCAGACTCAATTCAGAGCTCGTATCAGGAATAGTTCCGATCGCTCACGTACGCACCGCCCGAAGGCAGGCAGAGCATGGAAGGCCACCCAAAGTACGGAGCCTTATCAAGCTCCACGAGGCCATCAATAATTTGGAGACACCCAAGCACACGACTACCGACGAAAATGCCGACTCATCGGCTCAAAAATGCAGGCGGTGCAATGTCTCATATTTTTTAATATGGTTCCTTCGTTCTCAACATGTCGGCATCGTAGCTCTTGCCCTCATGCGAGCTAGAAAAAACTGAAGCATACCGAGAGGTCTTCCGCCGCCGTCAAGCAAGAAGTCCCAGGACTAGTCGTGACCAGATTCATGGGCGATTTTGATGCAAGCATGCGAGCAGCAATTCGGGCTGAATTCGCGCCCCGAATATACGGATGCTTGTTCCACTTCGCGCAATGCATGGTGTAACAGGCAAATAAGCCCGAAGTTGGCCTCGCAGCATCCATTCGGCAATCAGAGCCGGTGCTCTCCAAACTCATTGTCTTCTGCTCGCTCCCGCTCCTCCCGGCTCAACATAAGAATAGGAGATATTCGAACACTGTGCCGAGGAGGCTGAAGCCGTCGGCCACCGAGTATGAAATTCCGTGACCCAAATCGCATGCCATAAGTGAAGACATCCTACCGATCATATTCCCATGTTGGGCACGAAGTACACAGAATTATTTTGGATTTTCTTGCCGAATCAAAAAAAACCTTTTCTTTCATTTCCCAGTTCCGAGAACTGGCTCAATATATAAATCGTCATCGGCTCGGGAACGTAGACCCCAAGGGAACATCACTTTTCCACGCAACTTGCCGCACCAACAACGCTGTCGAATCGAATAACGCACTCCTCAACTGCGAGGTCAAAACTGCAGCATAACACGTACGACTGATGAGGGATCTACCATAAATGACAAGGTTGTTTCCTTTTTTTTGAGAAACAGGTCCTTCCAGATGAAATTTCTGATTCACGCACCACTGCATAGACTCGAATGTTCCCTAGCCCGATCCATTCTCGCGACGCGCACGCAAACTCTCTTTTTCCTTGTCTAATAGGTCTTCTTCCCATGGACATTCAGGTGCGCCTTCCCAAAGTCTCTCACGTCCCAGCTCATTATTTGGATTGCCGCCGAAAGATGGTTATGATATGTATGTCCAATTAAGGTGGATTTCTCAAGGAGGAGGCAACGAGAGAAGCGCTTCTCTTTGGAATAAACAAATACTCATAGTTTTCGAGATTTGATAGAATGATCGAACGCCGAAGGATGCATAGACACACAGGAACATCGTCTCGAACTTATTGGTTAGGACGAGGCGCAACTGCCCTTATTGCGATTCGATATAGTACTGGCTCTCTGACGAGTCTTCATGAAAAAAAGATTCTTCGAAGAGAGACTTCGAATGAAGCTAGATGTTAGCTGGCGTTGACTGAAGTATATTTGGAATTAAACCTCAAAAACACACAGTGATCCCGAGGGTGGTAAGTAAAAATGCTCCTCCAGAACTCCAATCTAGGCATGAATGACAACATTCATGGAAGAAGAGCCTTCATGAAAAACTTCGACTGTCTGTATAGATTATGTATATTCCTGTACCTGCTGATGCTGTCTTCATATCCCGCATGAATAAACATGTGTTGTTCTCCCTATAGTTGTCAGCTGGCATTCACCAAAAGATGACCTCTGACTATATGAATCGAAACGCAAATGCGATAATACAATAAAAACAAGCAAATAGCTCACAAGGAAACATCTTGACTTCTCATTTTCTCCATGACGACATTGTGAGGTCTCCACCTCTCAACTTATACGTGGAAGCAGCTTCCGACATCTGGTTTCACCGATTGTCGTTGTTGTGGCGATATCCACGGTAATTTACAGCTCACTTCCAATATCAGCACCGAGTCTTCGTTTGATGAGCGTAATTTGTTACACTCATCGACCAAAAAGTCAGGTTAGTGATGTACGCATGAGAACTCTGCGTCATCGGCATCTTCGGGTTTTTCGGTCTGCGAGCGAATTCTTCCAAGACTATCATCGTCCTTTCTTGATCTGGTTGGAGTCATGTTGTACCACATGCCAATTATTTGGGGTGCTCTGCCGCGTGAAATTCGAGCCACAGGCTCAGCGAAGAGATTTGGCGCCGGGCTCGGAGAGTTCTTAGAAGACAACGCACTTGCCTGTACCGATTGAGTCATTTTTATCCTCCTTAGTTCTAAGGATTGTGTAGGATGTCTTTCTTCATCTGTTTCGAACTTTACATGCAGATCCTGAAAATAAACCACGTCTTGAATCTTGGCCAGCAACGAAATCTAGAACAATGACAGAGAAGCAATGAAACACCTGATCAGCGAAATGGCTACTGCGTACCGTGGTTGCTCAGTCGTTGAGCGTTGTTGTGAACAGCTGCCAATCTATCCTTTCCGCCAGCTTTCAACAAGCACCCGGATCCCCGTTCACGAGTCTCAAGCGTTTCAGAGGTGGGACCAGCAAGCTTCATCATTGTTCTTCTTATTTGACACGAATCGGGAGTTCGAAAAACTCGCGATCCCAGGAATATGATCAAGAGCGAGAGGAATAGTTACGGGAAACGACTATAAGCTCAGAGGCTTCTGATGGACTTCGATTGAAATTCGATCCGATCACGCGTCACAACAGAGCAGTTATAGTCGAATTCAATGAGCACTCCAGCAGCACTTTGTTGAAAGCCGATCCTGTTGCCGGACTTTCAAACGTCGCGCCTCGCTCGAACTCGAAGGGGAGAAAGAAAGGAAAGGGCAGAAAGTGGACGGTAGTGGTGAGAGTGTTTGGGGATGGAAACGCGTCCCACAGTGGAGACAAGCCTAAGGTTTCCATATGACGAGTGTTCTTTCCATTTCACTCTAGTCTCGAATACGAGACGAATGAGGCGAAGTTGACTTCAATGGAACGACTCCGTTGTTGGAAAATTGGAAGAGACGCCGCGATTCGGTGAACCCCAAACTCGCGGACGTCTCACTATTGCGTGGAAGAGAAAGTTGTTCCCACTGTAATCGACGGAACTCCGTGTTGTCAGCTGTGACAAGCAGTCGAGCCACGTACCGCTGCTAACTCTGTCCACCGTGATCTGTTTGGTGTTTTCGTTTGCGTCACCCGGTTACCAGCACTGCGCCTCGGACAACTGCAGCCCCGACCGTTCAGCACCTTCAGGATGCTCACCGACATTCAGCTAGCCATCTTCTCAAATTTGATGGGCATTTCGTTGTTCATGCTAGTGGTCATCTACCACTATGTGACCGTCAACAACCCTCGGAAAGCTAACTGACCAAAATTCGGCGGCCACTACTGGCACGAGCTCTGACACTCCTCTAGACGACGAAGCTCCGAAGACAACATGTTAATTTTTATGTACATTCAACTTCGGCAGTTCCACTGAAACAATAAAAATGCGGCCTGATTCGAACCCATTTGAGTTACGAAACTTGGTAATGTTCTCTTCCTTCGAGAAACTTCTCCTTTTCTCTATTTGTGGTGAATCTTCCAACACTCCTCCACGAACTTTTTGTGACCGGTGCAGTGATCCACGTCAAACTCGTCACAAGTTTCCTCCAGCGACCCACATCAACGGCGCGGCCCAGGATTCCAGTGTTTATCTTCGTGTTTCCACGTTCTCAACCGTCGACAATGCTCTAACGCTCTAACCTAACTGGATAGATACGATGAATGGATCATTCGCAAACGTTCTCGCATCTCGCTCACAATAATTTACCAGATCTTGGGTATCAATCCTCTATCGGAACGTTGACGAGGTGCAGAATCTTGCACTCTGTGTATATAGTTGGAATACACCAGGCAGTCCGTCCGATTGGGGTGAAATTCGACTGTTACTGAAAGTACATTTTGGAAAATAGAATTGAAGTTTATCATTAATCATTATCCACCATCATAATGAGCAGCCCTCCATCAGAGAGAGCAGTTCCCTCAATCACAGAGAACTCAAACAGAACTTGACCCCTAAGCGGTCCTCGCAAAGAACTGGAATAGATGTCAGGGCGGTTCCGATTGGGAGCGCATCTAATCATAGCTGGGCACCGTAGAAGACGTTTGCAAGAAAAAGAGGTCTGCAAATATAAAAGGGGAAATGCGGCGGGAAAATCGGTAACTATTTCACCGCGTCGACGACCGCGTGAAACGGCACCGGAATTCGACGGCTTTTCAATGCCAGAAATCATCGAAATCCCTCACATGAACTCAGATGTCGAGATTGTCATCTCCAGAAGAGCAATTTATCATGAGGAGTCTCTCTAAATCAACCAACTCCACTGCTAAAGTTTCAAAAATCATCTCTCCCGAGCCCGTCCCAGGCATTTGGGAGTTTTTGCCACACTCGAAAATCGAGTCCATGGGGGTCCATGATTTCTACGGTTCCGAGCACGTAATTTTACGGCTGAGCTGCACAGAACTCTTAGAGCGGTGTTCTCTGGAGCCAGACCTCGGGGCGAAACGATCGAACTACATAGGGAGCGTGATTCCATCGCTATCTCATCAACTCGGCGCTCCTTGAGAATTCTGTATCAATTTGAAGGCTACGACCCATCGAAAACCCTGTCGTTTGATTGGCTGGAGAGAAGTCATTCTAATACTTCGCATGTCTGGATACTTCATCTGTGAGTGGGCTGCAGATGGCGATCGCCTGAAAGCGACGAAAAAATTCTTCTAGACTCTTAGGCTTTGAAAACTGAATCTCAAGGGAAGCGGCCTCAGCGGATTACGATCCGCTGAAACAGAGCGAGTGATTATAACTCAGATTTGCTGGCAGGTGAATATCTTGACGAAACCGACCTAGAATTCGATGTCAAAGCGCTTCCAGCTCTCAACGCACTCGAAGCAGCCGTGGACGGGCTCTACAGGGGAAACGGATGATATCAGGTTAGGAACTCGGAAAAGCAAGCAACTCGAGGCCCGCTGCGCTACTAAAAAATCCCTGACCATTTCATTATTGATTATCCGCGGTTAGACAGATTTCTTGCTAAGTCACCACAAGTCGATTTGAGGAAACTTTTTGCCAAACGAATGACGGATGGAAAATGTCTACCGAGCGGCGATTCCAGGAGCTCGCGCTTTATCGATATGTACTACGGAGCTACCTAATTTCGATGTATCTTCGAAGCTAATTTTTCCGACTCCATACGCGTGGAGCTCAACTGGAAACAAAAACTCCGCCAGAAATATGAGCTCGAAAGTGACAACGAGATCAGAACGGTAGGCATCATTCGAGCGGAGCCATTCCCAGGATCGACGTTTCCGATCCCTTGTTCGTTTGACGAAAAGTGGTTTCAAATCGTCAGCTCGTGAGTTGTCAAGATGGTTGAAGTAACGACAAAGCAGCCCGCTAGGGCTCCATGGGGTATGCAAAACAAAAAGTGTCTCATTCCATCTTCGCAGACCTGGTACGAATCCATTTCCATTTCCACTTTAGTGATCAAGAGGAAAAGAGAACCGAGAGAGACTCGAGATGAATGAAATGCTCAAGATAGTTCAGTTTATTCCATTGTCAAATAAGTGTCAACAGCTCGCACTCGCGGATACTTCCTCCACGCCTCGATTTATTCGACGAGAGTGTCGAATATAAAGAATGAGAATTCCTCATGTTTATAAACAAATATTTTAGTGCGCGGATTCACCCGCATCAAGTTGAATCAAAAAGCTCAAACCCACTGAATATAGAAGGGAGAATCCACTCGACAATAATTCCACAGTCGAGAATCTTCACTCGACGCGCAGTAGATCCGTCGTCGCGTGCCAACTCACAAATTCTCGTGATGATTTTCTGCCCAGAGAGCACGTAGCCAAACACAACGTTGCATCCGTCGCGCCAAGGCATCTCAGCATTGGTGATGTAGAATCCGGTTTGGTTTGTGTTCGGACCGAAGTTGCTCATTGCTACGGCCCCGGGTTTGTCATGTTTCAGTTTGAAATTCTCGTCCGCATACGGAGCCCTGACGGTACGTCCATAGCCTGACGACGGTTTCACTTGAAAGAACATGTCTGGCACCATGAAGTCGATTTCTCCTCCTTTGTAACCCTTGGGGTCTTTTACCAGATCGAGAAATTTTTCAACGGTCTTCGGAACGATGTCTTCGTGAAGTTCGACATAAAGCCTTCCTAGAAACAACCCATCGGCATCGAAGTCCAGGTAGACATGAGGCAAGGCTGAGTTTCTCTCAAATGTATCGAGGAAGAGGTCGCAGCTTCTAGGCGGTCTGATAGCCTTGCGTTTATAATAACTTGACGGAAGGAGGTATTCGCTGCGTTCTGCCCAGTTCCTGTTCCTCGTGAGATTATGATTCGGCCGGAGCAGCGGCAGTAGTGACAGCCTATGGTCGTGACACCTCCCTCCTTTGGACTCAGTATGAAGCAGGATCTCTTCCGCATTCCCCTCGAAACCACATCGGCACATGAAGATCAGGCGAGCAAGGAAATCCTCGGAAACTCCAAGGATGTTGAACTGAAACAGTTTCCGGCAGTATTGACAGAAAACTCCTAAGCCTGCTTGCGATTTGCGAGAGCAATTATCGCAGAACCTGTGGCCACATTCGCTGACAATAGCTTTCACTGTATGAGTGCTGCAGATGTCACATTGGACGAAAGGCAGGTATTTTCTGCTGAAGAGAGGAAAGTTCATCACCGAGAACCTGTTGGGGAGATCGCTGAAGAACACTGGCTGTCCAGAAATGGAACCTTGGGCTTCCTCCTTCAAAGACAAGAACGGAGCTGCTTCAGAATCGATCGGAAGATAGAACAAGTCAATAAATTATGGAATTTCTACAAAAGAGAACATAACTAACCGGCGACTCCGCGAAAAACTCTCTGTTTCCTCCATTCGAAACTTTCACGATGTCCACCTCACGCCCGCCTTCGATTCCGCCTTTCACCGGTTCGTGCTTGTGGTCGCTAGGTTCCTCCGGTTCGTTATCGAGCTTCGGTGGGGTCCTTCTGCTCTTGGTATAGTTCTTCCTTCTTCCTCTCTGAACTTTCCCCATGGTTGGGATGATTCGCTACTCGGAGAATTCTGTTTTTTGAAAACTGTCAATTCACAAAGCAAAATAGAATGATGACTGGACTTGGAGGCGAACTTCCTGACACAATGTCGCGGAAACCACGTTCTTATTCATAACTGTGATCGTCTGCTCGTGCCGACTGCAGAGCATGCACTACGCAAGTATTCCTTAAGAAATTCTCCTCGCTCATCGTCTGCCCTCTCATTGTGGATGCACGGTGTCCGCGAAAGTCATGTTTGAGCGCAGTCTCGAGAGGATCACCCATCTGAAATTTTTGATAACTTCAAAGGGTGAGCCGGAGCGAGCTGATTCTGAATCATTCCACTTGAGCTTCGCCAAGTCACCCATCGGCTTCGAGAAGAATGGACAACACAATTTTTCAGGAGGAGATTATCTTTATTATTATTTCATAAAGACGAGTAAAACTCTATCGCACCTTGACTTCTGTTTGGATGATTAAGATTCAAATTGGAATTGGACGTCATCCTGTGACGTCGTAGAATTTTAAAAAAACCGCGGAACTTTTTCACAAAACTCTAGTGTCCCGCGTATCCTACTTAGAACTCGCACTCAATGAAGCTTTGAACATTCTCTGGAGGATATTCAAAGAAACATCAAAAACAGCCCGTTCCGCAATCTCCGCGACTGAAAGTACACTGGCGATCGGGGACGCGAACTGAGCGGCAGCATGATCGATGAATGCTTCCAATTTGGTGAAGTCAGCGAGAGTCATGTCCCAGACCAAGCGAATTACTTCCGCGCTCACCGGATATTGACTGTCCCCTTCTGTCTTGAGTAGGTACCTTATACGCAGAAAGTGCTCCTTGAGCATACTGAGGAAGATACGAGCTCTCCTCGGTGTACAACTCGCGATCGCCTTGACGACACGACTTCGCTTCTGTGATAGGGGTTGATTCCGTTGCTGCTCCGACGGTAAACTGCTCATGATGTTCGCGACGGAGGGATCGCAACCTTTGCTCAAAATTTCGACTAAATTCTGCAGTGCAGAAATTTTTCTCTCGATCACTTCTTCACTTTGGGGAGCTTCAACTCCGAGAGGTTCGACAGCTTGTTCACCGACTTTATTTTCGGCAACTTGGTCGTTTTCTGGTTTCTTCTCGGCAGCTTGTTCTTCGAGCGGTTGCTGTTCCACGAGATCACTCTTGACAGCCTCTCTTGCATTCTCAAAGGCTTCGTCGCTGGCACGATCGACATTCGCCGTGCCCTGAGAACTCGCGTTTGTCGATGATTCATCTGGAGTCGTTGCTGCAGTTGCCACGATGACGGCTGCGATCCCGTTGGGAGTTCCTACAATGGCACTCGACTGTTCTCTCTCGGTGGCCGCATCGCTTGAATTATCTGTCGTCTGTGAAGACATGTTATCTCCTGTACCATCCGAAAGCCCAGCACTACATCCTGTGGCATCCGGGACCGTAAGTGACCCATTGAGAAGTTCCACATCAGCAATTTGTTCTGCGTGAACTTCTTCAACTTCAGGATTATCTCGTTCAGTGACCGCAGGTCGAGGACGCTCGCCTGCCTTCTCGTCATCATCTTCAGCCGAGGCGATCTCAGTTTCGAACGAGTACTTCTCACTGAACGCTACCTTGGAGACATTTCCTACAACGGCGACACTGTTCATTGCCGGTGTTTTCGACGCAGCTTCGAAAATAGTTTGTTCCATAACCGTGTCATCGAAACTTCCTGAATCGTTGCTGCTGACTTCTTCTTCTGGAATATTTGCCTCTCTCGCTGGACCATCCGTCAAAAAGTTTTCTGATTCGTCGACGACGTGGTCTTCGTCGGCTCCTTTCAGATTCCTGCCCTCAAACCCCACTTCTCGACTCGGCCTCGAATCGATATCGTCGTTCACCGATATGTCGTCCTCACAGTCAAAGAAGAGTCCGACAGAGTCCGTCTCTGAAGCGTCATCGTCTGCTGTTTGGAAGCCATCTGCCGTTGGACAGTCATCGCCCGTGAGGAAATCGTCTGATTCGAAGTCATCATCTTCTTCGTCCCCTTCAATGGCGACACTCCAGGATTGCTGTGAGTTGTGACGAGACTCTCCGTTGCTGAGCCCTTCAGCTCCGAAGTTCTTCCGTATGGAGATTTCACTTCCGTTGTCTTCCGTTGGAGACCCTCCTCTAACCGTTACACGAGCATCGATGCCGAGTTCAGTCTCGAGTCTTCCATGATTGATACCATCATCGGACAATTCCTCGATTTGCATTTTCAGGGCGTTGATCCCGAGATGAGGTTCTTGAGACGGGATCCGTCCGTTGTCAACAAGAATTTCACCTCCATCGAGCGCGCCGGCTTGGATTTCTCCAGTGTTGGCTCCTTCGTTGATTTCTTCAACTCGAACTTCCTTGTTGCTGATTTCGATCTGGAATATCGTTGGACCGGTCTCTCTGAAGCTGGCAAGGTCGTTCCGCATATTTCCGCCGTCGCCAATATCAGCCTCAAGTTCTACATCCTCGGCTTCCTCGATATGCTGTGGTTCGCTGTCGGCTTTCTCTGCTCGGATTTCACCACCGCGAGCGATTTCTCTCCGGATATTCCCACCATTTATTCCGAAATCAGATTCCTCAGTCGCGAGATGTTCACCGTGGACACGCGCGACTTCGATTTCCACACTCTTCTGTTCGAAAGTCGCAGCGTTTTCGCTTCCCAGATCCCTATCCTGGTGTGTTTGAGTGTGATGCTCGTCGCAAACGTTTCCATTTCCGAGATCTTCGTCTTCGGCATCAGAGCTTGCAGTGTCCTCATCGTCCCACGAATCAGAATCCACATTTTCAGTAGATTCCCTTTCATCGTTCGAGGGCAGCACTCGATTCTCGTTTTCCGGGTGATTTATCGGCGGGACTCTGACCTCATCGACTTCTTCGTCCACTGAGCTGTCTTCGTCAGATTCGTCGAAGTCGACTTCTTCATCTTCGTCATCCTCGTAATAATCGTCATCGTCCTCATCATCTAGGCTTGAATCGCCCTTCTCTGACTCGTCCGGACCTTCTGAAGAGTTGCCGGGAACGGCGTCATTTTGAACGCCCGAACATTCCGGAAGGTTTTCATGCTCGTTACAACTGGACCTTGCGGCCTGCGCAGCCTGAGGGCAGTAGTTGCTCAGTATAAGCTTTCTTGACACACATTTATCCAACGAACTGCCGTCGTTGACTCCTGTTGCGAATTCTCCATTAGATGAGAATCCCATATTTTCATAGTAATGCTGGTCAAGTTTTTCCAAACCTGCCACTTTCACTAAATTGAGTTTTCTGCCGAAAAGGAAATCGGATATGGGTTTCTTCGAGTCTTCCTTCAGCTCGCCTGAAACCATGAAGCGTATCTCTTTTACGATGATAGTTTCGGAGCATTGCAATCTCAAAGTCGTGAAGGCGACGAGGTTCGGTATATTGAAGACCGATCGCAGCAATAGAAGTCTGCGTGCGAGCTGACATACCTTCAGAGGGTTTGAGGGGATCGATCTTCACGTCACGATCAGGTTGCTCCGGCATTTTAACGAAAGTCAAATGTGTTTCTCCGCAGCCGAGACAGAGATAAGTTTCGGATCCAGAACAGCAGTCGGTTCACAAGTGTACACTTTGTTTATTTGGACGAGCTGAGTTCTTTCGCGCGTGCACGTACTCATAAAAGCATGCTTCAAGAGAACTGAGATGATTTTGTGGAGACGGCCCCGGATCCGCTTTTCTCGGCATTTTTTTTTTTGGAGGTGGTACAGTAAAATCTCGTTACAACGAACACGTACGGGACCGGAAATCGTGTTCGTTGTAACTAAATTTCGTTCTAACGAGATTCTACATCTTAATATTTCGTTGTAACGAAATTTCAAGAAGAATGTTGATTTTCCGTGCAATTCATTATAACGAGATTTTACTGTATTCATCAAGCAGATGATCTCGCGATCGCAAGCCCAAAAGCGGACGATGTTCAAGGCGCAGTCACTATTTTCTCGACACAATGTGACGAGAACGGGATGCTCGTGAACGTCGAGAAATCAAAAGTTATGAAATTCCGCAAATCTGGGACCCTCAGAAAACAAAGACTCTTCCTCAACCGAAAACCTATGGAGTTCGTGTCAAGCTTCAGATACCTGGGCGTTATCTCACAGCCCGCACTTGGCTTCACTGCTCACGTGGATCAACTCGTGACCAAAATAGTTTCTATCAACGCCTGTCTGGAACACGCGGAAATTGCCCCTATCTCTCGGCTTACGGCTCTCTGAGATCAAGATGAGACCAGTCATACGATGCGCTATGTCTTGCATTCCCCAGAAACTGTCCACTGGTTAACTCCAATAGGTGCAACACGATCCACTTGAAGCGAAAATCTTGTGAGCACCACTGCTCTGGATGTTTGTAGTGGTGAATTTTCCAACATGGGCTCCGTGGAAAGCCGTGCAGAGGAAATTCGGGAGATGGGTCTTTACGCTAATCACGAGTCGCAACGGTGTTAGTTGAGATTAGGTTTCACTGAAGGGTCTCGAAGTTCCTCAAAAGTCGAGCTAAGGATCCGCTTAAATGAGGCGGGAAGGCGGAATATAGTCTGAGAACCAGTTTTTCGCGTGACGGTTTGGGAAGAGGCATAGTGAGACCATTCTCGGAGTTATTTCAGTTTCGTTGGTGAATATTTTTGAGCCCTGTCTCATTCGTTTCCAACACACTCCCAAAATCATCAGGTATAAGGGTGAAATCGTCTTCAAACTGAAACCAAGTTAACGCGAGGACGCCCGCGCTCCCAAAATCAGTTCGGATTATTATTATTGATGGGCCTCCACTAGACCAATGAACTTGATCATATTGGGCATTGCATAACCTCAATCACTGGAACCCGAATTGCTCCAAATTGAAGCAAGAATCGGCCTCCGACGAGTCTGTCTGGAATATGGACTCGAACACTGCGAAGTCGCGAAGCGGTTCTGGCCAACCGCGCTATTCGAAGTGTTCGTTCACGCATTTGGCATTTACAACTCCGCTGGAGGCAAACCGCAACCCCGCGAGTACATCGAGGTCTTGAGTCTACCCCCAGATGTAAAGAAAACTAAAATTGATACTCTCAAAATCAAGTATGCATCTTTACTTTCTATACTCGCTTGAGTCAGGTCATCATTGAGGTCGGGTCAGATACGTTTTAGCTTCCATGAAACACAATTCGATCAGTATATGTCACAAAACTATTCACAAAATGGCAGTTGAGGGGCAGTCTGTAATGACACAGTCGGTCAAGCTCTTGGATGCCGAGCTACACAAGACACCGACGATCATGAAGTTCCAGCTATTGGTTTGATTGTTTCCGTTTTCCTATTCTCGCGCGTACATCGAGACGATCAATAGAGCTGCCCAGCTTGTCGACCTGCCTTGTATCCAAATCACTCTACACACTGCGAATGCTCATTTTCTCTGGGAAATGAGATCAGTGGTTGAGCAAGAAAATGATTCTGATATAAAATAGCTGTTAAGTTACTGATCAGAATAGACTGCGTGAACAGACGCTATATATGTGTCGGTTCCAAGAATCAGATCGCTCGCATGAGCTTCTAAACACGAATAGATTTCAAGAGAAGGTAAGCACCAGAAACATAAATAATTGAGCCCTTTGGGTAGACTTCAAAAGCTAGCCACAACGAGGCTCAAACTCAATAACTGCGAAGCACTGATCATGACGAGTCACTGTGGCAGAAATGGATGAAACGACACGGTGTCGTTTGAGATAAATGTCTGGCAAAATCGAATAACATTGGTTAGTCAAATGAGGGCGACTTTGGGTTTCTGGTAAAAAGATTCACCGTGAATAACAGTACTCAAAATGGATTCGCATCTATGGCTAGTAGAACGTTTTGCTTCTCGTTTGCGATCGGTGGGTGCAATGACCCGCAGATGTGATTCATCGATCGCCACAAGAAATCAAAATGAAAATGAGGGAAGCATTCCTGCTTGGAAAGAGAGCGCCAGGAGAATGGGTACGGAGTAAAACCGGAATACAAGGCGTAGAAAAAGTGATACTTGCACATGCTTGAAACCTTGAGCCAGTATATCGCGCTGGTGCGGAGGGTCAAGAAACACATTTCGTCGATGATAATGTGATCGGAGATACTCAAGTGCCAGGGTGTGACATAGTACTTATCATCATCTTTCTCTCAAGAGTACTTGTGATGGTTGCAGTTGATGCACTAGCTTGAGCAATAACAGTCGTCTCTGCTGTGGTTGTAATTGCTGTTGAAGGAAGTTTAGCTGTTAATGTTGCTCTTGCTGTCGTTGCTTCTTCGAAATCATCCAGAAAAGCCTCAAGTTACATTCTGAAATTGACTTCACAAGAAAGCATAGGCTCTGAAGTGCCTATGGTGCTTGGACTTCTTCGTCAAAAGATTAGCAGACTTCGGATTGATTCTGACCGCAACTCCGTTCGCCACCTCGCGTAGATTCGCTTGAGACCTCAGTAGAATAGCAACATGAGATCTATCTGTGGCTGGAACGAGCCCGTTGAAATTCATATAGGCAGCCTGCCAGTCAATAATTTTTCTACTCCTTAAATTAGTCTAGAACTACCTACTCGCTCGAAATGCTTTCTTGCGGTTTGTTGCTAGCCTCTTCGAGCTGAGGTTGCTGCTTTTCGCACAGTACTGCGAAAAATTGGAAGAACGAGTGACCTTTCAGTCAATCATCATCATCTACCTCGTGCTCCTTTCGTCGAGAGCTCTCACGCTCATTTGTCGTTGTTGCTGTTACTATAAAATCTTCCTCTATCATCTGCGGGCGGGAGGCCACAGTAATTGCGAACGGGTCATTGCGAAACTAGATCATGAATGTAGATGAACTCGTCTACAGCTACTTGGTACCCATAGCTTTACATGGGTTACCGTCGCTACCGATGTGTCTTTTCACCGTTCAGGAGTCGTTGTTCTGCGAATCGTGATCCGGTTCCGTCGAGGCCGAAGGATCATTGCCATCGGTACTGCTTCTTCCTACCCTCGAGGAAAGCAAGTTGTACAAATCGTTTGCGATAGCCAAAGTCTCTCGATCGAGTCGAATCCCATTGAGCACCATGGGAGATTCCGCTGGCGATGCAGACATTTCAGGCTCACTCGGGAGTCCACTGTGGCTGCCTGATTCGTTCTCAGAGTTGGACGTACTAGGCCCCACGGGCAGGGTTGACAATTCGCTCGGAGGAAGAGAAGCGGCACCAGAGAAGCGGCCTCGTTTCGCCGTAGGGCCCATGCCGTGAATCTTTTGTCGATGTCTGCGGGAGAAGCAGTGTGGAGGATAAGAAATCATATCAGAATCAAGAAAAGGATATACGAACAAGCATCTAGCAGAAAATCTGATATGCTCACCTGTCTAAATGGAATTTCTGTCTTGCTCCGTAGCTACACAGGTCGCACTTGTAGGGCACCTCACCAGTGTGCAGGAACATGTGCTGACGTATCGAGGTTTTGGTGTAGGCGCGAAATGGGCAAAAGTCGCACTCAAATTTCCGCTCGGGGTCTTCAGCGTTTTTCAGATGTAACGCGGCCGCGTGAGAACGCACGTCGGCAACACTCCGGAACCTACGGCCGCAAATATCGCAGGGAATGTTTGCCTCTGAAGTACGAAACTGAAAGGCGTTGTTGCCGGCAGGGATTCCGAGCCCACTGGGAGTGCGCACCAGATCAATTGGAGAAGGGACCGCTATTCCAGTGGAACCAGTGCCCGCTGAGGCTCGAGTTTCTCCACCATTGGCTTCGCCCGAGCTTTCTCCAACTCGTGCTTCTTCAATGTTGGTTTCGATCTTGAATATCTTCATGTCGGTCTGTTCACGGCAGGCAAACTCGTTCCGCAGTTTCCCACCGCCGGCAATTCCTGCCTGATTTTCTTTGTCCTCGACGTCTTCTGCAAGGATTCCTCCACCGCGGGCAGCTCCACTGTGAATTTCCCTGCCGCTGATTCCGACTTCAGGTTCCTCAGTCAAAATCTGTTTACCATAAATGCGCGCGAATGCGATTTTCACATCTTTTCTTTCGACACTTGCATCGTCTCTTGATCCGGAGGCTCCTCTATGGTGCGCTTTTGGGTAAGTTTTTTCGCAGGTATATCCATTTCGGAACTCTTTGTCTCCGGAATACAAGCTTCCAGTGCCTTCTTCGCCTGTATCCCACGAATCGCAATCCACTCGTCCATTGAATCCTCCATCAGCCTTGAGTGGCAGATTTCTATCCCTGTTCTCTTGGAGTTCCATCAGCGGGGCTCTCTTCTTAGGGACATCCCCGTGCACTGAGCCATCGTCGTCTGATCCATCGAAGTCGACTTTCTTTTCGTCGTCTTGGAGACCGTCGTGATTGCCTTCATGATCTAAACCCGAATCACCCTCCCCTGACTTGTCTGGATCTTCCGAAGAGTCACAGTGATTTTGTGAGCCTGAACCTCCTGGGCCGTTTCTGTACTCAAAACAACTCGAACGTGAAGAGCTGTGGATGCTCAGTATTGGTGTAGCTGTCAAACGCCGATCCACGGAGCTTCCATCTCTCGCGTTAGAGGTGAATTCCCCATTCGAGGAGGAACCCATAATGTGACAGTGACGCTGCTCGATTTCTCCTGAATCTGCCGCTTTCATTCGATTCAGCATCCCGCCAAGAAGAGAATCGGATGTGGGTGGGATTGACATCTCACTCAAAGGACGAGGGCGGCCTCGTTTAGGCAAAAGACTTATGCCGTGCACTTTATGTCGATGTCTGCGGAAAAAGCATAGTCAAGCCTGCGAATTCATTTCAGTATCAGGGGGACGACAAATGATTAGCCATACAAACTTGGATTACCTCAAGAAAAGAATGATTCGCTCACCTGTCCAAATGAAATTTCTGTCTCGCTCCGTAGCCACACAAGTCACACTTGAAAGGCACCTCCCCAGTGTGCAGTAACATGTGCTGACGTATCGTGGTTTTGGTGAAGGCGCGAAACGGGCAGTAGTCGCATTGGAATCTTCGCTCGGGGTTGTCGGAGTTCTCGAAATGAATGGCCACGTGAGAAATCATATCGGCAACACTTCGAAACACACTGCCGCAAACCCCGCAAGGAATGTTTGCTTCCAAGGGACGCGACTGCAAGGCGCTGTTGCCTGTAGGGATTCCAAGCCCACTGGGAACGCCCACCAGATTTGATGGAAGAGGGGTCACCACCAGCGCTAGCGTCGACTGTGAAGCTGGAGAGGACGAGGAAACGACGGTGGTTGATGGACCGACGATTCTGTCGAGAGCGGAATCCGCTCGGGATCGAGTTTCTTCACGATTGCTTTTGCCAAGGATCTTGGACATCTTTGTGTGGGTTTCTTCTTGCCATGATCGCTCATCCCGCAGTTTTCAGCCTTCAGTGATTCCGACTTGATTCTCCTTCTCCACGCATTCTCCCTCAGCGCAGATTACTCCACCGCGAGCAGCTCCAACGTGAATATCCCCACTCCTGATTTCGACTCCAGATTTTTCAGTAGAGATCTGCTCACCGCATGTCAGCGCGACTGATTTTTTCAGCTTCTTTTTTCTGACACATGCATCGTTCTCTGATCGCGAGGCTCTATAGTGCTTCTAGTCGAAAATGTTTCCGTTTCCGGGCTCTACATCTTCGGCGTCCAAGCTTCCTTTGCCTTCATCGGGTGTATTCCTCGAGCTGAAATCTGCTCGCCCTGTAGATGACCTATCGTCGTAAGATTCATCGAAGTCGACTTTTTCTTTGCAGTTTTGGAAACCGACGTGATTGACTCCATGATCTAGGCCGGAATCACCTCCCCTCGACTTGTCTGAATCTTCCAGTAAGCCACCGTGAATTGCGAAATTTTGGAAGCCTGAACATCCTGGGATGTTCCCGTCCTCTATGTAACGCGAACGAGGAAGACCTTGGTCGCTCAATTTGGTCACACATCTCTCCAAAGAGCTTCTGTCTTCGACATTGGTTATACATTCTTCATTTGAATAGGATCCCATATTCTCACTGTGACGCCGCTCAAGTTTTTCTGAAGCTGCCTGTTTCAGTAATTCTAGCATCCTACTAAGAAGAAAATCCGATATGGGTAGGATTGACGCCTCGCTTGGAGGACGACCTAGGAACTGGCCTCGTTTCGAAATAGGATTCATACCGTGCGCCTTTTTTCGATGCCTGTGGAAAGAGCAGCGTAAAGTGTGGGAACTCATCTCAGAATCAGGAGTATGATAGGGTAATAGGCATAGACGCTGCCGAAGTTTTGCATGCACCCCGATTAGCTCAAGAGAATCTAATCTACCCACCTGTCCAAATGGAATTTCTGTCTCGCTCCGTAGCTACACAAGTCACAATTGTAGGGCACCTCACCAGTGTGCAGGAACATGTGCTGACGTATCGAGGTTTTGGTGTAGGCTCGAAACGGGCAGAAGTCGCATTTGAATCTTCGCTCGGGGTCTTCACAGTTTTTGAGATGAATGGCGGCCACGTGAGAACGGACGTCGGCAACACCCCGGAACCTACGGCCGCAGATATCGCAAGGGATGATTGCCTCCGAAATACTCGACTTGAAGGCGTTGTTGCCTGCAGGAATTCCGGGTCCATTGAGAGCGCCCACCAGATTTGACGGAGGAGGGGTCACCACAAGAGCCGGCGACGACTGCAAAGGTGAAGGGGAAGAGCAAGAGACTGTGGATTCCGAAGTGAAACCAGAATCCGCTCGGGCTCGGGTTTCTTCACCATTGGTTTCGACACGGACTTCTCCGACTCGCGCATCTTCATCATCGGTTTTGATCTTGAATATATTTGCGTGGGATTCTCCGTGCAATGCAAGTTCACTATGCAGTTTTTCGACGTCAGCGATTCCAGCTTGATTCCTTTTGTTCTTGGCTCCCTCTACCCGGATTTCTTCGCCGCGCGGAGCTTCATTTTGAATGCCCTCGCCACTGATTTTAAAGTTGGATTCCACTGTCGAAATGTGCTCACCAGGAATACGCGCGACTGTCATCGTGACAATTTTATTTTCAAGGGTTGCCTGGTTCCAGCGCGGGTGGGCTTCGTTTTGATCCTGGTCGCAGGTGTTTCCGTTTTCGACCTCTTTATATTCGGATTCCAAGCCGAGGCCGACGCTCTTCTCATGAACTTCAATGTCCACTGAGCTCTCGTCGTCTACTCCGTCGGAGTCGATTTTTTTTTCTCAGTGTCGCAAAACAGAGTGGTTGTTTCCATCATATGGACCTAAATCTCCTTTCCCTGACTCATCCCGATCTTCCAACGAACGTCCTGGGACGCTCTCATCCTCGATAAGACGTGACCGGCTGAAGTCGCTCAGCTCTGGTTTTCTCTTAACCACCGAGCTCTTATTCTTATCATCAAATGAATGTTCTCCATTTGAGGTCGATCCCATATTTTCACAATGACTGTTTTCGAGTTTTTTTCTAAATCTGCTACTTCCACTAAACTGAGCTTCCTGCCAAAAGAAAAGAGATGGATTTATCCAAATGTATCTCCGCTTGGGCTAATCCAATGGATGGACTCCTATCATCGCTGACTATTCCGAGGTACATATTCCATTCGCGGAGCAAGAGAAACGACTCGAGGATTTGAGGTAATGAAGACCATTTCAAGCGGCAAAACTTTGCGAACGTGTAGACATACCAACTGCAGGCTCAACGGGGTAGATCTGTAAGTCACGATGAGCTTGTTGCGGCATTTTCACGGTCAACGGTTGCAGGTCGGTGCATTCGATGTTTCTCACAAGTGACACTTTGTTTTTTTTGGATGAGCTGAATTCTTTCGAGTGTGCACGTACTTCGCAATGCAAGCGTCGAAACCACCGCGAGGATCTCGCCGAGATGAAACCGTCAAGATAGCCGAAGGGTCTGAGCGGTTTGCACGCCACGTGCAGATTTGCTCCACATGGCATGTTGACTCGTGGTACCACACTCTCGAGTGGCAGGTCGTTGGTTCGAATCTCTTCTGGTACCAGAAGGCCGACCTTTTCAGCCATGGTTCGCAAATTGTAAGATGAACGTAGAAGAAGATTCCCCAGATTGCTCTTAATCATTGAAAAAGCGGTGAAATCCTTTCTATGAGAGTACAGTCTTCGAATGCGAGTTTGAACGTGGGCTTCTGGACACCGAGTCAAAAATGGGGGTTGCGGACCCCGCTCTTGCACCCGGTTAATAACTCCGAGTAATCGGACCCGAAACCAAATATTTACCTGGGTCCAAAAACTCGAAGTGATGAATCTGGACCCAGGTCTGACTTCATTACGCGGCCTCAGGAATTTTTAGACCTTGGTTCACCTCCATCAACCGAGTCCAGGAATTGTTGGGGTTCAACTTCTTTACATTGAGAACCGATTGCATTCTTCGATTTTCATGATTGATCAAAAAAACTTTTTTACTTTGGACCGATTTCAGTATCCGGCTCCTTTCAGTCGGGTTATTGCGACCCCTTGCGAAGAATTTATGGAGCTCGGTTTCGATCTTTCTTGAAGCTCCAGTAAGTGACGTCCGACTCACCATTCTTTCACTCGAAGAAGAAACTGATTCCAATATTTTAAAATCTCCGTTCGTTACGTACTGGACCGACTAAGCCGACGACTGATTCATAGCTTCCAACTTGAAAGCTCTTGGAAACTCTTTTCGATCAAGTATTTCGAACAAAACACGCTTAAAGATGCCTGTAGAGCTCAAATCTTCTTTATGGCCATCTTTGAGCATCCCGGGTTTATGTGATTTCAAGAGATGGACTTTCTCCCTCTAATCTGACGTAACAACGGCGGGTCATTTGAGATCAGGAGGAGAGACCTCTCGAAAAATCTCTTGGTTTGTCCAAAGGGCCGGCAAAGATTTATCTCCAAGGAGTTTCCAGCTCCGAGGCTTACTTCTGCTGTTTTGCAGCGCGCTCAAGATCCGGTCCGCAACCTGATACAAACTCATGAAAGGGCCCAGTGGAACAATTCAGCTGCTCACTAGAAGCATTGAGAAGAAAAAATCTTCTTCTCACTTCAGATATTCGCCGGTCGCGAACAAACAGCTGTATCGTCGACGCGTCGACGTCCTCTGAGAGTGTCGATGAAGGGCGAGATTGGGACACACTTTTTTCCTCAAACAGACGTGATGCCAAGCTTGTTGTTACCATTCACCAGATTCGGATGACCTCAATATACAGCTCAGACGGCTCAGAATGATGTGCTTGGGGAACGAAATTAGTTCAGTGATCCGGAACCTTTAGGGGTAGAGCAAGCGACCTGAGACTTCCGGTGAAACCAGAATCCGTTGGGGCTCGAGTTTCCTCACCAGCAGCGGTTCCGCTGTGGATTTACACAACCCACACTTCTTTATTGCTGGTTCCGATATTGAACGTCGCTGCGTGGGTTTCTCCATACCGGGCAAGTTCATTTCGCAGTTCTTCGCCCTCGGTTCCCCCGAACCCGATTTCTCCATCGCGGGCAGCTTCAATGTAAATATCAAATATACAACTGATTTCAAAGTTGGATTCCCCGTCTAAACGTGCTCACAAAGAGTACGCGCGACTGTCATTTTCACAATTTTATTTTCAACACTTGCCTCGTTCTTTGATCGGGGGCTCTATCATTGTGCGCTTTAGAGTAACTCTTGTGGCAGGTGTTCAGGTTCCTCAGTCAAAATCTGTTTACCATAAATGCGCGCGAATGCGATTTTCACATCTTTTCTTTCGACACTTGCATCTTCTTTTGATCCGGAGGCTCCTCTATGGTGCGCTTTAGAGTAAGTTTTTTCGCAGGCATATCCACTTCGGAGCTCTTTGTCTCCGGAATGCAAGCTTCCAGTGCCTTCATTGTCTGTATCCCACGAATCGCAATCCACTCGTCCATTGAATCCTCCATCAGCCTTGAGTGGCAGATTTCTATCCCTGTTCTCTTGGAGTTCCATCAGCGGGGCTCTCTTCTTGGGGACATCCCCGTGCACTGAGCCATCGTCGTCTGATACATCGAAGTCGACTTTCTTTTCGTCGTCTTTGAGACCGTCGTGATTGCCTTCATGATCTAGGCCCGAATCACCTCCCCTCGACTTGTCTGAATCTTCCAGTAAGCCACCGTGACTTGCGAAATTTTGGAGGCCTGAATATCCTGGGATGTTCCCGTCCTCTATGTAACGCGAACGTGGAAGGCCATGGTTGCTCAATTTGGTCACACATCTCTCCACAGAGCTTCTGTCTTCGACATTGGTTATACATTCTTCATTTGAGTAGGATCCCATATTCTCCCCTGACTTGTCTGAATCTTCCGAAGAGTCACAGTGATCGACGTAATTTTAAGAGCCTGAACCTCCTGGACCGTTTCTGTCCTCAAAACGACTCGAACGTGAAGAGCTGTGGATGCTCAGTATTGGTGTTGCTGTCAGACGCAGATCTACGGAACTTCTATCTCTGGCATTAGAGGTGAATTCGCCATTCGAGAAGGATCCAACATTCTCACAGTCTTCAGTGGCAGATCCATGTTTTCCGAGTTATTCATCAGCGGGACCCTCCACCTATCGTTGTCAGATTCCTCGAAGTCAACTTTTTTTCGCCGTCTTGGAAACCGTCGTGATTGCCTTCATGATTTAGGCCTGAATCATCTTCACCGGGAGAACGCCGGTCCCGTTGGCATGATGAAACTGTAACTGTGCTTCGGCGGGGCGGAGTTTCTGCGTGGAAGGGCACCAACGGCAATTCGGTTCGTTCCTCCTAGTGCTGAGTCCAATCCGCTAGGACCTGCATTTCACCTAGGCACCGTTGGTTGGAGTTGATTCAACCCGTGTGTCCGAAAAAGGGATCAAACGGCCGATTGTCTTGTGGTCTCACGGCTAATCTTGTAACCAGAACTCGATGGCGGTGGTTCGAATCTCGGCGGCCGTCGGGGCCCACACTGTGCGTACCGGAGCCTATATGTATCTGTTGCAGCAATCGGGAGTGGGTCTCCCGGTGTCCTCTTGCCTAGAAACTGTAACCGGTGTCTGCTGAGCTTGCTCGGTCCTGACATGAAGGGGTAATCCTCGGATGAGGACGCACAACATAGCATCCATGGTTCGCACTCTGTTCGACATTCGCTCCGTGAATGTCGGAGAAGATCCCCAGATCGGTCTTAAAAACCCTCCATGGGAGAGGATGATCGAGGAAAGCGGTGAAATCCTTTCTCTGAGAGGGCAGACACCGAGTCCGAAATAGGGGTCGCAGACTCGGCTCTTACACCCGATTAATTACCCGAGTAATTGGATTCGAGACCTGTTTACCCGGATCCAAAAACTCTGGGTGATGAATCTGAACCCCAATCCAACCTCATTACGCGGTTCTAGGAATTTTTGGGGTTCAAATTCTCTACTTTGGACTAATTGCACTGCCCGGCTCCTATCAAGCGGGGTACTGCGGCCCTTTGTAGAGACTATATGGAGCTTGGTCTCGATTTATCTTGAAGCTCCAGTAAGCGACATTTGACTCACCGTTCCTTCTCTCGAAGAAGAAACTGATTCCAATATTTTATAATCTCCGTTCGTTACGTACTGGACCGACTAAGCCGACGACTGATTCATAGCTTCCAACTTGAAGGCGCTTAGAAACCCTTTTCGATCACGTATTTCGAACAAAACACGCTTAATGATGCCTGTAGAGTTCAAATCTTTTTTACGGCCATCTTTGAGTTTTTTGGGTTCATGTGATTTCAAGAGATGGACTTTCTCCCTCTAATCTGACGGAACAGCGGCGGGTTATTTGAGATCAGAGTATATCTCAGAAGACCGTCCCAGAACTAGCTTACAGCGGGAACTTCTAAACATGAGCCTCAAGGAGCGTCTGGATGGTTCTTAGCAGATGTAGGATTACCTCTCAAAAAAGTTGCTAGTTCGCCTGTGTATATCGGGATTTTTTTTCCTTTCGGTCTATTCTTAGAAAGAACTCGAAGCGCAACACCGGATGCGAGGTTGGCGATAATTTTCGCGAAGGCGCTCGATGTTCAACGCGCCTCCGTAAATTCACCTTCGATGGGTCTCCAGCTCCAAAGCCCGTCACTCCCGCCGTTCCGCGACCTACTAAAGTGCGGGTCCGGAATTTGGTACAGGAAAAAAACTGTTCCTCAGCTCAGATCTTCACCGGTCGCGAAAAAAAGGCAGTATCATCGACGCATCGATGTCCTCCGAGAATGTCGATGAAGGACGAGATTAGAACACACATCTGTCCGCAGGCAGATGTGATGCCAATCTTGCTCAAGTCGTTCGCGGGAAGACCGTTTTGTTTCTCGTTGAGCGCTAACCATGAAACCCATCTCTCAGATTCAGATAACCTCAATTTATAGCTTCTAGCGCCTAGAACGCCGGCAGCCCAGCAAGCGTCCCTAAACTGGTGCTCGGTCCGAGAGTCGCAGTCCGGGACCTAGCACCAGTTTTGGGACATCTACCAGTAATAGGACACTTTCTGCCCCATAACTGGTTAGCGCCAAACATCTAGACCATTTATTGGACAAAAAGTGTTCCTTAACCGGTATGTTCAGTTCAGTTCACGTGTTTGTTTATTGAAGGAGCTGCTGCCATCAGGCGCTTAAGCTCTCTCTGTTCTTGTTTTGTTTAATTGAATACCTAGAAGAGAATTATTATTGTATGTATGTGTTGAAGACTGTCCCATTACTGGTAAGTATCACGTAACTGGTACTCCTCCCCTACTCGATGCGCAAAATGCTGAGCATCGAATTGCTTAAAATCACATAGTCCCGGAGTGCTCCCTGATGGCCATGAGAAAGACAGGAAGGCTACAGGCAATCATAAGCGTGTTCTGTTTGAAACGCGTCATCCAAAAGAGTTTCCAAAGAGCCTTCAAGTTGGAAGCTATGAATCAGTCGTCGGTTCAGTCGGTGCAATACGCAACGAACGAAGATAGCGACATATTGGAATCAGTGGAAGAATGATGAGTCAAATGTCGCTTACTGGAGCTCCAAGAAAGATCGAAACCGAGCTCCATAAATTCATTGCAAGGGGTCGCAATGACCCGACTGATAGGAGCCGGATACTGAAATCGGTCCAAAGTAAAGAAGTTTATTTGATCATTAATAAAAATCGAATAATGCAATCGGTTCTCAATGTAAAGAAGTTGAACCCCAACAATTCCTGGACTCGGTTGATGGAGGTGAACCAAGGTCTAAAAATTCCTGAGGCCGCGTAATGAAGTTGGACCTGGGTCCAAATTCATCACCCCCGTGTTTATGGACCCGGGTTAACATGCTCTTGGACCCGAGTCCAATTACTCGGGTAATTAATCGGGTGTAAGAGCCGGGTCCGCGACCCCTATTTTGGACTCGGTGTCTGCCCTCTCAGAGAGAGGATTTCACCCCTTTCCTCAATGATTCTCTCCCATGGAGGGTTTTTAAGACCGATCTGGGAATCTTCTCCGACATTCATCTTACAGAGTGCGAACCATGGATTCCATGCTATGCTATGTTGTGCGTCCCCATCCGTGGATTACCCCTTCATGTAAAAGGCGAGCAAGCTCAGCAAACACCGGTTACAGTTTCTAGGCCGATTCGAACCGCCGCCATCGAGTTCTGGTTTTAAGATTAGCCGTGTGACCACAAGACAATCGGCCGCTTGATCCCTTTTTCGGACACACGCGTTGAATCAACTCCAACCAACGGTGCCTAGGTGAAATGCAGGTCCTAGCGGACTGCGCTCAGCACTAGGAGGAACAACCGAAGACAGCGAAAAAAGAAGTCGACGTCGCCTGACTGTGAGAATATGGAACCCTCCTCGACAGAAACGGCCCAGGAGGTTCAGGCTCACAAAATCAGTTTGACTCTTCGGAAGATCCAGACAAGTCAGGGGAGGGTGATTCGGGTTTAGATCATGAAGGCAATCACGACGGTCTCAAAGACGACGAAAAGAGAGTCGACTTCGATGGATCAGACGACGAAAAGAGAGTCGACTTCGATGGATCAGACGACGATGGCTCGGTGCACGGGGATATCCCTAAGAAGAGAGCCCCGCTGATGGAACTCCAAGAGAACAGGGATAGAAATCTGCCACTCAAGGCTGATGGAGGATTCAATGGACGAGTGGATTGCGACTCGTGGGATACAGGCGATGAAGGCACTGGAAGCTTGGATTCCGGAGACAAAGAGCTCCGAAGTGGATATACCTGCGAAAAAACTTACTCTAAAGCGCACCAAAGAGGAGCCTCCGGATCAAAAGAAGATGCAAGTGTCGACAGAAAAGATGTGAAAATCGCATTCGCGCGCATTTATGGTAAACAGATTTTGACTGAGGAACCTGAACACCTGCCACAAGAGTTACTCTAAAGCGCACAATTATAGAGCCCCCGATCAAAGAACGAGGCAAGTGTTGAAAATAAAATTGTGAAAATGACAGTCGCGCGTATTCATTGTGAGCACATTTCGACGGGGAATCCAACTTTGAAATCAGTGGTGGGGGTATTCTCACTGAAGCTGCCCGCGGTGGAGAAAGCCGAGGACGGAAAAAGTCAAGCCGGAACCGCTGACGGCGAAAAACTGCGAGATAAACTTGCATGGCATGGAGAAAGCCACGCAAAGATGTTCAAGATGGAAATCAACAATAAAGGAGCCCGTTCTTTCTGAAACGGTTGAACGGGTCAGAACAGAAAGCTTCAGGGCCCCGCCGCATGGTGGGCAAAATCGTCAAAATAGGTGGTCAAAAGTCGGTACCGGGGAACCGGTGTGAGAATTGTCGGATCGGGTTTCCAATTGGCGGAAACTATGATCCTGATACATATCATGGACCTCTGCACTCTCCTTTCGTATGAAAAGATCACGCAAAGTTCCATGAAAAGTGTCCTCGAGACGACCCGAATGTTGTTGTGAAAATTTTGATCCTTTGAACTGATACACAACTGCATTCAGGTTGGATCGAATGACACTTTTTGTGTGCTACGGAGGGCGGAGAATCTCAACAGTGTTCTAGCGGCCCGAACTTCCCGTTCCCACGGTGAGATAGAGAGCTTTCAAAACCATCGAAATTTCGCTCAAAATCAACCAGCTTGATGTTGTTGGGAATACATCGAAGATGGCTTTAGGTGAGCTCTTTCTTTAAAAAATGCGCGTCTTCCTCTTAGCTATCCGATGGCGTTGACCGATCCTGTAGAAATTTGTGGGTGTAGGAATGGGAGCCGCATTTCGGAACGTCTCGAAATCCCATTTCGTGGTAACCTTGGAAAATGTAGGAACTTCATCAGATCGGGAAAACACTCCGGGTCATTTTCTAAGAATGCGCGGCTTTTCTTGGCTATTCAACGCCGTTGACCGATCTCGTGGCAACAGCCACAAAAAGGTTGCGAGCCTCCGTGGGTTGGGTACGGGGTTTGTTTTTGCTGGGGATGTTTTTCACCCATGATCACCAATGATTGCATCACACCAGGGAGGTCGGAGGTTCAGTAGACCGTCCCAGAACCAGCGATCAGCGAGAACTCCAAAACAAAGGCCTCGAGGAGGGTCTGCTTGGTTTCCAGCATAGGTAGAATTACCTCTCCGGAAATCTCGTAGTTTGTCTGTCTATATTAGAATCCGTTTCCTTCCGAGCTATTCTCAGAGTAAGCTCGAAGGCGACACCGGTTGCGAGATCAGGCCGGGTTCAACGGGCCGGCAAAGATTTATCTTCGAGGAGTCTCCAGCTCCGAGGCTTACTTCTGCTGTTTTGCAGCGCGCTCAAGATCCGGTCCGCAACCTGGTACAAACTCCCAGTGGAACAATTCAGCTGCTCACTAGAAATAATTGAGAAGGAAAAATCTTCTTCTCAGTTCAGATGTTCGCCTGTCGCAAACAAACAGCTGTATCGTCGACGCGTCGACGTCCTCTGAGAGTGTCGATGAAGGACGACATTGAGACACGATTTTGTCCGCCGACAGCTGTGATGCCAAGCAGATGACCTCAATACAATATTGCTCAGAGTCTGCTCAGAATGATGCGCTGGGGGAATGAAATTAGTTCAGTGTTCCGCAACCTTCAAGGTCGAGGGGTAGAGCAAGCGACCTGAGACTTCCGGTGAAACCAGAATCCTTCGGGGCTCGAGTTTTCTCGCCATTGGTTTCGCTGTGGATTGCCCCAACCCGCGCTTCTTTATTGCTGGTTTCGATCTTGAACATCGCTGCGTGTGGTTTGTACATGCCATGCAAGTTCACTTGGCAGTTTTTCGTCGATTTCGGCTTGATTTTCTTCGCCCTCGGCTCCCTCGAACCCGATTTCTCCACCGCGGGCAGCTTCAGTGAGAATATCCCCACCACTGATTTCAAAGTTGAATTCCCCGTCGAAATGTGCTCAGAAAGAGTACGCGCGACTGTCATTTTCACAATTTTATTTTCAACACTCGCCTCGTTCTTTGATTTTCGAGTCGAATTTTGGAGGCCTGAACATCATGGGATGTTCCCGTCCTCTATGTAACGCGAACGTGGAAGGCCATGGTTGCTCAATTTGGTCACACATCTCTCCACAGAGCTTCTGTCTTCGACATTGGTTATACATTCTTCATTTGAGTAGGATCCCATATTCTCCCCTGACTTGTCTGGATCTTCCGAAGAGTCACAGTGATCGACGTAATTTTAAGAGCCTGAACCTCCTGGACCGTTTCTGTCCTCAATACAACTCGAACGTGAACGGCTATGGATGCTCAGTATTGGTGTTGCTATCAGACGCAGATCCACGGAACTTCTATCTCTGGCATTAGAGGTGAATTCGCCATTCGAGAAGGATCCAACATTCTCACAGTCTTCAGTGGCAGATCCATGTTTTCCGAGTTATTCGTCAGCGGGACCCTCCACCTATCGTTGTCAGATTCCTCGAAGTCAACTTTTTTTCGCCGTCTTGGAAACCGTCGTGATTGCCTTCATGATTTAGGCCTGAATCATCTTCACCGGGAGAACGCCGGTCCCGTTGGCATGATGAAACTGTAACCGTTCTTCGGCGGGGCGGAGTTTCTGCGTGGAAGTGCACCAATGGCAATTCGGTTCGCTCCTCCTAGTGCTGAGCGCAGTCCGCTAGGACCTGCATTTCACCTAGGCACCGTTGGTTGGAGTTGATTCAACCCGTGTGTCCGAAAAAGGGATCAAACGGCCGATTGTCTTGTGGTCACATGACTAATCTCGTAACCAGAACTCGATGGCGGTGGTTCGAATCTCGGTGGCCGTCGGGGCCTAGGCTGTGCGTAACCGGTGTCTGCTGAGCTTGCTAGGTCCTGACATCCACGGATGGGGACGCACAACATAGCATAGCATGGATTCTATGGTTCGCACTTTGTAAGATGAATGTCGAAGATGATCCCCAGATTCCTCTTAAAAACCCTCCATGGGAGAGGATCATTGAGGAAAGCGGTGAAATCCTTTCTCTG
Source organism: Neoseiulus cucumeris (assembly GCA_021527715.1). Classification (NCBI taxonomy): domain Eukaryota; kingdom Metazoa; phylum Arthropoda; class Arachnida; order Mesostigmata; family Phytoseiidae; genus Neoseiulus; species Neoseiulus cucumeris. The sequence goes on from JAJSRV010000054.1 coordinate 412,800, forward strand.
AGAGGGCAGGCACCGAGTCCGAATAGGGGTCGCAGACCCGGCTCTTGCACCGGGTTGATTCCCCGACTAATTGGATTCGAGACCAAAGTTTTACCCGAATTCAGAAACGCTGGGTGATCAATCTGAACCCCAATCCAACTTCATTACGCGGTTCTAGGAATTTTTGGGGTTCAAATTCTTTACTTTAGACCAATTACACTGCCCGGCTCCCATCACGCGGGGTACTGCGACCCTTTGTAGAGACTATGTGGAGCTTGATCTCGATTTATCTTGAAGCTCCAGTTTTTTGACTCACCATTCTTTCTATCGAAGAAGAAACTGATTCCAATATGTGAGTATCTCCGTTCGTTACGTACTGGACCGACTAAGCCGACGACTGATTCATAGCTTCCAACTTGAAGGCGCTTAGAAACCCTTTTCGCTCACCGCGCATCGAGTCTTCGTCTGAGCCTCGAGAAGCTCGAATATTCACGGACCCTCGAGCTCGAAATGATCCAAACTGGGTCAATCCTTGGCGACTCATCTAAATAATTTCATTGTGCGGCTCGTTGATCTTAATATCTGTTAAAATCTCTCAAAGACCCAAGAAAACTGGTTTGAGATGAGGTTTCTTCATCTGAATTTCGAAAGACGTTCCAAAACTAGCGATTAGCGAGAACTCCGGAACATGGGCCTTGGGGAGCGTCTAGATGGTTTACAGCAGATGTAGGATTACCTCTCAAAAGAGTTGTTTGTTCGCCTGTGTATATCAGAATCCGTTTTCTTTCGACACCGGTTGCGAGATCGACGATGATTTTCGCGAGGGCGCTCGATGTCCAAGGGGCCTCCGTAAATTCACCTTCGATGGGTCTCCAGATCCAAGGCCAAAGGTCAAATGTCGCTTCCTGGAGCTCCAAGAAAGATCGAAACCGAGCTCCATAAATTCATTGCAAGGGGTCGCAATGACCCGACTGATAGGAGCCGGATACTGAAATCGGTCCNAATATGTGAGTATCTCCGTTCGTTACGTACTGGACCGACTAAGCCGACGACTGATTCATAGCTTCCAACTTGAAGGCGCTTAGAAACCCTTTTCGCTCACCGCGCATCGAGTCTTCGTCTGAGCCTCGAGAAGCTCGAATATTCACGGACCCTCGAGCTCGAAATGATCCAAACTGGGTCAATCCTTGGCGACTCATCTAAATAATTTCATTGTGCGGCTCGTTGATCTTAACATCTGTTGAAATCTCTCAAAGACCCAAGAAAACTGGTTTGAGATGAGGTTTCTTCATCTGAATTTCGAAAGACGTTCCAAAACTAGTGATTAGCGAGAACTTCGGAACATGGGCCTTGGGGAGCGTCTGGATGGTATTCAGCAGATGTAGGATCACCTCTCAAAAGAGTTTTGGCGGGAAAACGCCTTCAAGTTCAGCAAGGTAAAGGGATACACAAGCAGGACATGTTAGTGCGCTATGAACAGGCACTTCAAAACGTCCGATAAACGGGAAACTCAGGCGAAGTTATGATTACGTCAAAAGGAAGTATCTGGGGCACATGGCACAGGTAGCGCGGTCGACGTTGACGTATAGGACCGAAGAATCTTGTACTGGCATATGTATGTATGGATCTTCGTTATTTTTTGGGAGGAACAAACAGGGTGGTGGCTCTCGGGGTGGTCGCGCGGGAAGGCCAGAGCGTGGGCTTTTGGGGAATGAACAAACTCCGGAAAGAGATGTGTTTGGAATAGGCCCACGATGTCAGTCACTGCAGAGACACCACACACCACACACAGATTTCAAGAAAGATACTTTGTAGATGTTTTGAGTAAGGCAGCGGCTTCTTAAGCCAAAGCCAGACCTCTTTTATATTTCTAACCACGGGAGAGGAGACAGGACTGAGCTATACTACCTAATATGGTTGCTCAGCCCTGTAGCGGTTTCTCAGTGTACGGGTTCTGGCGAACATTCCAGAGCTTCTTTCAACAAGATGGAAGTTTCGTCGTCAAGTCAGCTGAAGCTGAATTATCTCGAGGGTCCGCCACATTTCGGGAGGAAAGTCCGCGGCGGAATCATCCCGAGAGTGGTTGAGGATGAGGGCTGTTAGATTTTGGTAGTCTTGATCATTGTCGTCTGACAACGAGTCCTTCACGAAGCATGTCTCATGACGACACAGGCCCCGCTGGGACTGATGGCCACAGCACTCAGATTCGTATTTGCGATACCACCAAGTTCCCCTTCAACCGATACCTTGAAGCCTTTGGACTGGCGGTCAACTTCGGTACAGGCAACATCTCACTTAGTCTGGTGGGCCGAAAACCCATATCACAGAGAATTTCAACGTCACAACACGTTAACCGCGATTGGGGTGTATTCTGAAATTCGACTTGCAATGGACATGCCTCAAGTGTTGCCGGAGGAAGAAGTGAATTATTGGACGTTGACAACGCACCAGAATCTGATACATGCCCGACAGCATACGATGTTGTGGAATGGTTGTTTATACCTTGCGCCCAGTCAAAATCGGGTACCCGAGAGTTTGCTTCTTGAAGAAAATGCTGGGGAGTTATCTTTTCTCCGGAAATTCTCCGTCTTCGAGTGCGAGATGGAATCCAGAAGAACTACCTCCGTAACACCAATTCTACTTTTCCTGCTACTCAATAAATCCACCAATTCTGCTCTAAACGTAAACATTCTCAATAAATCCTCTTCTCCTTCGCTTCTGCGTTTTCCCGTTCCCTCCCTCCGGTAGTGCTTTGGCACTACCGCCTAGAACTTTTTAGTTCGCCTGTGCATTTTCTTTCGAGAACACCGGTTGCGAGATCGGCGAAAATTTTGGCGAGGGCGCTCGATGTCCAACGGGCCTCCGTAAATTCACCTTCGATGGGTCTCCAGATCCAAGGCCAAAGGTCAAATGTCGCTTCCTGGAGCTCCAAGAGAGATCGAAACCGAGCTCCATAAATTCTTTGCAAGGAGTCGCAATAACTCGACTGATAGGAGCCGGGTACTGAAATCGGTCCAAAGTAAAGAAGTTTATTTCATCATTAATAAAAATCGAAGAATGCAATCGGTTCTCAAAGTAAAGAAATTGAACCCCAACAATTCCTGGACTCGGTTGATGGAGGTGAACCAAGGTCTAAAAATTCCTGAGGCCGCGTAATGAAGTTGGACCTGGGTCCAAATTCATCACCCCCGAGTTCATGGACCCGGGTTAACATGCTCTTGGACCCGAGTCCAATTACTCGGGTAATTAATCGGGTGTAAGAGCGGAGTCTGCGACCCCTATTTTGGACTCGGTGCCTGCCCTTTCAGAGCAAGGATTTCACCGCTTTCCTCAATGATCCTCTCCCATGGAGGGTTTTTAAGACGAATCTGGCGATCATATTCGACATTCATCTTACAGATTGCGAACCATGGACTCCATGCTATGCTATGTTGTGCGTCCCCATCCGTGTATGTCAGGACCTAGCAAGCTCAGCAGACACCGGTTACAGTTTCCAGGGAAGAGGACACCGATAGACCCACTCCCGATTGCTGCGACCGATACATATGGGCTCCGGCATACACAGCGTGGGCCCCGACGGCCGTCGAGATTCGAACCGCCGCCATCGAGTTCTGGTTCCAAGACTAGCCGTGTGACCACAAGACAATCGGCCGTTTGATCCCTTTTTCGGACACACGGCTTGAATCAACTCCAACCAACGGTGCCTTGGTGAAATGCAGGTCCTAGCGGACTGAACTCAGCACTAGGAGGAACAACCGAAGACAGCGAAAAAAGAAGTCGACGTCGCCTGACTGTGAGAATATGGAACCCTCCTCGACAGAAACGGCCCAGGAGGTTCAGGCTCACAAAATCAGTTTGACTATTCGGAAGATCCAGACAAGTCAGGGGAGGGTTATTCGGGTTTAGATCATGAAGGCAATCACGACGGTCTCCAAGACGACGAAAAGAAAGTCGACTTCGATGGATCAGACGACGATGGCTCAGTGCACGGGGATGTCCCTAAGAAGAGAGCCCCGCTGATGGAACTCCAAGAGAACAGGGATAGAAATCTGCCACTCAAGGCTGATGGAGGATTCAATGGACGAGTGGATTGCGATTCGTGGGATACAGGCGATGAAGGCACTGGAAGCTTGGATTCCGGAGATGAAGAGCTCCGAAATGGATACACCTGCGACAAGACTTACCCTAAAGCGCACCATAGAGGAGTCTCCGGATCAAGAGACGATGCAAGTGTCGAAAGAAAAGATGTGAAAATCGCATTTACGGTAAACAGATTTTGACTGAGGAACCTGAACACCTGCGACAAGAGTTACTCTAAAGCGCACAATGATAGAGCCCCCGATCAAAGAACGAGGCAAGTGTTGAAAATAAAATTGTGAAAATGACAGTCGCGCGTATTCATTGTGAGCACATTTCGACGGGGAATCCAACTTTGAAATCAGTGGTGGGGATATTCTCACTGAAGCTGCCCGCGGTGGAGAAAGCCGAGGCGGAAAAAGTCAAGCCGGAATCGCTGACGGCGAAAAACTGCGAGATGAACTTGCATGGCATGGAGAAAGCCACGCAAAGATATTCAAGATGGAAATCAACAATGAAGAAGCGCGAGTTCCACAGCGAATGGGGAGGAAACTCGAGCCCTAGATGATCCTGGTTTCACAGGAATTTTCAGGTCACTTGCTCCACCCCTCCACCTTCAAGGTTCTGGAACACTGACCTAATTTCGTTCCTCCAGCACATCATTCTCAGCAGACTTAAGAGCCTTGAATCAAACGACATTCAAGGGTTGGCACAGATTTCGTGAGTATCTCGCCTGAAGAGTGAAATGACCCTGAGATCTTGGCACGCTTCGATCGCTGTCTGTGAGGAGCTCCATAAATTATCGCCGTTGAAAACTTCGTCCGCTTCGAGCTTTCTCGTGTAGAGTTCAGCGACACGCGTGAACCAGTTCTCGAACTTTCTTAAACCCAACCATCTTCTTTCGTCGAAATCATCGGAAGCACGCGTACTGCCGCCATCAGCAGAAATCCCTGAACGGGATGAATCGGACACTTGAGGTCGCATGCGTATCACGTTCTGCCGGGATCTCTCTGAGGAGGATTCATGCCTTTTGAGTAAGCGATAGTCCAATCGTTTCCAGTGAGCATCATCCTCGGATACCTTGACACCGCAATTACGTCACGCCGGAACGATTGCGTCGCCGAATCCGCAGAGGGGTTCAGACTAGTTATTTATCAGAGCAAACTCTCCCACAGGGCCGTATTTACTATTTTGCCGCCTGTAGGCTGAACTTCAGAGATAGTTTCCGCTCTGTAAGACGATTGTCGAAGAAGTTCTGGTACCAGAGACCTACGGATCCGCGGTACCTAACCGCCGCAACACGCGGAATCTAGCAAGTGTTTCTGAAAAAATGAATATCAGACCGGAGCTCTCCGATTTTTTTCGGTTTCCGCGCCCTGCAGCGCCTCACTTGACCGTTTGGCGTCCTCCTGTTCTGGGAGCTACAGCGTAAGGTGTCGACCCAAAACGTACAAATGAGTAGCTTCACAACGGCTATGTAGGAACAGCACTAGTTTTCTTTGGAAGACCGTGCTTACGAATGCGGAGAGAGGAACACAATGAGTTTCTACTGCAAAACTTCAAGAATCTACAGGACCGCGAGTTATGGAGCAAGGTTCGTTGCGATGAGGAGAGTTGCTGTCGAAGATAAACCGAGCTGCCATTGAAGCTTGTATTTCGCCCCCTGAGATCCTTGCCGGAAGCTAATGCCCCCTCTAGCCCCCTCCCCTAGATCCGCCACTGCGTAAGCGCCATAAGCGGAGGAAAAAGAGACATCCCGGCCTTTGGTTTCTTGTCATAAAGGATATCACCACTGTCGATCTCAGGCTCATATGTATACATTCGGCACCCTTCGGCGAGAGAAGTGTCAACATGCCGACTCTTCAAGAAGGCATGTCGATGTCAACTATTCTGCATTCCAGCACAAACTTCCCGGGAACCCTGATTCCGCATCGAATGTAACTGACAACCAGAGATGTGCGCCGCGCCGCGCCGCCGCCGCGTCAAAATCAGCGCCGCTGCCGCCGAGGAAAGCCCGCGGCGCACAACGGCGCGGCGGCACCGCCGCGCCGCCACGCTTCCTGTAGGGATTTTTTTCTACGCGACTTGAAAAATGTCATACGAGCAGTCGACCTATCTAGTTAAATTTCCGCGCGTTGGAAAACGTTCACAAACCCTCGTCGAAACACTCGGCTATGTCTGCATCAAGCACGTAGCGAGCGGTTCATCACATGTTGTTTTGCCCAAGTCGAATCGCTATCAATTTTATGACTCTCACTCCAAGCAAAAATAAGAGAAAAAAAAGTAGACGGCGGAGCCCCGCCGCCGCCGGCCTCTTTCCAGCCCGCCGCCGCCGCCGACAAAATTATGACGGCGCACACCTCTGCTGACAACCCACGAAAATATCGAGCCCTCGACAGTAAACCCCGCGAATTTGGGAAAAAAGTGAGCACTCGCAAAATCAAGTTTGCATCTTTATTCTGTTCTCGCTTGATTAAGTCATCACGGAGTCTGCATTGAAATCGGGTCAGAAAAATCATTCTCGTCCAAAACCCACTGCATCAGGGCATAAAACGGAAGCGTCCTCACAATTCGTATCATTGTTTTATTTCCCTTTTCTTCGTTCGCATTTAATTTTTTTTTCTGCAGCCGACTCATTTTAATTCAATATTTCTCTCGTGAGTAGTCGAAACGTGCGGAAACCGTCGACGGGACATTGAATGCCGTGACGCGACGTGGTTTCCCGCCACTGTGTCGTCATGGTTATCGATTTGGCATAGATATCGCCTACCAGTATTTTAGGCAGGTCACTAGCACTGGATGAATTCCAATCAATTCGTGCTCAACTAGTATAAGGCAATATCGATAGTACACAATACATAGGGCAGAGATCGTTCGGTCGACACGTTCCACAAATATCTGACCCAAATCAACCTGGAATGACTTGTAGTTGTTGCTGCTGCTGCTGCTGCTGTCATCGTCAATGAATTTGTTGGAGTCGTTGTAAACTTGGAATGACTTTTTTCTCATTGTAATATTTTCATATCGATGTCTGTACTTCCGAAAGTGCGGCTAAGCGTGCACAAAATATAGTCGGCGCAGCTCTCTTCAAATGAGGTTCCCATCTGCCTGGACGAGAGACCTTACCATTAGCAAAATACGTTTTAGCGTCCATGAAATACGATTCGATCGGTATATGTCACAAAACTATTTACAAAATGGCAGACGAAGGGCAGTCCGTAACGACACAGTCGGTCAAGCTCATGGATGCTGAGTCAGACGAGCGACCAGCGATCCCGAGGCTCTGTGATTGATCCATTGATTTGATTGTTTCCATTTTCCTGTTTTTGCGAGTACAATGACGCGATCCGCGGAGCTGCCCGGCTTGCCGACCTGCCCTTCATCCTGATCGCTCTACAGACTGCGAACGCTCCTCTTCTCTAGCAAATGAGATCAGCTGTTAAGCTTGTTCTGAGATCTAATTCGACTGAATTTGAGATTTGACCGAATAGTAGGAATGTTTCGTCGCTATAGAAAGGTTCCACAAAATAAGTCGCGTGATGGAACCTTTCACAGCTTGTGATCCGTGCTCACGGTTTGATTGTCTCACTCGGGGCACAGTAGTACAAGAAACGGTCTCATTCGTGTAGATTTTCCACTTTTCGTCATAAGGAAAATAATCCTGATAAAAAAAATAGCTGTTCTGTGATTGGTCAGAGCCGTCTGGCGTGAACAGAGGATCGAACGACTGCAATATATGTGTCGGTCCCAAGTATCAGACCGCTCGCATGAGCTCTACAACACGAACTGAATTCAAGAGGAGGTGGTAGTTATCCTTCGAGACCGTTAACGACTTCGGTAGCAACAATGCCCTCGATTGTTGGCGTCAGGAAGACAAACAATAAAACTCCTCGGCTAGACTTCGAAAGCTAGCCACAACGAGGCTCAAACTCAATAACTGCGAAGCACTGATCATGACGAGTCGCTGCTGCAGAAATGGAAGAAACGACACGGTGTCGACTGAGATCAATGTTTGGCAAAATCGGAGAACATTAGTTTGTCAGATGTGTGCGACCTTTGGTTTCTGGAACAACGATTTGCCATGAACAACAGTACTCAAAATGGATTCGCGTCTATGGCTAGTAGAACGTTTTGCTGGTTGTTTGCGATCGGTGGGTCCAATGACTCGCAGACGTATTTCATCGATCGCCACAAGAGATCAAAATCGAAATGAGGGAAGCATTCCTGCTTCGGTGGAAAACGCCAGAAGAATGCGGATAAACTACCACTGGAACATAAGGTTGTAGGCCTCACATGAAGAATGTGATACTTGCGAGCACGCGCACATACTTAAAATCTTGCAGTTGTCTGAACTTCTGTACGGCTATCGGAAGTAATACGTCGGAAAATAATACCAGTATATCGCGCTCGTGTGGCGGTTTCAAGAATCATAATTCGACAATAATAATGTAATTAGAGTTACCTAGATGCTGAAGTATGACATAGTGCCTATCATCATCTTTCTTCTAAGAGTAGTTGTAGTAGTTGCGGTTGATGCAGTAGTAGGAGTAATAGTAGTGGTAATTGTTGTTGTTGTGGTTGTTGTTGTCGGTGGTTGTTTAGTTGTTGATGTTGCTCTTGCTGTTGTTGTCGTTGCTTCTTCGGAATTGTTTTGGGTAGTACTCGTGGTAGATTTTAAAATTGTCTTTACAAAAAAAGTATAGGCACTGAAGTGTCTGTGGCGGCGTGGGGTCTTCTTTAGACGTCTTCGTCAAAAATTAGGATACTTTGCATTGGTCGCTGATCTAAAATTCTGGCTGTCTTTCATCTGTTTGACTTACTGTAGGTCTGTTTGTCTGTCTGTCGGTTACATCTCTGACTGGCTCGTTCATCCGTACATAGGTCAATAGTCAAGCTCTCCCTGGCAAATGTGGCGTACTGTCGACATGCCCGAGGACATATGGGGGTAGTCGGGCGGGCTTGTATCCGTAGCCTTGTCGATCTCTACATCCGTAGGCAGAAAGACGTTTTCCTTGTAATAATTTCCGTCCGTTTCACATCGTCCGCTTAGCGTGTTCAGTTTTTGTGTACAAAAAAGACCACCTGCACTCAACCACATGAAGCTGAGTCCCAAATCTATCATCGGTAGATAATATAAGGCAGAAAAATAGCGGCCATCTGCAGCAGAGAAATAACTGCGGAAGATTTGGCATGGAAGAGATCAACATCATTCATGATCACAATCATCGTAGGCGAGTTTGGTTCCGACAGCAACTTCGTTCGTCACCTAGAAGCCGGCTGGAGGTTCGCTTGAGTCCTCATTGGGAGAGCCTTACGAGATATATTTGTGTATGCATGCATGTTCGTTTGTGGAATGTATGAGTTTTTGACTCGTTCTTTTGCGTAGCTTTCAAAACGCATCGTTGAAAGTCATACAGTCAGACTGCCTGTCAATGTTTTTTCGACTCTGTAAACTGAGTCTGGAACTATTTGTTTGGAATGTTTTCTTGGAATGTTTGTTGTAGTCCTCCTCTAGCTGTAGTGGCCGCTTATCGCACAACACTATGAAGAGTCGGGAGGTCGAGTGACCTTCCAGTCAATCATCATCATCATCGTCATCAACCTTATGTTCCCTTCGTCAAGAGCTTTCACGCTCATTTGTCGTTGTTGTTGTTGTTGCTGTAAAGTCTTCATTAATAGTCTACTTTCGGAAGGACTCGGTAAAATCGAGGGTTTTAGGTCATTGCGAAACTAGTTCATCAATGAAGACTACCTCGGCTACAGCTGCTAGTTACCTAATCCTTCACATGGGTTCCGTTTGCTGCCGTCCTCTGTCTTTTCATCGCTCAGAGGTCGTTGTTCTGCGAACTGTGATCCGATCCCGTCGAGGCCGAAGACCCATTGCCACCAGCACTGCTACTTCCTCCGTTCGAGGAAATCAACTTGAACAGGTTGGATGCAAGGTTCAGAGCCGTCGGATCGAGTCTAATCGGATCGAGCATCGAGGGAAACACCGGTGGGAAAACAGGCATTTCGGGATCACTCGAATGCCCATTATGGCCGCCTGATCCGTTGTCGGGGGGAGATGCACTAGGTCCTACGGGTAGGATTGACAACTCGCTTGAAGGCCGACCGGGGAAGCGGCCTCGTTTCGGCGTAGGGGCCATGCCGTGCGCCTTTTGTCGATGTCTGGGGAAAGAGCAGTGTAAAGCATGGCAATTTACATCGGAACTAGGAGTGTGATATGGGAAGAGGCATATAAACATAGATGCTGCTGAAGTCTTCGATTAGCTCAGGAAAATATGGTTTGCTCACCTGTCTAAATGGAATTTCTGTCTCGCTCCGTAGCTACACAAGTCACACTTGTAGGGCACCTCACCAGTGTGCAGGAACATGTGCTGACGTATCGAGGTTTTGGTGTAGGCGCGAAACGGGCAGAACTCGCATTGAAATCTTCGCTCGGGGTCTTCAGAGTTTTTGAGATGAATGGCGGCCACGTGAGAACGGACGTCGGCAACACTCCGGAACCTACGGCCGCAAATCTCGCAAGGGATGCACGCCTCTGAAGGACGTAACTGCAAAGCGTTGTTGCCTGCAGGGATTCCAAGCGCCTGGGGAGTGCCCACCAGATTTGACGGAGGAGGGGTCACCACAAGCGCCAGCGACGACTGCGAAGGTGAAGGGGTGGAGCAAGCGACTGTGGATGCCGAACTGACCATTCCGTTGGAACCTGCAAAAAACGCGTCAGTTAAGCCTCGATTCCGGTTCGACTTACGATAAGAATGTCATGCACTTTCCCGAGAAGCACGTTTCGTTTTCATGGTTCGTTCTCCTAGACAATCTGAAAGAAGACGGTGTAACAACGACTGTGAGCTGATCCAGAGCAGTGTTCCCCAACCAGTGAGACACTGAACCTATTCATGAAAGGAGCACTGCGGAACCCTCGAGGCGCCCTTGTGGGGTTCCTGCGAGAGGAAAAGGTTGGGAACCACTGATCTAGAGGACAGCTCCGAGTCATCTTTAGATCTCAATTTAATAGAGAAAAGATTTGCGCCAAGGTGTTTTATTCTGAAAGCCCACTGGAACAGATTCATTATATTTGTATGAAAAATGGAAGCGCAGGCACGCACGCAATCACACACACAGACTCTATGTCCTAACGTCGCGATCGGCTAACGCCTATAAGAGAGAAACCACGGTTAGTACCAGCAGCACATTTTGCGATTAGTTGTCAAGCGCTTCTGCCTCGCGTCCAGATTCACTCTGACCTGTCTTCCCGGAGACCGAACTAACTCAAGGCGACAGACCAAGTCTGAAGTGAATATTCGGATGAAATTATCAGATTTATATCATGTATTGCAACTGTCACGGAACTCTCGCACTGTATACAGCATGAATTCACATCAGGTATCACACTTCTTTGTCGCGTTGCGATAAGAATACGTCGCCTCCTTGCTCTCGCCTGGCCGGTTGCACGCTAGCTGGCTGCTACGTCTCCTAGATTCGAATCCGGAATTTCCAGTTTGTGGAACTGTTCGGAGATCACAGGCAGAAATTTACTCAGAGCTACCGGGTCTGTGAGAACAGCTGTTGGAAGCTGCAATGCAGAAGAAAGATCGACGATCAAGCTGAAATTCATTCATGTTCTCCGGAACGTTCATCTTCGATAGAAATCAACGTGACACTTTGATAAGTCGTTTCAAGCTTACGTCCAGGTTCTTCGCGTCTTTGTGCTCTCTTTCACAGTACTCCCGCAGTAGGTAAGACTTTCCAGATTCCCAGTAGAGTCTTGTATCGTTCATTCGAATCAACACCTTGTCCACGCGAAGGAAAAACCGCAGAAGCAGGAAAAAGTTGTTCCGCATGACTCGAACTTTCACGCTGAGTTTGGCGATACCATGATCAGAAAGTTCATCTTCATAAAGACAGATGTCTTGGTAGAAATGTATAGGTTCCTGGGAGGACAGCTTGATCAAATCGATGCGTTCTGTGGTTTCAGTTTCCTGTAAGTAAGTAAGGTGATCAAATGTCTCGCCTCAAACAGCTCGGGAAGCGCACGTTCATCTCCTCACTTGGTTCCGTTGCCTAGCATAGCTTCGTCAAACTACAAGTCAATCCAATCAGTAGAAGATGACTCCCAAACAAAGGATCCCACCACCCTAGAAACCCTTTGGAGGAAAAGTTCGCTTTCAGGAAAGTCCGCGATTTCCTACAACTAGAGAACCGAAACCGGAAGATTCGATAATTCAATTCAACGCCTCGTTCTTGGTGGATATTCGTAACATCATACGGAATTTGAATCATCTCCTGTTTCCACTGAGTTCACTGTCAGCGAATGAATGGATTTCCCCAGCAAGGATAGAGATGAGTTTAGTTTCCTTAAAGTATGACCTACCGTCAACTCCACTCCGTCTTTGCCGAACAAAGTTCCTTTGTAATTCGTGGTGAAAGTCCAGTCGAACTTGTGACTCTCCGGTGTTTTCACTTCAGGTAAATCCAGACCTTGACGAGCCTCTCGCCATGCATCAGCGATCGCTACTTTGGGAACGTAATTTTTCTCTGTGACCAGTTTCAAAGCGTCCAGTGGGTTGAATTCTATGCCGAAGCCTGCTTTATGCTCTATCCTCAGAAAGTTCCACGCAAACGTCATATCAGGATGCGAAGGCAGTTGGAGAGTGTGAATGTATCTGCGACGAGATCGGAGGAGAATGTTAATTTGGTTCACACCAGAAACTTACTAAGTCAGTAACTATGATTCGATTTCTCACAAGGGTAACAACATCACGGTGTTCTAGGCGGTGCTCCATCTACTCGTCCAACGAGAAATGTCAATCCAGGAGTCTTCCAGGAGGACTTCCTATGCCACGAATAAGGGCAACACCTCAAGGAATGAGATAAAGAAACGGTCGAGGATGGAGACATGAGACTCTCTAGACCTATTCTCTCCGAGAGTGATCCACGTTCCGCATAAGATTTCCTAATTTTTCTCAGATACCACGACGACTTGGATGCAAACTCCTAAGAATTCGACCATCCGGGCAGCTCTCATAGATATTGATTCCAGCGATATTATGAAGAAGCTTCAGGACTCTCGGGAACGCGCCTTATTCGAAGCCTGCGTCAGAGTTCCTCGACCCGACAAATTTCCAGATCGTAACCGGCGGCGGTAACTTCGAGTAAAAAGCGGAACATCTCCTTCACCCACTCTCAAGTTCCAATGACAGCGAGGAGCAGCCTAGTAGTGATGGAAACCATTCCGACGCACACCAACAAACAAACGAACCAAGGGAGAAAGAACAAAAGGAGCGAACGGTAGGATCGCTACACCAGGAATCGCTGAAAGTCTCAACGTGAATAAGGAATCTTCTGACTAGCGCAACGCCGTCATTCGGCTACGTTCGCGTAGAAAGAGAGAGCGTTAGTGCGCTTGTCGGGATGTTGGCTGACTGGCTCATACGACGCCTTCCAGGTTCTCCGTCTGCGACTCGTGGGGCCCCCGGCTAGCGTCTGACTTTTTCTGCTCCGCCAATCCAGTCGCCATCTGTCCATGTCGTCCGTCCGTCCAATCCAATCCATCCGATCCACCACGGGAGGCACAAACTCAGACGCACAGTGCCTTTCACTTTCAGCGGACCGCGTTCGGTTTCTGTGTCAAGAAGAACGCACAGCCGGAGCTGCGAGTTTCGATGCACGAGCAAAACTATGGAGACCCCGAGAGAGATTCCTACGTACACAGCGAACACGAGAGCTTCGTCATCGTTAGGTAGTGTAGTCGTCGTCGTCAATGCCGCTACCAGCACCACGACCACGCAGCAATAATAGCGAGACCGCATGAAAGCACCGCGCGAACACAATTCCAGGCTTCAACAGTTAACGATGACACGAGTTTCGGGAGACCAAATAAAAAAAGTCTTCCGAAAGCATCTCTAAGAGTTCACTGGGCCTGTCAATCGATATGTGCGACTTCGAGCGCATCAGTCCATGGGGTGCTCCCTGCCGTCCTCAGAGTAGGGTTGAGGTTCGCGGTCTTCCAGCCGTTGACGAAGCCGCTCTCGAAGCAAAGGAACTTTTGAAAACTTCTCCATGTACAAAGTCATCGAGAGCTGGTGGGACGCGACGGGGGTTCGGGGGCGTGAGGTTGTCGGAGCACCGTAAATTCCACGTTTATCGCTGCACGCATCGCCACTTGAACAAACTAGTTTCCGAATTGACTGACCTGCAGAGTACACACAGCTTGCTTTCATCTATGCCAGTTTGAGACTCGCGGATCGCAATGCACTGATCGCGCGTTTTGCATTTCGAATGCAGTATCGGTCCGGTATTCGCTATGAAGTGCCATCGCTCCAGGACGTGGTTCTCCTGGCCCCTGGCGATCATTTCCTAGCCGTCCCTTTCGAGGCGAACAGAAGAAACGAGCCGTAAGGTCGAGTTCACGTGTAGTATCCTAGTGGCGTATCCTCGAGCACAAGTCACACCAACACTAAAACTTCACGAGCCGAAAACGCAGAAAACGTATCCACTGTTGTGACGGGAGAGTGGTTTGGTATCACTGCTTGTCTCACTCTCTGACTGACTGACTGCCTGCCTGCTTGCTTGCTTGCCTGCCAGCCTTCCTTCCACCCGTGTTCTGCCTGCTCGATAGCTGCTTGGTTGGATCGCCGCTGCCGCGGCGGCGGCTGCTGCTACTGCGCTGCCTGCTTGCCTTTCGTTCGTATTGTGTGTGTGTGTGTGAGTGCGTGGATGTGTGCGCATGTGTGTGTGTGCGCTGGGTGGAAGGAAGCGGCAGCCGCCGCTGAAAGCAGCGAGTGAAATGAGTGGACGCCACGAACGGGCCGCCATCTTGTTTTCAAGGCGGTCGACCAACAACCGAGATCCGAGTACAGCGCCATGCGAATATAGCGGCTCCACTGACAGTTACGACATCGGCACGGTCGTGAGAGCTGCCGCCGCCGCTGCCAGGTACTGACTGGCTGCTGCGGCTGCTGCTGTTACTGTTGTCCGTCCGTCTGTCGGTCCCTCCGATTTAGCTATCTAGCTGACTGGCTGGAATGGGGGGGCCTGCGCTTGCCGCCGCCGCTGCCGCCGCGACTACGATTGCTGTTGCTGCGGCTTCTATTCACTCCTCGTCGCTCCAACCTCTCCCGTAGGCGTGGGGCGCCATCCAGACAGCAGCAGCGGCGTTAGCGCTGGCCGTGGCGGCGGTTCCGAACATCAATACATGAGCGGCTACGGCGAAAATTCAGAAAGCAACTTGACAGGGCGGCCGCGAATGCCTAGACGACGTATTTGGCGTGGACACTGGCGCCGAAAAACTACGAGAAATGATCGAAACAGAGCGTCAGATGCAGCGGCAAGAAGAAGAGGCACCCCACAAGCTGGAGAACACGACGACAAAAGCAGCGCTACTCGTGGAACACCGAAGATTCTACTGAATGAGGCAGCCTAGACTGGTCCCTTCCTGCGAGCGCGCAAGCTAGCTAGCTAGCTAGCGGACTCCCTAGGAACATCCATCTTTGGGTGGAGCTGGAAAGCCTGGGGGGAATGAACAACCACCGGGTGTGGGCCCAACTCTCTGACGATGACGACGACGACGGCGGTGCGGCGGCGGTGGCGGCGGCAACGGGTCGGGGGTGGAGTACAAGGGTTTATGACTTGGATGGCGGGGGACCCTGGAGTCATCGTCTTCCTCGAGATGGGATAGCGAGGAATCGGGCGAGAAGGAGTGGATGGAGCAAGGGTGGAAAGAAGAAGCAAGCCGCAACGACCGAACGAGAGAAACGACTCTGCTTTTGTTAGAACTTTCGGACAACATCCGCCGTCTTGTACGGGTAGTGAGGGACGGGACCGAGGAATGAATTTCTCGAATGGGGAATTGGACTCACCTTACAGACGGAAACGGCAACGTGGACTCCAGAAGCTGCAGGAACCCGTACTCTCCTCCTAAGGGCTTTTGGCTGGATGAGAAGCGCGGCTTGATTCTGAGCATCAGCCTTCCTTCCACATCGAACTGCGGATTGCGACTTGCGACGTCGTCGTCGTGGTTGGAAACACCGGGGCCATGTTCCTCAAAGGAAGTCTAGAAACTGGCTTACTATAAGAGTCAACGGATATATACCGCCTCGAATAGGGAACGCGTTCGTTCCCATCAACGAACACATTCGTCGTTGACATTGGTCCACATATTTGTGGGCAGCCACTCGCCCCGACTTTTCCAAAGGGGAATTGGTATTTCACCAGTGGGCCAAGGGAAGGCGTGTAGAATGCATCAGTGCATGATCGACGAAAGCCGCTGAAACCACTGAAGCGAAAGTTGCCCCGCGAGGCCATTGGGGAATCAAGTACCGAACGTACATTCGATACGAACGCTGCGAACAAAACTCAACAAAAACGGGGAGTCCATCGGAATCATATAGCTTCCGAGCCATTTCTAGACTTGGAGTTGGATAGCTCTGGTGTTGACTCGGGAAGGAAACCCAACAGACTCCGAGAAACAATGAAATTCAGCGGAAGATATCCGGGTCGCTCAGAGAGAGAATAAGTTTCCATTGCCCGATATAAAGAACATAGATCATTAAGCCGACCATAGAGCGGTCAATTTCCCGTCCGGATCGCGAAGAGGAAGCTGAAGCACAGGAGAACTTCAAGAATATCGGGGTACGATCTGGTTAGAAAGAATACTCAAAGGAGCAATATCAATGATTGCTGATTGCTCATTCCAGTTTGCGTTCAATCACTAGGTTTCAAGAACAACATTTTCTTGCTCTGCCTCTGTTTTTGAAAGTCCCTCCAGTGATTTCTAAAAAACCGCACCGATCTGATCACCTGAAGTATCATTCGCCGTACCCGTGAAAATGAATGTGGGCGGTAATTTGTGGTTTTGAGGCTGGCTAATGGGTTGCATTCGAAAAACAAAGCGTTTCGCTCCTTGCTCGGGTTCGAATCCGATGATCTCGCGTTGGGACTCGAACTAAACGACTTCTCGTTGGACAATGCTTAATGGGAATTCGCTAATCGTTGTGAAATAGTTCGCGCTCTACCCTCCCTAGAAACTCAGAAGGTACGAACTCTAACGATTCCAACGGGAGAGAGTTCCGAAGTGTTTGGTTTCGATTGAGATCGAGTGCGAGAATGCCGTCTAATGAGTGCATTGGGTTTGTTGCTCGGAATTCCCTCAGAAAGTGAGGTTTGCTCGACCACCGATTTCGAACATCTCTCATCATTCCAGTTTCTGGCTGTTGTTCTCAGGTCGACTTCCGGAATGTTAATGTCGGCCAAAATCCAGTCCGCGAAAAAACTGAGCGAGTTCGGTGAACCCCGCCAGATCCTGTTGGGGGATTTTCAAATCTTTTTTCTTTTGAGGCACGCCGAGTGACCTACATTCCAAGGTCGTTGAGAGTCATGTCCTTTTTTCGAGGAGCGCTCTTCAGGCGCAAAACAAGGGATGCCAAAATGAAGAAACTTATCAATTCATCGGTCGTGATTCTCTGGTCCGAAAGAATAATATTCAGTCGGAACTTCAGAAACCTCTGCTCGCTGTTCGTAGCTTCTCAGACCAGAAAGACGAAAAAACGAAGATGAAGAAGCGAAAGTGGGCCCCTTCCAGCAGCTGCATAGCTCGCGATTCTGACTTCAGTTCCCTCACCAAACTTCTGCGTTCTTCTACTTATGGAACAACCACTGACTCACTAAAGTAAGCTAGCGAATGAGAGAGGCTGAAACCAGAAGACGACGTTGGCCGAACACTTCGGACAGCAGAAAACTCGCTGGTGAAGGCGAAACTATTTTCGGCGCCGAGAGGAGAACGGATCTACGAGAAGAAGAAAACACCCCACAGAAAACATCCAGAACGAACGAAAACCAAGAGAGGCCACCACCGCTAGGACCTCATCACGATGGAGAACCTCGGCGCTCAACAGAAACCGAGCGAGCTGACTAGCAACCCACTGATCGACCGACCGACCGACCGACCGCCCGCCCCGGCGAACCAAGCTTACTAGCGGCCGAGCGCGCGCGGAATTCTCATCTGATTTCGAATAGCTTCGCGCTACAACGCCTTTGATGATCCGAAATTTCGAAAACTCAAAATGTATCACGAAACGGCACCGAGGAAGACTCGGGCCCGAGCTGAGTGGAGGAAGCTATGGTGTGACACATTCGCGTTTCGAACTTTTCTCGAGGATGTTTTATCTTGATGATTCTTCGTGACTGGAATTCGGCAATGCAGTACGGAAATAATTCATCCATTGAACTCTGCTCCACTCGAGTTATCGAGAGTAATATATAAATGCATTTGTGATCTACAGAAACAGGAGATCAAGTCATGTTCGAATTGGGTTCACTTATTTATGGTCGTTATGGAAAGATTTTTGAGTTATTTTTCGTCCACCGACGATCGAATCGAAGAAATCGAAAACAGATTCGTCCGCTGATTCTTTCCAAAAGTGGTTTGAGATTCAGAGACGAACTCCCCACACCCCGAAACGATTCAGCTCACTTCAGATCAAAGGTGGCGGAATTCCGATGAACTGGATTTCGAGAGAAACCCCACCGATCCGTTGCGGCAAATCGCTCCGAGACATTTGAAATATTGTTGTCGACTAGATCTAACCTGTGGTGAGCGATGAAGGGTTCCTATCTCTTCGTCTTCTCCCTCATCTTTTCTCTCTCACTCCGAGTCACTGAGAATGGAAGTAGAAGTAGCCCTCGGTTTTCGACGAAGGGCTCTGCACCGAACTCCAGCCCCACCCGAAAGCTCGAACACCGGCAGAAGGATCTTTGACACATCTGTTTCAAGAGTACTCCGATAGCGCGACGCATCCGTCTAAGATCAGCGATCAGAGCTCCCGATCACGTGTTACGCTGCGTTTCGTTCTTTCCTTACCCAAAAGTGTTTTCTTTTCTTCTCCTCCGAAAAGAAAAGTTGCGCAACAGATCCCGATGCGCGGATCAGCGATCAGAAGGTTACGTTCACGCTCGCCCCACAGAACCTTTGGTGAAGCTGGACGCTTCTCGGATCTTTTCAATCCACAACGCGAAATAAAGCTCACCTAGTTCGCTCGATCTCGGTTCTCCGAATGCGCTCGATTGAAATCAACAGTCTCTCTTCCAATCCCGGGTCTCAAGATTGAGGTTTTGAGTCGTAAACCTGATAACTGAAGCATCGAAGTAAGGATTGATTGTCGGAGTTTTCGATTGATTTCCCGACATTCAGATTTCGCTTCTTTCGAACAGTTCGCTTCGTGTTCTATCTCCAGCAGATGGGGGGGGGGAGGGGTGGGGGGAAATTCCATAGCATTTCAAACGAGGAGGGTCTCACATGTGAATGCCACATTATCCACTGAAGAATGACTCGCTCAGAATTTCGTTGCGCACACTGAAAATTCGTTTAGATAAACTTCCAACGGATGTACTGGAAATTCTTGAACATCTGCACGGTTTGTCTACTTAGAGAGGGCAGGTGCGATCTCTCCGTTCGGTACAAATCTGTCCCGTGTCAAGTCTGCGTACAACATTCCGCATTTTCGGATCAACGGCGTCCCTGGTTCACTGCGGTCAGGTGGTTCCAGGCGGTTCAAGACCGACCACGATGAGTGGATCACTGCAAAGTCAGATTTCTCGGGTTTCAAAATCACGACCTCTCTGGTTTTGGTCTCGGCTGTTTTTCTACGAGTTTATGAGTTCAATCATTCAAATTATCCAGAATCTTCTATGAAAATAGTTCATACATTCGAGGATTCTCAATATTTTTCAACCACGACAACCTGGACTATCGATTACATTGAGACTCCGAAGTGCGAATTGCACAACAGCATGGAGCTTCCTGCCTCCACCAGCCCTGCCCTGTTCCCACTGGTATGACTAGGCCTCTTCACAAATACGGTCAGGCCTCTAAGACAGTCACACACCAACTGGCGGAATTCCGTTCACCCGAATCCCGGTTACCCGAAAGCTTCTCTCAATCTCGTAACACTTGGACCGGAAGATTCTCCTTTGCGTAGCAGTGAGATACGATTGGGAAGTGGCTCGAAGAATGCTCCATCGCTCCCAGAAGGAGTTTCCTCCTACGTCAGGCAAATCAAGGAAAGAGATGCCAGAAGAGGGGTTCTGGTTATTCCAGCGTATCCACCGGAACCCCAAACATTGAGGACTCTGTCCAAACTAGAAGATCTAACTGTGACCAAGCAAGTACACGTGAAGAGTTTAAAATGAGACTGCAAATTGAGTTGGACGCAACATGGAAGAATGTGGAATCCGAATCCACACTGAGTAATTGTACATCGATTGTTGGAACAGACAAGGGGTCTCGAAATGGATTCGGAAGACGATCATGCGGAGCCCAGAAGCCGATCAACACGTCGTTCTATCATTTGAGGAGGACTACATTCCGAGCTGGAATTCAATCTTTCACTTTCAACTTCGCCCCGACTCAACACCGAAGTAGCTCAGAAGGACGAAGGGAATCCTGAGACCATGGAAGAGTAACGAATAACGGTCTGTGAATACAAAATTATTCACTCTTGAAACGAGCTAGATTAAATGTGCATATGAATGATCAGAATAAATCTAATCCGAGTTCGATTCGACCCGGGACAACACACGGTATCTGATCGAAAAGAAAGCACGTTTTCGGGTGTATATTATGGTATTGCGCTCTAGAAATGACTGTCGATTCCGCCAGGTGGTTGGAAGATGTCGTTGAAGAGGAGCTCGAGAAATAGTCGCTCAATCAAAAACTACAGTACGCTACTATGCTGCCTCTGTGATCACACGCCTGGTTGCGGCGAACCTAGAGTGCAACAAAGTCGCCTAAGATGTTTATGGCTGTGTTGGAGTCGCTTGGTTTCGAGGCGCGAAAACCTTGATGAAACTATGGCCTAATCGACATCGGAATCACTTTCCATTGTGCGCCTCGCGTGGTCGTAGTGATCTAGGGGCGTCCCACGAATTATTTTCTTCTAGAGGTAGGGGATACCATCATCCCGGAATCACCTCCCAACCGTCATCAACTCTGCTCGAACCAGCCACGGAGTCATCTCATCAGTCGGATAGGAGAACTCGCCTGACCTTGGGAAGCCGCGATAGAGCAAGTTTGCTATAAGTGAGGGCGCAGAAAACAAAGATCACTTTTCTTTTTTCTGCGAACTCTGAAGATTCCGGCTGTTGTTTGAGGGTCTGCATGCGACATTCGCCTGCTTGTTGATCATTGATTCGGATTGGGAAATAGAAACCGGGAGGGTTGACCAGGGGGAGAGAAACAAAATGGGCAAGACTCCGGTTTTTGATCTGTTGTGAGCTCTCTCGGCACCTGTTCACAACATTTCCGGAGAAAGCTATCAGGACTTGCCGCAAGATTGCATGAGACGTGCTCACCATGCAAATTTGGGTCGAAGCGTTTAGACCCATTCAGAAGACTGATCTCGATGCTGTTCGGAAAGAGAGAAAGAGAGAGAGAGAGTGACTGCACTCATCAATCGAAGCGGACACACTGTAACTGTCGCGGTGAAACATTTTGGATCAGGTCAACACGAACAGCGATCCAGGCAGCGAACCGTTTGCACATTTAAAGAAGTCGTCTCGGCCAGATCGAATCACCAGGTATCTTTCGTCGAACTCCTATATCCATAACCACCATGGACCGTGCTAGCATGATTTACCTGGAGCAGCGCCATCCTCGCTTTCCTCTCGAGTCGATAGTTGTTAATGATGCTCATTTCAACTCACAATGGGCTGATCTGAGATGGAGTGACATCCCGAATCCGGCCGCCAAAGCATGATTCTGAATCGCCAGATTTTCTTTATGGCGCGTCCGTAGAGCCGAAAAAGCGGCAGCTGCCCTCGAGTCATGCATATCTGACAGGCGGCTGTAAAGCCATCGCCCTAGGGAGGTACAAAAGCTCAAATCCACTAATACTCTACCTATGGTGAATTTGTTGAAACCATTGGAAACATCATCGGAGGGAGCACACTCTGAGTCGTCAGAATCGCAGAAATTAAATGATTTCGTCAATTGAAAAATATCATCTCGATTCAAGTGGAAACTCTGGAATCATCAATCTCAGATCAGTAAAGTAAAAAGGATGTACACTGCCGGATTTCGAAAATCTTCCGGACGAAACGCAAGCATCTTATTCACAACTGATTATTTATTTTATTTGACTTCAAAATAAATATAATCTCCATACGTGCATGGAAAATAATTCCTGTCGACGAACGAACTCAGCGGAAAAGTCCGTCTTCTTGAAAGTATGAATCAACGACAACATTAATTAAGAGATTAACACTTCGAAAATGATTGTGTAAAACTGACTGGAAAATCGATGTAGTGATCGCCAGGGTCCTGTTAGTTCCATCCTCTGGCACATAACCGGTGCTCGTTGTTGGTTGAAGAATGTCGCGTCGTTAGGTACACAAGTTCATGGTTTTGTGCTCACTATGGTCCGGGAACAAAGTTACAATGGAGTTCCCTCGTTGGGTTATGTACAGTTTGTACAGGAGCGGCCGATGGTGCGTTTTCCGATCGAGCAAAAACTCAGTCGATTTCCAGCGACCATGGATGATCGACTATACCGTACTGCAAGGCAATACAGAAGACAAAATTAATATCTTTTCGCTTTCCCGAGATTCTTCTCGTCTCACCGATTTGCCCTCGCACAGAGCTATTGAGCGTACTTGGATGTTGGTGAGGGTCTCCATGATGCGGGCATGAAGTTGCCACTCGCTTTGCATCGTCGGAATGAGAAGATCCGTAGCGTGACCGTTCTGCCTGTGGTAAACTCGTCCGATCGGTGAAATGCTGCAAGCAGTTCCACAACCAAACATCTCCATGACTCGGCCTTCGTCGAGAGCCTCTCGCAGCTCTGCCATGTTTATAGGACGTTCGGAGACCTGTATTAGCAGAAAACATGAGGATTCAAGTCTCACAAAGCATCACAAAGGATTCCGCGTGTCAGTAGCCATCTCCCAGTAAGGAACCAAAAATATTCCACGGAATCGAATCCCGGTGCAGAACTCACTTTGAACAGATTCCAGTCACGAGTCAGATCCAGAACACTCCGTCGAACGATTCCGGGCAAGATGATGCCGCTCAACGGAGGGGTCACCAATTCCGGTTCTCCATCCTTTCCTCGAAGGAAAACGAAAACGTTCATTGCTCCGACTTCAGTGATTTGCTGGTCAGGGCCGAAAAGCCACAGCACCTGTTGAAGGCCGAGGGCGTCAGCCTCTTTCTGTACCGCAAGCGTCGGTGCGTAGTTGCAGCCGAGCTTCTTGTCTCCCGTGCCGCCAGGCCAGGCCCGAACATACTGGGGATCCGCCAGGAGACTGACTGGTTTGACGCCGGTGGCGTAGTAGGCGCCGACAGGACCCGTGATCACATATAGGAAAGCTTCAGATGAGCGTGCCACACCGAGCGTGGGCTCGACGCCGAAAAACGTTGGACGAATGTACAAGGAGCTCATGGGAGAGTTCGGAACCCAATCTCGGTCGATCTCCACAAGTCGCATGAGGCACCTCAGAAACTCCTGGGGGTCGAAGGTCTGGAAACAAACGGGAACGGTAAATGCTGAGCTCCCGACGACAACAATTTCATGAGAAGCAGGATGAAATCGAGAATATGACAATCATATGAGAGGAAATCAGCTTTCGGTAACTTACGGGGAGACCGAGCCGCTCAGCCGAGTTCAGGAGTCTCTGGATGTTCAGTTCCGGACGGAAAAGTCGAATTCGACCGTCAGGGCCACGGAAAGCTTTCATGCCCTCGAACAACTCTTGTGCGTAGTGGAGTACCTGGTGAGCAGGAGGACATAGCTTGAGACTGAAGAGAGACTCTCGTCGTGGACATCCATTGACTGCTCTGAACTTGTTCAGAATGTACTTCGAAGCCGCCGAAGTGTCATACCTTAGCGGCCGGGTGCATCTGCAGCGCGTGAACGGGGCAGATTTTGGGTTGGCTCCAACCGGTATCCCGTCTCCAGTAGCTTTCGAACATATGATCGGCGAAGTGCTTGCCGAACTGGAGACCCGCTGCCTCGGGCTTCTGCTGTCTGAGATGCGGGGGTTGGATTTCGATGTCGAGGTCATCATGCTGCGGGAGAAAGAGTGCGTTAGATCAAACGATATTCTTTATCTTTCGCCAAAACTGTAGCAATTATCTTCAAATGATAAGTTGATGCAAGGTTAAAAGTCTTCTTCTTACAACGAATGTGTGAGTCGGCCGAGCGATTTCTCGCTTCGGCTCCCCCTGAGGAGTCCAAGACAGGCAGCGCAACTGGAACAAGAAACGATCTTTATATTCTTTGCCCGAATAGTACTGACTTTCAGTCGGTGCAGTTCGTTTGGGTTCGCGGATTCGGTTTCCATTTTTTCTTCTCATCTATTTTTAACTCGTCATGATACCAAGACGGTTCTCCAGTGACTCGACACCAGGCTCGTCCACGAGTCTCGAATGGACTCCTGAACCCGACGTGCCCCTTAGATTTAGTGTATCGTACACAATTGTTCCAACACAAGATACAGATTGTTCTGATTCATAACTAAGACCACTATAGATGCGTGAATGAACAAGATTCGTTGTGCTCAGGGAGAATGATGAAACTAGAGAGCTGACGAAGTGCGCGTCTAGATTCTCTGAGATTGTTACGGAGCACCTGAAGCTTAGACAAGGCCGGATGATGTTCCTGTCATCATTGCAAAATGCAAGATTATTACTATCTGTGACTCAATCACTAGATTGCTCGCTTGCAGCTTCAATGACATTCATTAGTCACCAAGTAAAGAACCGAAGTCCTGTTACTCTATCTAGGCTGAGGACATTTGCAGTCAGGGTTCTTGTCAAAGCGTACGCGCGTGTCTGTCCGACTGCGATGTAACTCCCTCTCATGGTGCGATGCCAAGGTCTGTGACGTCGCCTGGAATCCCTAACGCCGCACTTAATATTGGGGATACCCTCCACGAAAGCGATGACGTCGCGTATCTTGAACATGACAACAAGCACTTGCCAATGCCCTTTGTGTTGTTCCCGGTAGAGAGCTGCAGTAATTCCTGTAAACTCGGATCCTGTTCTCCCAGCAAGCGAGCGTAATCGTCCAAGAATGTGCGAAATCGGAAGAAAAACAGATGCAGATGACAACAGAATTCCATGCGGGCGATTCGAACCCTGTCGCCAAGAAAGATTTCCCGTGAAATAATCTCATGACGGCGGTCCAATCTTATCTAAAATATTCGAAGCTCGTGTCATTGTCAAGCAGGAAAACCGTGTGATTGCCTATGAATGAGAAAGAATTATTGATGGGACGATGATGAGTGTTAAGATCGGTTTGCAGATAGTGGAGATACCCAGCATAATGACCGAGGTAAAGTAGTCTAAGAGCTCACATCCCAGACATCACATAGTGTCAAAGTGATGACTCTAACAAATTCCGCATCGAACAACCTCTAAGTTCCAGACTCTCGAAGGTGCAATTAGCGTTGACAACCGCTGCTGCCATTCCGACTCCGGTCGGAACTCCCTTGTGGTCTCACATTGATGCAAGTCTTTCCGGCCGTAGCTTATCAATAGTTGAGCGTAACCTAGATCGGTGTTATTTGATCTCCAGATGTCAAGATTATCGTACACTGTCTGGCTGATAAAGCCACCCTTTCATTGGGGCATATCGCATAGCCGCTGAGCAAGCTTGTCAGAGGGAAGCGAGAAGAAGCATACTGCCATCGTTACCGTGATCGATCCATTCCATGACGAGCAAAGTTAGCGTAAGCAGAGTTTTGATAGGGAATGTTTGCAGGATTCCTCAACCACAAAGTCGTCAAAGATCTTCCTTCGAGACGAAAGGTTGTGAACTCTGGGCAGTTCAATTCTGTTCCGACCAGAATGCGGCTCAGATCTCAGCGAATCCAGGGAAGAAGACATTCGAGGATTTCAGAGAAGGTTCGAAGACATTGTCGCGCGCGTAGCAGACATATACGACCAGGTGAAAGACACCGCGGAAAATGCGTGCACATTGAAAAAAGCAGTTCAATCAATCAGCGGGGGCCTTTTTTTTCACGCGTAGGCGATGAGCTGCTGATTCCCCGAACTGTAAGATGTCTTCGGCTTGTCAAACGGTGGATCGGAATTCTTGTGTAACGGAATTTTCGAGGTCGAAATCCTGCCGAGGCTTGCGGCTCCGAATACCCCTTCTATGCACTGACTTAACGTCGTAGACAACTACGATAGATTCGATTCGGGAAATTATCTATTCCAAGTACCAAAAATGGTCCAATTTCAACGGAGGAAATCTCAGATTCCTCAGAACTCTCCGGAGACCCGCGAGAAGACTGAAGTTATACTCACGTTGCTGGTCCTCAAGAGCTCTCCCACAAGTCGTCGAGTAGTTCGAGTGGAGATCATTCCTCAATCGGTCAATATCTGTTGCAATCGATGTGGGTTCCGAGTCGAAAGTGCAGAAGTAGGGAGGAAGAAGATGAAGAAAGAACAAAGAGTACAGGTCGGATAGCGAGACAAAAGGCTGACGTTTGGAAGTCGGCAGTGAGTTCCTGCTGTGTTTGCAGCTGTAGAGACAGTGATGAAGTTCACTTTACGGATTCACGGTTTCATCTGGCAATCTCGCGATCACTGCGCTGTTTTTCGCCGGTCGCTGTGGAGAGGATTCTTGGCGCTTCAAGAAATGCCAGTTTCAGGAAAGAGTGCTTGGAACCATGACGATTCACCATATACAAATCACAGAGAACTCTGTGTGGAGAGAGACTTGAGCGCGCACAAGACCTGACATACACACGAGCAGATATACAGACTGACTTAAAGATAGGCGGGCAGACACATGTACAAACGAACTGCCCACTGAGCTTACGACGGGGTGAGCGCGGAGCCTTTGAGCTTAAATAAACCCAAAGTGGGCTGAACTCCGCATAGAACCGGTTCCACGCCATCTATTCGCTAACTACGTACTACTAGCTCGTCTGGGGGAAAGGTACGTCGGCTAGTCATTGGAAGATGCGTGTCGTTGTGCTGAGAAAGTCATCGAAGGGAGCCTTGATAACAAAGCCTTAACTAGAACAATCTGTTTATCATACGATAAAGCGATTCGGCTGATAAACGTCACGGTACAGCGCCCTCTCGTTTGTGGCGTAGAGGAGATTTCTCGTCTGGCCGCATAATGAGATTGGGTATTCCTCATGGTAACAGCGTGAATGTCCTTCACGTCACTCACAAATCATCTCGTATACGAGAACATCATAAATGTTCGACAGAGATATAGAAACGGAAATTCGGTCATGTCGATCCAGCATACGTATCGCGAGAGCATGCGAAGAGGCAACGCGAACCGTCGAGAAGCTTCTGCCCACTGGAATCAGAATGATACTCCACTTTTTGAAGTTCCCTAGACAACTGCAGAGTGAGAGCCCTGCTTGAAGAGAATTTGAATTGGTGCGCAATACATTCAGAGACGAGGGGTGGGTCGCGGCGACAGCTCCAGTCTCAGTCAGCGAATCCCAACGACCTTCCACAGCTTAGTAAACAAACCCCGTTATCTCAAAAGGGACAAGCAGATTGATCTCCACTTGTCCGTCTGTCGCGCGTGAGATTATGCTGCGATAATATCGACTCCCATCTAAGTGTTTGGAGGGAAGCAGACGGCACGTCACATGTTTTTCCGAATCCCCAGACGGCAACGAACCAACGCAGCCTGAGGACTCTTTTTGAAATTTCAATCCACTGACGGATTCGGCGAACATCGCCAGCGGGATCGGTTTTCAAGAAACAGAGAGAGCTCAAAATTCCGCAATATCTTCTGATTTTCCACCCAGTTTCGATAGCAGCGCTGCTGCGGTGGATGGTCCACGGCGAAGATCGGCTGAGTTCTCCAATCTCAGGGATGGCTATGAAGCTACGGTATCCTTGCACTGCGACTTCTCCCTTTCGATCGCAACCTCAGCGATCCAAAGCTAAGCGGCGAACAGCACCAAGTTCGCTCTATTACTCTGATTCTGCCGAACAGACGGTTTCCGAGGCTGAGAGTGCACCGACTCCTGGGAGACTGATCGCAAGAAATAGCCTCCGTAACCCGATGTTCAGTTTTCGCTACGTCATTTCCTGTTTCTTGAGATGCTGACACTCAATTCTCAGCGGCTGGGACTGCGAAACACATCCGGACATAATGAAACTGAGACTTGAAGGTCCAATCATTCAGGATTCCAAGAAACTAACTGCGAGCAACTTCTGATGCAACTCTTTCGAGCATCGATCATAGTGCACTGTCAGCCGTATGACGTAAGCCTTGCGACGCCGCTATCGTTTTGAATACATCTATATCTCTATGAATAGGCCGTATAGTAGATTGACGGAAAACGTATATTCTCCTCCCGAAAACTGAAGAGGCAAACAAGCTGGGGGAGTTCCGTTTCCCTCGCCGAAACCCCTGAAGTGCTCTCTGGACAAAAATTACAGGGATCGGATTTTTCCGCCCTCTGCTTTGAATCCAAGCTGTTGTGGCTTCTCTGAAGGGTTTTGCGATGCACAGATCTAACGCTTCCGACAAATGAGTAGATGACAATCATGATTGTGTGGTCTGGGCAAGGCACCCAAACGGGACCGCACATCATAAGCCAAAGGGGAGCATGAATTCTTATGAATGTGATAGGTGAAATGATGATTTGTAACTTGAAGTTGACATCGGCACCGAAGCGGTGAGCGGAAGAGTGAGAACGACGGAGAGAGAGAAAGAGATGACGGGACTTGCGTAGACGCGCTCCGGCAGGCGATGCCATATGACACCTCATGTCTGGAAAACAGCTAAATGGAAATCTTTCCACTGCCACCATATCGGCACTCACAGAGCCGGCGAGACGAAGCGAAGAGACTATCTGCAGAAACCAGCTGGAACCAGTTCTCCCTCAACATGGAATTTTGAACGAATGAGCAAACAAGCAAACCGGCGAATCCACAACCCAGACGAACGACAAATGAGAAGATTGCGAACCTTCTAGATGTTTGCATTGCATCGATGATCTCGTCATGATAAGTCACACATTTTCGCGTTTGCCTGACGACACGAACTCCGCTTTCGGTCAGTCGACCCGAGTGCGCAGGTGAGTTTGCCGTCTCCCACAAAAAGTCGACGTCGCAATCTCGGT
This sequence comes from Neoseiulus cucumeris, assembly GCA_021527715.1. NCBI lineage: Eukaryota > Metazoa > Arthropoda > Arachnida > Mesostigmata > Phytoseiidae > Neoseiulus > Neoseiulus cucumeris. The sequence continues at coordinate 441,963 of JAJSRV010000054.1, forward strand.
CAGTTAACCTAACGCGTTATCAAGCCACTCATCAATCAGGTTCACATTCACTTCTAAGAATGAACTTGACGTTTTTTCTCCGGAAGAAGGACCTTTGGGCGATTCTGTTTTGACCCGAACCCTCTTATCGATCTCTTTGCGCTGAAAAACCTCATGATCGATGGCGAGCGAAGCACTGTGCACGGTCGCTTTATCGATTCATCTACGCGCTAGAAAAATAGCGAACTTCGTCGAGATCAGCAAACTCCTCTTCATAAGGCTTGTATACGGTACGCCATGGTCTCAGATGTCGAGGTGGTGTTTGCTACCTTAACATTGCTTAACCTTCTCCGCGCGGATCTAAGCACTGACGAGTTTCAGGTTCCGAAGCGTCGCCGTCTTTCGTGCGAGTTCGAGGAAAGATTCTCTGGTGCTTCCATCAAGTCAAATGCGAAACCGGGTGAAAGCTGCGCAATGGGTGCGAGATAGTTCAACGAAAACATCAACAGCTTATTGCGTCCAACCGAAAACATCGTTGTGATCGCTCCAGCCGGTTGGAGCGCAGCCAAAACTACCAACCCTCGATTCCGTCGAGAATGAAATTGATCCTCATCGATAGACGTTGACTATGATCCATTCATGGACCATAAGACGCGCTTCCGCGTGTCCTCAGCATCTCAACAATCAACTTGCAGGAATCATGCAACTTGCACTTCACAATTCCAATTGGATGGAAACTAGATCAACTTCTCCTCCCTGTCTGTTTACCAATGGATCCGTGCTCCCTTCTCCAAGTTGACAGGACCATATTCTTTGGAGATTATTCCAAGCGAAATTCCCCTTGTTTACAATTGACGCAAGGTGTGATTGAGTACGTCGACGTCACGACCTGAAAACTTTGCGCGTCTCGAGAGAGAGTAAGGGATCGGGTTGTTTTGTAGTGTTGTTTCCATCACTTTGCTACCATCGGCAGAAATTCGCGTCATCCCAAGACTGAAACGGAAGAAAATATCCAGTGATCTACCATCATGAGGTCGTCAACGCCAGTCTGCGCCACGACCACACCACGGAAGAGTGTGCGACCACAGTATGTCTCGTATTCTGTTCGATCATCGGGTATACATTAACAACCACCTTCACGATGCCGAACATTTTCATCCTGGGATTTCCCTGGGAACTTTCGACATTCTGTTCTTTGTTTTCAACCATTGCAGGGAGTTACGTCTCCGTGGTATTCCCCCACACATCGCAGATGCTCTCAGCAAGTTAGAGAGCTCAGTTGCTTCTTCAGATAACTCCGATATAAAAACCGACAGCAATACGACCAATATCACGTTCACAACAAGAATATACTCGCTCACTATGAGGTTAGTTCAACCGCACGCTGACAGCTACGGCAGTAGACTATCCAGGAGTTCCGGAAAAACGATTCCTGTTCGAAAAACCTGCAACTTCCCGACTCTTCTGTGAGGCTGATTTTCGCGATAAAAAGAGGAGTTCTTAATCAGGTTGCTGGAGTTTGTGAACGATGCAGAGAACACGAAAGAGGAGAATGTCGCCCTCCGCAAAAGCCTTCAGGAGACGAAACAGAAATCCGAGGAAAAAGAAGATGGTTATCTCAGAGAAATCACCAAGATGAAAATAGTTGTCGACGAATCCAACACGCAGATACAGAACCTGCACAAAGAGTTAGTAAGAGTTCGAGGAATCGCATCGATTGACCTCGGTCTTTTGCATACGTGACTGCTTAGATTAAGGCCCTAGACACCGCAACATCTTGAGTCACCCATCACGATAATTTAACGATTCCAGGCTGGAGCTTTCGAATAATAAAGTGGAGACGCTACGGGAGCGAACCGTTGAACTTGAGAGAGACACGGTCAGCCTTCAGCGGAAATGCCAGAACGCTGAAGTCCAATGCCAGAATCTCACAAGCAACCTCCAGAAAGCTCTTCTCGAGAAGAAGGAAATCAAAGAAAGCAGAGATGTGATGGAAGTAGAGCTCGCTTCGGAGCGGAACCGAAATAATATACGTAAGTTGCCTCTCGCGAATGCTTCTTGACGGTCCTGAGGATTTTTCGGACGATCATACAGGGTGGCAACGGAACTCATTCTTCGCGTTTTTCCCGTGCATGGAAGCGTCCCGCACCCTCATCTTCGAGAAAGACGTCCCTTCTCGAAAAATTCGTTCGGAAAATCCCGTTGAAGCCAAAGGGGATCAATTTCCAAGGATTCCGTGCGTTTCTCAAGTTTTGAGCATGACCTCTCACGATTCGAATTCTCATTTTGTTCAATCCACGAGACTTTTCGATGTACGACGTTTCCGAGGGGGTTACACCATGGGGAATATGCGACACCTTTCTGTCTGGAACGCCTTCCTGCATGAGAGAAACCCGAAAAATGGGGTTACATGCCATCCTGCATGAGGGTAGTCCGAAAGTATGAGTTATCCGTCTCGGAATGTGCTTGAAAACCGGGAGAGAGGAACGTGTCCCGAGAGGACCTCATTTATGTATAAGGAGACAACCTTCTAATTTGTTCTGGATGGTTTCCAGTCGCGTGTGAGCTCCAACAGGTTCTCCAACAAATCGAACGTTCCAAAACGCAACAACACGAAACTTCAGGCATAGCTATGCCTCAGGAGTGTCTGTCTTGCATGAAAAGGTAATTCAGTCCTACCAGGTAACTGAATAAGATCCTCTAGATTATGTGAGTCATCATTACTGACATGTTTAGCGGAGCGCCCAGATTCGGTCAAGACTATCCCATTTTCCGTCATGGAATTCCTTCAAGGTTTGGTGCTGAGGAAAAACTGAAGCAGAAAATCCAATGCCTGGAGAATGAACTTCAAGTGAGTAAGAAAGATGCCACAGAAAGTGAGAAGAAACTTCAGGCTCTCGCCGAAGAACTGCGTGTCCGCGTATTGGAAGAAAAGGTTCGAGCCCAGAAACTGGCTCGAAAGAACTCCCAGCTTGCGGCCGAGAGAGTAAATGCAGCTCAACAATTGAGCGCCTTCGAGTGAGTCGAGTTCCTAACATCAAATCTCTTCACTATTCATCGCCGAGAGCTCCCGCCATTCAATTGATGCTCCAAACTAGTGAATCGATGGAAATTACCAAATTTTCAGAGAGGTCTTGAACAAAGCGCATTCCAAGACATTCCACATGGATGCACACGAAGAATCGCAACTCAACGAAGGCATGCTGCATGGCGATGAGACTGTGAACCGGGAAATGTTGATCTTGAGGAGGCTGGGCGCTTTCCGTGACAGTGACGGAAGTCTCATGGGGGCTTTGCAACAAGTATGTCTTAAGAACCACTCAGGTTATCCGCAGGATCCGTGCATGAGATAAAGCGGTTCTTTAAACGAGTTTTTTTTCGATTCTAGAATGGAGATGCTCTCGGCGACTGCCCTATGATGTAGGAACCCCTGGATAATTTCCACCAACCCTGGTACACGTCTTCGTGTTGAACATTTCACATCCGTTCAAACATGACATGGGGTGAATATCGCGACTAATGAGATCCCTATGTGTTGGAGGTCGGAAAGCGGGAGTTGATATCTACGTCCACAAAACTGCGTAATTCGGAGGGTAAGCCTCGCGTAACCGTCCTCGTTCCTAGATTCTAAAGATTATGAGTCAATCATACTGATTTTAACGAGTTTGAGCGAAACCCAACAAAAATGACTTCGATTTTTATGACGGCTGCGACTCGAGGCACCCATTTATTGCGGTGGAATTGAGCAAAAGACATGTTCATGTGGATGTGCAATAAATATCAATAGTAACCGCCTTGTCTACGGCTATTATACTCGGGTCGGTAAACTTGACGACCTCTTCCATAATTCTCATCTCCCGGACTTCTCCGATAACTGTGTGTCCTCTCGTATACTGGTTGGCCGTGACCTTGAGCTGAGAATCCCCGACCTCTGTACTTGTACGTGCCTCCGTAATATCCTCTGGAACCTAGCGCTGATTGAAGAAGCATCAGGAGAACAGAACAAAGAATGCTAAACCGCATCCTCCTCTGAGTGAGTCTTCCGAAATAGTGGATGCTCACCTCCGGTTTCGAAAAATGGCGCCTCTCTTCTAGTTCCTCATAGAAGTCCTGGTATAGTGCATCAATCGAGGTGAAAGAAGTAACATCGAAAAAGTGATCGCACAATGTAACCGCTCCGCAAACCACTGTCCCGGCCGATGAGACAGACCACTAGTCGCTAGTTGAGGTAAACCCCGTCACTTTATATATCCTTCTCGCTTTCAGGGTTTCTGGTTAGTTTTAGGCAGGTCTGTGGCGAGTTGCGCAACTTCAGATGTGGAACTGAGCTCTGTTTGATTTTCTGGCTTTTTCGCGGGTCAAAGACGTTAACTATCGTCACGCCGCTAAGAACTGAAATGTCTCAGAAGCCAGCGAAACGAGAAACCCTTTAAGAAGGACCGAACCTCCGAAATCTCATGAGAGAAAAACAATGATTGATAAGATATTCTGTTTATTTTGTTTAAATACAAGTCGCGTACAAGTTGAGCAAAGTATGGAGAGCATGATAGACTTTTTATTATACAGATGCGTTGGGTGAAAGTTCACTCGATCGTCACGCGTCGGAATTCCATGAGCTCTGTAACGGGGTCGCGGGTTTCACATTCTTTATCGTCCCGGCCAACCTACCACATTGCGGACATTCGAAATCATCGTCGGATAGAACATTGCTTGCGATGCAGAAATAACAGTAAACGTGTCTGCAGCCGATTTCGTGAGGCTGCGTGGGGAGCTTTGAACATATTCCGCAAGTTTTGAAATCTGCAAGAGATCGCTCATGCGGCTGGCTGCCCACGGTGGTGTCGACTTTACCGTAGACTTTGCGAAGAGCGTTCCGGAACAGCGACCGACTCTTGCTCGAATTGATCACAGGCAAGACGAAGGATAGAAATTCTGAAACGGTCGTCCACAACAACTCGCGTGACAGTGTGTCGTATTGCACTTCTCGTAAGTTAGGGGGCTGAGAGTAGGTCAGGTTGATACCAAATAATCGATACAAAATGCTAGGGTACCGGTTCTGAGTGAGAAAAATGTAGAAGTTCACAACCCCCGCCAGTTTCAGAACACCCTCGGTGACTGTTGAATATCTCTCAGCCCGCAGCCGATCTCTCAGCAACAAGTTGAGCGCGCTCGCCAGACAACGCTCCCGAAACCACCGATTCCCGGTCATGAGAAGGAAGACAGAAATGACTTTCCACCTTTTCAGAGGTTTCCGGTCCCGTTCCACGAGTGACAGATCGAGCAGAGACTGACCAACAGTGGCTGGTCGTTCCTGCAACAGGAGCACGCTGAGGAGAGCTGCTTTTATGAGAGTGTCGATTTCGAATGACCAGAACGTCAAGAAGTTTGTCCGATCGAAATGTTTGAAAGCATCAGAGAAACGAGTTTTGAGGAGATCGAACAGTTGATCATCTAATTCGTGTGCGTCCAGTTGGTCCACGCGACTTCCCATCAGTTTTGAAGTCGCCATTCTCGTCGTAGATTCTTGCCGAGCTCACAAAAAGCACAATATCTTGCGTGGAGCGTTTTTCTTGACGCTTCCTACGTTTACGAGCCGAACGAGTGGTTTTCCTTGTAGAGGTTGGGATCACACACAGTGTCAATGCGCCATCCGTGAAATTCTGTTCAAGTTCTGTAGTGGGAGCCGGTTATTAGGTAAGAATTTCCGACGAGCTGATAGCGAGGCCTTGACTTTTTTGGGGTGTCGAGGAACTTGAAACGACGAATCCGACGACAGCGTCACAAAACCTGATCCATTCACAGCAGATTTCGTTTTGTTTACGTTCTGGCCCCGAAAAGACCACCTGGAGTCGCCCAGACGCCTGACCGTGAAAGCCAATGTTGACATGCACGTAACTCGGTGACGTTACATTCGGATCGGCAGATCGCTTCAACCATAAGCTAATCTCCACTCGAACACTCCTAATTTCAGTTTCGTATGGATGATGATGCGAGACACTCTGCATTTCCAGGGAATCAAGGGAAACATTCGCTGTGTTTTTCGGAATTATGCCGCGTCCCATAAAAGACCCTTCTCCGCGCATGTTGTTCCCGGTGTGTTCACTCGCTTTGTTTTCCATAGGCGAGCAGTTTGAAAGACCTCACTAACTGTTCGAAACCTTGTTGGACAAAGCCGGATTTTTTAGCGCGTGCTGCTTCGTCCACCTCCACACCGGAAATATGTTTTCGCGGCTATGTCGGCCGCTCCTCACCACGATTGCTCGACATCAAGTTCGATGCAAGACTACTTCGCCGCCTGCGGAACCATATTTTCGGAAGTTTGTTCCTCGACGAGCTTGCCTCTACGTTCCTGGAAGCGACATCGCCAAGATTGAAAAAGTTCGAAATCTCGACGTTGACGCTCTCATTCTCGACTGTGAAGACGGGGTGGCAGCCACCGCCAAGGTAAGAAGAATCACAACTAAAAACAAAAGTTGTCCGCACACATGATCCGCTTGACACGACCTTCACCGTCTGACAGCGCCAAAGAAAGAAAAAAAAACACTTTCTTTCATTTTTGTTAGGTACTTGTTTTCTCTTAGTGGTTGTGGATAAACGGATAAGTTATCGCATTCCGTGTCTGTTCCGTGCCGTTCAACGAAGCGATACGAAAAAAGGAGGCTCGAATTGAAGCCGCAATCACTCAAATTTCCAATCCTGAACTATCGCGAGAAATCATAACCGCAATACAATACGCGGCAACCCCCAGTATGGGGAAAACAGCGCTAGCAGACCTATCTTCATCTCACTGATTAAAATGTTTGTACCTCGCTGATACCGGAGTCTATATTGTGTCGTTCATTTGATGAGCCGCGAGTCATCCGGTCAGAAACTTCCGCAAACTATTGCGCGAAACGTCAATGAACTCATTGTAGAGCCAAAGTCAATCTGAGGCCCATCACTGGACTCTGGATTCCTGCTGTGGTAACCGCCCTGAGAAATATTCACGATTGTCGTATATGTCCCGGCGAGCATTGACGAGAACGAAGCCAATGCATCGTCATGGACTCATCGGGCTACGATTCTATATCAATTTTCTGTAGATCTCACTTTATCATCCTCCAGCGGACGCTACGGAACATTTTACTACTAACGTATTCATAGATTGAGACGTTTTGCTCTTTTGTCGAGTTCATACATTCCATCATCCATCGAGGAGCGGCTCTTTTAATGTTTGAGTCACCAACACAGCAAGAATTATGCCGATACCGGGTATCACAACATAAGAATTCAGTTCGCCAACTCGGGAAACTTTGGTTGGCACGAAGTCTCATGGACCTCTGGAGTGCGAGACAAGCAAACACTTGAAATCAATGAGTCACAACACGGTGATACGAGACTAAGTTCTCTATCCGTAGATGTTGCTTGAATCGAGCCCGCGTCAATGTAGGAGAACCTGCCGCACTGCGGATTCTCGCTCACTTGTTGCCCTTAAAAGTTTCATGTGAATCGATGTGCTAACTCGAATGCATGTTTCAGGAAAAGGCACGAAACACAATCAAACAGGTATTGGATGAAATGGAGTTCGGTCGAGCGGATGTCGGAGTTCGGATAAACAGTGTCGACTCCGGCTTGGCTGAAGTCGACTTCGACCATATTTTCAATTCGAAAAAGCTGCCGACCACAGTTTACCTCCCGAAGATCGAGAGTACGGAACACGTCACCTGGGTACGTATGCGAGACGTTACACCCACTTTTCGGGTGAGCCTGGCAAAAGCTGTCATGGATCAAGCAGTGACGTAGCCAGGCCGAACGGCGCCCGGGGCAAACCGGTAGGAATGCGCTCCACTCCTAACTACGCCACTGGGTTCAAGCATCTTGCTTGACCGAATTCAGAACTCTCACCGGTATCCAATCTCCAACTTCAGCTGGTCGATCACGTGAATAAACGTCTTCTGGAGACGGAGGAAGATTCAAACAAATGTTTGAATCTCGTTCTGTACATAGAGACAGCGATCGGCTTGATAAATTTGAAGGAGATTCTGCAACACGCAGCCGAACTCTCGGAGATGAGTCGCGCCGTCATCGACGCCGTCGTCTTCGGTTCCGACGATTTCACTGCCAGCATTGGTGAGTCATAAGTAGAGCTTGGAGGTCCAGGCATTATTCATTAATCAGCCTCCATCAATCCATGGATGAATTGATCGGAGGTCGATTACTTCGATGATATTCACCCAACTAAGTCATGGGCTGGAATATTCAGGCACTATTTCACTAAATATCCATCAATTCATATTGATTGATGGAGGTTCAAAAATGATTAATGCCTAAACTTCCAAGCTCTAGTCATAAGGTCCCGTCTTCCGTGTCCGCCTATATTGAAGCATAAAGTTCGTTTCAATTCGAGAATGTCAGGCGCTTGGACCGTAGAGGGCAACTGTTTAGCTCCAGCAACAATCAGTCTCCTTCTTCGATCGATTCTCATCCAGAATCCGTCGGCTGACGAGACGTTCGCAACAGCGTGGTTTGTGGCGGAACGGGAGGCGCAAGTAGTGTGCGCAAAATTCTGTGAACGACCATCAACAGAGACTCGCCTCGTCTGAGTGAGTGTCGAGGCACTTACGCATCGCTTTTTTGGGAACGAATTGGCGCCTCATGGCTTCCGAGGATCAATGGCCGCGCGGTCGCCATGGCAGCCTCGCTTGGGAATGTTTTCGTGCTACAAGAAATGAGAGTGATTCAGCTAGTTGTTAATGTTTGGAAGTTCACGTTGATTTCATGATTTGCGAAGAGCGAGGATAGGCGGTGTTTAAAACCGTCGAATTCGATAAGAGATGGCGTCGCCAGCTTAGCTCAGGGGTTAGAGCACTGGTCTTGTAAACCAGGGGTCGGGAGTTCAATTCTCCCAGTTGGCTGATCTTTTTCGTATAAGCGTTTTTTTCCACGCGATGTTGATTGTTTTTCCGGAGTATTACGGCAGATAGCTCCCTGCTTGTCACAAGGGGCTTTTCGCCGATCACCATGCATGAGAAAAACGCCTTTGTGGTGTTTGCCGGACGTTCCTCTGAGGCGAGATCATGTATCGGGAGGTTGATAACCGCTGCCATTTTTGCGCAGGTGCCCAACGAACCAAAGATGCGCAGGAAGTATTGGTGGCCAGGCAGCAGATAGTTCTGATGTGCAAGGCGTTCAAGGTGCAACCGATCGACATGGTCTACATTGACTACAAAGGTGAGGCAACCTCCAAGAGAAGCCCTTCATGATGATCGAGAAATTTAACTCGCAACGTATCGGGTGACATCTGAACTCCGAAACTTATGAGAACAGTTCGCAGACTCCGAAGGACTTCGCAAACAGGCCCTGGAGGGAGTCAAGTTGGGTTTCACCGGCAAGCAAGTAATCCACCCTTCGCAAGTACCAATCGTTCAAGAAGCGTTTTCGCCACGGAAAGAGAAAATAGAATGGGCGAAGGAGCTTATCAAAGAGTTCAAAGCTCATGTCGAGAGCGGAAAAGGCGCCTTCAACTTCAGGTTGGTCGAGCAATGTTGGAAAATCCTCTAATTCCGCGTTGGATCTTCAACTCTTTGCATTTTCGAGTGAAAAGACTCCTTCCCCACAAAGTTGACCCAACTCACGCCAGATCAGCGATTCCTGATGCGTGCGCCGTAATCCGGACCAGCATTAAGCTGGAGGTCACAGAGGACGCACGGGCAGAGTCGATCAGAACGAAATACTTCAGTGAATTGACAGTGCTAACATCGGGTGCTAAATTATTTTACAGAGGATCCATGATCGATATGCCAACTGTACTGCAAGCGAAGAATATCCTTGAGTTTGATTACGTGATTCGCGGCGAGGAGCTTCCCGAAAAATACAAAGTCGACCCCAATACAGACGACGTGGTCAAGGATAATTAGGAACCCTAGAAAATAATGAAGGAACTGTATAAATTAGTTAAAGCTTAGGTAATTTGACGGCTTTTCAGACGGAAATAAATGTCGCGGGCGAGCCATTGTTTTACTCCTGCTGTTTCTTGCACTGCTCATTGATGACACATTAGATATCGACTGATTCACCGCGTACAGCTTGCAGGGGCTACCTCAGTCTATTTTAAAAAGAATTATTCACCATCATAAGAACTCGGAGAAAAAAGTAAAAGTATTCCGACACCGGGAATCGAACCCGGGCCTCGCGGGTGAGAGCCGCGTATCCTAGCCACTAGACCATGCCGGAGTATACATAGAGGTTGCAGCATCTTCGCCAGTATGGTGAACTCCTCCTGAGCTCCGTGTACCAATGGGAGATTGGGTAGACCTCGGTCGAAGGACAAGGAGGAGTTACGGTCGAGAAGAACGTCGAGGATCTCTCGCAGCGTTTCCTTGATGGAGTCTGTTCAGAAAACTCTCGCCACTTCCTCCGCAGAACCCTTTCCACAGCTTCAGTCTGTCGACCGCTACGTTGAAGGGAGTTTCCCGAAGAGCAGTGAATCTTTAGCTTTTATTGATATTTTGAAGCCGGATTCCTATTCTACTCGGACTCGTCACCTGAATCTGGAGTCGGCGTGAAGAATTTCCAAAAAAATATCGCTAAAAAATAGTTAGCAGAGCGTGGTTTCGATCCACGGACCTCTGGGTTATGGGCCCAGCACGCTTCCACTGCGCCACTCTGCTACAAGATACTCTGCTGCGAAAGTACCGACTGCACTGTTCGGTTGCTGACTGGGATCTGATCTACAATCTACAGCAGAGGTGGGCAACTTCGAACCTCTAGCGGGCCACTGGCTGCGCTTAGCGCCCATGGCGGGCCACAGTGGCCACCCTCAGGGCGCTTGACGTGATTCTTGACGTAAGATAGATTTAGATTTCATGAATTGCTCGTCTATCTCGACTCAATAGGAGTATTTGGATTGTAATTCTCAATGATTCAGGGTGATGATGCCAACAGAAATCTTTATTCGCCGAGTCGTGAATAACTGTACATGAATTGAACGATGTTGCTACTCCAACGCACTCACTATTCCTATTTTGTCCACTTTTTTCGGTTTTGAGCAACGCGGCTCGCCATAGTAGAGGCAGTATCCGTTTGAGGTTATCCAGGGTACTTCAACAAACTTCTTGAACTTTCCCCCGCGTAGCTCCGCGAGCCGTTTGTACATATCGACAAGGTCCTGAGTTCGAGTCGGGGACTCAACAAGACCATTTACTCTTTGCGGGCGCCAGCAACCTTCTGGCGTAAGAACTGTTCGCGCTTCCGTCTTGTTATGAGAACTGCGAGATCAGTGGTTTCTTGTTTGGCTGAGGGTGGTGGCTGAGTTCGGCGGACGCATTCCTCGAGTGTTTTCATGATATTTACATCCGGAGGTATGTGAACGTACCGAACGTTTCGAGCTCGGATGTAGAAGAATGGAAATTCCCGAAACGATCCATCGGGGAGTGTCACCACAGCATCGGTCATCTGGATGTTCATCCGTCTGGAATGCGGGAGAAAAATTTCGTCTTTGAGTTGTGTCGAGAGTTCGAGAGTGTTGCTTCGAATGCGGATGATTTTTCTGTCACCGACCGCGAATGACTTGAGGAAGTCTTGTATAATCCAGCTCGCTGTCAGTGGAAACCCTCAGTTTGGGTATAGCTCCCGTGAACACAATTTGAAACCCTGAGACTTTGCTGAAGTCAAAGGGCTTGGCGATCGACAGGATCACAAAGGCGGTCGAAGCCATTTGTCCTTGCTCTTTCAGACTCCGTCGAAGTCCGTTATCAATCGAGCATACTCGAGTAAGCCTAGCGAAAGAGTTCCGTCAGGTCAGGAAGCACGCTCCGGCCGCGCTTGACATCGGCAATCGCAGCGCGATTATTGCACAAAAAAGTTCTCGACGAAGATGGGATTCGAACCCACGCGGGCAGAGCCCATTGGATTAGCAGTCCAACGCCTTAACCACTCGGCCACCTCGTCGCGCTTCTCCAGAACGACACGCTAAACTCGATTCACGTGGATTCAATTCAGGCACCCGAAAACTGTCTAGAAGAGATTGTGAGCACCTGCTGCACAATATACTCGATTTCTCGCCTGAATTCCCAAAAAGGGGGCAGCTCGATCTCGCCTCGCGAAATCAATGTTATGGTATCTTCAGAGATCACAGCTAATCGTTCAAAAGAGTTTTGTTGACAAACTTCAGTATGGAACCAACTTTTGCTCTGAGCAATCGAATTTCGTAGAGTCTGTTTGCTGACAAGCCACTCCTCCCTCTTCGGCACGCAAGCTCTCGGCTCTTTTGTTCTGGCATTATGAGGCGGAATTGGGTGTCAGGAGTGCGTTTCACAACGGGATCCAATGCGTAGGATATTTCCAACTAGGGAGATGTGTTTTATGTTCGCTTTCATTGAGACCCGAGAGCTGCGTGCGCTCGCGCGAGATATGGAATGTAGTGGAAAACAACGGGGTGGCGTGAGGTGACGCTCGAAGGCGAGCTTGGCATTCCGCCTCTGTAAAACAAGACTATGATGTGGGTGTACGTTCCCCGTGCTGAGCGCTCGTGTCTTCAACAATCAACTCACCCGTCTACGACGTCAATCGTACCGACAATTTCGGTTTCGTTACGCAAGTCTACTGTTGTCTTTCTGCCTTCAAGAGCCTGCACTAGGCACAGTAAAGATCGGATGGCTGTTGCTTTATCCCTCGCGCTTTGTAACAAACTCGGCATGTTGTTGCGAGTGAAACGCGCGCTCCACCGTGAATCATCTGGTGAGTCGCCAGACAAAGTCAGTGGACTGAGCGCCGGTGAAACACCTAACGGAAGCCGGAGACGCCCGCGCGAATTCAAATCTCAGATGGTCGTCAAATATCAGATCGACTTCGAAGTCGATTTACCGTTTCGTGTTTCACCGCCATGCCACTGATTCGGGAATATTAAAATTTCTATCATTGTTCAACTTTTCGCGTACCCCGGTCGCCTGGTGATTACGGGTCGGGATTCGGCAGCGGAATTGACCGCTCTTAACGCATTTGATACTCGCAGAACCTCTACTTAGCTACCCAAGCAAAAGTGTACTTCGAGTGGATGATGGGTTGGCATAGCTCCGCATCGTCCTAGAGGTTGCGGAGAACCGGTTCTTGACCCGACGAGACCATATTGGCGAGGACTCAATGCAGGTGCCACATACTCATTCAATTTGAAAAGTGATGGCGATAATTGCGTCGAAGATCGCTTCAGGCTCACATATACTTCCCGATCAACGGGACTGACGAGTGCTCCCTATGTTCTCGCCGTCGGGTGTGCACGTAACGTGCAGACCCGACTAGCTTAGACTCAAAGTCAGACCACTCGTTTAACTCGTCTTTCGAGCGAGTTCGTGAACGGTGAGTTGGACTTCGGCAGCCGATTGTTTTCGCGGCCGCTACCATGATTTTCTTGTCTTTTGAGGCAAAAGCACAAACGATTTTCTGGGCGATGACCGACGACCGATCGATGGAATCCTGGTTCCATCGATTGATCGTGATGAATCGGCGAATCTGAGCTCCGAAGAAAATCTAGCTACTTTCGACAATGGGAGAAGAGATTGGAAAAAATCAAAGTGAAATGTTGTTCACGGGATCCGGTCGACTCATGATGCACTGTTTTCAAAGACGGAACCCCGGCACTGAGGTTACGGCACCGCGCGGAGCCACTCTTTCGAAACAGCAAAGATCATCGTTATCATTGCCAAATTCGAAAGGACCACCACAAATTTCGTTCTCCGCGGTCTCCAGACTACAAACTTGATTTTCACTATGAACGGGAACTACAGCTTATTCCTCAGTTGCTGAGAACTTGCTCAAATCTCTTTCTCCTTTCCGGAAAGTTTGCTTCACAGTCCGAGGCGCCAGCAGCGGCGGCAGCCGTCCTGTGCGAGCGGAGAAAGAGAGTAGAGTTGAGCGATATATTTTGATGATGAACGGTGGCCGACCCTCCTCGTCCAGCTGACAGGGTGGTTCTCTCTGGGATCAACGTCTAGGAGGCTGGCAGTAGTCGGTTTGTTCGACAACACTGAGATAACGGACGCCATCCATAGCACGGCTGAGTGTGTGTGACACGCTTTTCGCGTTGGCGAGATTCGGCATTCTGTTTCGAGCTTCGACAGCCTAGTTGCCTTAGTGGTGAGGTTCACAACCGACTTCTGGGCCGTGAAGCAAAGGAGTTCAACAGTGACAGACGCTCCGGAATGTTTCTGACGAAGCGATTCCCCGAGGTTAAGCCCAGCTTATGACGAAACTGACAGCTCGCACAAGTGTCAGGTGATCCTCCGCCATCGACGAGGGAAAAAGTATGATGCCCAGGAAGTGAAGATCACTCGGAGTAGTACGTGAAACATCTCGACACGCGATGTACGAGTAGACATCTGAAGCGAGGTTTAATGAATCGGTCGGAACTCTCAGAACGGATTGTAGACCACAAGCTGCTTGTGGACAGAATTCGGCTGCTGTGCCTTTCACAAGAAATCCGAGAATCCACAGCTCTCCTAGGAGTTGTCTTGAAGCAAAGTTTTAAAGTCCGAGCGTAGTCGATGATCGTCGGCGGAATCTTAGAAAGAAACAGTCAAACCACCAGGAAGTTTCTTTTTTCGATTGAATTTCGCTGATGGCGCGCTGAGACCGAACTTCTGAAGGAGTCAGCACAAAGCATAGGCGATGGCGTCCGGTTCAGAATTCAGCCCTCTGTTCGGAGGTCCTCAGATGCCGCTATTCAACGATTCCAGCCCTCGAGAACGATACCTTCACTACGGACTAGCCGCTGTGACATCAGTCCTCGTTTTCGTAAGTGATTTGTTACGAATATCTGTCTAATAATGTTCGGGAATCGTGTAAGTCTCTCTCCGCTCATCAAAATCAAACAGTCTTCGGGATCCCTGGTTTACATTTCCAAACTTCCAAACGGGGATACAACTGTGTGGAACAGTGCTGACGAAAGAGAAGACGATGGCCCGCGACTCATCGTTCGTATTCTTCCTCCCGCAGGTCACTCTGTGTCTTGCTTTCTTCTACAACATTCCACCCGATGGACGCCACATATATTTCTCATTCGTTCTGATTATCATGTGCCTCCTCCATTGCATCTTGGTAAGATTGTGGAAACTGGTGCCGACTCCTTGATAGGAGCGGAAACCACGATGCAAACCATAGAGAGACAGAGCAAGCCAGGATGACCAACTTTGCAAGTTGAATAGAGAGTCCAGAACTTCTTCTCCGGCATTGGATTTCGATCTGGCTTCGAAAGTCTAATTCAAGCGTTTTTGTCCGCAGATACACTGGTATCGTCAAGGAGACGTCGATCCCAAGTTCCGGACCTACATTTACGGCAACACCGTGATAATAATTCTGTTATCGATTTCTGGGATCACCTATTTCACGCAAAAACCCAGTTCCATCGTAACTGCATGAGGGAAACTCGACGAAGCCAGTTCTGGATCCAGAGAACGGGAGCGACTTTCGGAGCATATTCGATCGGCGATGCCGAGCTGTTCGCGTATTCTCCGAGCCGATGATATGTGCTGTGACATTATCACAAATCGCAGCAAAATTTACTTTGATCTTCGAGTCATGTGATATCTGAGACTTCCAACGAAGTCCGACCTTGATAGCGAATTAGTTACGTGTGAATATTCTCCCCCGAGCTAGGAAAAGAGAAACGGATAAGAAACGCATACAAACCCTTCCTATAAATTCCAAAGATCAGATCGTATGGAACTCAACAGCAAGTAATTCTGAAACACCTTTTCCAACCAATCCATACGCAACACACCCTTAATAGATATTTCTGACGCACTCCTTTCAGCCAAAGTGCTGTATACCCAAGCGGGACACAATAACGAGAAAGAGTCGAATCGAGCTTCTGAAATCCGCTATTCCGGTCTGAGCTCGTGGCAAATTAACCTATGTGCTTTTCTTCGACCCAGAGTCCCTGTTAGATCGGACTCGACATGGAATTCTCACTCTCAGATTTACCTGGAAAACGATTTACCTGAATTCTTCGAACCACCATCAATGATAATCTGACAGGATGGGGGATTGGTGATCTACAAATGTCGTGAAAATGTTTTTTCCTCACGGAGCCCCACGGAGCCGAAACAATACGAGAAGTTGAGACTGTTGATGAAATTATCATTGAGAACGACAGCAATAAAATCGGTGCAGGTCATCATCTGATTTCATACTTGTCTTGACGGAAACCACCCGAAAATATATATAGACATGGGTCTGGCTATCCATCTTGAAGTCAAGCTTCAGATGGCTGGAGGAGAACACGTTCATCATGCGACTTTCAAGTCATCTTGCTGTTTGGATGAATTGTTCAGCAGCGAGTTTTTTCTATCTTGATAGTACTGGACGAAAAATGGGGTATCTGTCGGTGAATTTACAGTGTTTATTAGAAACTATAGATTACGGGAGAGATTACAAATTTACTTTCATGTACCGGAATGGAGAAACGACAAGCAGCCGGAGTTGACTCCTCAAAGAGATTACCAGCCGGGATGTGTGTTCGCCAAACGTCTCATTCTTCGAGTGTTTCGATCTTGATCTCTAATCTTCTTCTCCATCTCCTGATCCGTGAGCGTCTCGAGGAACGGACACCATTGTTCCGCCTCGCTTTGTGGTCGGAACGGCATTTCAAGTTGGCTGAGAGGCGCCTCTGAGAACGCGTACGTTCGCTGGTGCCATGCGAGCTGACCTCGAATCGAATACGCGATAGCCGTGACAAACTCGCCTCCCAATCCTAAATCCGAACACAGTTTAGTGGCGAATTCTTCGGGAGAGTTGAGCTTCTCGCTCATGTCCCATTCGAACTGGTCAACAAGAGAAATGTTTCCAACGTGGATGTTGAGTTTGATGATGACCCTCTGGTCGGTCTGTTCGTCCAGAAGACTCTCTGTAGGGAATGCCTCGATTTGCTGGCGCATAGAAGCGGCAATTTGAGGAACGAAGAGTAGAGGTGGAAGGTCAAGGTCGTCGCATAGAATTTCGGCGAACTGTTCTGGGGAAATCTGAGCTTCATTCTTATTCCACGTAAAGGTGTCACGAAGCTTGTTCCCTTCGATCTCCATATCGAGACGGATTGGCACGAGGCATTCGGGCATCGCAGCGTTCTCGTGGAGAGTTGCTGGATCGAGGTCGTCGTACCTGAAGCGGAAGGGGAGTTACATTGGGAAGCGAGGATTCTCCTCAAGTGGAGGGAACATAGATTGGAGAACTTCAAGGAGAACCAAAACAGAAAAGGGGACTAACTCACAGCATTGGGAAGCTTTTGTTCTTTTTCGTGTGTTGAAGCCTGTTGCGGTTGATAGGGGTGGAACAAGGTACCGCGTCAAGGTGATGCGCATTGTTGGGAGCGGCTGGCATAAACGAAGGTCTAGCCTTTATGGCCTTCGCACTGAAAGATGACATGTATCTGACGGTAAGCAAGAGCCAACGCAAACACGTTCCGGCGAGGAAAACGATGTTAATGAAGGTAATAGTATTTACTCACTAAAAGCTGATCTTACCCGTGCGCCCCACCGTCATAGTTGCTCTCCTGAACCGGAGCTGCTCTATATTTCTCCTCATTTCCGTCGATGAGGTCGTCAACTTCGACCTTCTTCAGTAGCGAAATGAAGTTTGCAGCTGAATGGT
Organism: Neoseiulus cucumeris; assembly: GCA_021527715.1. Classification (NCBI taxonomy): domain Eukaryota; kingdom Metazoa; phylum Arthropoda; class Arachnida; order Mesostigmata; family Phytoseiidae; genus Neoseiulus; species Neoseiulus cucumeris. The sequence continues at coordinate 459,558 of JAJSRV010000054.1, forward strand.
GACTCATGTTCTCTGCGGAAGGATTGCGGAAGGATTTTTTAATGGAAAGCACTTCGCGGGCGCGAAACTTCAGCGGTCAATCTCCAGATTTCAATATCGACTTTCGAAGTTTCTACCAAATGGAGTCCCGAATGAGCTCCGCTTCATGCGACAACATGGTGACGTATTGAACTGAAGTATTATGAAATTATACACTCACCCATCTGAGAAATCTTTTTCCTCTCTTCGACTGTAACAGGCCGCCTCCATAACGATGGATATTTTTTGTACAGTGTGCCCCTAAACAACCTCATATAATTCCCCACCTGGAAGTAGACAACAACCCGGTTCATTTCAAGGGCTTCCAGCTCTCATGATTTCGTAAATATAACATGCACAGGACAAGGCAACGCTCATCTCCCGAGTGCCAGCACCCTGAGCGCTTGTGAATTCCGAGCCGAAACCTAATCGATCAGAATGCTGCTCAACTGTAACAGAGGTGGCTGAGAGACCACAAAGGAGAAGAAGACTGTTGAGAACTGGGCCCGTATCGTCCGAAATGGTGAAACTTACCTCAGTTCCGATATAATAATAGTCGCCTCCATCTTCCAATTGGAAAGCGACCGGACGATCTCCGAACGTCCTCATGTTGACGACGTATCAGGCAAGGTGTCTCACTGGATCGACGGAACTGCGATACGGTTGAAACAGAATACGATGAAGTATCTCTTCGCCGGGAGAACCAGGCGTCGTTTCGCACAATTCTCTGTCCGACAGCGGCAGAACACAAAACTCAAACCATCTTGTGTGTAAACAAAGAGACCCGCCGCCGCTGCCGCTGCTGCCCGGCAACTGAGCCTCACCGGGAGTCCTTTAGCACGGCGTCGCGCGAAGACCGCGTGATGCGCTCCGGTGCTCAATTCTGTGCTCATGCTGAAATCTTTCACCGAGAATGCTGAGAGAAGAGGCGATTCTCTCCACCGTAGATTTGATGGCTTCTGGAATAATCTGGCACCGACTCACAAGAACAAAACTCTTAACTCCGATGAGGCAGTTCGCTCTCGGGTTCGAAAGAGTGTTTGACGCCCCGCAAAAGTAATCAGGCTATCCAGAAGACAATATTCTCCGTGGACAGAATTCGTGAATATCCACGGTGCTAACTGGATTTCTTCGCGATACTGCACGCCTGGGAGTTTTCAGGAGGAATGGGAAAGCGACATAACCTGAAACGAGGAATACGGCAAGAGACCGTCACTACGTTGGAAATTCTCTCCTTGCTTGTGAATCATGTTGTGTGTGGAGCACTATTCAGTCGAACATTACGAGAGCCTTCAGCCTTCATTCCGCCATGCGTTTCTAAGGGACGTTGATGTCTTCTTCATAATGCGATGATCAAAGATGACCTGTCATCACCAAACGAAGCTGTCAACTTCGGACAGGGAAAAAAATCGTGAGGTCTTTCGAGGTCGTTGTTTTACTTCTATGAAACCGCCACTATACATCTATCACATTTTTCATTTAAAGAAGTTTATCGAGTATCGCCTTTGGTCACCATCAGATTCTGTCGCGCGTGATCTCTTCTCGAAAATAGACCACCAATCAAGCCGAAGTTCTAGGTTCAACTCCTCGGAGCGTCTGGACGGTAATCCCACGGGTTGAGTCAATGCATGTCGGGTGCTTTGAAATCCCACGAAAATAAGGTTGTGACATCATGCTCGGCTCGTCTGAGCAACTCAAGTTTCATTCATGCGGAAATAACTCAAAAATGTGATCTTGGATGAGAGTTAATCATCGGGGCCTCTCTTGAGTTTAGACCCAACAGAGCGGACAAGCTGCACGATTGAGCTGCCTGTCATCCGATGACCTATGTCAGGAAGGGCGGATTTAGTCGACGTCGCCGGCGTCCAAAAAATGGAGACGAGCAGCATTTAAACGATCTTGACGAATGTTGAACAACGCATCGGTTATTTCCACCTAAAGAGGAATAATTGAGTCAAAATGAGCAGTTAATCACAGACGTAGTCCTCTACTTCCATTTATCCGACCAAGAGTGAGAGGGAGAAACAAGTGGCAGATGGCAAACATGGGAGCTTCGAGGTGAGAACATGGCCCACTCACTTCATTAGTAGCAGTCCCAACAATGTGCGTAGATCCCTCGGGAGACAGAGTGAAATGTTGGGCTATGCTCAGCCCGCTGATGACGTAACAAGAATGATAGAAATCAGGCTTTCGACCTGTTGGCAAAAAGAGTAGTTGTTTAAGTACTCAACGTTAGCGAGCAAAATGTCCATTCGGGAATATCGCGCCTTGAAAGTCTCACCAGGTTTATCGATGAGTCCGCCCTTGTGAAACTGGCAACAAGTCAGAATGTACTCCTGCAGAGCCCTTGGATTGAACAACCAGTTGTCCACCGGTAAGGCAGTCACGCACTCGGCTGAAAAAGAAAAGCAGCTGGAGAAGAATCGCGGCTGCAACCTTTCTTGAGCTCAATGAGAGTTCTCACACTTCGCCAATCACAGAGAAGGGAAAAACTCACGATCCCTGGACAGCGCTTTGTAGACTATGGGGAAAGCTCCGCCAAGCCAGAACGAGTAACACCCGTCGACCAATTTGTTGGTCCTGCCATTGAATCCTCCTTCGAAAGGACACTGACGCATCGCCATCCAATAAAGAAGACTCTTGAGATCACACCGACTTTCAGCTCCGAGAATCGCTAGCGCAGCTATTCCGCAATAGGAATATCCACCATGAGCTTCGAGGCCCGGGAGTCCGCCGAAGCCACCTTCATACGTTTGACATTTCAAGATGAATTCAACCGAATTCTCTCGAAGTTCTGCATTGAGAATATTCAGGGATTTGGCCACTGAGAGCGCACAATAGACGCCTCGCAGATCAACTTCTCCGCCTTCGTGCATGATGTAACTCCCATCCGGTTGATGCATCCGACGCAGGAAACCAAGCAAAGTTTTCCTGTTGATGCTGTCGTAGGCTTCCTTTGTTCCTGAGGAAGGAAATTTCATGAAGCAAGCAAAGGATCACAAGAAAATTGACTTCCAGCATCGATCGATTGGGGTGGAAACATCAATTTCTGCAACACAAACCTAAGCTGAGAAGGCAGTTGACGGCTCCAAACGTGGTTGCGAGATGAGGAATATGCATGAAACCTCCCCCGTAGCCTCCATCGGGAGATTCGCACTGTTTCAGAAACTTGACGAATTCATGCTTGAGAGACGAGCTTATGTCAACACCCAAGAGATTGACAGCGTGTACAATCCAGTAGCAGAGCCAAGGTCCGCTAGCGTCTAGGATCTGAGACGAAAATAAGATTTCGATCGACGACTGAACTTTCATCAACTGCACGAGGAATTTTCGTACAAGCTACAGGTAGAATTATACACCAAGGACGTGAGCTGATATCGAGAAGCATATCTCATATCATACCTGGAACGAGCCGGGCAAATGTTTCATCGACGCGACAAGATATTGGATGTGTTTTTCTTTCCGCAGAACCGGTGACCTCCACGGAGCCAGCGGTGGTTCTCTGGCGATTGACTGCTCCAGCTCGAGCACGCATCGGCTCACTAGAGCTTCAGTGTCTGCCTGATCGTTTGAAGTGGCAGTGCTTTTGTCTTCATCTCGAAACCCGAGCTACACACAGGAGGAAATAAGGGGAGATTCATAATTCGCAGCCGTTCTGAGGGAATACGAACATCGACGCGCTCGACAGAGGAGGAATATCGGAATCAATGGTTCCTTCATAAGCCTGGAATTAATATCATTCAGTTTTGACAAGGAGCAGCTTCGATTCAAAAGGCCACTGAGAAACTTGCCGATCCGACGTAGACTGATTCCTCGTCTGCTTCAGATCTCGACTTCCGACTCCTGCCACCAATAAATTCGATTGGGCTCTTGAAGGAGGACTTGGATGAAGATATCCGATCTGAATCACCCTTCTGCATCATGAAAGGCTGCTTCCCACCTCACCGGTTCCGAGAAAAAAAAAACCTTCGTCCCCGAGCGAGATCTTGACTGAATCACCACCGAGTCTTGATTGCCTTTTCGAGAAAAAGCTTCCCTCTCCGATGATTCCGCTCGGAGCCGACCGGGAATCGAATTGAACTCAAATCTCTGATACTGAGTGGGATGCACAGCGCGACAGCAATTTCGAGACAACTATTCCCCCTCTTGCTTCTTCCGAAATGACAAAACGTGCGCGTAAACAATCGAACATGTTTTGAAAACTGTCATCAACACCGTGCCTAGCAGTCTTTCCAGAGATGGAACTGCATCAGTTCCGAGAATAGTGATCGTACGCTCTCCTAAGACACATCATTATAAAGTTTCGAATGTATCGCACAGTCTTGCCCCGAATATCACACTTCTTTCGTCAAAAAAGCCACTGTGAGTTGCCCTAGAAGAACAAAGTGAAGCTTCTATGAGAAAGCTTCTGTCCGTTTAATTCCGCTCGCGGCGCGAAGAATAAGGAGTCGGTTTCAAGCTCGCAATTCAGAAGCACGGAGGACTGAATATTGTAATTACGGTAGCCTCGTTCAAATAGTGATACGACGGGGTAACCGGGCGATAACATCGCGGAAAACAGTGTTGGGGACGGAAAACGTGGAGTGAGTGCTAAGGATGATCTTTGCTTAACGAATGGAATAATCCAGCAACGTTTCGACCGATTCCAGATCCCTGCGAATCCCATTCTTAAGTTCAAGAGAATGGAACAACGTGTGGTAGAGCGCTGGTGAGACCCGTTCTGAAAGATCGGGAGGAGGGAAATTCCGGAAATGAAATCTGTGAAATGTTGCTGATGATGTGGATGATCTATGCTGGGCGCCCGAACCGAACCGAGCTGCTATCCACTCGTCGGCTTCATAACATAAACGGGCCGGCAGCGGAGGGTTGAGAACTATTCGAACACGACTCCTCGGACTGATGAGAATGCGTTTGTGCACGATCGTGTTGAGGAAATACGAAAACTGAGGCAAGCCACGGTCTTGAAGGAAACAACCTTCCGAAATGCTGCTGGCCGAGTACGAAGCTATTGTTGCTCGGCATTGTCAGTTACCCCTGCGCAGAAGTCTCGATGTGTTGTTGAAAGAGTTTGCCCACGTTCCTGGACATGTGTTGCGTTCAATAGTGTCTACTCACTTCGTCCGATGGATCCGGCAGAATCATCATCGATATGCTTCAGAAGAGGTTCAGATGTGCCCGTTTATTTCGGGGGTTGTCGATCTTCGATGAGATTCAAATCAGTTGTGTCTTATAAAAAAGTTATCAGTCTTTTCTCCCTATCTTCAGAGCAAGGCGTCCTTTTATAGGATATACAAGCAGTTACGCGAATCCAGGGGTCCAGGTTTCGTTTTGGAAATGGCGGATAATTTGAAGTTCTCTCCGTCTCTTCTCTGTCGTCTCTTGATCGAGAGCTACTTGACGGAAAAGGGTTAGCGATCTACCATTCCTGGCGCCGTACTTTACCTATCTGATCGAGGATATTCCAATGATGTATATGAACTCTGATGCATGATGTGATACATCTTCCTATCCCCAGGTGGTAACAACGCGAAGAAACAAGTCACATCTCTGCTCAAGGACTCGTCTCTCATCGAAGATGAAATTCTCGCTTTCGAAGTTTTCAACTGCACCATCCACGACCCTTTCTATGGGCCATATTCCGATGCTAAAAAAGAAACAGGAGGTGAGTTTTCTGTCCAACGTTTGGGGTCGGAATCGACGGAAATCTGTGCCGGAGTCGTCAGTGAATCGGAGATCAGGATTTTCAAAATAACATACTCTACTTCTAGGGGAGGCCTATGAGATTCGTTTGAAGGATTTTCTGAGAGAGAAAAACATCGCGTTCCTCGACGAAAATGATCTCCGTGATCAAGGATACGATAAGACAGTGGACATAAAACTCTCAGTTCCAGCTGTTATAAACGGTTAGTCGTCACCCTCGTTCGACTGAGTCAATTACGTGGAGATCATGGGAAGCGATTGAAGATTCTCATCGATGCCGGATGCACACGAGATGATGCTCTTCAGCCTCACAATGCTGTTCTATTTTCAGGTGACACCATCATAATGTGGATCGAATCAAAGTCAGCTTTTGGAGACCCGAAAACGCACCAAGAGTACACTAGAGAGCAATACCACTCGTACGTGAATCGTTTCGGTCCAGGACTTGTTATATATTGGTGCGGGTTCATCGACGAGCTGCAGCATTCTCCTGAGAATAAGATTGGCAATTCAATCGTTTACTTGGCCGACTCTCCTCCCGAAGATATCTGCTCAATGGTTGACTTGATTTGAAACCCTATCCGTCTTGACTTTGTACATAGAATGTCTAACCGAAGCAACCGACACCGATCGTGGGTTGGCTCCCACTGGCCTTCTGCAGGGCTTTGAAAGGAGAAATGATGAACTTCACACATTCCCACTGCACAATGATCGCACACAAATGACTTCTTTAATAAAAGTTTGTTATGTTTGTGAATTTCGAGTCAAATTGATAGATACCAATCAAGTTTCGAATGCAAGAGGAAACGGACTTTTCGGCATTCCATCCACCTGGGTTTGTCTGAGACTTAGTTCCGTTTCAATCGTGCTATCAGTGAAGATGCAGGATTGTATGGTGCAAATAAAATACAGCAATTTTTATTCATACCAATGTCAGTAAGTTCCATTCGCACGCATGGAGCATCATCGATCGTCTCCTACGGTTAAGAATGTATTCGTAGTTTGTGTTCCATCGCTATTCAGCTTTTCATTGTTGAATCAGCTCTCAATGCGCTCATCCACCGTCTCATATCAATCATGCGCTTTAATCGTCATCATTTTCTGCGTCATCGGGGACATTGATTCATCATTAATTCATCGTCGCCATTGTTGACAGATGTTCACCTAAGAGAAAATCGATCTAGAATCCGTATGTGTATACAATTCATATTGATGTGAGCTCGGCAGAAACTCTGTCTACACACGTCTCTCTTTCCGCACAAACTACTCGTCAATGTCGCTGGTTTTCTTCGAAACCTGTCTCTCATCCTCTTTAAAAGACCTAAAATTACGCCACTGTCATGGAGGACGTTGTCCGTTCCTTGATCTAAGCACATTTACAAGCTGATTCACCCATCTGGTTCTCCTCGGTATTGTCAAACATTCTCGACGACGGTAGTGATGGCATCCGGATGGATCAATCTTCACGGGGATATTCCATCCGCTTGCCGACAGCGAAATTCCTTTTTCGCTCACTAAGTTGACCGCAGAAAGCTTTGGCATCAAAACTATGCCCTCTTTCTCCCGGTTTATGCATTTGAAAATGATGGTTCCTTGAAATTCCTCACAACAAAGTGGCAACAACCATCAAAGTTGAGCCGAAAGCTCAGCTCGCAAGTTGCTTATTGAGGAAGAACTTTTTTGTTGAAAATTTTCTGAAGGGTCGACAATCTCCGACTAGCTCTAGGTTGGCTGTTTACAGCGTGTCCTTTCAATCGGGTGGCTCATTGAATGTTTCACTCATTCGCTCAAATCATGGTTGCGCGGCATCTGTTCAACTTTCAGCGAGAAAACAGGGCCGAGAACCAGTCGCGGACATTGAAGCTACCGATCTCCGCGATCATCCGAGACATATCGGCATGCAGACCACTTTCTCTTAATTAGTTGGGATCAGTCAATTTGTCTATAGTTTTCCCCGCTTATTTTCGCTTCTCGTAATTTCGCCCTCGCAATTCATCAATGGATCTTGCGCGTGTATCAACAACTTTAAAAATTCTACGCGACGTTTTCCGTCGGCGGCGGAAGAGTGTTTCTAACGGGTCGCTCCACTTTAAAGTTATCAATCATACCTTCATCTTCACCGTCGTTTTTGCCGAGCGTCTCCACGACCAACTATGCCGTCCAGGATCTCGTCACGCATTATCGATGCTGATCCGCGGATCCTTCCGAGGGGAGTTGGCAATGACGACGGCGAAAACCTCGATGCAGACGCTCTGTCTGACTTAAGTATCTTTGTTTTGTCCTTTGCTAAAATCTACTCTGTGCTCTGAGCTCGGCTGCCGGCCTTAGATCGTCTTTGAAAAATGAACGACATCGACGCGACGTACTCAATCTTTATATACATACATGATCTTCAGCTGTAACATTCTACGTCATAGACATGGGACACGAACGCTGTCTTGTCTTCCGTTTACCTAAAAATCTCTACGATCGTAGCTCCTTTCAAATTTCTCCTATTCGTGACTTCAGGTTCATCACCTTCATCGTGCGACTATAATCGCAACCATTGATGCTTCATACTCGACTCTGACCGAAACTCAATCGATACGTTCGGAGCAGTGGAAGATTGGCGAGTCCGTCAACGACGCTCCGAAGCAGCTCCGGCCAGGTCAGTTTTGTTCCGGTTACTTTAAACGACACTCGACTCGAGGCATCGTTTCGAAAGATATCGACCACGGCTGTCATGAGGCGGATCTCGTCACAGTTGGCAAGTTAGAAGACGTTTGTGCCAGATGATCAGGTTGGCGGGTTTCGGAGGCTGGTAAGGTGTATATGAGTAGACAGGGGTTTCTACAAAAGGACTGGGGAACATGGAGGAGGAGGCAGTCGTATCGAGGACTTAAGCAGCAGCAAGACACACGAGACGCGACGTCTAAAGCAAATCGGTCTGGAACGAAAAACGCAAACGATACTGAACTGTCTCAACTTAAAATCAAAGAAAGAAAACCTGGCGAGCAAGAGAAGTTCGAGAACAAAGGATCGAAATGTTTTCACCATAGCGATTCAGAAACGTCAGTTGAAGGAAAGATCCGCGAATTGGGGTTCGTCCAGTCTCATAGACCGACCTTGAGCAGATATTGAGACGCAAATTCATGTTGAAAAACGAAAGAAACGGGATCTTCATCGGAAAATTGCAACAAGAAATGCAAGAAACTAGTAGAAGCTCTGAACCCTGGTAATTCAGAAGAGAGAGCGACAGTTTGAAAGTATACTATGCAGGATTTTAGATGATGTTCGGACAAAGGGATGTTGTCGAATAGGACAATATGAGGCACGGCTGTGAGAGAGCGGAAGAGAGGACAAAAGTGGACATCAATTTTTGAAAGCTTTGTTTCTCACGTCAACTGGCTGGCTATCAAGTGGCTGTTCGTGGGGCGCCACGTGCTTCAATGCCCGAGCTCGTTTGTTCAATCCAACATTGTAATCATTCTCAGTACTTATTATCTAGATATTTAATGTCATCTTTCTTTGTTTGCTTTGTATGGTTTAGACAGTTACAGTAATTTTCTTGAGCCGGTCGATTTCCACTTGTAGTGTCATCCTCTGCTTCTTCTCCTCGTCCACCTCGGCCATGAGATCGCGCACCATTTTGGAATAGTGCGCCCTGTTCGACTCCATCGTCTCCTGGAGCGTCTTCATCTGTTTGAGCGAAGATGGGAAAGTTAGTCAGACTCGGATAGTCACGATTTCCCGCGCTGGATCTTGCCTATGTCTCGTAGTTCTAATGATTCATCAACATTCGGGGCTGTGATGACCGTTCGTGTGAAGTCTCGCCTTCTCCCAAAGAGAACCTCACCTGTGACACAAGATGATTGAACTCTTCCTTAGACACACTGTGTTCTCGTAGTCTTTTGACTTCAGCACGCAATTCCAAGATCTCCGCCTCCAACTTCTGCGAGTTTTCGCTCCGTGCAGATGGGCCTTCGTCTGTCTTGGCATCTACGTCTGCGAATATGGTGCGGTTAGTTTCGTGTAAGATTCATCCACTTTTCCCGAAATTGCCCTTTCATAGTAAAACTCGATTTGTGAAGAGAAAAGACTCACCGTCCTTATTCAGACTACTCGCGGGAAGTTTGCTTCCATTCGAGAAGGGTTTACCAGCGAGGTTGATCACCTGGGGGACGGGCCCGAGGTTGACTTCGTTGAACTTTGAGGTGAGGTCTTTGATAGAAGTCCTCTTCTCCTCGGGCTGGCCGTTGTTGAGAACGCTGTGACCGTTGTGACCGTTCAGGTGAACCACCGCGCTGGTAGACCCCACAAGGGAATCGCCATTTTCTTCCGCAATGGTCTCCGTGTGTCCAGGCGGAGAACCTGTGAAGCCAGAACACCAGAGTTGCACATTACAAAGTTCCGCACTTTGTCCACATTTACAGCTTCCGCCTTGGAGCTGAATATTCCATTTCGAGTCGAAAGTATCACAGCACTCATTGTGAAAAGTTAATATCGAATGAGGCACATATCATCACCGTGAGGCTGCAACTGACCAATATGTGATGGAGGTCTTCTAGCGGGAGGTCTCGCCCTATCAGCCGTGGGATGCTTGAGTTTGCCTTCCGAGCTTTCTATGCTGTCGAGTGTGATTCCTTCATCGGACGCTGTTCCGGCCCCGTTTCCGGCGGTCTGAGGCGTTGAGCTCGAAGACGTGTTATGTGCCGAATCTGGGGAGTCATCGGCGGTTAATCTTCCGAATAACCGACGCCACAAATTGCAACGCATTTTCACTGAACATTAGGCTAGCTGGGACAACAACAGACTGACGCTGACTGCGGCAGTGCTTCGACTACCTTCAGATTCGGCGATACGTTTCAATCCGCCGATCTTCAACCGCTTAAGACCGAGCTGCCATCGGCGGGACGTCATCTATACCCAATTAGGTAAGATCAAGGACATGCTACAAGCTTGAGTAACTCCCGATCGCTGAAGCTCGCCCGGAACTTCGCTACCTCCTCAATTAGAAACTTGAGTACCAAAAACTTCAACACCACAGCGCTGTTCGATGCAAACTATTGATGCCTGCTTTTAGGCCTTTTGAGGGTAACAGCGATCAACGGAGTCTCAAGTGTTCGACTAAACACTCGAGAAACAATCAGAGCTACTGCTGCTTCTACTGCTTCCATGACTAGCCGCGCTGACCAGCCTGCGGAAAGGGTCACGGCGACGAATGTGAGTCACCCGCGTTCCAGCCTCAACGTTTACGTAACTCACGAATCGCCGACCATCGGACCGTCCTTTAAAGGCACTGCCCGTTCGAGTAACAGTGTATCGAACATAGAACATTGCTCAACGTGATCACGGAAGCCCTCATCGAGGCATTATGGGTGCTTAAGCTTTTCATGAGAGATGAGTCGAGCGTCCTCGACGCTCATGCTTACCATGCCCTCCGTTTGCATGAGGGTTGTTGAGGTTTGCCCTTTCGGCCGCTTGCGCCGCAATCAGCGACACGGGAAGAGCTCCGTTCTGTCTGCGAATCTGCGAAGTGAGGAGAGGTCTTCCTCCGATACCTGCAGCATTCATCATAGACATGCCTTCCTGCGGTCCGAAGGGACTAACCTTAGACACCGGTTTGTCTGAAGCTTGGTCGCCTGCAATGCAAAGAGAGTTTAGTTGTCTTTCCGGTTTCTTCGACCGGCATCGTGATCGGGACGGAGGACTGGAAATCGCACCAGCTCAATCTTCGAAGGAGCTCTACATATAACACATACCCTTGACTGCTGCGGTTGGTGCCGTGCTATCCGTAGGTAAGGGAGGAAGAGGTTGATTTTGAGGGTTGAAAGCCATCATCGACGAGGCTGGTTTGTCCCGAGTCAAATCTGGCTTGAGAGCCTTGACCGGCTTATCAGGACGATCAGGCTTTCCGGGTTGAGGCGACGAATGTCCCGACATGAGGAGGTCGGGTTCCGAACGGATTAGTTGAACGAAGTTGTCAGGAAACACTCCTACTTTTCCGTTGAGTTCGCCTTTCCACCAACCCTTGTCCTCGACTTCTTTCGTTAGAATAACAATGGTATCTCCTTCTTTGATGCTCAGTTCATCGTCGTTCTGAGCCTCGTACGAGTACAGAACCTGAAATGAGTGTTTCGTTTCAGCTCGGGTAACCTTGCTGCGACAAAGGTGTCCGACTCAATGGATATCTTTGTTTCTAGATGCTGATGGTGATCTTGATTTCGGAAGACTCCTCGGAAGACGAAATCAGCGGGCCATACCTTCGCGAGTTCGCGAACTGGTTTCGGTGGCAGTTTTGGAGCATCGGGATCGTTCTTCGAGTTTTTCGGAGAGACTTTGCCAACAACTTTTTTCTCGTCTTTGACTCCGAAAGCTTTTGATTTCAATCCGGCCAGTCCTCCATTTGCTGTAATGAAGGATTAGGGTAAGAAAAGACACAGATGCACAATTCGATTGCATGCGCAGTGGGTCAGTCCCCGAAATGATTAGTCGGCCTCGATAACTATCTAGCTAGCGAACGTGGACACTCGACAATTTCATGAAGAAAGCCATATGTGTTAAAATTGCGACCTCGATGTGATTGTTTCGAGTACACGTCTCATCACAAAGAATTGTCCAACTCATCGCTTGTCCATGACAAGGGAAATGTGATCTCCATCGGTGATCAAGGCTTGGATAGATCGTCGCAATTGGGTGGATGGGCGGTCTGGCTGCCTGCCCGCCTTCTGCCTATCTATCTATCCATGGGGCCAGCTTGCTCGGAGACGCACGCATATGGCTCCATGGGATCCATTATCGACATTCCTGACGCGTATCTCTTCACTCTCGCCCTATCGCCTCCTCTGACTAACACTCTCCCGCCGCCGTCGAGTCAGACACATCTTCTTGATAGAAGTAGCGTTGATAGTTTCGGAACCGTTGAATTAAGTTGGCTGGCGATGAAGCCAGGGCCCTAAATGATGTTCGCGGCGGTGTGCTCAATCGGTGGCACTTGAACCCGGCGGCAACGACGACGACGACGATAACAACAACGACGACGATGATATCAGCCGGCGGCTCAACGCCAAGCTTGATAGATTTCTGCATAGACGCGCAAGCATCTGTATAGTCTATTGATTGACATTGCATTCCTTCACGCTAAGATAGAGCTCATTTGTTGGAGCTAATATGATACGGTAGCTTTTCTTTTCTGGCCGTCACAGGCCCGCGTCTGTAGCCGAAGTCGCAAAATGAGTATATTGACATGTCGAGGTTCTCGGTAGAGTTCACTTTGTGTACATCGAAACGACATAAATCAGTTCGCATCGTCGAGAGTTTCGGCCATGGCCAGTTCCTCAGAAACATGAATTCGTACAATGACATACACCGTACATAAATACAATGAGCCGGCATGAATGACATCTGTGCGCAGGGCCCCCTTGTTGTATGCCTCTCGCAGAGATAAGCGACTTGAAGGAGATAGGTGAGAGGGCTCTCCGAACTGGCAGCGTGCAAGACGAGGTAGGCGGGCAGACAGGCAGACAGACAGGCAGGCTTGCCAGGAGAGTGAGCACGTAGTTGAACTCGCAATGTTTGAAAGAGGATAACGGAACAGCCCAAACAGACAGGATGATAAGAAGCGGCTGGCGCGACAAGGCGCATGATAAAGTAAGCCTTGAAGATTCTCCCTTCGCGTCGTCGACTGTCTGTTTAACTCGTCGTCTGCACCATTAGCGCCCGAGTGCAGAAGGATGGATCGCTCTCTAGGTGGGCGAATGGCTGGTTGGCTGGATGCGTGAGTGAGTGGGTGGGTGGGTAAGGTGGGGAGGCTCAGAACTGAATGAGAAGTGGCTGAACGGGAAAGCGCCCAACTCTGTTTTGCCTACACCGAACAGTACCGAAGGAACAATGGAGGCACTATCAGACAAACACCGTCGTCAGTCCTTGGCGGGAGCCAACGAACCAACGATGAACAAGCCGCGAGATATACAGGAGGGGACGTGTGTATGTGCTCCGAATGTACAATTTGCAATTTCTTTTATTAGACAGTCACAGCCATCAGCACATCGCCGGTGTCGTTGTCACCGGCGATTGCGACCCCGTGCCAGACTTCGGTGGATCGCGACTCGTTTTCACGAGGTACAATCCGAAACCTTCGACTTCCGAATCGACACATTCCAGATGCGGTCATCCAGATTACATACGGGAGAAAAGTTGAGGGAAAAGGCAAGAAAGTAGCGAATCGCAGTAGCCAGTATGAGTCGAGACACAGCGGGAAGAAAAACAGCCTAAAGCAAATCAGACTTCCTGGATTTTCCTATTTCGCAATTATTCGCGCTATTATTTCCATAACGTGTTTCCGGACACTGCTCGAGGCAGCCTCGGCTGTCGTGTTTGGGTATGTGGTCGTGGTAGAATCTTCTTCCCCATCATGGTATCATCATCCTTCTCGGAGCGTGTCTTGTTTCTCTTCCGCTCGTTGTTGCTTTCGTCGCTGGAGCCGCGTCACCGTCACCCGACTACCGAGGACTCTAACTAATAGCTGCCTGGGGTTACTGCTACGATAATGTCCGGCTAGTTGAGCGGTGATTCGTCCGCTCGGTCGTCCCCATACTTGTAACGAACACCGCGACAACGCCACGCGACCTAGTTCCTTCTCGCGTCATTGCCGCTCTTTAATTTCACTTCATCAACCGAGATGGCAGCAAAGAGGGCTTCGTAACACCGCTGGCCCCGTTCGAACTCTGAGCTCTGTGAATTTTTTTCCTCCCCCCGATCCCCACTGACACGAGGCCTCTGTCGTGAGATGCCGAAATCGTGATGGAATTCCATACCGTTCATAGAGGGTATCCCCCGGCAGCATGGCGTGCCATACCTTCATGGAGATGGAAACCAACTTCGTCGTGTCGACCTGATTGCGTCGGAGTTGCAAATGATGTGATCGACCGAGTGTCGAGGCCGCCTAGTCGGCCGATATCTATCCATCCATCCACCTGATCGACGTCAACGTTTCCGTCGTTGGAGCGGCCGGCGCTTCCCCTCTGGCGTCGATCCCTTTCCTCACTCCTCTATCTATCTGTCGTTTCCTCCACTCCAGCTCCTCCTCCTTCCCATCGTGCTTCTTCTCCTCCTCCATCAAAGGCGGCAACAACAACAATGCGGTGTCTCCGGCAACAACTGCAAACGGAAATGAAGATTCGAAGCGCAGGCGATTCGCTGATTCAGTGGGAGAAACTGCCTCGCAGCTCTAAGATGTCGGGTCCAGAGAACATTTTGAACGTCGTGAAAAGGACTGCCGTTCCGGTTTCCGTTGTCACCGTCCTGCGCGGCCAGCCAACTTTTGAATTGACCCGTTGACGGGAGCGAAAGACATCCGAGCGAAGAGAAGGTCCGAGCGAGATGATGATGGATGTCAACTTGTACATATATCGCATTCGCCTTGGTAGTACACGCTCTTCTATCGTCGCGTTCACCGACATGAAACCGTTTCAAATGCCGCCCCGGTACACGTGATCAAAAGAGTTTCATCCTCATACACGGAAAAATCGCTTCTGTTTTTCGCCGTTAGGATCGAGTGCTTCCAGACCATCTGTATTCCCAATCCCTTGTGTTTCATCTTGTTTTCTCGGCCGCACTGCCAGCGATCTTTACCTTCATGTTTGCGGTTCGCAGCGCCGAGAGGGCTCACGGAACTCCCGCGGTCTCCGGAGACAGCGGCTCAGCCGAAGACCTCATTAGAGGAAGATTCAAAACAAATCATACCGCAAGCACCACAAGAGTTCTCGAAATACCACAGAGTCAACAGAGACGAATTTTGAAGAGATGAGAAAGACAACCTCTCGGATCGCTGTTCGTTGGTCTTCTTCCAGCAGTCATATGAATGTATACGAGCAAACTTTCGACGAATCCTCAACAGAATGTCAGCGAGATTGGATTTGGCCATCGAAGGCATTTCAATTGCCTTCTCGAAAGGTAAGGCTTCTCCGCTCTCTCTTTCATTTTCTGCGGCTCTTTGCTGACTGGCTTGCTGTCTTCCTGTCTGCCTGCCTGCCTGCCTGCCTGCCAGTTCGCTCGTTCCGCTAGCTGTTTGCCTGCTTGCCAGTCGGTGAAATTGGCGTTTCGGATCCAACGTTCGTTCCGTAGGTTCGAAGCGAAGGCACGTAAGCACAACCGCTATGCGTCCGTCCGTTTGTCGCCGATACCTCCGAATTCCTTCCGCGCAGGTCGGCATCAAGGCGAGCATACCGTTCAAATTTGAATAACACCAGCATTGAATTGAAGAAGAGAGAACGTGAGATTCATCCTCGGGCGTCGAGGAAACGCCGTCACCGACACCACGTCAAAAAGCTGTCTGCCGTTGCCGTCTCGCTTCCCGTCGTCGTTCGCGCCTTATCTGATGTCGACAGAGGAGCTTCGTCAGCCGAGGAGTCTCGCCAAACCAACGGCCGATATATACCCGGAGGAACTCCTGAACGGTGTCTGAGCGCCAAGGGACCTCTTTCCTCGCAAGCCGCCGCCGCCGCCACTACTACTGCCACTCCTCGTTCGTCGTCGTCTCTCAGAAAAACCCATAGCCACGACCGCCGCCGTCTCTACGGCCGACGCGTCAAGACGACAGAACACAAAGGATTGACGAATGATGATCCAACTGAGGAAGAAAAAGAGAGAGACTCGGTACAGGAAGGCGCTTCCTTAGCAGCAGCAGGAAATTGGCAGAGTAGAAGTGAAGGGAGAGTGAGAGACCGAGGATCTGCAGGATAGCATTGCAGGCTAGCTCACAAGCTCGTTCATAGTGACAGAGAGCACGATAGACATAGAGGCAGTCCTGACATTAGACGCCACCGCCGTCGAGTCGACTCGAAGACGTCGGCGTAATGACTGAACAGGAAGTGCGAACGATGCGGACTCAATTCAGCGACACATGCGCACAATCGTCCGCTCACAGGAATCCGAACAACACAGCAGCTGCCTGACAAGACTGCTGACACTGTCGACCACTACTCAAACGGAGACTTCTCTTTTCAGTCCTTCCGTCGCTCTCGCGAAACAAGTTCGCGAATTCCCAGTTTTGCGGATTCTCTGCGACTGCGAGGGACTTCGACAATTCTTGTCTGCCTGCTACCTACAAGGGCCCGCTCGTGCTCAGGCTCTCGGTGCAAAACAGTGTCGGGTATTAAAAAGGTTCATTTGTGCGAAACTCGGGGAACAAAAACACATCTCGAAATCTGAGAAATTTCGCTCAATAATACATTCATTACGGGAACGACTCGAGGGAGAGTAGCTGCTTAGGTACGGAGGGAGCGAGGTGATTTCGACACTGCTTGAAGGTTCTTCCCTCATCGGAGTTCTCGGGGAGCAGAGTCTCGATGCGAGAACTAGCCAGCGAGAATCAGATGAGAAGAACACCGAAAGAGAAAAATGAGAGAGCACGCTGGCTAATGGAAAGCCTTCATCTTAACCACCTAAGTGTTGCTGCAAGCTACCTCACTTGTAGCTGAGCGTGTGATGGAGAGAAGAATGAATTAATGGATAGATGAACGGCGCGATGGATGAATGGATGAATGAACCAATTGAGTAAGTGAGTGGAAACACGCGGCGAGCGAGCGAGCGTTCAGCACGGCGGCTAACTCGAGTGGAAATGTGGCAACATTAATAAGATGCACAATCATTTAACACTGACGGCCATCATATACATGTTCGCTCGCTTTCGCGCATGCACGCGTGCATGAATACTGGACATTGCCGAACGAACGAACGGCCGGCCGGCACCTTGGCAGACAGACGAACGGGATTTCGGGACGGCACAAGTACGTTTGTGCGCGTACATCGCTGCTTTTAATGAAACATGACGCCACCCTGAATAACGGACATGCATTCGCAAACCGCTCATTAGGCAAGCAAGGTTGCCCGTTAAGATTAAGCTTGTGGATAAGAGGATGCTCGAGTACCGACGATAAAACTCAATCTGGACAACGAAACTGGAGCACAGCGTGATTTCCAAAAATTGTTTGTGGTTTCTCCACGAATCCAAATAGTTCGATTTCCCCGCTGGCATTTTGGTGATTCATTTGATTCGATTGATTTGATTCTGCTATCGAAGTCACTCGATGTCACCACATGATTCAGAGTTAGTAGAAGCGTAGAATGTTACTCGGGACCCGTCAAAAGTAAGCAGAGTCAGTGAATGATGTGATATACGTACTGTAAGAGAAACCCAATCCAGATTTGGTATTTTGCGGTGATGATGACTCCTCGGTGCTCATTGTCGAATCCGTGACTGTTTTCTTAGCTGTGAGGATGGAAAGCCGTTCTTGAGAATATCCCGTTTGCACTCAAATACACGATCGGCAACAACTGCACACGATCTATCACCGGTTGGTCACTGTACTGTGATTCCTCTCAAGAAATTCTAGAAAAACTTGCAACGTGAAATCGTTGCACTCAATCAAGCCAAGAAGCTTTGTTATGTTATCTGCTATTTAAACTGTTTCACTGGCAAACGGAGTTTCACATTTGTTTGTCTGGGAGACATCAGGAGCCGGTCGGCATCGCCTGCCTCCTATGAAATCGAGCAACTTCTTGACTTGTAAGCAGCTGACTAGTTGGCTGGGCTGCTACACGCAACGAGATGACTATGAATCGTAAGCGTCAAGGCGCGAGAAAGGGTCCACTGCTTTGTCTAAAAAGATTGAGCCGGCTTTCGCGTTCGAGAGCATTAATCTGTCATTCACATCGCTACGCTGCTGTATGAGACGTTTGCAATGCTGGCCGACTCCGCGAAATTTCGAAAACAGATTCAGTATCTCTCATGCAATCATAGGAATACAGACGAATGAAGGGAGGTTTCATTTCAACTTCGGAGAAGATCCGCATCGAGAAAGTATGTTTGTTAAGAAGAATAATTCGAAGTTGGATGCTGTCCATAGCTTGGAAGAAGTGTTCGCAGTCCGGGACGTCGAGGTTTCTCTGATTTAGAAGCGACGGTCGCTATGAATAGCCTTCCTGTAATGGCCTTACATAACCGAATCGTCAATAAGTTCGTCATTCGCAGAGAAGAATCGATTCGCAGCTCGGAGCCGAATAATAAGGTCGCGTTGTATTCAATTCAAAGCCCTATCCGGAGCTGCTAGAAAAGCGATATAGCATAGAGCCGAGTTTGTAAGGGGATCAAATCAGCAGCCTCGCACTTTATGGCTTCCGTCCGAGTATATCACTGTGTTGCGTAAAGCCGATCCGTCGCGGAGTGGTGGGAAGATCTCGCCCGCTGACTCACGTGCCCATCCATCTGGCCGCCCACACGGAGATTTTACAAGAACGTATTTATAAATATACAAACACTTTCGCCATCGGTGCGCGCATTCTCTTCCAAGGTCTTTCTTCGGCTTAATGGAAATACTTCCGAAAGCTCTGTTCTCGATTCAAAGTGAGCCGGAGTCGTTACGCGGTTGACAATAAAAGAAACTTTTGTTCTCGCCGCGCAAAAGATTCTGCGAAAATCCAATAAAGCGGATTTTGCGAAAAACAACTCAACAAACACCGAGTGAGGTGAGCATTGGCTGTCCGGTTCGCTTGAAACGATTCGGAAGAGTTTCTACGAAATAAAAGAAAACAAGATTCCAAGTGGCGAATTCTCCATTCGACCGCTGTTACCGATATGCAGGCGTCTTCCATGAAGACAATACCGACTACGTGTCGTGAGAAGCTGGCCGACGATGCGCCATGTCAGATTTTTTGCAGATCAATGATAAGGTGGCAATGGTGATGGTACCGTCAGGTTTTGACTCGCTCCAAATTATGACCCGCTCGACTCTTGCGAGTGGGAACTAGACCCGGCCGATTTCCTCCCATTCTAAAGAGCACTTGTTGCTGGAGGCGACCTTTTCTGGAGCATCATGCGAGAACAGCTCGATATTCCATCTCACTTCGAATCGATCTCGTTCAGAAGATTTTGTTTTCAGGGAGCTCAAATCCTTGCTGGAGGTAGGAGGGTCTTCTGCGAGATCAAGTGTGTCGGATCCATTCTCAAAGTCCCACAACGAGGTGATAGGCCAAATTGCAACGAAGCAAGGCAAACATTCGGTTTGTGCGTTGGAACTGGGGGCTGAGTAACTTCGGTGGAAGGCTCGTTTTTTTTCCTCTGCTTCTCAGTGCTTACGATATGCTAATCCTCGAACGCCTCAATTTCCCCCTGCGGCGGCGACAGCATCAGGAATTCCGACCAAACTAAGAGAATTCCTCTTCGAACTCGAGGTTCGCTTGCCGCCGTCCCGTCCGAGGGTGCGAGTCCGCGCGCAAACCTGAGTGTAAGGGTGTGTGTGTGTGTCAACTATCCATTCACTCTTTTGCCGACGACCCGAGAACGGGTTCTTTTCACGCGGAAACTAAACTATTGAATTCGTTTGCTGCCGATTTCAATATCGTCCATCCGTCCGTTGGTTCGTTCGTTTACCGCTTTCCTGCGCTTGCCATGCATGGCTCGCTTGTGAGCGATCGGAGCTGCGCGGCTGACTTCTCTTCTACCCCGGAGAATCCAACCGCCCGAAATGAAGGACTTTCGAGATGCTACTAAGTGGGAAATGATCTGTTTCGTTCTAATAGATCTGTAGCCGCGTTGGTGTGGAAGAAAGTACGCTCAAGTTTCGAAGGATTTCTTCCGAGGAGAGGAAGAGACAGAGAGTATGGGGGGAGGGGTCAAGGAAAAACAGCAAAGAAGAAATTGTAAGGAGGGAAGAATCTGAGTATCGTAAAAGAAGTTCATTTCTCCTCGAGTTTGTTCGCTCTGCCGGCCACGCCTCACTCGAGTTCATGAAGAGAAGTCTGTTCTAGATCACGACGACGATGGTGGCGGTGGTGGTTGTGATGAAGAAGATGACCCCGTGGAATTCGATGGGTCATAGATTCATCTAACTCCGTTCTGAAGTGATGCTGGCCAGGTTCTCAGCAAGGCTCCCGGGGAAAGTCGTCGTCGAGCGAGAGGAAAGAATCAGAAGACGAAAGAAAAAATCAAACGGAGGAAAAAGGTTCTCAACCCTCTGCGGCCGATGACGCGAAGACGCGCTGCTGACCCACAGGAGAAACCAGTTTCCCCAGCTCCAGAAATCGCTTCGGGGTACACTGACTGAACCGAACTGCACCGAAACGTCGGCGATGTGTTGTCGGTTGTTGCCGCTGCTGCTGCTGTGACGTCGGTTGCCGAATCCATCCAACCTTAGCCGGGTACGCTGTTTGCTTCAATCCATCGTAATAGATGACCGAATCTTCGGAGCCTCACAATGTGCAATTTGCGTTTAATTTTCTTTCTATTCTTTCCGCTAATTCGTCCGACAAAGAGCCCAGAAATCTGATATTTGTCCAGATCGGTAAACGATGCGTTTAGAGTTTCGTTTAGAAGTTCCCGACGAATTAGATTCGCTCTTCTTCGCTCAACGGAACGGAGGGAATCGAGACGAAGAGCCGGTTTGTGATTCAAGCAGAGAGAGATGACACAACGGGAATCATCCTGCACCTCTAGTCCACCGAAGCAGGTTTGAATTTCTAGTTTGATCATCTCATTCCGATTCACGAACGCCCTTAACGACCAAACAACGGTCATGGGTGGTACGAAGAACAGTTGTCAAACGACATTCCGATTGGACAACACAATTTCATTCCATGCTTCCTTCTGTCTGTCAACCTCGCCTCCAATCAGGGTGTGGCGTCGTTCTGCCAATCAGTCACTCATTGCATCGTCTGGTGACAGAGCGACGAGTGGCATTCCAGAATAACGCACATCGGTGATAATTATGATCGGATGAAGACAAGAATTTGAATAACAAATGCTCGAGCTCACGGACACGAACTGAACTTCGATTTGAGAAGTAGAGAGCCAGGTGTCGAACAGTGTCGCGATGTGCAAAATTGAAAGAACTAATACGGGCGAGGAAACCGGACCACTCGATTACGGAAGTGAGTCCATGCAAGGATGTGAGGCGACAAGCCAATCACTAAACATCATAAATGCGGTTTCCAGATTTTCTGTAAGGTCGAATCGATACGACTCTCGTGAGCCAGGGACAATTACGTCAGACGCGAAGTGCTGAACGAATGTAAACGCTCTGTTCCCTGTCGGGCTGGCGGAGATGATAAGAAAACTCTTCTCCAGGACCTTAGCTGAGGAGCAGGAGGGTCTCCTTATGGAAATCCCACGTCTTGACTGTACCCCCATCATAGGGAATCGGAGCTTGATTTTCTTGGCTCTTGTACTGCTGCTGGTGGCGCTTAGAACAAGCGGAGCAGCAAACGTCGCGTCGTCGTCGACAAGCAAGCCAAGAAAGCAAGCCGGCTGGCCTATTAGTCTAGCGGCTGTTGCTTTGTTGTTCACAATGCAAATCTGACAACTGGGTGACCAGAGTTGGTGGAGCGCAGCAGAGCAACTCCGTCGTCATCGCCGACTTCATCGTCATCATCATCATCATCATGGTTATTATCGCCATCGTTTCAAGCTTCTTGAACGTTTGACCGCGCTTCTCGAAAGATAATTGAGAGGAAGAATTGCGGAGACAGAGATCGCAGTCGTTGTCCCGGCAGCTGATCGAAACCGACCTTTGTTGACCCTGGACAAATTCGACGTTGAGAGTGACTCTATCGTCCACCTCATCTTTCGCGCGACCGGTAGCTCAGCACAACTATAGTCGGTAGCCGTTCCTTTGGTCAGCGGGCAGAGTTATTTGGGTTCTCACTCAGAGAAAGAAAGCGACGGCGGGAGAAGCTTGACGCAACCGAAAACGCCAATCATCAGCTCGTCGTCGGCGTTCACCGCGACTCTGTCAACAAACGTTCAGAGCGACTAACTGGCCGTTTGACTGACCATCACACAGATGGATGGACATACAGGGAGACCGGTCGGCTGACAAACACACACACACACACCCAGAGTCGTCGCACAAACAGAGACAAAGTTTCAAAGATCTCGGCGGCAAGTCGAGCGACAAATCAGTCAAGCGAACATCGGCCCACCACAGAACAATTCGAAGTGATTCGCTTGATTAGTCAGCTGGACGTCGGCAGATACCGCTTCGAGCTGAGATTGTATTGTTTTCGAGCATCATTCAAATTTTGACACCTGTCACGCGATACACGTACATGCCCTCATTGGTCGCTGTGCGTGAAGGAGCTGACGAAGTGCTCTCACCCCAAGATGAACTGTCGCAGAGTCGATCGGAATAATATGACCAAACACCGAAACTCAGATCGACGACTCGAACTCACAGCAGGTAAGAATTAAGCCGACATTCCGTCAAAGATAATCCGATCCGTTGTCCCCCGCCCCTCCGTCATGACGATCGTTCCATCTCTGCATCGAGTCAACGAAAAACGAGCGAACGAACTCTTCAGTCTCGTAAAAGAGAGAACG
Organism: Neoseiulus cucumeris; assembly: GCA_021527715.1. Classification (NCBI taxonomy): domain Eukaryota; kingdom Metazoa; phylum Arthropoda; class Arachnida; order Mesostigmata; family Phytoseiidae; genus Neoseiulus; species Neoseiulus cucumeris. The sequence goes on from JAJSRV010000054.1 coordinate 482,629, forward strand.
TCCAGTTAGAATGATGGGAATCATTCGCTTGAGGACTTTGATGATGGAGATATGGCGGTGGCGATAACAGTGGTGTTGTTGCCCATGAGAAAGAAATGCTGATGATGGTCATCACAAAGCAAGCCCTCCTTTTGTCTGAATCGGTTGATTGCCAAACGCGATAGGGCGGCGCTTGCGATTGAAATACCGGAAATTTATTCGCGTCGCTGCCCTGGTTCTACATTGTTTTCGAATATCATGGAAAACCCCGCTACGGGGGGGCCAATAACATCGTTATCTTTGTCAACTGCGTCGACAACAGCCTCGTGAACCGTATTCCACTTCCGGTGACATCTGGAATCCTGCGTCATCAGAGGCCCACTTGAAGATTGTCACTTGAGTTGCACAAATGATCGACCAAGGCTCGAATCAGCGGAGAGATCCGTCGATTGTCAACATAAACCTAAACGTCCCGAGTTCCGCGAGTTTTCGTGATCCGATTCCGAGAATTCGATAGCTCGCCTGCGAACCTTGTTCGTTTCGCGACAGAAAATGAATTCTGGAAGCTTTGGACGAGCAGACTCCGAGTCGTACTCGTAATTTAGCCGCCCACACAAACAATTCTCAATATTTCTCTTCACCCGTTCATGGATTGAACGAAACAATCCGAGTCTGGGGTCTCCTTTCTGGACTGGATCTTCTCCGATCTGAGATCGTGACTGAATGTTTTCAAGAATATCTCGATTCCAAAGCTCGAGCGCGAGCCAGTCTCACTCCGTTGGAGATACCGGGAGTTCCTTCAGCAAAAGAATCCAAAACTTTGATCGTTTCGAACGTCGCGACGTTTGCCAGTGCAACAGCGAAGAAACTGCCTAAGTGTCGAGCTACGCACGCACATGGAATTATTATTATTATTATCCTTTAGGGAGCACACCACATATCCGTAAGAACACAATGGACACAGCACAACAGCACAGCTGCCCGTCCGTCTGTCCGAACGACCGAAACACAAGAGTTCACCACGCCAGTACTGACGGCATAACAACAGCTGATCTGCGAAGAGCAACGAAGAAGTTTCTGCGGCGAGGATGAGCGTAGTGCCCTCTCTTCAGCTCTGCAGCTGAATTGAACTGGGCCCGATCGAAGCTAAACGAAAGCCATCAAGTACAGAAAATAAGAAACACCAATGTTAACTTGAGCGAGTGCCCGCGGCCAGACGATGCCAGCGACCTCGCCGTACCGATATCGAACGTGAAGGATGCTGCCATCGGAATCAGGGATAATTCACTCTTTCTTTTCCGTTTCCTCTGTCGAGTTGACTTCCCGTCATGAAAACCTTAGAAAAGAGCCGGAGAGTCCGATTATCTAGGAACGGGTGGAGCGCGGGCTGTTTTGAGAGAGAACGTGCCAAGTCCACCAGGGTTTCGAAGAGCTCGGCTTGTTGCTGCGCTCAATGATGTAACAGTTGCCGTACAGAACAGACAGCGCTGCGCTGCGGCAAACGCGTGCACTCATCGTGGTGACGCCCTGTCCACGAATGCGACACCAAGTTGGCTTTCTCGCTTGCCGATCGCTTGGACGGTCAGGCGAGCGAGCTAACAGAATGCGAAGTTTTTTTTTTTCCATGCGAGTTCTGCAGGTAGAGAAGCGTTTAACCGGTTACAGATCTGACCCGTAGCCCATTCGCTGTGAACTGCCAGCCAACAATCCGGATCGCCGGCTAGCGTGGTGTACAGCGAGCGGATCAGCCACGTCTGCATAGGATGTCAACTTCCCGAAAACAGATCGACTCAGAACCGTCATCAAGCCGATCGCATGATCGGTCACTCGAACAACCGATCCAGATCCGGATTTGGAACCGAATTCTCTTCTGAAATCCGATTCTCTGATCTTCCTTGATGGAACGAAGCGTGATGCAGTGTTAGAATGTTCCACCGCGGTGGAAGCCGATGGAAATTCAGGGATCGCTGAAAATGATCCAAGCATCACTTGGAGAGCTTCATCGAGACGGAAAAATTCAAACAGAGAACATTTCATTCATTAGAGAGGCTTCAGCGCGGAAACTCAGTTCAAACTAATTCTGAAAGCTGGTTAATTACTTTTTCGTCGACGATTTCACGCGCAATCTATCATCGCTTCCAAGCGCGAAAAAGAAAGCGCGAACATGGAAGAACCATGCAGTTTTTTCCCGAGGGCACTTCCAGTGCTGAGCTCTCTGAAATTTTGATCCCCGTCGAACGGAAGATGCAACAATAGTTCATATGATTTCGAAACGAATCGAGTCTAGCCACAGCTCGGTCGCCTCGAGAGAAATTTCAAATGGGTAGACTTTCTTTCACTCTTTGGATCCTTTCTTCATTTTTCCGCTTTATCGTCCATTGAGGAATTGTTCCAAACACAAAAAGTAGACAAATTCACTTTCGACTGAATAGGAGTGCCGTTCTGCCTTAATGATCGAATTCAGCGACTAGCTAGGTGGGTGAGAAATAACCCGCCGGTTTCACACTCTCATTATAATGCTAAGTGAGACGTGATTCTTCTTTGGCGAACGGAAATCAACGCGAGGAAGCTACCACGATGAATGAATCATGGTAATCGCGATAAATTCCAACAGAAACAAGCGAGTTGTTCTGGCAAAACGGTTCGACTCGTGAAGTCAACCAGTATCGCCAGCGGTGTTGGAAGCGCAAAGCTGGAATATGAAAATTAGCTGAAGAGAAAACCAGTCGGTTACCCATGGCTCAACACCTTCACCGGCTTTCGTGTGGCGTCGCGTCGGTGAGCAACAACGAAAGGAGAAAAGAAAGATTCTCTTCAACATTCTTAATAGTAATTGCTATCGGCTTCTTAATTTTCGCCACCGACGAACTCGAAATAAAAAATTGAAGAAAAATTTTGAGCGGCATCAGCAAAACTCAGTGTTCTGCAGCAAAGCCAAACAAACTGTTACAAATCGCTCACCGCGCGCACTTGGTACCACGCATACGAACACTTAAACGATCACTCCGAGAAGATTGTTTCTTGAGGATAAGCAAAACAGATTACTGAGTGAGCAGAGCGTCCGCAGGGAGTCGTGAAACCCCTGTAGCTGAGGGTTCTCTCTCGTGTCGCTCTCATGGCAATGGTGGCGGCGATCCAAATCTTCGGTTTGCCTTTCTTTCTCTCTTTGTTTCTTCCCGCAACGGAACATCCTCAAAGATCGCGAAACCCGGGTTCCGTCACTAAAACAGAGGCCTCAGTCACCAATTGTCTTTTTCGTCGCTATCGCAGTCGCGAAGACGTCGTTTTGAAGCAAGATGGAGCGACCTTTGACAAAGAAACAGAAAATTATGCCCGCCCTAGTTCAGTTCGGCTGCTTGCTTGCTTCGTCAATCGGTCGGTTGTCTTGGCCTGGCCCGGCCGGGGTCATGCGGCTCGCGCGACTGGCGGCACGGCCACGATCGATATTGAACTGCCTCGCCTAGACTAGTAAATCTCGCAAAAGTCGAACGCGGTGGCAAAATGAACTGAATTCGCTCAAATCTATTGATAATAATAATCGAAGCTGCTCTTCGCCTGACGCCATAAGCTAGCTAGCTAGGTCGAGGCCGTGGTTGTTTCTTTTACGGAGCGGGTTCTTACGTGAATCGAATGCAATAATATCCCGCAGTAACGCTTGCATGTGCCGTCGACGTAGGTATGGTTTATTGTTCGGCGGAGCCGGGCCTGAACGGCTCTAAATTATTTATACTGCTACGCTGTAAACATTCAGGTTCATCTGGCAGAGGTCGACCGCGTACATGGAGTATTCTTCGATATCGGAATCCCTGAACGGAGCGCTGTAGTGTCTTCAACCGCAAACATGAGACCCGTTCTCCTACATAGCGCTATCGATACTTGTGAACGAACAATTTTTGAATAGGCGAGTTGCCGATGCCGAGGTACGGGGTATTGTCCGACGCTCTGAACGAGAACACGAATGTTTGATGTTCGATCGATATTGAACGCGGCCTGAGGAATCATAGCCGCAGGATTGGATCGATACACTGGATTTTGCATTCCATGAGACTCTCAGCGAGAACCTCAGCGGCTCCTCGTTATTCCAGAAATTGAATCAAATGTTCCCCATTCGTACTTCTGGTTCCTCCGATCTTTCTCATCGTAATCTGTTTTCGGAAATGGAAAGAAGCGACGACGAAATCGCGCATTGTTTCGCGCCTATTACAAGAGATTTCTATCTCTTTGTCCGCCGTTAAAGTAGACTGACTCTCGAATTACGTTTTCTCGCCCACTTGAAATGAAATTAGATCTATTTTATGAAAACAAAACGAATGCTCACGATTACTGAAATGCGAGAGTTACGCCCAAATAAAGATGACGGAGCGCTGCGCAATTTGATGTCATCAAGATCACTTGATCCTCGAATCGTTCTTCTCACTTTATCTGACCATGCTCGCAAAACCCTGACATTAAGAGATGAGGATACCGCTTCGATGACGTCATTTAGCAACTCGTGTGGATAGCTCTTATCCTCCTCCACAGAAAGAAAAAAGGGAAATCACCTTCGTTGATTCGAAACGACGAATGTGCCTTTTCCAGCAGTGTCACAACAGTGTCTCAATTTCGAACGGGAAGGAAGAACTCTTCTCGCTGTGAAGAATGACCGGAGCTTGTGACTTCATGCCGGACGACTTGAGGTGTGTTTGTGTCGTCGTCGTCGTCGTCGTCAACAAGTGTTCGCCTTCCTCAACAAGTCGCCCGGGGCCACAAGGCAAAGAAAAACCGAATTGACCATTTTATCTTCATGCAGGCCACTCTTCTCGAGTTTCGCTGCCAGAGGGCCTGTCTGCAAATCTCTGTCGGCGAGTAGAGAGCACAGAAGGGTCTGGCTTTGATAGATCTCATTTACATTCAAAAGATAAACGTCTTCTCCCAACATTTATCACCATGCGTACTCGACGTGATGTATGTTCTCCTCACGGACGTCCGACGCTATTTTGATGAGATTCGGATTCTCACGGCGATAATTTTTCAAAGTCGCTGTCGGATTCCGTTTCGTTCAACGGGACCCAATGTCATCTCGGGAAATCTCAACTGTTTTCTTCTCATATCGGAGACAATATCGTATCGCGAGTATGTCTTCAAATCAAGCCAGGTCGTCTTGCTGAATGGATTTTTCGTCTTCCCCACTATACTTGGCGGCGGTCCAATTCTCCAAAACATCGTCAACACCTTGGGAAGTGGCTTCCGAACAGTCGCAGCACCCACCGAGGCGGTTCACTATCGTCCTGGAACGTATCTGCCATCGCGGTGCTCTCCTTTCTCCTTTGAACGTCGGGAGGACTCCCTCACTGCCAAACTATCAGTTTGTCAGAGTTTTCAGGAAAATTCCTGTCATGAAGAAATGAAACCACGGGCGATTCCTTCTACGAATTCGATCGGAACTGAGATAGAGAGAGAGAAGGAGGGAGCGTTTTTCATCCGAATCCAACGAATATCGGGAATATTCGTGGAATGCTTTGAAACGAACGAAGATTATCGTTTCGCACTTGAACAAAGAAATCCGAATGAAGGCGGAGGAAATCTTCGACCGGGTGGCGCAGCTCGAGGAAGACCATTGCCGTTCCTAAACTCCTTTTCCCCGCTCTTCTCCCACTCGCCCACGCTTCCGTTCTCCTGAATTCTCTCAAACGCATTCTGGTGTTTTCCTTTCTTGTGCATGGCACTAACTTCGCTTAAAGGCTGGAATTGAAGGACATCTCATTACATTCGATCGAGGCGACGGAGAAGAGGACGGGACGAAAGAAGGACGAACGGACGACACCGAATTCCGGGACAGAAAGCAAGCTTTGTCGAGGCGAGGGGAGCCGTGTGCCGAGAGTAGGAATTGAACGGGAGCTTTATCTCTTGAACGCTTGCCCTCTTGAGGAGGAACAGAACGAGTCATTTCCGAAACAATTCCACCGATCTAATTCTCTTCCATTAGCGTTTCCGAAAAGCGCTGAATGTTCCTCTTTTCGTTCCTCCGGGCAAGCGCTTGCTCCATTCTTATCAATCAGAGTGGATGAGCCTCACGGATGACTGTTCTCCTCTGAGCGAGTCAGAGCTTGACTGACCTCACGGGAGAGGGGAACTCAAACGGATGGGCCGCCGAAACGCCTGCGTCGAGAGTGGCAGAGAGCCGACGAAAACAAAGCAGAAAGGGAGATTCTCAAATTTTCACGTCGAGCTGACCCGGAGGCGAAACTCCGAGGAACTACGGGTCCGAGTCGGGACAACGACGAGGACCCGGAGCGGGACATGAAGCGGTCTCTTCGGCGGGACCACAGGAAGGTTTGAAGCAGCGGGATGAAGGGAAGAATTCGGACGCGACGACGACCGAAAGGAACTGAACGCTCGGACAACGCCGAGGATCTGGACCATTGTTCGAACGGCGGCGGCGGCTTCCTAAAGCAAACGCTTCTCTCCCGCGCAGTCTGCTGCAGATGATTCGCTGGCTGGCAATGAGACGACAATAACGACAAACGATAATCATATTACTTAATGAAAAGGACGACGGTAACGTTGAAGAAGAACAGGAGAACCGAGAGTGGAGGCGCTGCAAAGGGCTTTTGTCTCACGTAGATGGCTTCTCTCGACCGCGTTGCGGGAGCTCGGCTCTTGTTATAGGTAGGTGATGGTTGGGAAGAGAAACGAGAGTCCACTTTCTCTTCCGGGGTCCAGCTTTCACGATGGCTGGGATAAAGTTTGACGAGAGCTCTTCCGACCAATGATTTCTGAGCATTCGGTTAATTGATCGATTGTTCTCTTGGCTCAAGGAGCGATTGCGGAACGGTTTACGTCGTCCCGGGAGGCAAGAACCTCTCGCTTCTTCCGGCGGAGCTTCCTCAGTCTCGACCTGCGTTGGGAGACAGCACTCAGATCGGTTCCGGGATCTCGATCATCGTTTGTTTCTGAAGGAGATCAAACTCAAAAAATCCGTTTCGGAGTTTTCTCTACGTTCTCAATTGCATTTCCCGAGTGTTTCACGGAGGCATCCGGAAGAGAATCGTGACTCACGAACTCCTGCAGAACACCTTTCCAGCTCGGAATTGACGAAAACGAGGAGTTCACTTCGGATCGCGCTCGCTCATCGCGGAAGGAAGGTGGAAAGTAGAGTAATTAGTCGGAACAATCCGCCAGCCAACTTCCCGGTCTCTGACCTTGTTTCAAGACACCGGCGGATTCAAATCGCCAATACCAGGCCTGGCGAGCCCGAGAAGAGATCGCGAAATAGCCACGCTGGGAGTTCCTCTTTGAGATAAGCGCATCGAGAAAAGCTCAGCCCCTCCTGAGTCGAGTTGAGACGTCGCTTGTTTCCACTGATCGCTGGCTCGCTCTCCTTCCAGCTCCTGACTCGAAAGCTCGTCTGTCCCTAATTAAAACGACAAAGTTGCTACAACGGTAAGTACAGCCAGCGGCCAGTGAACAGGATCCATTCTCTTTAGCTTGCTTCCTTTTCCGGTGAGAAACTTCCAAAGCCCCCACTGACGCTGCCGCCCCCGTGCTAGTTGCTTCCTCGGCTGGCTGAATCCCTCGCTTGCTTGCTTGCTTGCGTGTCTGTCTCTCTGGTCAGTTAGCTGGAGCATAATAAAAAAGCAGCTTGTTGTGCCCAAGTTGAGTCTCGAAGGCTATCACTCTCATGCGGTACCGTTTACTCTCAGGTAAGCTTTCCTCGTGCGTTCCCTCGCCCCCCCCCCCCCCGCAGCTCTTCTGATTCCCGAGTTCGCTTTCCTCAACACATGAACACTGTCCATTGGCACGTGCCGAAGAATGAATCGTAAATAACTTCATATGGAGATATATTTGGTACTTTTATGGAATCGGCGGGACTTTGGCTGTCGGCGAGGCTCGCTCATAACTCGTGGAACTAGATTTCAGACACTCCAAACACAATTGTGACGACCAAGACGAAGGAAGCAACGCAGAGGGCAGCATAGAGAAGGGAACATCCACCTATCCACCGTGATGGTGGGTGTGGAGGTAATATCGGAGAAATTTCATATTTAGCAAAACGACCGACCGACGAACCAACCGAACGAACGAATCCGGCGACGAATGAACGAACGAAGCAACGAACGATGAAGCCAATAAGCTTTCCGATATGTCGAAGGTTCCGTATCGACTGTCGCTGTAGGGACCGCCGCGACCGTCAGATCTATGCTGTGCTAGGTTTCCCTGGTCCTCTTTGCTGTGAATGAGCCGACCGAGAGAGCGAGGAATAGCAACTGTTCCGGGGTCGGAGGAGTGTCTCCGTGCAGCGTCAGCGCGTCGATGTGCGATGGAATCAATCCGCGCCTATTGTCGTCCGTACCCTTGGACGCGAGCAGGTCGACTGGCTGACTGTTGCCAGTCAGGATGCGCATGACGTCGGGAATGACCCCTCGTCCATCTGTTCCCGATCCAGAGGACCCGCCCCATATCTGGTGGCCGGTCGCACCGGTGTCGTCTGATATCGCTTCGCCCTCACCAGCGACGTTGCAACGTTATTATTGCCTACGCTTGCTCATTCATTGATTAAGCTGGTCTCCATACTGCGCAGCGATTGCTTGAAAGTGACAGGAGAAGGGCTCTACCCCCCCTCCTCCCCCATTATTCCCTTTCCACGCGGATCAGAACTTTGATAGGTAGCCTACATACTTTTGGGGGCTTGTTGACGGAATCGCGGAGAGACTGACTGGCTGGTCGACGAGAACGTTCGGTGGCGAAGCGGTTCGTCGTCGCTCGAACGGTGTCGCACAAGCCTTCAACGAAATATGTCGAAGTATGAGTCGTGATCGATCGACGATGGATCGGATCGGGAAAAGAGAAAATAGAAAAAAAAGCGACCACCGACACGCGATTCACTGTCATCGACAGTCGACGGCTCCGACCCGGTTTTTCGTTCTTTTTAACAACGAAAACATTCTCTCCGACAACACGAAGAGCCTCGCTTCATCACAAGGAGAATTCGCGTCACTTGTTTCCTCATTCGCCATCGTGGGAGCTTCTCGGTTTGTTCGAAACACTATCGAATCTTAGCACGTCATTGATCGAAAGCCTCCACGGAATCAACCTGGACTCCCTCCGCCCTCCTCCACCTCATTCGCCCAAAAGTCACTCAAAGCACCGAAAACTAATTTCTCGATAGAAGGGAAATCATCGTGGAAGAGGACCTTTTACCCAGAGGACCCGACGCCAAGAAGAACTAACGAACCATCTGAGATAGAGGTTGTGGCGAAAGCAGGATACCTAGAGCTGACGCATGCTGGCAAGTGAGAACGCTTCTTTGAAATTTAATATGGGCCACCACGGCCTGTTCGGTCTTCTCACTGTCTTCGTTGCTAGATGGCGTCGAGGATAGCTTGCGTCGTCAGTTGCTCGGCTGATCGGTTCCTCCGACCGACCGTCCGTCTGTCGGTTCATCCGTCGAGTGGCTCACTGGCTGTCTGTCTCTGCTGACGCTGTAGACTGCTAGAAGAGATTGAAGAAAGAAGCGGTGGCAACTTCGGCTCTGCTGATGTGTCTTCTCGGTCACCAGCAGCCGCTACAACACCGCTTGCCTACTTGGCAGTCAAGCCGGCCGGCCGGCGGGCGCAGCGGTGGTGGTGCCGAGCCGTGAGGAGATCTGCATCGCGCTTGGCTCGGCCGCCTTTCTGCTCGCCGTGGCGGCCGCGTCAACGGGTCCCCGCAAACAGCGACGAATAGGCGATCGGGGGGAGCGCAACGTTTAGGCGTCAGTTCCGAGGTTCGTTTCGCTCACTGTTCAGGCGGCAGTGACGACGGCGGGCGCGGCGGTGGCCTCCTCCTGTGCTGTTGCCGCTGTGGCTGATCACGATGGCGGCAGCTTGCCGGCAAGAGGAGCAACGCAAAAAGCGAGTCGACTTGCTCGTTGATGCGGAAGAGACTAATATCAGAAACGGGGAAACAACGAGAGGGAGCGAGGGATGTCCCCTTCGGGAAACGGCGGCAGGCAGGCAGACAGGCAGCCGAGAAGAAGAGACAACGACAGAATGGAGAAAAGAGAGAGCTCAAGGAACAGATTGCACTCGAAGAAACCGAACGAGCGGGGAGATCATGGCTCTTGGTCGGTGTCGTTGCCGCCGCCACCGCCGTCGTCGTCGACATCGCCGCCTCAATGATAAACGCAGCTTTCACGCACTTCAAGGACGCTGTCGAGCGACAAAGCAGGCGAACGACGGAGTAACGATTGAACACTGACTCGAAGACGGGATGATTAAAGCACTACCGCAGTTTCTTCTGCCTCATCGTTCCAGCACTCGTCCCTTGTTGTTTCTCCTTTTCCCTCATCGTCTTCCGCTCTCCCGCTTCGGATAAGGATTACCCAACCACTTGCGATTCGACGCAAACGAGCTCGGTATCAAAACGAAACCGAGTGGAAAGCGGAAATTCTGGCCTGGAATATTGAGGGAACAAAATCGTACGAGGAATAAGAAATAGCAATTTCGGAATGGATCGGTCAGGAACGCGGCCAGAGAGTTATCGATCTTTGGATCAGTGCCGTTTCCCATTTTGATACGGCTACTTCTCTGAGTCAGTCGGTCGGTCGGTCGGTCACATCGGCTCTCATGACTGGCAGAGGAATCGTCCGTTCGTCCGTTGGTTCGCCGTCCCTCCGCCTCTTGAGCCTCAATGTTGGAAGCAACTTTTCCCTGAGGAAATTAGTTGTGATTCGATGCTGGGAATTGAGCTCTGCGGACGCACCGCAAACGCTTGGACGAAACAAGACGCCAGAGCGAGGAGCGGTTGACGAACCATCTGACGATTCCTCCCAAGGCTCATCGAACAAGCCTCGCCACTCGAAGGAAGTAATAGTTGTCGTCGCCTCATGATGTTCAGCCTCGTCCACCGAAGACCGATCGACGAAAGGAGAGGGGGCTGCAGCAAGACAAGCGGACGACGACGACGAATGTGTCGAGGATGACGAGGACGATCAGGCTGCAGGCTGTTTCAAAGAGCGCCACTTTCCGCGGTCGCAAGTTGCGCCAACTTTGCGTCTGGTCTTCAGGGAGCGTGTCAGAAAGCTCTGTTGGTTGGTTGGTCGGTCGTTCGGTCGGTCCGTCCCTTCTTACCTCTCTTTCACTCTCTATCTGTCGGATAGACACATCCACTTCTATAAGAGCAACGAGCCAATATTGGCTTCAAATGGGATTTGCTTTCGATTGCTCAGCAGCAGCGGTGGCGGAAGCTTTGGTGATGCCGGCGGTGGACGCCTGGGGAGGGGGCAACGGATACACCACAAACACTTTTCCATCGGAGGATCAAGAAGTTGACGCGTTGCTCCGCCCCCATTCTTCTCGGCCACTTGCTTTTGGGTTCTTCACGCCTAAACCTCGTCCTCTTCCCTCCAGCTCCCCCATTGCTCACTCCTCCGACGACCGAAACCCGCATTTCTCCTCCAACTCCTGCCCCCTCCCCTTCGCCCCACTCAAAGCCTTCTTGCATCGTCTATTGAACATCGACGCGGCATCACTTGCCATGGCTATTGGTTGCAAAGCGCTCCTCAAGCAAACTCTACGGGGTTGCCCTGAGATGGGCGGCGACGACTAGCTGGATGTGTTGCCTTGTTGGCAGTAGATGTCACCGCGCGAGTGAGTTCCAATACTGTCAAGCAGCATCTGACACCTCAGCTCACCTCCATCGGAAGCAGGCAGTCCGGGAGTCACCCCGCTGGCCAGGCTATCCGTCGACGAAACGATTTCCCATCGGTGACTTGAGACAAAGCGAGTGAAGACGCCGTTCGCGTGCGCAACAATAGCTTGACCAACCGATTCAGCCAAGCAATGATAGTTTAGAGATGAATTTCTCAGCCTGGGTTTCCTGGACCTACCTCAAGGTTTCCCGCGGGTTCCCGAAGGTCTCAAAGGAATAAACGTCTTATACCTTTCCTCTGAACTCATGTTGGGATTATTCTGTATTTGCTTTTGATGCTATGATCGATCTCTGGCGTCGAACAAGGGACAATTCCACGCTCTGTGCTCGCCGGAAGGAATTTCAACTCCTTGCGAAACCAAGTTTGAGCAGAGATTTTTCCCTCTTCCTTTTTTGATGGACGACGACTGCTTCCATTGACACTCGTTTTCTGGTCTTCATCGAGAGTCTGATGACCAAGATTGAAACTTCGCATTTTCGAAACTTCAAATTGGGGGCTGTGTCTCAAGTGAGGGAAAGCTCTCCTCCTAAGAACTTGGATTTCGTTGGGTTGAATCTACCGTTCATCCATCGAGGCAGGCAGCCAAACAGGCCACTCATTCATTCCTCCCTTCATTTGGTCGAATTCACTGCGATTGCTGCTGCTATTTCGCCGTTTATTCGTTCACCACCCGTCCCTTAGTTCCAAACCCTAACCTCAGTTCTTCCGATTCTTTCCGTTCGTTTGTTCGTTCAGTCGGTCGGTCGTCATTCCGTCCGTTCGTCCCACTCTCGCAAACGAACCCCGACCCCGGAGCTCTCTTACCGGCACCGATCCCTCTATTTCAATTTAGTTTCGAGAACGAGTTTCGAGAGGGGCATCTGTTCCCGTCGGCTGGGGAGGCGTAGCAAGCAGGCTGGCAGGACGAGGAAAATGTATTCTCTGCTTTTCTCATGCGCTCAGCTCGCCTAACCTTTCTCTAGGCACTGTTTCTCTCTGCGCGCCGTCCTTGCTCGCTCATCCATCGTTCGTCTGGCTGGTACAGAGATGGACAGAGATAGGTCGACGAAAGCAGACTCGCAAGAAACGAACAAGCCGCCAGCCCACCAAGCAGAAACGAAGTGAACAGGAAAGGTAATTGAAATCGAGCTCGAATAGAAAAAATCGGGATCGTCGTCGAAAAAAAGGAAAACTCGAACAGCGAATCATATGGACAGACAGCTTGTAGTCATCTGCATACCTCGATTGCTACCGCAGCGGCGGCGACTGCTGCCGCTTCTTCGGAAACCAATGAATTCTTCCCCTCTGTTCGATGTCGCTCTTGTCCCCGATCTCTCTATTCCATTCCCGTTTCTCCTCTCGTCGATCTATTCTCTCTTCGACGGATAGCGGATTTCTTCCGCTATCGTTTCCTTCTGGTTTCAATTTGTAAAACGACTGCGAGAACACGCGAACAGACGTCTTCTCTGTAGCAGAGGAAACAAAAGGAAAAAATTGACACACACTCACACTCGTCCAGCCGCTGCCGACGACAAGTAGATGACGCTGTCTCTCGACTTTTTCCGGTCAATCGTTCAGCGAGAGAAATGTTTGGATTTGAGCTCAGATCTAGGACGGCCAGCCACGTTTCAAATACCTGCTTCTGTTTCACAGAACCCCACGCTGAACGTCGTCTGCTCGACTGCGCCAGCTGTTTATCCGCTAAGTCTGCAATCGTCGACTGAAGGTGAGGTCGCAGACCCGCCGACCGGGATTAGCGTCAAAGGCGATCGGACGAAAGCGAGGCTTATTCCTCTCGGCAACGACCGCCTGAACAATCAGCTCAACAATCGGCCGAAGAATCAGGAGCTTTAATGTGGGCGTTGAAAGGAGATGCGAGGCTAAAGGCAACGTGAGCCCTGGACCGATTAATTGCTGAGAGTTTGCACAAGTTGACGGTGAAATAACGCTCGGGGACGCGAATTTTAATCGAATGGGAGCGATCAACAATGGAGAAAACTACACCGAAAACGTAAAGAAACACACCATGAATGGATTTCGCGATCCAATCGGACCGCAGCAGAAGGGGGTCACTGATAGAAGGGTTGAGGTGGACTCTGAGCACTCAAAGGCAAACGACAGCCAACCTCCCGAGGTCAGAAAGAGAAAGACCCGGTCAGAAGGCTTCCGAAGGTTCCAAATCAAGTGGTACATACTCTCCCATTCGACATGTCATAGAAGAAGAAGGCTGCGCCTTCGCCATGATAGAAGTCGTGCTCGAAACCATATCATTCGGATCCAGGTTCAGACTGAGCGTCTTTCCCGACTAGCAAGACGGACTCAGAGGCAAGTTCGTTGACATGTCATCGAGTTCAGTTGTCGTGCGCATCAAAATTTTCTGAAAAATTGATTCTGAGAAAAACTTATGCATCGCGTTGATTAGACGTCGAGAAACACGAAGTCGTCGGCTATATCGCCATATATCGTGCAATTAACGTTTCTCGATGAATTGAAAAATTATTCTTCGGAATTCGGGAATCGATAGCGCGTCGGCGTGGCGCTGTTCTTTTCGGACGATATGGCAGCGATCCAGTCTCGTTCTGATTGCGCATGCGCACGAAAGTTTCATGTTGTATGTCATCGTTTGAAGCAAGAAACACCAGACTATCGGACAGCGGGAGTAGAAGCGAAGTGGCAACGTAGAAGTCGAACGCTTGACGGATAGCTCCTCGAACCGCACTCTACGCTGACGGCTGGCTGGCTGGCTGGCTCCTTGGTCGGTTCGCTGATTCGCGGACTCACTACTCGTCGTGCGAGTTGTCAGAAGCACGACACACAAAAGTTCGACTGCCACCGAACTCGATCTGAGAGAAACGAGACTTGCGCTGCGTGAGGTGCAATAGGCAAAATTATGACGACTCGTCCAAGCGTACCGATCTGTCCAAACTTTATTTCGCACCTTATGACAGCCGAAAGCTTCAAAAAGCATGAGGAGAACTCTGCCCTCATTCAACACGCTCCGCAGTAACCGAGAAACGCGTGAGCTCCAGAATATTCAAAACTCCACCACGGAGAGAAACTCTCTGAAAACTCAAACTTTTCGGCGGGAAAGAACCGAAAAGGCTCAGACAACCGAGTTTGTTGCGAGCTCGAGTATAACAAGAGGCGAACGCTGTGCTTTTTTCGGGTGTCGAAAGTTTGTTTCGATCAATTTTTTTTCCTTCTCCAAATCGAGAGTTTCGATCAGGTGAGATGCCGGCTTGTAACCAGCAAAAAGAGAGAAGGAAACGAACTCAACCGAACGTCGTACGGTTTCCTCAAAAAGCGCATCGTTGATCACCTCCACTGTTCTCCCATCCACTGAAGATGATCACAGAGAACCTATGCATACGATGAAATAGATTAAGTTGTTGTGTGTTCGCGCCTAAGTGCATGCCCAGTCACCGGATCAAGCACAGGGGCTTATGTACCGTCGGTGAGACAGCTTGATCGCGACAAAAAACTTCACCTCTCAACAGAATAAGCCTCTTATTGTGCATTTGAGCGCGCTCGGTTTTCTCCGATTTTTTTCAGAGCAGATTTTGAGAGCGGTGCTCTAAGCCGACCGAGGCACACGAGCCCGCACACACTCTAAAAACGTCACCACAGAATCCAAGCTCCGAGTCTATCGTCGAGGCTTGGGGGATTTGCTTCGGAATTATATTGTTTCTCGCATCGCACGAATCAAGGAATTCCCCCAGCACGACGCAGGTATTTTAGTCTCAAATCGATGAATATTCAGGATGAATGCGCCAAGGAATCATCAGGAGCACTTTATGGAGGTGAGATTCACTCATTCTTACGTTCAAGAGGGACATGAATGCATGGCTGCTGAGCAAGCAGACTCGTAACAATAAATACGCGTGTGGCGCTTCTGTGCATAATTCGGTCCTGGTCGAAGCGCTCGTTAACGGATGGCACGGCATAATCCGAGACCGTCGCGAGGCCTCCTGCCGGCTCGGGTGTCGAATTTCGGGAGCAACACCCGGCTCTCGTGACAACAATGAAGACGACATCGACAGCAACAACCCTTCTCCCTCCTCTCGCTGCCCAACATGTCGTCGTCGTCGTCGTCGTCGTGGTGACATAACCGGATATGAAGGTTGAGACGCAATATGGATTACACGCCAATTAAGGCGACACGTATTCGGTTACACAAAGGATCAGTTATCCAGTTCACGGTCGGGGTTTGGCGTGATGACGCGATGACGGGGACCCGGCGAATGACCGAGCACAACCAAACCCCGCCCCCGAGCATTCACGTTTCAGGCAACCGAAAGCGGTGAGAGCCCATCATCCTGAAAAAATTTACAAGGAGAAAGCAGGAGGCGGCTCGTTTCACTTACTTGGTAGCTGGCTACTCGAGTCCTGGCAGGCGGAATTCTTCGGTGATGCGGGTTTCCTCTTCTCATCTTTGTCGTTTATGACCTTTCCGTCGTCGCTTTTGACGTTGCCTCCATCGACCGGACCAACAAAGTTTGACGGAAATACGCCCATGCGACCTTTCAGGATGCCCTTCCACCACCCTTCCTCCACCTGCAAACGAGATACATACAAGATATTAGATTTGACTTTTGAACAATTGTTCGACATCATCAGCAGAAGCAGCGGCGGTAAACTTTCACTACACTCGATGATAACCTGGACAAACACGAACGTGACTCAATTAAGCTTCACCAAACTTTCCGTTCTGACTGCGGAGTAGTAGAACAACAACAATGTAGAACGACTCGAATGTTCGATATGGTGTTCCGGAATGTGGCGATTCATGAGGAAATCTCTGGTTGAAACATGTAGGAATGAATGTTGTAGAACATTCATAAATGAAGGAATGAATGTAGAACATCGAAGACAGCGGCGGCGGCGGCGGCAACGTCATACAAATACCAATGACGAGGCGATGGGCCACGGCAGCTCCCGAGATCGCTGGGGCGAGGTCGACGCTACGCGGCGAATTGTTCTCTACGGACGTCACGGGGGGATTACGGTTTAATAGAGTTATGAAATGCTTGCGTCGCCTGCTTTCGAAATTCAAGAAACGTCTCCTGGAGGCTTCAAGGCTAAAACCCTTTACCATCAGCGTATTCTACTCGGCTGCCATCGTCTCTATCATTCGTCGAGACGATGACGGCACCTTATTAGCTGAAACGCGAAGCCGCGAACCGGGAAGCTCAGGATCAAGAGAGGCAGAGGAGGAGGGGGACTCCTTTGATATTTCGCAGGATCTTCGAGCAAAGCCGTCTTTGGCCAACTGATGGCTCCCACGTAATTGTGTGTCAAGCATTAATTTTTCACCACCAGACACTCCATGCCCGTGAGCGGCTCCTAACGCTGCGCCGGCGCCGCCGCCGTTTTTTTTTCTCCAGGAATCGCTTCGCTGCCGGTTTCCACCTCGTTCCAGAAACGACAAACAACGTTTGCGCCGGTCAGACGCGTGACTCCCGTAAACGACCGATGTCCCGCCGAACACGCGGCCTCCAGGAAAGGACAAAAAAGCAAACGGACCGAACAAAGCAAGAAAATCAAGGAATCAACGGAGCGAGGGCGTGACGCTTCGGGTGGGAGAAAGGAGAGGTCGGCCGCTAATTGATTGTTCGTGACTGCAGTTTTCGACAGGTGTGCAAAGCACCAACCAAGGATTCAGGACGAAGCGGAACCCTGACGAAGACCACAGGATGAAGGAGGTCGAGACAAAGGAAACAGGCCGCGGACTAGAGCCGAACAAGGCGCTGATAATCGTCGTCGTCGTTGTCGACGACTCGTATCAGTCGTTTCCTTTCGGACGTTTTTCCCTAAACAAACTGAAACCTGTGTCTCCGCTCCCCTAGCTGAGTCACCTTTTGTGAAACGACTGAAAACGTGGCCTCCGTAATCAGACGGCTGAAGTGTCGGTGCCACCGAAACGAGGGAACAGAGATCACCTGCTGCCCCAGTCTGAGCGTAGCGAGCACTCCAGGTCAAAACATCCAACTTGGCGACAAAGGGGGGGGGGGGAGGAGGAGGAAGAAAGGATACCGAGAATAGGAGGACGTGAAGGAGAACAACGAGGATACGAAGGGTCACACCCGAAATGCTAAAAGTCACCCGGAACAAAAGGTGGATTCCGAAAAGGAAATTGATGGCACACACCACAAGCCACTCTTGTGAAAACCGGATTGGAAAGAAATTAAAGCCGTAACATCGGAAGCGTCGGACGGAAATGAGCAAATCGAGAACGAGCGGAACAAAATAAAAGCCGACTCGTTCGGAAAACGAGAGGGCTTGGTGACGACTCGTAAGCCTGGCAGCTCCCGACCCGAGAACAGAGAAGCTGGCAGACCGTCAGAAAGACACCGGTGAAGAGAGGAAAAGAAGAAGGAAAAAAAACCTCTCGATAGCGACTCGGTTTCTGTCGTCATTGAAGCAGATAATCAACAGCGGGAGGAGCTTCCAGGAATAAGCATCGCAGGCTTGCGGTGATGCTTATCCATCGTGCTGCTCCTCCTTCCGTCGTCCTCGCTGGAAGAGACGAGGGCCGAGTGGGAATTTCGAATGTGAAAAGAAGGAGATAGCGAGAGAGTTTTGCATGAAATAAAAAGCTCTCAGCTGAAAAGATGGCGTTTTCCAGTCACAGATGTTCGAAGGGAAGTTACGCCCGAAGGAAGAGGAGGAAAGCAGACGGGTAACCAGGCGGATCCGGTCAATTCAGCCTCAAGTTAGGTCGCTGGGGAGGGTTGCGAAGCCAGCATCAACGGCGGCGTTGCTTCCGTCACCGTTGTCGACGCCGCCGCCACCGCTTCACTACAAGCACCATGCACTCAGCGGAATCCGTCCGTTCTTCTGTTCGTCCGTCCGTCGAGGAGATCGAAGAGCGAGAATGACGCATGACGGTCACGTCGCGGCTACATTACGCACATTATAATACAGAAAAAAGAAGCACGATGAGTGGCCGGGGCTTTTTTTCTGCTTGCTTCCGTCGTCGTCATCGTCGTCGCGGGGGACCTCAACAGCGGCCACGGCGAGAGAGAAGCGAACGACAGAGGGCAAATCCTCAAATGTGATGAGCTAGCATCCTCATTTTTCCCTTTTTCTTTCCCGCCTTCTCGGTTGTCGTCTATGGGGAGATATATCTCCCCCTGTCGCCCGTCCTGCACCGTTGTCTCAATTGTAGGGAGCAGTTTTTGTTGGTGGTGGTCGGCTGACCACACGATCGCTTGTCCCGCTCGCTCGGTCGCTCGGTCGGGTCTAGTCAGACGGTCAGGAGAAGATGTTGGGCTACCATCACCTTTGAATGCTGATCGAGAGTGAGTCGAGCTGAGCAACCGACGACGACGACGACGTCGGCTGCGATTGGAAAGAGAAAGATTGATGT
This sequence comes from Neoseiulus cucumeris, assembly GCA_021527715.1. Classification (NCBI taxonomy): domain Eukaryota; kingdom Metazoa; phylum Arthropoda; class Arachnida; order Mesostigmata; family Phytoseiidae; genus Neoseiulus; species Neoseiulus cucumeris. The sequence continues at coordinate 501,627 of JAJSRV010000054.1, forward strand.
CATCCGACGATTAGACCCCTTCACTAGGGCCACGCTAGCAACGAGGTTTCTTTTTCCACTCGCCTCGATCTATAACGAACGATTGCTCTCACACATCTAACCAGCTAAGCGTCGTTGTCGTCGTCGTCGTCTTAGGTAGCGGTGTAGATGGCGGCGGCAGCAGCAGCAAACTTACGCGGAAGCCTGGTTTGCTGTGAGCACTCTCTGCTTAGATTGGAGTCGCTTACAAATGCCAACTACTCGGATATCAATTGGTCGGCTCGGAACGTTTGTACGACGACCAATCTCTCTAACGACCAGTCAAAGATTGCTACACAGGAACAACGTGAACATTCCGCTCCCGATTTTCAGGGTTTCCGATTGGAGACTGGATCGATCGAAGTGGTTCATCACCGTCATCCAGAGAAAGGTGATCGAACAAACGTTTCAGAAGGTTTGCCACACGAAGGGAAAGCACATCGTTCGATGCCGCCATGGGGTTTGTTTCTGACCACGAAAACCTTGACAACGTGCTGTTTGAAATAATTTGAGAGACTTCAGAGAGGAGTTCGGGAGCCGGCTCCAGGAGAGGAAAGAGCTCGTTTCCTTGCACTGAATTATTTCTGGAAAGCGACAGGACAAGCATTCCGAAGAAGCAGTAGAGGAGGTGCGAGTCGTCAGGTCCTCATCAACGCCTATTCAGACAAAGGGCAGCTGAGGCGTAGTCTTTTCAGCTGTCTCGGGCTTCTGCGAACCTGTTCTCGCCCATTCCTTCCGAGGAGATCGTCTTGTCTTTGTCTTCTCCTCTTGTATTATCCCTCTTCCGATCTGACTTCGTGCTCCTGCGCCTCGGAGTTCTGTTCCACCTATTTCCGCGCTTCTCTCCAGACTCCCAACTCAGCTTCTCGACCCTGGCTTCGTTTTATCAGGCTGATGTAGCCGATCGCTTCGGCACTTCACGATGACGGCGACACTTAGCGTTTAGAACAACGATCGAAAGTTACGACGACGACGAAGACGATATTCTCATCAGATCAGCGATGATGATCATCGAATGTTGGACAAATTCCATTCTATCGGTCGGTTGTACAACGTTCCTCATCTGGCTTCGTATCGGCAGTGACAAACCCGATACAGAAAAAGAAACAGTTCAATCGAAACACCCTTCTGTTCGTTGAGGTTTTTCCGAGGTCATACATTGAGGAGTTTGGTCTTTCAATCGACAATCCATCCGAGGGATCGAAGTCAGAATATGTCGGGCTCGTGGAGAGCCTCTTATGGCAGAGCTCATCTTTTGTAGCGAGCAGATCATGTTTACACGAGCGCTTAGTCAGCCATTGTCCCTAACGTGCGTACCCATGCAGGCACGTAAATCGCCGAGCACAACGGAAAGAGGCTCTGCATGATGAATGATCACGCCGGAAACTTGGACCCGTAAACTGTTTGATGAATGAACTTCTTCTGTTTGTTGTCCATTTCCTCTCCGCCTTGACCTTTCTCGTCCGTTTCTTGATGTGGCCGCTTGGGTGTCCTCAGTTTTTTCCCGCCTTTTCAATCTGTTCTCTCCGTTTTCGCGCTGAAGATTCTCTTCCAACAGTCTGGGTAGTTGCCTTGGAAGAAACAAACTACGAAAAGAACTGTTGAACGGAACTCATATCTCGAGTGACTATCAATTTATCAAGTTGCATGCCTGACCATGGAACGCTTTCTTGGTAGATGGTTTGGTAGTGCACGCTGCGCGTAGATATCAAGGCTCTTGAAAAGGCCGAGATGTTGAATTCCTCGGCAACCTCGGAAGCACATGTTGGTCCGGAACAAAGAACTTGGCTCACTGCAAGTCGTACAGTGTGGCCGGAATGTCAACTTCAGGGCTTGGAGGCTCGCTTGGAAAAAGCGCGGATAAATCAACTGAAGTCGGGAAGTTGTTTTCGTCCATGACCAAGGATTGCGCAACATGAATCCTCAACCGAAAAGTACAGAGGGCTTTCGTGTCGTTTCTCTCGTAACATTAGTGTTCTGTCCTCCTGCCGTTCGTCAGTCACCGACAGCCGGGTTCGCTCCGCGGTACGTCTGAAGGTCTGTAGTTCCTTCCATCAGTTAATGCCATTCGAATCCGATTTGCTCGTAAAACACTTTCGTAACATCGAGCGTTCCATGGCGGCCGTTTGAGTCATGTTTACAGCTGCTCCAAACAGTTGGACCGTCATGCTCGCTCCGTCGCTCCCTCCCTCTTGCTCTCTGAAAGCTTGCCAAGAGCTCAAATCAGGGGAACAAATCGTTGACCAAGAAAAACTCACTATCAGACCAGGGCAAAGAGTCGAGGAGAAGCCGGCAACTAACTAACGATTCATCCATGGGGCTCTCGCTATTCAATGGCGGAGCTCGAAGTGGCCGTTCAAAGTATTCGAATTCATGGCTTCATATGGAAGCTCTTGAAGATTCTCGACGGCTCGCTGAGAGCTTTGAGTGACACTCAAGTTGAAATACCAGGGAAGAGGCTGGAGCACGGCTTGACTCGGTCAGAGGGGACCGACCTGGCGAACAAAGCTCCTTTGGCCCCATTTTTACAGGGGTCTTCACTGTCGACCCTTACCGCAGTTTGGCCTCTCACCAAGGATTCGCCTTTGTCCCTATCTCTCTCTCTCTCTCTCTCTTTCTGAATGTTTCTCTCGGTCACTCGCGATGTTTCGGTCGATCCAAGACCTTCTCCGCTGCCCGTCTTGGCCTTCGTCCTCGTTTCTCTTCTCAGTCAGTCAGTCAGTCAGTCAGCTCAACCGACCCAACCCTGTGCGCGGCAGCCATCCACCCGGCCAGCGAGCGAGCGAGCGCGCGCGCGCTTACTTACGAAGTTACTTAGAAAGCGTGCAACGAGACGTCTTGAGTGACTTGACTTAAATTGGATTAGCCCTCCACTCTCGCATGATGAGACCAAGCAAGGAGTTCCGTTCTCCTGATTCCTCTTCCGCCCGCCCGCCCGGTCGACCGCTCATTCCTTCGTTCGGTCGAGCGCCAGCGCGTGCGTCCTCAAGGAACATCTTCGATAAGCCCCGAGATTGGCGAGCTTAAAACAACTGCGCTCTCGGTGTCTTAGAAGATCAAGAGTCTACAGTCGACTCTGGATTCAGGAGCCACTAGAGATGATCCGATCGGGAATCAGCTCGGATGACATTTCGATTGCCTTCCGAACTGGCATTCGCATTTTTTCGCAAAATCTCTGAATTGAGTGATGCTTCTGGACGAGCGGTGTCATCCAAGAGTAATTGAGAGAATTGTGAAATCGAGTGAATCGAATGTCGAGGTGTCAGAGGGCAAAAGATAGAACAGTACTCACTTCTTCAAGGAACTCGATGACATCTCCGACGACGAGCTCCAGCTCATCATCGTTTTGTGGTGGATAGTCGTAAAAAACCCGAACTTTACGGCGTTCCGCTGGAAAGATGAGAAAAGCACTACGTTAGGAAGAGTTGAAGCGATGAGATCAAACAACAGACTTTTCATATTTTGAATCTGTACATAAACTTCAAGGAAACATCCTGAATTCTGGAGTGCCAGTGTGTCGTCGAGCACACTTGGCCGCGGTGCAACCGATTCCTTTGTTCGGTGCCGTCGGCCCTTGATTCTCCCCTGATTTTCATGAGGTCGTCTGTCGTAAAGCCCGAGACAGGAGCGGACGAGTGATATCAATCCGAAGAGAAAGTTCTAATTACGAAACTAATCTACATACGAATGTAGCCTCCCGGATGTTGAAGCTGTTCAGGAACAGCGGACAGGCGGTCGGGGTAGCGCGTTGAAATCATAGAGGTAGGGCGCGGGATCGCTCGGAGAAAAGGACGAGCCACAGGAGAAGAAAAGATACAAATGTGCGGAGAATATGCTTAGCAGCCCGGGGCTGATCTACATAGATGGGACGGGGGCGGGTACATCTGGCCGAGCCAAGCGGCAAGCTTTAGCGACAACGGAAGTGTGTGCAGGATAATGTAATCAGTTGGGGGTCGTTAGAACGACGGTGACGGCCGCTGCACCACCACCAGTAGCAGTGGGATGAGATGAATAAAAAGCAGATCTCTTCGTTAGTCTTGTATTTGTCGATGAAAGCGATGTGAGAAAGAATTATCCCTGCCTTCAACATCCCCGGTATGGGCCGATGTGTCAGAGTGTAGCATACCTAACCGTCTAAAGCAGAAGCTACGGTTCGGTGGGATCAAGACTTGCAGGTCCTTTGATTCCTTGAATTCGAATTAGTTTCGCTCAAAAACAACTTGGACCGTATCAACGACCTCGACGGAACTGTGGTGATCTCGATGCAGTTCGAGGTCGGTTGAGATATCGACTGCTTCGATAGAAAGCTGTGTTGTTTCGAAAACATCGATCGTTTCATTCAACGAGACGAGGCCCTCCGAAGCGCTTGAAACCCGCCGGCAACGCTCGCAAAATTTACCAAACACACATCGGCTCGGAAGGTTGCTGTTAGTTGTCTTGCTGGTCCTAAGTCGGGAAGCCAACAAAGCTGGTGGAATGTGATTTGGAAATTTTAAGCTCGAGCTGCAGCCTCGATTCTGTGTGGTCTCAAAAGATGATCCGCTTCTGTAGCTGCCGCAACAGCTCTAGACGATGATGCGGCAAAAGCTGCGGTTCTCGCCGGTCGAAGGTTCGCGGTCACAAAACCTCGAAGCCTCTTGGAAGAAGAGCCTCGTGATTTCTGAATAGTAAACGGAATCTCCGGACTTTGGAGGTTTCGTGCGGATTAGTATCAGGGTGCTTCGACCCAAGAAGGAATCAGGAGTTTCGTTTCTCGCCATTGACCGCGACACCTCTTCGATGAACGAGAAGTTCGCACTCCGAGAACTCTCTCTCCACAAGGATTATTGAACGCTAAACGAGATTGTTGGTTCGTTTGCCCGTCTGCCCAAGTCGGCCTTGAGAGAACTTTGAGCGAATAATACCCGCAGCAATGACATCGCATCGATCGTATGGCTCGCATTCAAAATTTCGGTTGTTGTCGTGTCTGCACTCCCGATTTCCTCTGAGAATTTCTCTCCCCCGCCCCGCTTTTTCCCCTTCTCGCGTCCTTTTTTGGTGAATTCCTCGAATTCTTCGAGAGCGTATCGGCAGTTTGACGCAGTTCGACGAAATTCCGTTACGAGCGAGCAGCGATGACTCGGCGCGGCGGTGCGCCTCTGCTGCATGCTATTGGCGGTTCGAATTTTTATTCGAAGTAGCAGTAATTGATTGAATCGGCGGAAAGCGGAGGAGTAAAAAACTTGGGGAGCAAAAGGATAAATCGTCCGCTTGGTCCGCGCAGCCGCCAGTCCGCTAAATGGCCTGTCTGTCCTGTCTGCTTGCGGCGAAGACATATTCGGCTCCGGTGCTTTGGTGAGCGCAGTTTTTCCAACGTGGAAATTACTCGCTTCGTCTCTTCCGCGACGTTCCTCGCTCTCCGTACCCTCTGAGTCGTCCTCTCTTCAACATTCCACCTTGTCAGTGGTCACTACGCATTTCTCCAGAGCTCTCTGTGGCTCTATTCCAGAGATTCCCGCCAAATTCGTATAGTGACGTCTTCATCCTTCCCTCAAGACATAACTGAGCGGAGAAGTATGCGACGCGCACCTATTTCGTGTCATTTGTTCTCTTCTCCTCAAAAACTTCCCGCCGTTTCTGTTTCTCAAAAAGTACTCTTGAAAGACGCTGAGTCGGAAGAACCGATTCCCGTGGAGTCTCCCGATGCTCCGAATGGTGTCTGAATTCGTGAGCATCATTCTACGAGAACCATCTCAGAACGTTGAAGTCATCTCATCGGGATTCTTCAGGTGATGAACCGGTTGTCAGTCGCGACAAAGGTTCGTCTTTGGATTTAGTCGGGGAAGCTGACAGCCTCGGCTCTTCGTCGGACCCTCGGCTTCATGATCTGGTCACAGGGAGTTTCGGCCGCAGTTTTCGTCGTCGTTGTCGTTTTCTCGTTCTAATCACCGAAATGCTTTCAGAGACAGTGAGTGCTGGTGTGGGTTGCTGCTGGCAATGAAGGCGAATGGTTGCTTGCCGCTGAGAGATGGAGAAAGAGTTGTTCTTCGTTCTCTAAAAGAGTGCTGCCGCTAGAGCGGCGGCGGCGGCGGCGGCAGTGGCAGCGGCGAAATCTTTTCCCAGAGTGAGTTTAGGTTTAATGGTCCGAAATGGACAGCCTCAGACCAACCGCATTGTTCGCCATCTGCCACGTCCAGACTACGTTATTTCAGTCGTTACTGCAGCACACGCAGCTGTAACGAGTTGTTGCAAGAATCGCTGTTTATGTGTTATGCTTGTTCCAGTTCTTCTCGCCATCATTAGGCTAAATGGCTAAATAGTTTTCGAGCGAGATTTGAGTGAATTCCAACCGCAGCCACCCTCGCAGAACTCCAGTCGACCCTTGCAGCTGAGAAGAAAGCCGACGACACCGACTGAATGAACTAGTTCCTTATTTCAGCCACGAGTGATTTGCATAGCGTAGGGGTCAATGTCGCTGCCGTGCAAACATGGACAGCGAAATACTTGAGATTTTCTGAAAACTTCAGCAGAAACTAACAGACTATAAATAATCAGGAGAACGGATCTCAAATCGACTGAAAGGAACCGCTTTGAAATCAAGCGAGAGTGCGAGTGCATGGCTCGACTCGTTTACCTGTCATTCGAAGTGAGTTCAACAGAGCCGGTTTTCCTTGAAATTACCTAACCTTACTGGATCCCGAGCGGGAGGCATCGTGAGTGCACGCATAGAACGCTAATAAATTCACGAGAGGATTCTTCCACGGAAAATTACGGAAGAATTCGAATCAGACCCGGAACGCTTCAACAACGGACGATGGTAGCCACTAGAACCATTTTTGAGACGCTTCCACGAGCGCAGAGAACGAAAGCTGCCGTATAGCCAGCAATCTAGTTGGCAACAGCTGCGAGGAAATCGGAGTTTTGGTGAGTACAGCTTGGGAGCAAGAACAGCAAGAGATGGAGAAAGAAGAACAAAGTTTTCGAGATAGGTGAATTGGAGCCATAAGCCGGTAGGCATTGCGCTCCGATCTAAGAATGGAAAAGCGTCGGTTGCCGCGAAATGTCGATTGCTTACGGAGCTCCCGATCTCTTGCGAACGTTCGCCGCCCCGGCTGCCGATTCGACTGCGATTCGTTCATCGGCAAATCCTAACAACAACAACAACAGCGATGGCGGCGGCAACAACAAACTTCGCGTTATTGGTTGTAGAGCTATTCAAGCCCAGTGCCCGCCAGCCAGCCAGACATTTAGCCGAGACTGGCCAACTAAACAGCCAGCTAGGAGTAATTGGAAAACGAAACAAGCAAAAGTTGCAGCGGCGGCGGCGGCGTCCATAGTCAAGCCGCGCCAGCTACATTGAAGCGGCGTAGTATTTAAAGCCGCTGCAGCTCGCAAATCCCTGAGCCCACAACACGAATCTCCTCCCGCACGCAATTTAGCCCACTTTGCTTGCTCTGCTAACCTACACCTAGCGCACTTAGATATCGAGCTGCTCGGGCAAGTCGTCTCAATCAGTGAGAGAGTTCACCTCGTCGGTAATAGACCCTTCGTTGGGCCGTGTGGCTCCGCACGTGCTTCGGAGAATTAAGCGTCGGATCTTATTAGAGATGTTTGAGGCTAGGCCTCCGGAGACGAGCCTTATGAGTTGCAAAAGAAATTTAAGCAACGAAAGAAAGAGGGAGGAACCGACGCGAACAGTTCTCGGAGTGGCTGAGACGAAGCGAAAAATCACTGCAGACCTGGAAGACAAAACGAGAAAAAACCAGCAGGAATAAGAAAAGATCTTCGCCGCTGTGAGGCAGGTTCCGATCTCCTTCGCTCGTCTTGTCGAAGGCGCAACGGAGTCCGTGGCGTCGTTTTCCCATGGGTCCGTGGGTTGTGGCGCTACCGTCTCACTGTTCCGTACGCTCCAAAGAAAGATGGCTTCAGATGAACTACTCGACCGAAAGTCTTCTCATTCCTCTGTGGGAATGGCCTCGTTCTTCTCCGTTTTCTCATCCTTCCGCTGCTGGGCAACCTTCAAGTCTGTCACTCAAGGTGAATATCCCGTTTGCACTGAGAATTCGAAACAAAGAAGTGACGACCGACCGACCGACCGACAAAGACGACTAACTTACTCACTCACTCACGACTGACTGTCTGATCGACTGACTGGCTGACTGGAGGACGGACATACGAACGAACGAGTGCGGAATCGGAGCCTTCTAGGATCGGTGTGGCAAGATTCGAAATATAAGTTTGCCAAATGGAGCTCTTTAAAGAGAATCCAGGACTCCGGTCAATTCGGGTCTCTCTAAGCATGCCTGCCTGCGTTCACTCAAACTACCTCCATCCATCCCACTACCTCCAAAACCATCGGAGACTGACTGACGGACTGGCAGTTCTTTTTTTCCGTTTATTGAATATGGCGAACGTTCGGAGCCACGAATCCGATTCCCACGGCTCGAGAGAGTTCGCTTCCAAACGACTGACTGCCTTCATATTGGAAAATGTGTCGACCTCTCGACCACGTCACCGTGCCGACGGTAAGTCGCGTGGATATATCGACGTTTTCTTGGCCGGGCGTCTTTTAACTCGCTGGATGTGACCTTCGTTCACAGACATGCTTTCGATTTTTCCTGTTTCATTCAGGATTCGTTCTCTCGATCAAAAGAGTCTCCAACTGTCGCAAGGTGTCCAGAACTCAATCGAACCAGAGGATCATGACAGCACCGGGAGGGAAAAAAATCGAAGCAAGCCAGTCATCGACCTGATTAGGTCTCCGAAGTGAACTTCGCGTTCAGCGACAGAAGGCCTTCTCAGTCGCGAGCACGGTACTCGGTTCAGGTGAACTAGCAAGTGAGCGCTTCTATTCAAAGTAGGTCACTTATGCCCGAACAGTGTTGTGCATGCGAGTAAGACTGGCGAGCCAAACTCGCTGCAAGCTGGCGGGCGAGCGAGCACGTCGGCATATGCATTCCAAGCGTATGCGAAGCATAGGCCGACCATATGCGGGCGAGCAAACCGGTCTTATACATTTTAAGCAACACCTGAACTCTGGCTAAGGTTACAACGACTCTGTCCGTGGTCGGTCGCTTGCTTCAGCCAATGAGCCGAGGGATCCGAGAACAAAGGGTTCCGGAATTCGAAGATGAAACGGAGACTTCACGAAAAAAAAAAGCAGTCGGCTTGAAAATTGTGTTTTCGAAGCGACTTCCTCATGAAGAGCAGGACGTGGACGCACTCGGTCCATTAGTAATTCAAAGCCCGAGAAATTTGACACTCGAGGGCTCCAAGAGTTCGGTGCAGGCGGCCTGGACGGATGGCTGCTAGGCAGAATGACGAGCGGAATGAGCGACTTTCGAGGAATCGCGGCTCTCCAACCTCCAGGAAAACGGAGCAGAACGAAACGTCGTGAAGTTGGGAATTCGCAACGAACACTTTCTCCTCCGCGCCGCGCCGTTCCCGCGATACTCTAACAGAGCGCCATTGTCTCACTCACTCAGAGGCAAAGTTTCGCAAGGCAGAGTCAAAACTCTCGAAGGTCGACTCGTCTTCGGAACTCGAAAGCGAAAAAAAACTCCCGACTTCGGTTCCGTGCGGAACTTCTCAGAGTTCCGACAAATGCATGTAGGAAAGATAATCCTCTCAGATCACATTCAATCAGAGACGGAAAAAGCTCCGAACATTTACGGCTGAAATTCTGCTCCGAATGATACTCGAGGGTGTTCCGCGGCTCGATCCGGGGTTTGGGATGTCTCATCGAACGCTTCTCCGCAAAGACGACATCTCATGGCTTCAGGAAAACAAGCAAATTTCAGAAACAAAAACCGACTGAATGGTCGGTCTAGTCAACAGAGCGAATTTGCATTTTGCGGAAATGACACGACAACCACGCGAGGTTGTCTACGAGCAGCGAAAGCGGCATCTGCAGCAGCACAAGAGAATACCGAAACATTGGAGCGCCGGGAACGGAACCAAGAAGGGAATCCCGACCGGGAATCACGGGAACAGAACGGGGTACCTGCATTCAGCGTCGAGGCTCGGAGACTGGGTTGGTAGGTGCTGTGCGTGCCGCAATTACCACAAGCTCCCCAAAGTGAGAACGAAGAAGGGGAGTTTAGCGGAACAGCCGCGAATCGCTCCACATGAAACTCCTAACACTACCGACACTTGCAAAAAAAAATCTCACTATACTATCGTGCGAATGGCGAACCGACCCCGAAGCGTGCTTTGTACCGCCAACAGCAACTGCAAGCCGTCGTGTGGGTTCGCGACAGACGAGCGAAAGCGACCCACCCAGTGATACAACGCGACGACGACCTCTTTGTGGAAATTCTCGCTCTGATAAAATTTTCGCTCGCGAGAGTCTACTACGAGAGTCCCGGAGACAGAAGCATATTTCAGCTTTTAAAAGGCTCGTGGTAAGGCGTTCCGCTTTTGAGTCGTTCTAATAGAGTTCTGAGGGGGTTCCGAAATGATTTTCCTCGCGGACATCCGCGGGAAAACTCCCGACTTGGAGTTTCTTGATGTGGCGGCGAATAACGATGAGATACCCCGAGAGGTTGGGAAGAAAGCGATCGGGAAGCAACACCGCACAAAGGAACGAGAACTCGGAGAATGGGTAAAAGGCAAATGAGGAGGCGGACTGCAGTGTTTTTGAGGTTTTTAGGGTTTTGGTTGAAAGCTTCAAGGACCGAGAAGAAATTTATTGCTCGCCAATTATGGCGATTCTGAATAGAAAACAGGCTTTGTAGTTTCTCGCTATTCCAAACTCCAGCGGAGAGGAGGAAAAAACACCCGCTCATAACATGACCGGCATTCAGTCAGGGTGACCCGCTGATGGCGCAGCCGTTTGCCCGCTGAGCGAAGTCGTCTCACACAAATTGAGCTCGTCCGCCGAAAACGGGTAAACGTCTTATGAAGCCAACGAACAGAGAGAAAATGTTGAGGAAAAGGATTGTTAAGAGCGGGATTATTCAAAGAACTCGGCCGCTACGACCTCGAGAACGTCCGCCCCGGAAATCCCGTGTCGAGTGAAATGAGTCCGGAGAAGTCGAGTGGATGAAAGAGCCCGAATCCGGGGTTTCAACAAGCGACGATTGTCATGGCGGCGGTAGAGAACGATTCGACGACGTCATTCCATATCTGGCCGAGGTGTCGCCGTCTGTCTGCGTCTCCCGTCTCGGGAGCAACTGTTTAGCCGTTGAAGCAACGCGTTGTGTCATGGAATTCGTTGCTGAGTTCTACGGGCGCGGCGGTAGCCGACAGGTAGCAACAGCCGTCGCACGGTAGGGCCATGTATAATTCATAGCTAGGTCGGTGGCGCAGCTCTAAACGAAGGTATCCGCGGAAGTTATCGGAATAGGGCGAAGAACACGGAGCAAGACCAATCGAGGAAACGGAGAAGAGGCCGAGTAAGACATTGACAAGGTAGAGAGCCTCGGATTAGGGAATCATGACGTCGACATCGGAAGTGGCACCGGATGCGGTCGTCCGAGGAAGAATCTGATTCGACCGATGACGGTGGATCGGCTCAAACATCGACCGATGCACACACTCCTGAACAACTTCGCGCGAGCACAGGAGAATGAAGCACTGGTAGTAGTAACACGACGAAAAGAGAAAGAAAGGAAGAAAGTGGATTATGACGCACGCTCATCAAGGATGGATTACGCCAGTTGAGCCTACACTTGACGATTGAAGCTCCGCACTCTCGGCACGGAATTCATCCCTAATGAAACCTCGGAAACGATCCAACAGCGCTTCTGTCGAGAAGAGTGTGAGAAAGAAGGGTCTGAATCCTCCTCTCCAATTATCCGACCATGACCGTGATATTTCCCATCTCATACATAACGCCTTCAGCCATGTCTCTCCGAAACGCTTTTTCCAGCAGCTCGTTTTATGAACTAGAAACGCTTGAGCAGATGAAATGACGACTTTCTGAACGAACAAAAGCAGCCTCATCAACTGCTTGAATCAGTCTGTTGTCGTCCAAGTGTAGGTTGATTTGTCATTTTGTCGGGAGATCGGCGCGACCTCGCCGAGCAGTCGATCACGCAGGAAGCTTTCTCGCTGAAAAACGAGTTCCTTTTCCGCTGAGGGCGTTCTTGATCTTGACCAGGAGAGCTCTCGGCGGTCAGGGCCACAGGTCGTCCACGACGACAGTCCGCAAGACGTACGGTTATGGTGATGGCTGGCTATATTGTTCCCTTCTGTATAGCCCAGGCAAGCGGCCGACTCAACGCCTACCGGAGCGCGCGCCGCGCCGATGTGAACTCGCTTTTCCCGTTTTCTCCTCGTTCACCGTCGAAGCCGAGATGAGGTTTTGACGCAATTTGTGAAAACCCTCTCCAGGTGTAGACGGAGCCTCGTGGTCGACGGATGCGCCACTCGCTTGGAGTTTGTGAGCGGATGGTCAAGCGAGACGGCACAAAATTGGCCAAATTTGTGCGCCGCAGGTCCGTCCGCCGCAAGAGCAACCGCAGAACGGTCGCGTTGACACCTTAAACGACGCAGATGATCCCGCTGTCACAGCGGGAAAGCGGAGACGGCGTGTTACGGAAGGGCCACGGTAGAGGTGGAAGTAAAAGAAGCCGTAGAACATGACGTGGCGACGCCGTATCGGAGGAAGTCGTAACCCCTTGCTAGCCGGAAGTCTACTTGACGCAACCACCGAGTGTTTAACGGGACATCGTCGGAACGGCTACGACCGTCATAACTCTGCGAAACGTTGCGGAAGATAAGTGACCCTCGACTCCTACGAGATGCCGATGCTCGGACAGAGTGACTGATGATGACGACGACGCGACAGGGGGTCGAAATACATACAGGCGGCATTGCAACGGGAGCTTTTCCACAAGAGCCACTCGTTGAGCCCCGAAATCGCTGAGGTCAAAGTAGCGGAGCCGATTGTACGAACAATCTACCGAGTTGCTTGTTTTTCCCTTATTAGCCTAAGTGGCATGCAGATTAGCGTAATAACGACGGCCACGACAACGAGTGAGTAAGCCAAAAGTTGACAAAGACCGATCTATATAATCTGAGTAAGAGAACTAATTGATAAAGACATAGGAGACATTTTATACCGATGGAACGACGATGGTGTCCATGCAGTGAGAGCGCCAACGTCAAGCGCTCCCGCTCACCGAGACTGACACCAGCGAACGATGCAGGATCGGCTGCGTCGCTCTTTGAGGAGAACAGCCCAGGGGATTCCCAGCAGCTGATTCGATTACATATCGCGGCGCGGCGGCGGAGGCGACGACGACATGAACAAGTATTGACAACTTTTTTCCTTCCAACATTTCCTGTGCTCCTGCTGCGGTTTGTCTCAACTCGAGCCCTGGGCGAAGTCAAGCGAAATCGGGACGAAAGCCTTCACCTAACTGACTTCCTCAAACGAGACTCAGAAATCTCGAGCTCAAGTCGGAAGTTGCTCCATAAATGAAGCCAACGACGGCCCTTGCTATCGAGGAAGCAAGACTACACACAGCAGATACAACTTTCAGCCAAGAAGCGAGTTAAGAATGCGCTCTAATCCTCCGTTCTATCGCTCGTTTCCCCCTCTTCGAGTAACCGACGCACCTGCATGGAAGCCGGGAGGTATCTTGCCATCTAGGCGAATATCGGTCAAGCGTACATACCTGCATCCACTATCCAAAAATAATCGTTTCGACGATCCGAAAAAATCTTATTTCTGGAACTTTCGGGCGCAGGCGGTCTCCGTCGTTACGCATTCAGGAAATTTTACCCGGGGTTTGCACCAAGCAAGTTTCTCCCACGGGTCGACCACACACAAAACTTTTGAGGCCGAGGAGAAGCGTTGTTCAACTCGGTTTCGTCGGAGCCACCAACAAAACGTAACGTCGTCGCGACGTTCACTTTTGGCAACGAATGCTCATTTCGTATAACGAAGACGGCGCGGCGGTGGCAGTGGGGACAGCGACGATGCCGACGACGGCGACGACCATGATGCAATAACGTTCTCATAATCAAGTTAAGCTGGGCGAGCTCGAAGACAACAACAGCAGTAGCGGGAGAGGCAGCAGGAAGACTGGCAACATCGCCGAGCTCTTGTTCTCGTCTCCGGCTGCTTTCTTCTTTCCTGCATTTGAAAATTCCAGGCAGTTTCAAGCAGGCTAATATCGCAACAGACTCCGCGACAGAAACACCGTCGACTATGAGTGTGGTTGGTTGAGTGTATGTGTGTAGCAATCCATGTCAGGAATTGTGTTCGAATTGTTAAAATGTTCCATTTTTTCTGAATGAGGGCAACTTGTCAATTGAAAAGACGAAAAGAAGAACTCATTCGAGAAGAAGTTAGAGAGTAACTGGCAAAGTACCTACGTCAAAAGGAACGTTCAGTGTTGCTGCTTGCTCTCGGCCGGCTGCGAAAGGGTAATAAATGACGACATAAATAATAGCTTGCAAATCCCTTTCCGTTTCGGGGCATAAGTCCTCGTCGCCATCGCAAGGGAGCGTCGTCGTCAGGATGGCGGCGGCGGCGGCGGCACGACGTAAAGAATACAGGACTGGGAAAAACCGAGCCTGCTCCGTTCGCTGGGTACGTCAGCGCCCACCGGAGCACAAAGTACTACTACGAAGGAAGCGAAATATCGAGATCGAGAGAGTGGGCGAGACACAGTACTGACATTAAAGGAGATTCGTACCATTTAACAGAGGGTTCGTAGCATGACCGACCGAACATTCGTCGCTGGGTTTGCTGCTGCCGTCGCCGCCGCCTTTCGTTTCGCTAAGCTGTTAGAGATTCGAACCACGTCTCGAAGCAAGGCTTCTCCTGTTGTTCCTTTTGTGCGGCCATGACTCTTAGACGCTAATGGGCCGTAGGCCATCCCTTCAATGAGTTGTGAACTTGCTTTTGCTACCCTTTATTTGCTCTTTACGTCTCGTCGCCCACCAACCCATTTACCCATCCAGCGGGCAACTCATGCACAAGCTCACCATGTTGTCCGGCAAGTAACCCAATCAAGATGGCCGACGCATGCCGACTCCGGAACCGTTTCTGCTTTTTCTCGTTTCGATTCATCACGGGTTTGCAATCGCAAAAAAAGACAATCAGAGTCACTCGTATCGGGCCATTGTGAGCTGACGAGCCGTCAGACGAGGAATCGACGCCGCTCGTCGCGCGGACCACCAAACACGGTTAGCAGATCACCAATGGAAAACGCGAGCGAGCGCAGCGTGGCCCGAGGCAAATTCCAGAGCTATTTTTCCGCTATTTTCCGAGACTCAGCTCCTTTCTACCTCTGCTCCCCCCGAAGCGTTCACTGTCCCTCACTGTGTTTTTTTCCTCCCGAGTTTCTCTGCGACGCGTCGCCGAGCGAGCCGCGGGGCGTCAACGGAACAAATGGAGGCCAATTTGGGTTTTGAACAAGACCCAAGGCGTCGTCTCTCGGCGACAGCTAACCAACTCTGGACGATTACGACGTTGGCGACATCGATGAACTGCAGCCGTGACAGATATTCCATAGATCCCGCTCCACGTTTTCCCTCCCCGTGCCGCCCCCCCCCCTTCCCCCACTAATGTCACGCTGGAGCCGCTGCCAGGCCACTAGAGTCGACGAAGCTGGTGGTGAAGGTGGGAGTAGTGATACACCTTTGAGTTGGCTGAAACCAAAGAGTACGGCAGGGTTGTCTGGCCTCAGGCGGCCTTTCTCCTTTTCGGTCCGTCCGCCTGCTCGCCTGCTTGCCTGCCACCCTTTATCCTTCCAACAATCAGGCACCCATCCGTTCAGCCAGCCGGGCAAAAGATTCTTCTCTTTCAGAAGAAAGGACTCGGCAGTGGCAGCGGCTCAGGTGGTAACACAACTCGAGAGATCTTCAGAAGCCCCTAGAAAAACGGCCGCCGCTACCAAACCCCCGTCGCTCGCTCAGCCTCAAAGCCACACAATGAAACGTCGCCCGCTTGTTTCGTCGTCGTCGGTCGGTCGGTCGGTCGGTCGGTCCGTTCGTTCGTTCGTTCGTCCCTCGGTTCAGAGTCTTCTTTTCTAAACGCCTTTCGACACTCTTTGCTCCGAGCTTTTCTCCGACCTCCTCATCCCACGGGCCGCGGCCTACTTGCACTCACGGCTGAAGGGACACTATATACTGTACCTAATGGCAATATTGAATTACCAACGCCGCGCCGGGCTCACCGCGCCGCGAATTTCAGCCGGGCTGCTTGGGTGACTGTTCAACCCCACCGCGCATGGCGAACGTGAGTGCGTGTCGTTGTGGGGGATGGGGGAAGGCTTCCATTGTCAACTGAACGAGATGCGAAATTCCCCCAAGAAGAAAGAAACGACGAAGAACAACTAATGCAAGCGCAAACTTTGTCAACAAAATTAGTGTCGAATTAGCTCACATTAGAGCACAACTTCAACAGGTTCTGCGTACCACCGCAAACCTTGTTTATAAGTAGCTCTTCCCACAAATTACAGCAAGGCTTTGGCGCACTCCGTTCCCGTCGCTCGCGTCCCACACTTCGTCGGTCTAATACATATCTGCCGTGATGATAGTTTTGCCAAGGGTATTTTTTGTTGATTTTTTCATTTTCGAATTCTTCTTTCGGTCAGCCGGAAGTCAGAACGCAATCGAGATTCAAAGTGAACGAGTGTTGTTCGTTTATGAAGAGTCGGTTCTCGAATTACGATTTCTTGGAGTACCTGGTCTCTATGGGATCGTTATGGTGCTGTCATCGGAATGGCGGCGGCAAATTCCATGATTGCGACGCTTTGCCGGATGAGTATTGCTCACAAATGCAGTGATGCACGTTGCGGAATACTTGATTCCAGCTGTTTGCTCTCTCAGTGTGTTTGAAGTTGGGATTTGGATCGAGCCCAGCCGAGGACCAGAACTGTCATCTGTCACACGAATCAGTAAAGATTCATGCATACCGAGAGATTGCAACAACGCCACCGACACCACCGTTGGTAGCGGTTCGACGTGTCGACGCATTCGTTATCGAGCGAAGCGCGTCAAATCAAACCGACCAACAATCGCATCATCCCGCTGCGACTGAAACTTTAAGCCACAGCCACCCTCATCATTGACAAACGCCACCCCTCGCAGAACTCGACTAGTAGGGGCTGACGCGGTGAAATCGGGAGAAAACGTTCGAAGTCTCTTCGGAACGAGAAATAAATTAAACGAGAGTTCGATATTCCTCGGAATTTATTTCTTCTTGAAAATTTAGAAATTCCTCCTGAGGGTTCTCGTTTCATTCGAAAAGGTTCGTTCAGGCTTCTTCTCAAAATATTCCCCGCCTGTCGAGAAACAACGGCGGCGGCCGCATCGGCAGCAACAGCGGCGGCGGCGGCGGCAACAACAACAACAACGAGCAACAGAGGAAGAAGCTCGAGACGATTTATCGTTTGACGCAGCCAAGCCCGGCCGAATCAGATCAGATTTCCAATTTGCTGTAACCGATGGCTGCGGCGCGGCGTGAAACAGATGCGAGCACGGCGCAGCGTAGCATGCAAGCTCTCCCTCTCGTCTGACTATGAGACATGACACACGACAAGGCCTTCTTCGGAACAAAACGTCCCCTGAAAAATGAGAGCAACCGATATTCTATTCCCACAGCCGATCTCGAAAGATCGGGATCTCATATTAACGGATTCCTCGGGATCTGTCACCAAAAAAGTTGGAACAATTCATCAGGAGCATGAATCGGAAGTTCGGCTCCGTCACCTTCCTTCGTCGGCTTCGAAACCGACGATGCGGAATTCCCGGATCGTTCGAAAATGCCAGGTGTCCCAAGCATCCTGACTCCTGAAAGTGGAACGAACTGACGCGCAATCGATTGAGCCGTCGAAGATCGAGGTCGTCGCGAAACGGCGGATTTCTCGTGCAGTTACAACGAAGGAAGACGGACGCTCGGTCGGCGCAAGCGATCACGCTCAACAGTTGGACGCGGAGCATCTAATGACACTGCACCGGAAGGAATGATGCCTGCTCCTGGGTTACGGCACCGACTAATAACGACCATTATAGTGGCTGCCGTTCAATGGCGAAATATAGTCATCAATTTAAATGGCTCGCTTACCCTCAGCGCCTAGCTGACTGGGTGGCTTTCGAATTAATGTCATAAGCTCGAGCCTGAATCCCCCTCCCCCCCCGTGCTTGGCCCAGACTGGCTCCTCGGCCGACCAATAGCAGCAATTTCGGCTTTCCGATCCCTTCTGCTCCCCCGAGAACGAGGAGGCACGAGAAAGCGGCGCCACAAGAGGAAAAATAAGCTGCTGTACTTACGTACACCTGCTATTCCTTCTTCTCCACGACAGGCGCAGATGCCACACCGCGATTTACTGCACGAAAAGTGGACTCGACGGCCATACGAGGATTCTTGACCGGTCAGTTAGCCCGCCCGCCATCTCGCGGCTCAGTCGACCAGCTCCACTCGCCGAAATCCGGCGGCTGACTCCACGTTTCGCCGAAGTATTAGAACAGAGGTTGGCGGAGAAGCGCAAGTGGGAGATTTGGCTCAATCAGCAAATCTCGTTTTCGAGAGGCGCCATCCGCGGTGACTCTGACGGCCGCAGATGGATTAAGGGTCGATATGTCCTCAAGTGGAGAGGCGCGTTTTTCCTCCGGTAATCCCATCCGCTAAAAACCTCGGGCTGAGTTTTCATCATTGCTTCCGGTTGCCATTGTCATGGATTCACTTTCGCTTTAGGATGAATACCTCCAAGGCTGTTTTTGTCGCCTTCTCAGCTTATCGGGGATAATCTGTCGGCTATTCCTCGAATGGAAGTCAACGGAAAAACCTCCACGACCAAAAGGTTCTATCTCTCGAATGAAAAGAAAAAACTTCTCAACCTGCACTCCTGGTGGTATCTCAGAGAGAAAAATGAGAGCTGGCCATCATCAAGTGGGTAGATCCAATTTCGTTCTAAATTTAGACCTCGGCTCGAAGAGAGGCGTCGTCGTCGTCGTTCTCTTCTTTAGCGACGATGATGATGATGATGAGGACGGCGATGACGAGTGTGGGGTTTCTTCAAGAGAACTGACTGTCATTCATAGCTGGAGGGACGAACGGAGGGACGGAGGAAGGGAGCGAGTCGATCCGGACAGAGTGAGCACGGGGAAACGAAATCAAGAAAAGGAAAGATCAAACCCAATCAGAGTTGAATGCCACCGCCCCTTGAGGAAGCCGTCCCGAAGATGAGTTACATACATACGCACACAGAGATCGACATTTGCAGCCACTGGACGAGGTGTTCTTGTCGTCATCGTTCTCTTCATCAGATAGACTTCAACCCGGGCCCTTCATCTCGCTCGTCTGTCCAATGGGATCCTTTTTCCTTCTGAACGAGAGCACGGCTCGAAAGATGGCGAATTTTCTCTCCCGTTATTTGAGAGGAGGAAAAAACGCAAGAAATATGGGAAGTTGGCTGTCGTCCCTGCTTCTGCTCGACCACCTTCGGGAAGAAAGTAGCGTAGCACAGATATGAGCAGGAACGAGGAGGAAAAAACGCATATTAAACAAAACAACGCCACGTGGGCCTCAGGCGCCTGGTCGGTCGGTCGGTCGGTCGGTCATCTAGCCAGTCACCTTTAACATTGCAATGAATATGCATAACTATACCGTCGGTTCTCCGAGCCCGCGCGGCCACTGTGCACCGCCGACATTGTTCTAAGAGAGAAGCAAATTTCTCGAACACAAAGGGAACCCGTCGTCGTCGTCGTCTTATCCAGCCCAGGACAGGCGAGGCCCAGCCCGAGCAATCCGCCAGGCGCGGCGACCGGGACCGGGCTGGCAAACTACTAACACAGTGCTCGAGCCGTCAGAAGGCGACGATAACAGGTCAGCTCCAGGACAACGGGTCTCTGAGATAACCACTCCTAAGGATAACGGGGCTCCTTGGGCTCCTTGAGATAGCCACTCGTCTGGATAAAGGGACAACGGGACAGAAGGACACCTCTGGACTCCGCAAGGACCGTTCGTTGGAGGATCAGGAGACAGAACTACGTTCAGGACGACCGACGGGTCTAAGGGCTGCTCTATAGAATTCTCGGATTCTCCTGAATTTTGTTCACTCAGCGAACCCTTTATCTCGAGGACAACGAGACAACGAGCGAGTGAGGAAGAGAGAGAGGCCGGAGTGAAACCGAGGGAGAGCTGACCATGAGGGAAGACGGATGGAAAAATTTTGCTCACAAAAGTTCTAATCTTAAAGTGTTATAAATGGTCTTCTGTAGCTTCCATAGCAGCAGCTGCAGCGGCGGAATCCACATGGGCGGCTGAGGACATAAGTTACTCGTGGTTCGCGGACGTTAATTTTGATTGTTGCGTCAAAAGATCTGTTTACGTTATGCAGGCGCTCCGGATTGAAATCGGACGGACAGGGAACGCGGCGTATCGAGTTTTGCCAAATTCCTTCAAGATGTGTGATTCATTGGATTGTGATGCTGGGCGTAGTGGAGTTATCTTCTTCTCGCAAGACTCAGGCGATAAGCCCAGCAAACAGTTTATTTTTAGCGGAATCGCGGCTGTCGCGTTGTTGTTCCCGCCGCCACTGCCGAGAACTTCGGAGATGATGGAACACTGAAAACCCCAGAGTGAGAAGAAAGGAAGGAGTTCCCATCGCTGTACTCCTACCGCCGACGATGCCACTACCACGACGACTACCGCTGCCTGCCTGCCTGCCTGCTAGACCTTCACCATCACTAACAAGAAAGCCGTCCGAGGAAAAAAAGAATAGAACCCAGCAGTCAAGCTGGTCGGTTAGGCGGTCGGGAGGAGCGGATTTTTCCCAGGGAAAGTTGTTTAAAAATTTAACGAGTTTTTGCCTCCTTCATTTCCTCACTGCGTCCCAAAGAGCTCTCTTCCTTTCTTTTTCTCGCTGCCGCCGACGCCACCGTCGCGTCCCTCCAGTCGAGCTGGCTGCTCTCCTGTACGGTTTGAAGGTAGGTCGCTCGCTCGCTCGCTCGCTCGGCAGACTAGATGGTAGGATCGGCTCTTTTGGGAGAAAAAAACCGGCGACAGAAAGAGAGCGGGAGACTCTCCACGCTCGACTAGGCCTTTTGTTCAGTAAATTCTCTAGAATAATAGACGCCGCCCAGTACTCCTGCATCCTTTGCGCAAGAGAACCTTTGCTCGCGCTTGGGAAACTTTTCCTCACTCTGCCGCAAGCACCACGCAATACCGATGCTCGAACCTCGGAATTCAAGCCTCTCGAACACCTCGTTCGATACCGACGCTCGGTTCGGCAGCACCACCGTTGAAACACCAAAGTAGCATCACCGACACCAATGACTCACGTCATCGCGGCCGCCGCAGCCGCCACTTGCTCCACCTGCTGGCGACAGCTGCCTGTGAGTGAGACATATTCTGACGACAGGCTCGACGACAGCAACTACATACAGCAACAACAAAATTGGTGACGGCGACAACAACATTGCGGCCACCAAAAAATATTAACAGTCATCAAGCTGTTCGCGCGTGCCAGGCTACCGAGTAGCTGCAGTGTAGTCTAGGTGCTCGCCAAATCGCTTCCTTTGTTGTGCCATAGAGTCTGCGTTGCTGTTCCAAAACGATGATCCAATCGAGGATTTCAAACTCTCCGCGCTCGCCCGTGGGCATCCTCTGTTAGCTACGTGGACCGACCGGCGCGGCGCGGCGCGAGCGAGCGGGCGATCGGTCGGAGTTCAGTTCTGAATCGGCTCAGCTGCGATTGGGCTATTCTATAAATAAGTTTAAACTTGATTTGGCTGCCGCGGCGGCGGAGCTCCGCGAGTGAAGAGTTCCGAGTGAGCAGATACATTGTTACAGAGTTCAATTTCAACGGAAGCGACGTCGTCAAGAAAGGGCAGCAGAAGAAGACGAACGAACGGATGGGCCAACAGTCGGTCGGTACTCCGGCTAACACTATGAGATGGATGACCCGAATCCTTTATATCCGGCCATTAAGATTTAATTGACCTCTCCGTTCCTCTGTTGTGAGTGGCTTGCGGGACGAGGAGCACAGTTCGTGTGCCGGGGAACGATTTCATCCGTTCCAGAAAGTGGAGGAAGGAGGGAGATGGCCAGGAGAGGCGAAGCGAGAAAGGAGACGAGCAAAGGGGTCGGGAACGAACGCTCGGACAAACGTACGGACGGGATAGAAAGCCGACCAACCCGTTTGAGCAGCGTCGTGTGCCCGGTCCGTCAACCGGTTAGCCAGTCGGAACCATCGAGGAAACGACGAAGACATTAATTTTTCTTTGTGGCAATCTGGTCCACCATTACTCTAAATAAAGTCTTCATGTCAGAAGACCCCCGCTGGGAAATGACCAACCGGAGAACCGGCCGACTGGCGAACTTCGCCATCGTTATGCCGTCTGTCTATTCAAATGCCTCGCGAGGAATTCTCCACTCGCTCCACTTTTTCTCTACCTCTTCTCGAGATGGTGATTCCTTCGCTCTGGCTTCTTCTTCGAAACGAGAGACAGCGAAAGCTGATGGAGACTGTCGTCTGCCCCCGTCCTCCTTCCCAGTTTCAGTATTCTGACTACTGCTTCTAGAAGTTCTAGCCGCTCTCCTTTAATCCCTTCTCCTATTCCTTGTCCCGACGATCTCACGTCTCTGATCCACCGTGTCATGCCCTACAGTATTGCCTCAAGGAAGTTCATTAAATTTCATTGTGGGGATTCGTGAATGAATTGCCCAGACGTGGACTCTTTTTCCCACCTCTGCGCGTATGGGCTTAGCGGCATCCCCAGGTGTCGTTTTTTTGTCCTCCTCCACTGTGGCCCTTAGTCTCCTCTTTCCTCTCGTTCTCATCAGTTCTCCATCCCTTCGTTGATGGTATGAGAAGAAAGAGCTCAGTCAATGACGACCCGTTCGCCACCGTAACGTGGTGACAGGCTAAAAACTCGTCGAGGAAGCTCTATATTCCATTGGCAGGTCATGACGCAACGCTTTTTTTATGGCGACGCATCCGTCTCCGGTTCGGCTTTGCTGAGAGTGCGAGGACCCCGAAGACGAGGGCGCGGTTGGAGGGCTAAAACACCGAAAGTTAGTTTCATTCCTCCAATAAGCACTTTGCAATGGTTTTGTGAACGTCATCGTGAGTGGACGATTGTTGGTGTTGACCGAGCTTAGCTCTCGATTTTTTTCTCATTGCATATCGAATGCAAGACTGACACTACTGGTGGCAGAGCACATTCGAAAAAGCGAGGAAATAATCCGCGAGAACAGACTTCGTTTCCGACTTCGTCTTTGAAAATGGAAGTGGTGAAAGGGAGCCTTGAATAAACTTTTTCAATCCGCTCTCAGCGAGCACAAGTGAGATGGCCGGCCAGTCAGACAGACATCGGGTTGGCGGCGGCGGCAGCAGCAGCAGCAGCGGCGCCGTCTCAGGATCAGGCGAGACTCGCTCAATGCAGTCGGAGCTTAGATCCCGGATCTCTTTCTCATGCAAATCACCACTCCAACCGCAAACCGAACAAAACAGAAATACGAATTAGCCAGTTCACCTCTTTTGGAAACGCGGCGGCTTTCCGTTCGGAGGCGCTCAGCTGATTCGTCTTGCGAGCGACACGATTCAATTGCGTCCCGTGGCGGCGGCTGCTGCTGACTGAGCTGAATGTTCTTTTCCAGCAGCAGATCGATATCGTGGATTATGGTCCCCCTCGATTGCGTCCACGTTCGTTCCACGTTGTTTTTGCCAATCCACAGACGGAATCGAAGATCAAAGCAGCAGTCCAAGAAGAAGGTCACATCTTCAGTGTCCGACGCGAGCTAGAGTTTGGGTTCGTCTAGCGTTTAGATTGAGAGAGGAAGTGAGATACACGACATAGAAACAAAGGAATAAACCACAACAACGGGAGCAGCGGTCGTCCGAGGATTTGGAATTCTTTCTGAGGGAGGAGGGCGTGCCTCCGGTTCGGATTCATTTTTCAAAACGTGGATCGAGATCGTCGGAGCGTCGCAGTCTCATGTGTAGTCAAAAAAAATATTCGCCTGAACGCAACTTATTGTCTGCATAGATGAATCTCGTATGGGAGCAATATATTCTGTATCGAGGGGGAGGTTTGGGAGCGGGAAAACAAAGAAAAGGGATCGGATCGAGGAAGGAGAAGGAGCGAGAGAAGAGGCCGAGGAAGCAAATCTGAGAGTCAGCAGAAAATTTGCATTGTACCATGTGGTCCTTCACTTCAGATGCTGTTCTAAATAACCGCGTCATCAATTTGTCATTAGCGCTCGCATGATGAGTGGATGTTAATGAAGAACGCCGATTTGATAAACCATCGCACCCTTATCAACTTAAGCATTTCCCCAGTGAAGGCTTTAATGTCTTCCAGGTCATCGTTGTTGTTGTTGTTGTTGTTGCCGCCGCCGCCGTTATTCAGGAAAACCCTGACGATGCCGTCACAGGAGTCGATCCTGGAGGATATGATGGATCCGCTGGCAGGATGAATCGAAGCGCTGGACGTGGGTAAGTAAGAGTGATTAAAGGGGGTTGATCTTCGTCGGGGTTAAGTGAAGCTTCAAGACAGTGTTTAAACTTGCACCCTATCGACGGTCCTCCGGATCCAAATGAGCCACTACACACGTCTGCCTCGAGAAAAGAAACAGGCCACGAACCAAATGGATCTACGGAAGGAACTCTCCCTCGGAAAGGGGACGAACTTGAAGTAAACGACTAACCGTCCACAAGCGCGGTAGTTAGGCGTTCGAGACTCCCATTCTCGAATCTGAGATTGGAAGAATCTTGAGTCGCGCCGAGCGGTTCCGGCAGCGATATCGAGCCTCGCTGTAATGAACAGGACATCTACAGGCGCATCGGCGCCTCCTCCTTGTTCCCCTCCCCCCTTTCCAACCTCTGGAACCTCGGTCCATGCCCCTGAAAGGGCTCCATTGGGTGACTGCCGTTCGAGGCGGTCTGGGATATCTCATTCGCGGTTATTATACGCGCACTGAGCGTACGATTTTCAGGGTAATTGACTCCTAGCTGGCTTGCTGACTGGCTGGCTGCTTGAATCGTTGGTTGGTTGGTTGGTTGGCTTGCTGGACGGGTGGCTGCAGGGCTTGCATGGTACTCGAGTCGTTTCTTCATGACTTCAGCCAGACACACGTTCCATCGCCCCCAGCAGTTGCTTGAAAGCCGCCCACCTATCTACCTGCCTGCCTGCGTACAAACCCAACTCGACAGAACTCAACTGTTCGACTCGGAATGATTGTTCGCGGTGGGCGTTCACGCGTGAGCGTACCCAGAGAACGAGGAATGAAGACGGAAGAAATTCTTGCTTGATGGAATCGAAAAGAAATCTTCCTTCATGAGGGAAAAAGCTTCAATCCTTTCTTCATCGAAGCTTCGCACACTTCAAGCTAATCGTGCCAGATGTGGCGGCAGGAAGTTCCGGAGGAAAATTCGGCTCACAATCGACGCATCGACAAAAATATCGAAAAGAGAAAGTCACTCTGCTTAAACCAAGTGACAACAACTTGAGACTTCTCGCCACGAAACCGAAGTTTCAGGAATCATTCACCACACCTGCTATGCGATTTCTACGGCTTGGGGATCATGTTTTGTATGAATCCCATGGAAAGCGAGAGCAGGATCGATCTCGTGATCGAAGGGGCAGGTGAGGAGGAACGAACACGAGAAATTCAGGATGGAGCAGCTGCACTCGACCCGATGCTCCTGATTCCTACCCTGGACGAGAGCGTATTCTACGCAACCACAACACACTAGGCTTACGAACAGAGTTCGTGAGGCAGTCTAACTCGGGCGGGAGCCAGCGAGCCAGGTATGCTTGATGTGTTCTCAGGACGACGACTTCAGGAGTGGTGGATGATGCTTGGGTTCTGCACTGGCACAGGAACGCCGAGTAGCTGCGTCACCGTCGTCGAGGTCTTTTCTGTCGCCATCTTCGTCGTTGTCGTTCTCGTCGTCGTCTTCGTTGGTGCGTGCATGAAACAAAGCAGGAAGACATTGGCGGCGAAACATCAGATCTACATCAAGAGTCCGTTGCTTACGGCGGCGGCGACGCTCTCCCCACGAAGAGGAGCAAACCAAACAACGTCGCTCAAGGACACCTTGAAATAATCTGCTGCTACGTCAAAGCAACTCAGTCTGCGACATCAGCACGGGCCCGTTTGTCCCCTGTCGTTCGCGCGCTCCGGATCATCAGAGAGGGGGAGGGGGTCCGGAGGAAAATATTTAGAGACACTGCGAGGGAGCTGCTCGTTTCAGCCGAACAGCGAGTGACTACGTCGTCGACTGACTCGTTGAGTGACTATGAGTGAGGAACCGAACGTCGCGTCTTTGGGAACAAGCAGACGACGACGAGGAAGAAGAAGACGCGTCACTTACAGGCGGCACGGAAGACACGAGTCAGCGAGCGGCTACACGGAATCTCGTGCCAATCACCCATAAGGCACAAGCACAAAACGTTTTCAAAATGCTGCCGGCTGACGCGACAGCGCTCAGCACGACACAGACGAAATTCTTCTACAAAGCCAAGCAATGCGTGATCCGACCCAAAAACACCGAGGAGTCGACCAAGAAATCCTGCGACTAAGGCCCATCATCGAAACGGATGCTGCTGCCGCCGCCGTTCCAAAGCATTCCCAACAGATGCAAGGACTACAAAGTCGCTTGCATCGAAAGACTGATCGAGCAACCAACCAACCGACCGACCGAGATCTTGGATCTCGCTTCTAAACTACTCACTTGAAAATCGCTCCGATAGTACCGAGAAGACGGCAATGCGAAGGAAGAGAGACGAACAAGTCAAGGCTGAATAAGGCGACGCGAGACGGAGCGGCGATAAGGGAGAAGCGAACGATAAAAAGTGAGAAACAAGAGGAGCTCGTCTCGACAAAAGAACGAGAAAGACTGAGCTCGCTCGCAGTTGTATTACTGTTATTTGAAGGATTTCTTCTCGCCTGCGCCATTTCCAAGATCCAAATCGCCTTTTGCATTTTCGGCGGCCGAGCAATTTATCCATTTTCCTTTTCGTTGCCGGCTTTCTGCGAGCGATGCCTCCGCTGACCGGCGGCGCGGCGGTCGTGTTCAGCGAGTAGCTGGCCGACTGCTTAACTCGATTCGCAGCCGGAGCGCTTGAGGTTCCGGTGGAAGGTTTCTGTTCCTCTGACTTGTTCTTTAGATGTCCGCCGCATGCAGCAGCCCTCTTACATTTCCTAACCAACCACCTGCTCTGGTATCGCGTCGGCCATCTAATTTTCTGAGACGTGGTCCGAATACCACGGCACTTGGACAGCAGGAAACGCTTGAAGCTCGCTTGGCTCCTTTGTTTGTTCATTCGTATTTGTCTCGCCCCGGCGGCTCGTCGCTCATAACCACCGAAACGAACGGGAGCCTCCGAGCTCAAATCCTTTGTGCGACCGATGTTTGCCTGCGCGACTACGCTGGCGAAGACGGAGACATTTGTTCGCGATTGCATCCTCCTCGGAAAGCAATGGAGCCGAGCAATCGCCTCCTCCGTTCATCCGACCGACTGAGCGATAAAGCACCAAACCGAACCGCTCAGGAGTCTGGCTGGGACGACAACAACACTCCCAGGATCGAAGTCTCCTTGGCACAGCTTCCGAGCGATCGTTAAGTGACTGCGCGATGAGTGAGCCACACAAGATGTTGTCGTTGCTGTCGTCGTCGTCGGCTCGACAGCAATTAACTGTTTGTACATCTTTGTTCAACGAGTTTGCACGACAGTTTGGAGAGTTTCTCAATACAGGAGTCTTTAATAATGTTGGCGATACGCCAGACGGCGTCACATCTGGTCGTACATAGAAGGAGCGTGCATGCCTGACTGAGAGCAAGCCAGGCCGCCGTTCATTCAGCCATCCAAGACATTAACTCGCTTCAATCAATGTTGAAAGGCAACAAAGTCCGTCCTTGAGCGGAGCTCCATCGTACCTGGGATCTTTCAGCGTAAATGAAGCGACCAGAGAAAGAACAGAGCTGAAAACTGAACTCCCGGACGCGTCCTCGTGTGCGGATCTCCGGCGCCGCCGTGTTCGGCTCGCGAAATGTCAACCCGTCCCCGAATCGTGCAGCACGAGTACACGGTACATGGATCGTATACATAGTACGAGTAGTGCATGTGAAGGGGTCGAGGTCGACTGTCTCATCTTCTGCGAGCCGCCTCTCCGTCGCTGAGGAGGTGGATGAGGCGCCGCGGCGAAGTGACTGACCGTCCGTCCATTCATTTGAATGACTGACCGACTGAGCTGCCGCCGCCGCCGAGTGGCCCGTGGCTTGAATCGCCGCCGGTGTCCCTGGTCCTCAGTGACGCGCTCCCTGGTGGCTTTCTTCTTCTTATTTCAATGCAGTCTCGGCCCGTTAGCGACTCAGACGAACCAACGGTCGGACGGACGGTTGAACGCCTCACGCGACTGACTCAAAGACAGGTTAATGATCCGATGGTGCATGGTCCGAGCATCCGAGGAACGAGAAAGCATTTAATGTGCAAAGCGGACAGTCGTGTTCGTTCAAACGGACGGACGAAGTTAGCTGATTGTCACACAAATGATAACATTTGTCAGGAGGCTTGCTGTCCCGAGGCGCTTCGCCCCGACAGATGGAACCAGACGTCTTTCAGAGGACTTTTCCGTACAGGAGAACGGTACCCGACTCGCTTGTCTCGCGACACCTCTGCCGTGACTGTAAGGAATCCGGTACTAGCGTCTTCCCGATTCCGATGGTGTCGTCGATCGACTCCAAACAGGTAGTCTGAATTAGAAGTATGGCAATCACAAGAAGCATCAAACATCGAGAGCCCGGGGAAATCCGCGTCGTTGATGAGAACGGAGGAATCTCACGAAGCTCTATTCAACAAGATCCAAGGGAGGTCGGTTCCTCCTCGCACACGCGATCACGATTGATCTGAATGACCGGCAAGCGAAAAACGCGTAGCAGATTCATCAACAGATATTCAAACTGTGGCGTCGATCCCATCTCGTATTCATCGAACGATGTTTTCAAGTCTGACAAGGAATCCCCTCGTCTTCAGTCCGAGAGCGCTGCTCGAGTGCCCGTCCGGCCGCAAGTTGGGCGCCTCCCTTGCTTCGTTCTTCGAGGAATGGCAAGCAGAAAACGGAAAAGGAAGGAAGCGAGCAAGGGAGGAATGAGGCATAGACGGCTGGGTACATTAATAATCCCACGGAAACGAAAGATGGATTGACGACAAACCAACATAAACGTCGCGAGCTTCAACTTACAACTCGTTTGGTCCACGCTCTCCCGACGAGTTCTCCAGTCGCCGGTTCGTGTTTCATAAATGAACGCGATTTTGCATCCGCTCGCGATTGAGGACCGTCACGGCCAAAACGGGGAGCAAAATAGCAAGGAGCAGTTTCCTCCGAGTTTCACTCCACTCGCGTTTGAGGAAAGCTCCAAGAACTCCGCAATACTCACCGAGGAGTTCGCCGTCGGCTAGCATTTTGTTCTGACTATGCTTTGGTTGGTTGGTTTGTTCGTTCGTTCGTTTGTTTGTTTCCCTTACACAACGTCCCATAAACCCCGCAGACGGCTCTGACGACGGTTTGATGATTACGGAGGAGTTACGGCATTGCAGCATTCTTACTCAAGAGAATCACTCATTCGCGGAGGTTTTTTTTTCGCACAGGACTAAATTATTGCCAGGGAGACCTCGTATCTTCGGAGCAGTTCATCACTGCTAAGCGAAGCTGATAACACTTCTACATGACTACTGCTACGACACAGTGAAAGTTGTAACGGCAATAGTGGAACGAGAGAAGTGGATGGAGGCAAACGCGGGTCTCGACGAAAGGCCGGGCGGGAAACAAACTCTTTGCATGGGGTCCGATAGTGGCACAGAGCGGAGAGGACCGAAAGGGGAAGAACACGGAAGGACTTGGACGAACGATGAGACGAGCTTTGCCCAAAACACGTGAAGGGGTGGACCCTCTGGCCGCGAGGAGACATCGCTTTTTCCTAATGCCCTATTTTCGGGATGCGATGGCCTCCGTTGTAGCAATTTGTTTTATGCAATGGCCACGCTAGCCGCGATTCGCCACTTCCCCATGCTCACCCGACCACGACCCCATCTTCCTCTCCGTCCTCACTTTCTCTCTTCGTTGTTTCTGAATCTCCGCGTCTTGTTGCAAAGATCTCGCTTGTTCTCTGGCTTTGCCTGATTCCATTGAGCATGACCAGCACTTCCGAACATCGAGATCGAGTGATCGATCGCTTCACTTTGCGACACTTCCACGAGGAATCTTCTTCATCAAAACGAATTCGCGCTCTAGGAGCTCTACCGGTGCTCGAGGAACCATCTCCAAGGGTGGAAAAAAGAGTTTCCAGAAGTCAACAGAAAGCGAGAGGTCTGATGCAATATCTTCTGTTTTCCTTTTCGTTTTATGACGTCGATTTTTGAAGACAAAAGCCTCGTCGTCTCGGTTGTGGTGGTGGAGTCGAATGCAGCGGCAGGGGCGGCGACGGCACGGCGGGGGTCCGTGCATCTCGAATATGGCCTCAATGGCCTGGCCGCTCGAAGCGGTCCAAAGTGGGCTTTTTGCGGTGGGGCGGAGTGCATCATCGGCAGAGTGGGGCCGATGCCTTCGAGCTTTGAGGTTTGTGTGTTTCGATCTCGAAACATTTCCACCGCCAGCATTGCTGTTTTGTCTACAAAGCCATCGCCGCTGCCCTTCAGAGGAGCGGTGGTCCCTCTGGCGTAAATAGGAACACATTTCGAACGGAGTCAACTCTGTCGTTGTGGGCAGAGTGTTGTGCCACTTTGAAAAGGAGCTGCGGAGCGAAGGGGTCGCTCACGTTCCAACACCGAAGCTGGAGATGGCTTGGAATGGCGGAGAGGAAAAGCGAACTGATTTCTCGAAACTATTCTCTCTAATAGAGCGGTGAGGCTCGCTCGCTTTGGCTCTGCGTTCTTCTTTCAGCTTCGGCTTTGCTCTCGAACAGTCATTGTGTTCGGAAAGATGAAGCTGGATGTGTTGTCGAGTGGGCGCGAAAGCTTTGGTGATGCCGAAAAACAACACCGAGCCTCGACCGAACGAACGAACGAACGAAAAATAAACTTTTAAAACAGCCACCTCGCCGAACTCTGGCTGCGCCAACCGCCCATCCGTCCGTTCGTGCGTCCAGCCACCCGCTCGCCTGCCTGACCGAGAAGTCTGGAGGTAAACAACGGCCACCGGGTAACAACAAGGAACTCGGCAAAAGTGAACGGCAACTCGGTGATTACTTCCGGAACAAAAACAGAAAAGGAAACACAATGGCATCGTCCACGTCAGGGAGAAAGTCGAAAAAAAAAATTGACTACGTTCCCGACTGCCGCCATCGCCCAACGAACCTGCAAACCGCTCTGAGGACCGAGCTCGCTGCGAAGCCTCTCTTCTTTCGCGAGATGCTCTGGATTCCATCAATTGCTCAAAGGGAGAGGAACTTTCAAGCAAAATGTAACTTCTGAACATTTCCCCATCGACTTGTTGAGCCTAAATTTCCGACATTCTCGGAGAAAATCGAGGATTTCATCCTCGGACACCACATAGAATGTCATGAAAGCTCGTGAGAACCCTATCTGCGAGTCTGACTGAGTCTCGGAATCCGAATCTGTTCAACTTTGGGCTCGGCAGAGTTGAAGTCCGCCACAAGCGTGGTTTGCAGAGAGGATTTTCGTCGACATGCGAATGTCGACACCTCGCGCGGTGATTGATCAAGACAGAAGAGGAAGCCTGCGCTCGGGAGATAGTCCTCGTTCCTCGAGCGAGGGGCCGGGAGGAAGACGCAACCTATGATGTTAAGTTCCAGGGGCAGGCGCTTGCGTGCAACGGTGCCTGAAAGCATTTCCCGCATCTCGGGGCCCATTTTCTTCGCTCTGCGTCGGCGTCTGATATAGAGCAAGGCCGAGGACTCTAACCGAATCGATTCTTCAACGCTGAACCCATCGACGTCCTACCGACCATCGATCGCCTCTTTTAGTCCCGAAGCCAAAGTGTTGGATCACGATTGGCGTCCACAACGAACTTCTCAGCAGAGACTGCGGAGAGTGTCGAAAACGATCACGAGTTCGGCCATCGATTCTCGTTGGAAAGTTTTGGATGAATCGTGAAATGAGAGAACAGAGAGTCCGACCCGCGCAAATCGAGAGGAAATTGACCAAGGAAACTCGTGTGAAAAAACTGTGTGCTGAATTTGTGCGCGGCTGTGATGGCGGCTGTCTATCTATGGATGAAATGCCGCCACAATAGGTAGGAGGAGTATCCGAGCGAGCGAAAAGCCACTTGAAAACAATTGCGGTCGCCTCGCCTCTCGCAGCAGCGGTGAACGGGTGGTTCGCACTTTCCGATTCCACCCCCTTCGACTCAATAGGCAACCAGCCAGCGAGCATTGGGGAAGAACTCGATGGTGGAGAAGAATCGAAAAACTTTTCAGTGATCGCGGTGGTGGCTGCTGCTGCTGCTGCTGCTGCTGCCGGGTCGACGGCGGGCTGCGCCGCCACAGGGGCTAGTAGTAGTATTTGGGAAGTGAGGTCATTCCCCATCATTGGCTCCAATTGTCACCCTGCTGCTCGGTCCCCGTTCTCCTCCTCTTCCTTCTCCGGAGCAACCACAATTCATCGCAGATTCAATCGTGGTTCAACGATGTTCGTTCAGCGATCTGCGTTCAGCAGTCCGCTTGCGTCCAAGAGGCTTGGAGATGTCGATCGGGTCTCTGTTCTCAGTCGTCGTCCTTCATTTTCTTCTCTTTTGGTTGACTCCAGAGGAGATTTCTTGTCCATACGATTTCCTCCCATCCAAAATCGAGGACGGAAGACTGCCGGTCATGCTTTCAAGTGTGAAAGGAGTCACACCCTGCTTAGACACTTTGTGTCGTATTATAAATGTTGTAGATAAACGGTGAATTCAACCGGAGCGAGTCAAGCGACCGTTGGCCACGCCTCCGGATCTCGAGCTCACGCCAATTCAGTTCTTAACTCGGAATAAGTCAGACGATTTTTTCTCTTCGCGCAGCTGAAAAACGTTCCCTTCGACGTGTTGAGGAGGACCTCGACGCCAGATCCTGAAAACTTGAGCGGTAGAGCAGCTCCTTACCTGGAAGAATGGAAAACTCGATGTTAGAGATCGATCTTTCGAGAACATCGTTCACACACCTCCATTCTAGGGAATGTTGCATGAGAGATACTGGTGAACGAGAAGACTCCAAACTTCGCTTCAACTCGAAGATGACAAACTTGGGAGCTTTGACGACCTCGGTCGCTCCCTTTGTCCCTTGCTGTTAACATCAGCCGGTGACGGATTCTTTTCTTCCGTCTGGGACAGATGCATGAAGGTCGCGGAATGTTTATTCAGTCACCCCTGGACAAACACTCAATTTGCTGTTCTGTGCCCCGTGCAAGCGGCTCAAGTCTGGGCGAAACGGAGCAAACGTTGATGCCCGTTTGCAGGCAAACAGGGAGGCGGCCGAGCACAGACTGGAATCTGTGCTTGAGTCTTCTTCCAACACAGGTTTGCGTTGAAACTCGCAAACCTTTCGGAGAGCGATTTAAGCTCAACACTCGTCGGCAACTCAACTCGTACCTCAGCGCCCCCCGTCCCGAGTCAGGATTCAGGATACGCACGCTCCTCCGCCCTCGGTTTTTCTTCCCTCGAGAGGTCTGATCAATGAGGAGGGGGTTTTAAACGGAGCCAGGCAGCCACCAGCCAGTCACGCATGCACGCAGTATTGCATGTGGCGTGCCCATCGGCACAATGGCTGTCCGGCGTCGCTTTTTCTTCTTATTACAAAGAGATCCCGGCTAGCCTTTCGTTTTTACTCCATCCGTTTTTCCTAGGGTATCGCACGCCCTGAAACGAAGCTGCTCTGAAATCAGGCGGCACTTGAATCCCCGAAACCCTCTCTTCTTTTTTTCATTATCTGTGACGTCATCTTTCACCCTCTCGGTTTTTGGTCTTCTATAATTTTCGAACGCTTCACGGTCGGTTTCACGAGGTCAGCTCTGGATGTTCCCTCACTTCTGCCGAGAGGGAAAATCCATTCCGGTCTGAGCGAACGAAATCAAGATCTCCAAACCTCTTGAAGGCTTGAAGCCGAGCAACAGACAGAGCCATCTCGACCCGCGACCACCGAAACACCGAGAGGAGGGAACGTTTTGATCTCGAGCGACGCTTGCAAACGCGATTCGAAAAAGGCGCTCTCCTGATGAGACCGGAAGCAGAGCCGGAAACGGATCGAGCAGACGCATATCTCTCGTCAATGGATTGCCTCCTCTGTCTTCCTTACCGATCCCCACCCACCCAACCATCCAAATGCCACGCACCCAGTCACAAAACGACAGATCCACCCATCAACCCACGCACCCACCCACCCAACGGAGGCAAGCGATTCCGTCGACAGGCTCGGAGCCGTTTTCGAACGAAAATGATTCACCCGATTCGAGTCGGAGATGTGACGACACGACAAAAAAAAAAACGACCGAAGAAGAATCATGGGCCAAGCATCGGCTAAGAATCAACAATCAAGATTAAATGCACGGGATTTTCCTTTGCGATTTTATTCCACGGCCACCGTCATCGTCGGCGGCAGACCTAACGGCGGCGGAGCGCGGCGCCATAACAATAATCCAATTTCGAGTTGTGCCTTCGACGCAACGTCATCTATCTTTTGTTCGCTCGGTTATCGGGAAAATGTTTTATTCAAAAATCTCTCGGGCCACGATGCAAGCGATGACAGGCTCCGATGGGGACGGAAAGAGCAAACGCGCCGTGTTCAGATGAAGACTTTCGTCGCGACCAAAGCCGCTTAAACCAATTAAGGTGTCGACTGTGTGTCCGAGGAACACGGGCGCCGTTTCTCGTTCAACTGCAGAAACGAGACCGTCACCCTTCGATCGAGTTCTTGTTCCACCGAGTGACCCGTGTTATCGAAACCCTCGATTCAATCGACGAAAATATGCGAGTCCGCTGATTTGGCGGGGAAAAAAATCCTCTCACCTCAAACCCGGGCAAATTCAAAACCCACCCGGGTTTCCGGTTTCAAGCAATATAGCTGATGTTTTTCTTCTCACTCGCTTCTCGCGGCAATTTCTGTGTCCTTGGCTCCGTCCTCTGAAGGTCGACACGACACGTCCTTCCCTCTTCCGAGCGGTCAGGCCGTCGGTTCGTCTCTGCCGGGCCGTCCATAAAACGTTTTTCCATTTGTCCATTTGACAGTCGAAATGAGAGGATTCGAGCAGCCAAGTGCAAACACAGCCCGGCGGAGTTGACTCAGGCGAAGACATCGGAACCGGCAACCGAAGGGAAGGACGAGCAGCAAGCGACTCACCGGCTAAACCTAACGACATGTCAGCGTCTTAAAACCGTTTCAGCTTTCAGAATGACTGATTAAGTTTAAGCAAGGGCAACTTAACGGCAACGTCACGTCATGCGGTGAACAGCGACGACCTTGGCTCAGCCCTCCACGGTGTAGGTCGAGGTGAGTCGAAACGAGTGAGTGAAGCGGGCCCCATCGAACAGCCAACCGAGATAGGAGCCCGGCAAGGAAAAAGCGACGACCACGTCGGGCAGACGGGGAAAAACTCTACAAAGACTACAAAGACCACAAAGATCCCAAGAACCCCAAAGACCCCACAAGAGTCTCGACGTAGGAGAACGCCAAAGACGAAAATATCGTCTTTTCGTCAAGAGCGTCTCTGCGCAGAGAAAGAATGGAGGAGAAGATTTTCTTAAAACCAGCGGCTGAAAATCACATCCATTAGCGTTATGAGAAAAGAGCTTCTTAGGTCGAACTCACTGTAGACCTTATACGCATAAGTACGACTCCTCTCCACCTTGTGAGCCATGGCCGTCTTCTCCTGAGTGAGCTCTCTTTCAGCCATCCCACGCGCCCGATCCCTCTTCCTTCGATAGCAGTGCTTCGACGTCGTGGCGGCCATGACTCCCCCACTTCTATCCTCAAGACCTCTCGGCTGTTGTCGTCATCGTCGTCGTCTTCGATACGAATAGCGAAGTCAGCGCGGGAATGAGGAAGACGAAAGAGACGAGAGAGGAGGCGATCGAATGACAAAAGCAAGACAGACATCGGCAGAAAATCTCGTAATTAGTATGACAATAGACCGCGGGAGGAGGTCCAGCGTCGAAGCTGACGGATGCACCTTGAGCACTGTGATTGGAACCCCGGGATCGAGACCGCTTCACCGATCAAGTCTTTCACCTAGAGAGGCAAGCTGTTTCTTGGAGCGTACCGTGTGGAACTTCTCAGTTTTGCTGGGATGCTCATGGGCAAACAGAGCTAAGAACCGCGGCCGAGGAGTGACCATTTCCCCAGTTGGAGGCCGAAAAGAGCCTTAACCTTATCGTCGTCGCCTTCGCTGCACAGAGCTAAAGCGGAGAGGACGAGAAAGAGGAGGGAGAAAGAAGTGGACAGGGTGAGTTTCAGAAGGACATTTCCTTCCTTCCTTCCGAGCAATTAAATAAACTCTCTTTTGCGAGAGGACCAATTATTGCCAAGACCTCCCTCGAGAGGGCCGCTGGCGCCGCTGCCGCGGCTGCCCTGCCGCCATGGCCGCCAGCTTCTCCCCCAACACGGGTAAAGCAACGCCGAGTTAACCAATGAAGCGCTGCTGTAAGAGTGGGACCCGAGCTGGATCTTGGTCTTCTTATTGGAGAGAAGCCGAATGTTTACACTGGAAAGAATCACGTTATAGATTTCAAACATTCAAGTCTCCAACGAGGTCTCGCTGCACAGTTCCGGATTCTCGAATTCTCTTTCACAATTTTCCGAATAGATGGAACTTCAGCTCGCTCAGGAGTTTCAACGAAACGTGGCTCGATTAGGTGACGGGACACTGTTCTGATTTTCGGATTCGCGTTTCTAGTTTGTTGTTTGTTATCCATCCGGGTGACGCAGGAGGTTTCCTCCACATTTCGGAACCGAAATAGCAAGGTCGAAGGAAGAACAGCACGAGGACGACCTCGACTCCGGAGTAATGCAAATCGTACGAAGGTAGAGAGGTAGCGTGCACAGATGACGAGTTAATTTCCTGTTGGCGGAAATACGGATTTCGTGCGGAGTACGTCGGTTGAAATGTCGATCGCCGCGATTCTACGTAACGTTGCAGGAGTACATCGCACGCGCTAAAAAAGCCAAAGACGTCGACCAAAGCGAAAAAGCCAAATCGAGTCTTGACTCGACTATGCTTTTGTCGTTTTGCTCCTCCGGAATATTTCAGCATTCGTGAGACGGTGAGCAACGATGATAATAATTCTATTAGCGAGCGATGTTTACAGTGGAGAGTCCGGACGACGGAGAGGAGCGAATAACGAGAGAATCTTGTAGGAGAATTTGATTAATGAAGATTGACGGAACTGTCTGGCTGTCTTTCGTCTCGAATGCCCAAGCAGACATTAATGTAAATGTGAAGCGCTCGAAACACTGTCCGTGGAACGGAGGGACACATCGAGGTCAAAAGTACGACTCCGTTGGTAAGGAGGCATGCGCAGAATTCCTGTAGACATTTATCAGACTGAATGTCGCTCGTTCATTAGGCAAATAATTAAGCAGAACACGAGACAAACGCTGCAGTGGCCGCCACCGTCGCGTCGCCTTCGGGTCCTTCACGCGCGCCGCACGACTGCATTTCCCACCGCGCCGTTGCCGTCGTTCCCAGAGCCGTCTCTAGAGGCTCTCTTCCCCCCCCCCCTTCAGGACAGAAGCTAGTCGCGATTTCCATTCTCGTTCTCGTCAGCCGAGTAACGACGAAGTCGGTAGGAAGTTCATTTGCTCGCCGCCGGTGTTTAGACGACGGTTTTTTGAGCGGGAGAGGGAAAAGTTATGGATAATGGTTTCGTAAAGTTGAATGAGAACAAACACGACAGCGGCTGTGTTATTCAGATTCAGTGAGGGCAAACTAGGCCTCCCAAGATTCTATGGCACACCATCAGTCTTTGGAGTGTGGCTTCCCGCGGAACATATCACAGCTTCGAGCTTCCAGCTCGAGCACAGTACCTCAGCTTCATCCGACCAAGATTTCGTGCACGATGACGCCAGATCGGACGGGAGGAGAAGAAATACTCGAGAAGCTCGAGTCGATGTGGCCCTCTATGAGTCAGTCGAGTTCGTTCAGCGCCTCATGGGTCTTCGATTCAATCCATTCAGTGACCACTCTGTGGTCTCCATTTAATCTTGCAGGGATTCTTTCAATCTCCCATCCGTGGTTGGGCTCGTTCGCTACTCGTGGGCTCCAGTCTACGACAGGCTAGCAGAAACGCAGGCAGGCAGCCCATCAAATGAAGTACACTGCTGGCGCACGATACGCAGTTGGACCATAGGACGTGTGTGAAAACATCTGGCTGCTCGCCCGCTCGCCGCTGCCTCCATTCCTACTCGGCTACCGTTCATCGTCGAGGCCCGTTCGATATGTCGATGTTGTTGGTGTTGATGTTGGCAAAAGAAGCATCTGAAGAGAGTGGCAAGAACAACTTTTTGCCATTTCCCTCTTCGAAACCACTTCTTCGCAGTACCCGCTGCCGCTAGCTCGGCTTATTCCTTCGTCGGTTCTGCGAGCCTGGATACCGCCAGGATTTCCCGTCTGGCGACTAGTCGGACCACTACACTGTATCACTTATTGATTACACAGCAGCAAAGACACACACATCCATACACTACACGAGCGTATCCACAAATACTTACGAACATACATTCACGCTCTCTCTCCCTCGATCATCGCTCACTCTACACCTACTCTGGGGAACTCTAACCAGCAAGGAAGCGCTGACCCGACCAATCAGACCGCTCTGCGGTGAGCGGATCTCAGGGTCCGAGCCATTGCCTGCTACCGACCAACTTTCACGTGTCATGAGCTCGTTAAGCGACGTACATATTCGATTTCTCGGTAGTCAGCCCTGACACACCACTCCTCTCCTCTGACATGGTACAAACAATCTCGATTCGACTTTCAGTCAACAGAGTCCGACGTTTGCGTCCAGCTAGACTGCGTTTAGAGACAAACAGATAAACCATCGAATCAACTGTCGAGGAGGAAGGAGAAGGAGTCACACGAGGATATCAGCAAAGCATCGGAGAGCGTGATTTTGATCCTTTTGCCGAGCCGACACAATTGAGGATCCGTCGAGAGCTCCGCTATGGAAGCGATCGAGGCTAAAATGAAATTGACCAAGCAAGAATATAGAGCCGTAGAATCGTCTGATAATGGTGGTATGCCAAAGTACGGTGTGGTCGCTTTGAAGATTTATTGCTTCGTTTCGACGGCCTCCCAGAGGCTTCGCACGCGAGACACCGAATTACAGCCGGCTAGTCAGCTTGAGCCTCGACTCGAACCACCCACCAGTATAGTGAGGATCAAGGATCACTGAAAGACAATGGAGGAAACGCGGAAAATGTCACCTTCATTGCCCATATCGGACGACCGTAAGGAACCCCGGAAGGAGGAGCAATTTCGCAGATCCGACGTCCACCGAACCCGGGCAAGCGCCAGTTGGAAGTCGAATCTGTTGCGGCTTAGACGAACCAACTCAGAACGAAAAGAATTTTTTCTCGGTCTGCCTCGGAGACCGCCTCACACTTCCCTATCACAGCCGAAAGGATCTGGACTCGAGTCGAGATACTTCTCGAAAAAGGAATCAAACGCTCACGATTTCAAGAGAATCATCAGAGGTAGTGGATCGAAACGTGAGCGACGACAGCAACAAAGAAAAAAATTCAGCCGAAACCGAGCGGGAGCGGCGTAGAGTTCCACGAGTCGATAATCTATGCTCGGCATTGTCGGTTTGTTCAACAGAAGAATGGGCTCTTGACACGGTCCTCGCTCTTCTCCAACACTCGTCGTCGCCACCACCGACACCGCTGCCGGCTCGATCCCAAGCCGTTCGGCAGCAGCAGCAGCAGCGGCCAACTCATTGTCGATCATTTATGCGGCCGCCACCGCGACGAGGACGATCCGTGCTAATGACGAAGAGTGTTCGGAACAAAAGAACCCCGATCCAGAGACAACAGAGAACGCTGTATGTGCGTGCGTGCGTGCGTTTGGCTTCGCGACAATGATTGGGATCTTCATTCAACACAGCAAGAACACCAGTAGCAAAGGGATATCGTCGCAAGTCCACATTGATTGCAAACCAGCAAATAGATCTCAGTGGGTCGGAGGGGAAGATTTTGAAGGGGTCCTTGAGACTGCGGGAATCGTAGTTCCGCTCAGAATACGCGGCGGGGGAACCAGAACTGAGGTCGTCGGACAACCATCAGACAGAGAGTTCTGAAAGGTCATACGCCGACACTAACGAAGGAAACCGCTGAGAAACCTAGAGTTCGTGTTGATTAATCGGGAAAAACGGATTCATGTTCTCACAGCGTTCCCGTGGCAACTTTGTATCTTCGGATGGTCGCGTGGTAATCAGTGAATGTTCCGGGATGAGAGAGAGAACCGAGCGTCGGCGATAAAAAATTAGAGACAAACTGAAGGAGATAGACTGGCTGCAATAACGCCAAAGGGGACGGCCTCGCTCTATCTCGGTCCAAGGCTGCTCGAGTATCGTTTCTATCCACCACAACAGCGACAAAATCCATTGCTTTCTTCTTCGTTTGCTCCTCCACAGGGAGCTCAGTGGACTAACCGAACAGGCCGCTTCGGCAAGACGAGTGAGCCAAGGCTGGCTCGCGACGTCTTTGCCATGGCTGGCCCCAGTGCCACCATTAGGGATAATCCTATCATTACTTGAGCTGCGATAAAGGAGGAGAAGCTTATCTCGTGAGACGATCGCCCGCCGTCGCCGTCGTTTCTGCTGCTGCTGTTCCTCTGGTTGCTGGTCGAAGCTTCTCCTCCGCCGCCAGGCCGTGCCTCGTTCGTTTGGTGCGACCAACGGAGGAAGGAGTGTAGTAGGGGAGGCGGGGAGTAAGAACGGGGCTAGTAGTGGAAGTGGTAGGCCTTGGTCGTCGTAGGCAGCCTCGTCGATCGAAGAGATAAAAGCTTTATATCTTTTGGCAACACACGCACTTGCACATTCATACCTTGCCATTGATTCGTTTCGTTGGCAATAGCCTCGAGAAAAAGCCCGGCTATACAGCTACGGCTAGCAAACCAAACTTCTATAGCGAGCGCCCATTTTGTCAGATTGATGCACTGCTTATTGCGAGTTATTCCCAACCTCCTCGATATGGAGAGCGATTGCGGCCGAGAACACAGCATCACAATATTTCAACACGACCAATAACGTTCTCTGCCGCATCAGTCTCCTTTTTTGCAATCACAATCGATCCACCACCCCCGTGTTCGTCCTTCTGACCTTTGTTTTTCACTTCTAACACGCAGACTGAACAAGCTCAAGAAGAATTCAGGCGGGTCGGTCATCTGTAGTCCGCTTGTTCTCGAGCGTGACCAATTCGCGCCGCATAGTGGTTAGGTAGTCGGTAGCTAGGAAGCCGGATAGGTGGTCGGGAGTCGGTCCCCTAAAGGGAATTCGCCTTGTTAAGAAGTCATACGAACTGTTTTCCGCAAAGAAGGTGGGTGATCAATGTAATTGCCCTACCGCTGATGCCGTTCTCGCTTCTGCCCCGCGAACGTACTCGCCCGTTAGACCACCGCCGCCGTCGCCGCTTCGGCCAACGACATCGCTTAGTAAGTTGCCGCAGCCACCGCAAAGTATCTCATTTCGTTTGCTTTGTGTGTGCTCACAGAGTTGAGTTGATTTCGCAGCCGTAAGCACAGTAGAGCCGCAGCACGGACTCATGAGCGAATCGCGGTATTTGAGGCGTTGCAAACGAATCATAAAAGCGTCAGTTTCGAATATTAACGGAATCAATCGATGTAGACCCAACAAAGAGCCGAATTCATGGTCAATCTTGAGACGACTCGGAGAGAAATCGAAGGTCCTCATGATCTTCGGCGATCACATACTCTATATCTGCAAGCATTGGTTTCCGGGATGCTGCGGTGCCAAGTTAGTTTTGCGTGACGGAAATCCTCTTTAGAGTGCTGGTCGTAGTGCACGTCTCCGAGGAGGGGGTTACTCTCATGACAAATGGTCGCAGCGATTTTAAAACGAACTGCATCAAATGCACGCTTGAACGAATCAACATTTCACCCTTCCTTCCTTCCTTCCTGCCTGCCACTCTTTGACTCACTGACTCGCCCAACCACCCGCGCGACGGTGCGATCGACGCTTCGAACGAGTGCGTCGCACGGAACCGTTCCTCCATCTTTGCTTCCCTTCCTCGCTCCCAAGACAAGTTGAAGCCACCTCGATAGAGCCGACTTACGATCGTTCTGATGGAACCGATCCCAAGACGTTCGCGAATCTCACTGAGAACGCTCAAACGAACTTCGGAACGAATCGATTCCAACCATTGCTGAGAATCGAATTAGTAGCCAGACATGTTCGCTCGCGCAGTTGAGACTCTCATAATAATGAGACATGGATTGGCTCCGTGTTGAGAGAGCGT
This sequence comes from Neoseiulus cucumeris, assembly GCA_021527715.1. Taxonomy (NCBI): domain Eukaryota; kingdom Metazoa; phylum Arthropoda; class Arachnida; order Mesostigmata; family Phytoseiidae; genus Neoseiulus; species Neoseiulus cucumeris. Next base: position 543,992 of record JAJSRV010000054.1, read on the forward strand.
GACCGAGCAATAGAGATACAGTCGGCGGCGATTTCTCGACGGAGCAATCATATGAGGCCTGAGCCGGAACTGAGTTCGTCATGAGGTTTCCAGTTGGAAGAATCTGTTTCACTCGGACGCAGTCAACGAGCGAAGCAACTGACCGAACGGCCGGCCGGCCGACGACTGCGTGTTTGTCGGCGCCCGCGACGATCGCGTCTTCATCCAAACCGCTGAGTTATCATACTGAAAAAAGTTCCTTCACGAAAGTAGTAGTCCTTCATCAAGCTGACTGCTAAGCTTGCTGGCTGGCTGAGGGGTCGCCCGAGTCGTTGGCGGGATCTCTTTGAGCTGAGCCAGCGTTTAAGTTCCGTCGTCGTTGGCCTCGTGGACCCTGCTATTAGGAAGCCGACCGAACCACCGACCGACCGACCAACCAACCAAGCGACCGACCGACCGACCGGTCAGACAGGCAGTCAACCAACCATTGAGCCAACGAAGAGGATCATATTGGGGAATAAGCATATTAATTGCTGAACACCGCTTATTAAATACACCGAACCGCTTGGCACCGTTCGCGTGTGTGTGGGCAAACGGCCGCAAGTTTCCGTGATCGCTCACTAAGACGACATCACTCGCCACGAGCGAAATCTGTTCCTCTCTGCTTTTGGAAGAGAAACATCCCCTGGAACCTCTTTTCCGAAAAGTTTCATCAGCATCAGAAACGGCAGCGGGGGGATGGGGTGGCGGCTGCAACGTCGACGACGACAACGACTACTACAGCGATGGCGACAACGGCGGCCGGAGACTTAAGAGTTCAAGATGAAAGCGGCTTTGGAGCAGCAGTTGGGAACTGGAGACAAAGGAACCGGCAACGGCACGAACAACGAGAACTCTAGGAGCACTGGCAGTAGCACCCAGCGACGAAGCCAAGGAGAGCGCCAGGAGTAACACAGAAGGCCTGTCCCCCAACTGCCAGCCGCTTGTCTCCAAAGAAGATCAATTGGACATTCTTCTCCAGGCGGGCGGTGGCGTACCGGCAAGTAGGCAGCCGAGCACACAGGAGCGGTCGAAAGTGGGCAAGATCAAAAAGATGTCGTCAAGAGGTCACAGGACACACTGAGGAGAAGAAATATTGCTTGCAGCGAGGAAAAAAATTGAAACGAACAGCTCTCTTAAACGGAACCTTTGCTCTCTGGGAGCTTCCCGTTCGCAGCCGCTGATCTCCAATCTTATCTTCGACTCTGGCGTTCCTTCTCCCGATTTCCATCCTTCCAAGAGCGCTTTCATCGATTTCTCCCTCAGAGACCCCGAGAACAGTTCCGATTTTCGGCGTCCGTTCCTCCTCTGTGATTTAAGAGGATTTCTAGTTTCGACTTAGCGACGATCGCTTATCATCTTATCTCTACGTTCCAGCATTTATGCACATCGTGTTCTCTTATCTCCCAGCCTTTGATTACTGGGATCGTTTTCTAGGTTCTAGGGTTTCTTCCGTGGGCCTCATGTCTTATCTCCCGACCCGTTTCCCGTCATTCTATCTGCGATTCACTCACAAAACATCGTTCGCTATCTGCCTCACCACATATATGGACTGCTACAATCGGCCGCAGTTATCCGTCGCTCGCATTTATCGCTACCGTGGAAGTTGTGCGCGGAAATAGTTTACACGTCACCGGTGTTAGAGCGGTCGCCGGCAGCGGAAACACAAGCAAAGGGACCATCGACTAAAAAGTTAGTTGAGGTAATCCCCGTATTGCTCAAAGGACCTCTAATTGCAGTGCCAGTAACCCCCTCGCTGGCTCGCTCTTTCGGCCCGCCCGCCCGCCCGCTCACAATTAGGCTGCAATGAAATCTATGGATAAAAAAAAGTGCCACAAATATCCCGAAGGTTCGTCTGCCGTACGGCGGCACGTTCCGCGATAATCACGCCGATTATTACGCGGAGGCAAGTCACAAACGCACGAACGATTTATACAGTCTGCAAACAATCCGGCTGTCAAGACTCCAACAGTCAGTTCCATTCGGAAATACCAGCAAGCGTGTCGTTCGAACATGCATCCAAACACGCGTCGAGCGCACACTTGTGAGTGTGGAGGCAGCTTCCATTGTCACTTTCTTCGAATAGAATCGCTCGTTCGCTTGCTTGCTTGCTTGGTTGGTTGGTTGTCGATTCCAAAGCCTACATGAAGAATCTTTTCTTCATTCGTTCCTTTGGTTCGTATGTTCCGAAGCCCCGCGGTCATCTGTTGGTCACTCGGTCGCTCGGTTGGCTGGTTGGATGGCCGGTCGGTCACTTGGTCGACGGGCCGGAGCGAGCGGTCCGAAGGGCGGCGGCAGGCCGGTCGGTCGGTCGCCCTGCCGAGTAGAGAAACGACATTTTTCATCGACTTCAATGGTCTCTCAGACGGCCCATTGGACTCCAATAACACTAGCTCCACGCCTCTTGGTCTTCCTCCATTCAACCCCCTCTTTTACTCCTAATTTCTATTATTGAACCGGGTGTCCAGGACATAACGCTCAAGGGTTATTCGTTAGAATCTTCCCCGGAGTCCAAAATCCAGTATGGAAGGGATATAATGAAATTGAAAAACACGGTTCCGCTTTTCCGGCTCGGCTTTCTCCTCGCAGCGAATCGATAGGATGGCCATTTCAATGCGGGGCAATACTCAAATGAGGATGACGAAATAGGGTGATGGTCCTCGACTGGAACTCCTCCGCCGTCATGGAAATAGCGAAGCGAATTGGACGAGATTCCAGACAGCATGATCGAATTGTAGTTTCCTGGAGTATCGAGTGTTCGGTATGGTTTGTATTATCTCTGCTCCGAGCGTCGTCATCGCTCAGATTGACTGTTGGAGTCGGTGGCATGAACCTGCTCCCTTTCGGTAAGATGCTAACAGGCTGCTCTCCGACTGAAACCAAAAAGTGCTCGAAAAGAAAGCTGCTCCCACGAACCGTGAAGGGTATGTGGAGAGCAAGAGACTCTGGCCAAAACCAGCGTCGGCAGCGGCGGCAGCAGCAGCGGTGGTGGTAGCGGCGGCGACGGCGACGGCGAGACGATATTGAAAAAGTTTGCCAGCCATCACACCACAAGCCGTGAAGGAGGCAGCCGCCTCAGTGAGACGGGGGCAAAACGCACGTTTCCATATGGTTACAACCATATATAGCCCTCCGTATATATACACTCGTATACTTTCAACCTCTCCTTGCTTTCCGCGCAACTCTCCGTATGGTTCTCTGTGTGAGACTTTCCGTAGGAGAACCACCTTCGCCGCAGGAGAAACTGTTTCTCCAGTATGAACCACGGCCTGAATCCTTATCCGGCCGACTGACTTGGCCGGTGAAATCCTGGCGTGGAACTCCGTCGGCAAACGGTGCAACTGGGGGATGCGAACCGAACACTCGAGTTTGAGCCCTCGGTCGACCGAGTGAGAGAGCGCTTTGCGAACAACAGGGGAGCCGGAGCCGCCACTTCACTTGCATCTGGCCAAGATGAACCTGTGAAAGGCAATCGGATAAAGTGCGACAGCGCTTCCGCTGGCGATAACCATCTTCGACACCGAATCACATCTCGTACACCACGACACCGCCGCTGCCACCACGGTCGTCCCTACAACCACCACAACAAGCATCGAGCAGCGGACGACAATTCTTGGATTTGAGCCAGCCGGGCGAGCAGCTGAGCATTGGCCCAAGGGACAATCAGCAACATTTGATTTGATTCAATTCTCCTCAGTCGGCAGTCGGAGGCCAGACAGTCGCTGGTCGGACGAACGCCACCAACACCACCAGCAGCGGAACACCAGCGATGCGAGATGGTCTTCGCAGGCTTTCTGACATCTTCGCCGATGCTATATAGCTGTTGTCGCGGACGACGGAGTAGAAGTCGTCGATTCGTGTCTTGACAACAGGACCTCTCTAGTCTCTGGTAGAATAGTTTTCCGAGAGAAATGCTCATGTTTTTGCGATGTTTTTGACCTCTCGAATGCAGCGATCGATCACGGTCACACTGTTTTTCAATGCTGAGACCCGTATCGTTCGTCGTTCGCTTCTTCTCAGCTCTTTTCCTCCTCCTTGCCGGCTCCTTACATCCCTCAAATGTTTCATGTCCACAAGAACTGATAAGAAGTCGCTATCGGTCACAAGATAATTGTAGAACACTGATATCCGCACAACTTGTTCGTGTTTCTGTCGATGAAAACGATTGAGAGTCTCCGATTCGGTCCGAGTTCCTCCGATAAGAGTGAAATGCCGCATGTGGCGCACAAAACCCTCGTCTGCCCGTTCTTCTGGTTCCGTGATGCCCTTTCCGTCGTTCTGGAATCTTTTCAAATTCGACTTCCATCGATTTACGGTATCTTCGACATCCGATCAGAACGTTATCTGGCCATGAGATGAATCTCTTCCCTCTCTCAGTGAGATGTGCATCCAGTCTCACTTTCTATGAATCCAATTCGGCTCGGTGCGGGATTCCCCGGAGTAACGTCCTCATTTCCTCTCTGCTCTACGTTGGGATTATCAATTAACACAAAATTATCCGTCGGACCAACAGTCCTTGCAACGTTCGTTCCAGGTCCGCCGACAACCGGAACAGCTACAAAGCATTAACACTGAATCGAGGTTTCTCGACTGACATACCGATCGGTCGGGTGGGTGAACAGTGGCGGTCAGGTTATTAACTGATATGGAGATGTGCATTTTTGCGTCATGATCATCGTAAATAGCCCGAGGGCACAATACGAATGGCTTTGAAAATTACCTCAGGCTGAAAGGAGTCGAGCAACCGCTGCTGTCGCGTTTTCACTGCCGCGAGGACTGCGTCAATGCCTGGCAAGCGGGCTCGCTCGCTTCTCGGCCACCGTTTTCCCCACATAGGCATGATCTCCAAAATTATATCGTTTACGAGGAGATATTGAGAGCAAATAGAAATTATTTTACAACCCGACCCTCGTGATGGTGGTCGTCGGGACGCTTCGAGCCCTTTTTATGGTTTTTTTAGCGTTTGCCACCCAGGTTCTCAATGCCTTCAAACTGAGCTCGCTCGTGAGTTCGAGACACAGACACAACTCTATTGCCCTCACGTGTTGTACACTTGTACTCCATGTATGCCCCGGATTCTCCCAATGGAGAAAACTTTCAAAAAGATCCGCCGTGGGAGACCGGCCGTTAATAGAACTTTCTGAGGCGGCAATTTCTCGTCGAGTTTTCTCCTTCGGAAGTCATGGCCGACCTGCTGATCGCGAAATATCGAATAAATATTGAGCGGTCTGAAGGATTTGGCAGCGAATGAACGATGGAGACTCGGCGCAAGCTGCTGAAATTAAGTTTACGCATTTTTCAGAGGGAGGATTGATCTTACGCAATGGCACTGAGCGAGACTTGAATCTTTTCAAGCATCGGCTCTGCGACAACGGGGAAGTCTGATATTTTTTCTTTATCCTGCTTCTGCCGGAGTATCCTCTGTTGTTGTTGAAGCCGAAACCGTCCTCTGAAGGGAAAACGTCGCACAGGAAGGGAATGAGAAGGATTCGTCTTCGTTCTTCTGTGCTTTGGACTCGTTTGGAAAGGGATGCTGCGACGGTCGAGGAATATTTATGATCCAACTTCGGATGCAAAAACGATGACTTTCCGAACAGGGAACCTTTCGCTTCTTTCATCCTCGATTCTTTTCCTCACCGCCGGCGACTACATATATGTACATGAACGCAACAACTCCAATGGACAAGTACATCCACGTAGGGTTCCTTCCCACCTGAATGAACTGAGAGCGCCCACCCGGATCGGGTGCTCTACGCACAGCCACGAAAAGTCAATGAAATAATCGTAGAGGTCGGAATCCAACACCACATACAGGATCGCCATTCACATAGATATCTAGAAACTGTGTATCCGTCATCCGTTTCGCTGAGCTCTCATCCATCTGTTATTGAACAAAAGTTTCTTCCTAGCTGTATATTTGTATGAAGTACGTGGAGAACGTTTGCTCTGAGTAGAGAATCAGGGCGAAACCGAAGGGCTCCGATTTGCAGCACAACAAAAGCTCAACGAGACGGAAAAAAGAAGGAGAAGAGAAAGTAGCGTCCTTTCTTCGTCTACGCTCTCTTACAGTTAATTTCCGGAACGCAACTAGTGCCCAGCAAGTGACTAATTGCTGGCGGTCGCGGCAAGTCCGTCGGCTGGCCAAGCGAGCGCTCAGGCAAACAGGCGTGCGTTCATACATACAGCGTCAGGACAGGCAGCCTCAAAACACCGAATGAAAAATGAGGACATCCTCTTCGGCTCACCCACTATGAGGTCGAAACGCCCGCATAAACCGAGCCCAGAGTGTACAACTCGGCCTTTCGCAAGAAAGCGAACACTTTCAACAAAATTTGAGAAGTTCGTTCTTCTCTTCTCGATTCTCCTCTACTTTGATTCGTTAAAGACCGGGAGATGCTGAAAAGGACAAAGATCCTGAATAGAGGATCCTTTTTCCCATTAGGACCTCGATTCTTTTCCAGCTTCAAGCCCGGATTATTCGTCACCGCCTTCATGCAGGTCCCGCCATTTACCCTGAATGATTGTCGACCAGCGGAGTTATACGGCGCCGCCGTTTGTGGCGAGCCATGACGAACAGCGGAACCATTAGATGCACGATGCACTTAACGAAACCTCGACAAGCAATCCAGAAATTTATGCCGTGTATTTTGAATCCCTTTATTTATTTCCCCATCCTCCTCGATCTCTTCCCGCAGCCGCCCCGTACTGAACGAGACATTGCCAACGTTTATTATTATTGGACAGGACACGACCAATCTCTATGCCGAACCGGCCGAAGACCAATCACAGCAGGACGACGATGATGAACAAGAATGGGGTGGGAAGGAACGAAGAAAAACTGTGGCCGCGGAAATGCGTTTCTCGACTGCAAATCACACTAACGAACGAGTCAAACAGAAACCGAGCTCTCGACACCACGATGCCCTGTGATTCTCCGAGGTCTCAACTTTGGTTCTGTTCTGTGTTGAGTGCTGCATCTTCCGAGCAAACTTGAACTCGTAGTCGTAATTTTGACCTTTTCAGCGGTTTCTTTCTCGTTTACGACGACATCTTCGATTTCCAAACTGCATCATCTATTGTGACTTTCCGCTCTTCCATCCTGTGGAGGGAGGACGGGCGCGGAGGGAACAGCTGCAAAGCGTGGGAAGAGGGAATAACAAAACTGCCGGTGGAAGAGAAAGTTTTCAGATCTAAAGGCTTGTAAATTGTTGGTTTTCGAGACGGACAAACAAATAAACATATAGTGCGAGGGAGGAAGAACAGGATATCGAGGGATACGGAAGAATTCTGAGAGCAAAAGAGGAATTTCGAAGGGAAGAAAGAGAATGGGAAAAACCTGCGGGAGCAGTAACCGACACAGCCGAGGGAGTGTAGGGCCGACAGGAGGAAGAGACAAAGAATCCTCAACGGTCGCAAATTTACCGCAAATCGTAGAAGATGTCACGGCGCGCTCGCAAAACCAAAGCCGTAAAAGGTTTCGTTCCTCTTCGCGTCTTCATTGGTACGTATTTCTAGAAATTTATTTTCGCCCCAGTTCCGCTCTGATTTTGCGAACTTTCACGTACGAAACTTCGCGATTTCGAGAAGAGAAAAAGTCCTAGCCCGCTTGAAGGCAACTTTCTACACTCTGCTCTCCCGCCAATTTTTTCGCCGATTCTCTCCCGGTGCCGTTTGGCGGCCCTTGACTTGTTCAAGAGTTTGGGTCCTTATGGATTTAATGACGCGAAAGAACAAACCGACGAACAGGCGGGCCGGCGGTCGGTCGGACAAACGTTGCTTGGTGGTTAGTTGCAGTTGGTCGCTTGCTCGCTTGGTCAGTCCACTGGCTCGCTCGGTCGGTTGCTTGTTCGATTGAAATACAACTTCTCGAAGTTGCTTGAGTTGAATCGTTTCGAACAAATCTGCTGCTACTCTGCCGGCCCGGTGATTGTTTGGATCCTCCCCTGCGTTTGTTCCTACGTTCTCCTTCGTTACTTTCCTTCTCATTTTTGTCGAGCGTCCGAGGAGATAGCCGACATTTCCTCTATCCAGTTCTAGATTTCCTCAACTTTCACAATTTCCGTTAAATTGATCAATCCCACGAGCTAATGCTCTGAACTCTTCTGCTTGACTATATGAGCATTAACTGTCTTTGTGTTCATGACTCCGATCCTCTAAGAGAGGAACGTTTCGGAGACAACTGAGCACTCGTCAGCCGCCTCATCAGCCCTCGTCGGCTTATCCAGAACCTCTATTCGGTGCGCGTGCAAAAACCCGGCGACGACGAGCCACTGCTCAAACAAGTTCAGCCCGCGACAAGGCATAGCAACGCCCGAACCACCAAACAAACCGAGCAACCAGAAAAACGACGACAAGAGCCTTTGCTTGAGACACACTACGGGCGAGCAGTCGAACCTGCGAAACAAGCAAACCAAGCGACCGAGAGAAGAGGAACTGCAGGAGAATGGGAAGAAGCACACACTGCCTCGAAACGAATCGAATCGAACATCGATAACGCCTCCAAAAACGTACATCTCATGCTTTTTTCGTAGAGAGAGGAGAAAAAACGGAAAAAGCGCGAGGAAAACTCGTTCCACAAACAAACAAACAGGCAGACATACGCAGTGAGGCAGATTTTGGAGCCACTGGCTGTTAAGCACGTTTTTCGCTTGTTGCCAAACAACAAACGAGCGCCAAGTTTGCGGCCGAGCAACCAACTAGGATGCCAACAAGCACCGATGATAAGAACTCCGAAGGACGGGTTCTCTCAAAAATTGTGCGTTTCCAATGTTCGCGATTTCAGCGAGTGTTCTCGCAATCGTCTTTCGAGGTTTTTGAATCTTCGGAAAAATTGCTCCAATTGAATGACAACATAAGAAAATACGGATCCGTGGGGAGATTTGGATTTTAGGCAACGACCTTTGCCTCCTCGACTCCTTTGGACAAACGTTCCTTCAGAATCTACGGAGAGTATGAGTAAAGAGAATTTTTCAAAAGCAATCAATGCAGCATGTGAGTTTGATTTCAATCTTCTCTCGGATTCGGCCCACGCTCATCCGTCCGGTTTGTTTCCACGTTCTCTCAAGCGGTTGTTTCCCAACAGACCACCGCCGGCGTTCTCTACAAGCTTTCATTCTGGAGAGAAATGCTCTTGGAAACCGCTCTTCGCGGCAAACACGCAAAACGGGAACAAGCTGTGTTTCTTGCTTCCTCTTAATTACTCTTAATTTTCGTCCTCGCTCGGTTCCTTCGCTTGATTCGCGCAGCTTGATTCCGCTTCCCCAAAAGAAATCAGAGCGGCCGCAAAGTCTAACTACACGAGAAGCTTCCACAGCTTTCAACTGGCTCAGAGTGCCGCGAAGCCAAGAACATCCTCGCGAGAGAAAGGTAACGACACCGTCATCGTGCTGCTGCGACGAGGCGGTCGGTCGGTCATTTCAGTCAAGTGCGTAAACGAGTGAAGTGTGCCAGTCCCGCAATCCCTTGCTTGAAACGCTCTCGAGACGAGTTTCTTCACTTCTGGGTTCCTCACCGGGAGACCTTCATTTGAACTTAAACGCTCACCTCAAACCAAGTGAAGCCAAGCCTATAATGGACGGAGGCTGCACAGCTGCTCACGTGGAGGAGCTTCGTTTCTCGGAGAGCTAGGCTTTGATAACGGTCAATTTAGATTCCTCAACTCGCGTCCCCTCGGCATCCCTTGACTCTTCTTCGAATCCAGCCACAACCCTTCTCTCTTCTCACAGCCGAACATCTAGAACACCTCTCGTGGAGCTCCATCGTGACGCGAACTGAGGATTTCTCCGACGCGGAAGCAACAAACCCTCCCGCGGACGCTTTTTCGGTGGCTATACTAAGTAATTACGATAAATTTTTTTTCTCGCTCGTTCCCCTGCACACGAGATGATATTGGTTTTCCATTTAAGGCCTCGTCTCCCGTCTTCCCCAGATTCTTCTCCTCCTCTTCTCTCCCATGAATACTGAAGTCTGATTTCCTTCATTGCGCGTTGTCGCATGATGAGCTTTGAATTGGCTGTCATCTCGCTGCTTCCCGGCTCCATTTTGCGTCCCGGTTTCTGCTCCCAAGACGAACAAAATAACTCGAGATAGGGTACGTCAAACGATTTCGGGAAAGAATATTCGCTCAAAAATCCTCCGTCCAGCCTCAGTTCCGATCGAAGTGCCGTTGATTCCTATGATTAGTGAACTACGGATGTTCGAGAAGCAACAGAAGGAGACACACCGACCACTTGCACCGGAGTGTAGACAATGAACGTTCAATTAAGACGAACATTGGAGCAGAATCGGTAATCGACAGAAAACACCACAAGCAGGGCCAATCGAAAACGTCATCGCTAATAAATAGCGCACATTATCGAAAATGCCTTTGTCTTATCCCGGACGTCAATGCCCCTCCCCCGCGATCCACATTCCCTTCTGGCCCGCTGGTTGCCGTCGTTCGCTCCTCGTCCTCTATTACTCCGCGTTTCTTCGCCTCCCCTCCTCTTCGTCCAATCCTCTTTTGCAAGCGGTTGTCGAGACGATGGATATTTATGACCGGCAATTACAGCTCGTCTCGCGCTGCCGCGGCGCTGGCCGCTGCTTCCGCCACGGTGTGTGAATGGGGAAGCGTTCGTTGCACTCTAACAGAAGAAGGAGCAGCAGCATCGCACGTCACTGGCACTCAGAGCTGTGCGCCGCGCTGCGAAAACGCCGGCGCGCCGCGCCGCCGAGGTTCCGACCCCGCCGCCGCCGCCGTCACGTCAAGATGAGCACGCCGGCACGGCGCACGCGCCACGCCGCCTGGCGCCATGAATGCAGTCGAAGAACCTGATCTTGGAGTCATCAGGTCCTAATCGTCATAGCCGGAGGGAAATCCCTATCATGCTTTAGCTGAGGTATACATGAGCTGTTCGGAGCAAGAAAATACTGAACTTCCATTACGACATGCTCGTATATCGGTCTCTCGAACAATACATTTTCGTGATTTTCGCAGATTATAGTAGAACTCGACAGCCCGCACTTTTGGCTATGGAGATGGACTTCGAAATCGGCTTCCCTCCGACTTTTATCTGATCTAATTCTCTCAAAAATGAGTCCAGGTGAAGAAATCATCATGCGTCATCAGCGACTCCTTTCCTGCTTTCCAACGAAAAAAAAGTATTCCAAAATCGCTCCGACCATAACAGAGTTATGGCCTCCGCAAGCTTTGTCGAAATAGTCTGTTCTTGCTTGAAACAGCCCAAATTCGAGAATTCGAGATCCAAAACGTCACAACTCCATCCTGTCAATGAGTGTTTTGCCTAAAGCCAGGTCGAATCTGTGCCTTTTTTTTCCTTAAATCGAGAGATCTCAACGAGTCTAATCTACACCTGGAGTACTGGGGGTTTCCCATCGAAACATTCTTTTCCCACAGTTCTTCGCGGTTTTCTCGAAAAAGTGAAAAGTGGAGGTGTGCCCCCTATTTTAGCAGACGAGGCGTCTGAAACAGTCTGAGCACCGCTCGCATGAAAGCTAAGATACGACGGGTCCGTGAGCCACGGCGCCCCGGCGTTTGCGCCACGGCGGCGTAACGTGGCGCGCCGCCGCCGCTGCCATTTTTTCGAGGCGCCGCCGCCGCCGCCTAAACGGTTACGGCGCACAGCTCTGCTGGCACTCACGAGGCCGAGTGCTCAACTGCACCACTCAAACTCTGGCTCAAGTGCCTTCGCTAATATCCCGGATTTTTCATTCTCGGCGTTCCCGAATCGCAGTTTTCATTGCTCGGGTATGTCCTGCAAAGATCGTGCGAGTTCGGAGTCACGCGATCTGACGGATGAAGCTCCCAGCCGGCTTTCAACAGGCTTTTAACACACCGCTCAGCTAAACGCTGTTAACAGAAGTGCTTTTCAGCTGCGAGACTCGAGAGCTGCGTTTTCGAAGAGTTCTGACGACTCACTGGACAAACAGTTTCCGAATCTATCTTCGTCGGAGCGGAAAGTGTCCTCATGGCGGATCGAAGGACACCGGATTCATCGTTTTTCCGTCGATTTCGTACTTTGTGAATGAAGCGGAAGACTCGAGACGTGATTCGAAGTTTCAGAAAAGCGTGAGCTGACCGGAATGAGGAAGATCAGAGTCAAGGCCCGGGTGAGGGAAATGCGCGGACAACGGCGCGGGCTCGAGGAAAAATGACAGAAGAGGAAACATGAGAACGGGGGGAAGGGAAAACATGGGAAGAGGGATTACTGGGGGAGATGAGCGATGTTTCATTGTTCGATTTCTGTTTCTTTCAGCTCAGATATCTTTATCTGCAGTGGGAAAATTTCCCTTGATTCACGACAAGCGATTTTTCTTGCCAAGAACAGACACCAAGACAAACCCTCGCCCCTGCTGCCACGTCCTTACATCGGCAGGGAAGAAAGCGAAGGCCTTCTTCACCGAGGCAAAGAGTAAAAACTCATGTTCCCCGGCATTTCCTTCCTTATGGCGTCCGCGACAAGAATCCTCGATGGAGTTTCCTCGCAATTGGTTGACGGACACTTTTGGGAACCGCTGTGAAAACCATTCTCCGAGAAGATTGAGCCGCGGATGGAAAAACTCACCTGAAATAAAGAATCGGAATGTTAGTTCGAGTTGACGCTCGTGGCATGTGAGTTCCAAGTTTGGTGAGTAGCATTCGGCCAAAGTGAATAATGACTTTCCTTCCCCGACCCCTCCTCTTGTCCACTACGCTTCCGACCACCCGTTGCCCTTTCCATGTACAGTTCATTAGCTAAACAGGCTAAAGGGCTCGTCACTAAGAGCCTCACTCTGCCCTTCTGTCACTCCCTGTCCTTTCGCAGCCTATCCGGCGCGCGGTTGGCCGCTGGACTGTTGGCTTCTCTCATTGTTGGTTGGACACAAAATCACAGCTTAACAAGTAGAGCGCCATCGTTTCGGAGGCTACGTCGGGCCTCGAAGTCTTCCAACTCGCTCTTGTTAACTCATTCAGTGAATGTTAGGCAAGCTTCCAAGCCACCCAGCCGGACACAGAATCCGGGAGCCAGCCAGCCAGCTAGCGAGCGAGCGAGCGACCATCACAGAGGAGCTTGGCGACGAATGCAACTCCGTAGGTCACGCAGGATGGATGGTTATTGTGACGGTGGAAATCATGATGCTGGTTCCACGTGTCCCGACCGACCAAGGTGAGACTCGGGCTCATTTGCAGATTCGTTGATGATGAACACAATCACGACGAAGATCAGTCCAACTATCGTCGCGAAGGTTCCGAACTCATCGCGGACTTTTTTAGGCTCGAACAGAGAAACAGTTTGAGCGAGAACTCTCGAAGCTGAGCATCAGTTGGTTGGCAGACAACGCGGAAGAGAGTTCGATGACGTTGAAAGTGATGATACATTGACGAACGAGCAGACATTCAGAGTTACGGATGAATGGAGCGCTCAAAAAATTGAAGGGCCGGCTAGTCAACTCCATTCAGAAGATGTTCTCACTCCTGTTCAAAAGACGAATCGAGTGGGCATTGAAAGGATTGCGGCACGGCACGATATCGTGTCATTGATGTCAGCAGCTACCAACTGTCGACGTCCAGCCGCTATGAAATGTGAAGAATTTATATCGGACACCCCGGATACAACTGCTCCGGAGAGTCTCGATGAATTTCATCGTCATACAGGACTCGTTCTTCCGAAATCGCGAAGTGTTCGCGCTAATTCGGGCCTCAAGCGGCAGGTATCACCTTCCGGCTGAGGTTCGAGCTCGGCTGAATGACGTTATTGCTGGGCGGCAAACAACAAAAACAACAAGAACAGCAATCGAATTGATCGGTGGTTTCAGCGATGGAAGAAAGAATTAGGTCGTCGTCGTTGTCCTGCTGCGACGTCTGATTGATTGACGAGTCCGTTTGCAGCTAACAGTTCAACGAATCAGCCCGCCACGCAGGCACACGCGATGCATGCGGGTGGGCAGACAGCCCGCGTCCCCGTTTGCCTGGCTGCTGCCAACGAAGCGGACAGACAGGCGCACATGAGACTGATTGTCTGACTCCAAATTGAATTGGAACAAAATTAACAGTCAGGCACGAAGTCGATTCGTGGATCGGTCTTGGGTTTTCGACAAACGACGCGTCGAGTACCTATTTCTCATTTGTCAGGATCGTTGTCGTTTTTCGTTCGAGGATATTCTCCTTAGAACTCCGTAGCGACCGAAAAGTCAAGCCAACAACGAGAGGAAGACGTTTTCTTCACTTCAGTCTGGCACGCAATGCAAACGGAGGAATCACTCGAGGGACTCCGAGCCACAGTGACGTTGAAACTTCTTCCGGCGTTACCCCAGCATCTACATCGGGTGTCCATGTCAATCTCCGATGAGTTCGACTGCGAATTAACGGTCGGGAGGGGACGCGCCTAAAGAATAAATAGGACGACAAAAAGGATCGGGGGGAGGAAGGAGCAGCAGCAGCAACGCAAGAATCCAACGGATCGTTGAGCAGAATCACTGACTGACGTCTGACCCGTTTGACCTTCGACGCTTGGTTCCGGCGTTTTCGTTCATTCGCTCCGACTTGGCTCTTAGCTGATTGATTCTCATTCATTCATTCATTCATTCATTCAGTCATCCAACGATTCCTTAGTTTATGCAACCAGACGAGAAGGGACCCTACAGAGGAGCATCGAGCCGGCATCGGTCTTCGTCGTTTCCAGTTCCAACTAAAGGCCCAAACAGACAACGCTGCAATTTGTTCTTTCCAACAGTGCATCGCTCGGATCGCATCCGTTCAGTGGAACAGCATCTCTTGTTCCAAGTAATCTTCCCAAACGATCGCCGGATTCGAGTGACGCATTCTACGAATGGGGATTCCAGTGTTCTGACTCGAGTTTGAGTTTTCTAGATTCGCGGAAAACTTTTTGTTTGAGATTGAGGATTTTTGTGGAGGATTCCGTGGAGGATGCTGAGCAGGAAATCAAGCAAAACTCGGGGATCAAGGGAGACACGGCGGCGGCGGAAGAGAGACCTGAAGAATACGTTGCTTAATGAGCCATAGGACAGATGATAGTGAGAACACTGCTTGACCTCGACGGTCCCGCTTTCACGCCGCTCTGCACCATCCCGGATGAAGAAGGCAGAAGCTAGTCGACCAGCTGCCATTGAGCCGTCCAGTGATCAGGCAGCAACTTGCGAACGTATATACGACTTATATTGAGATATATATACAGGCGTTTGTTCGTCCGCCGTTGCGTCACGCTCTATCTGCTCAAGAATGAAGCCGAAAAACTGCCTCATCGCCCATCCGCTCGCCGGCTCGTCTAGATCAGACGAGTGGCCGTACGGGCTCGACGGCAGACAGTCTGCAGATTGCCGACGAGGCAAACAGCGCAACGGCTAGCGCTTGTGGGAACGACTATGATTTGCAGTTGCCCGAATCAAACGAACGATTTAGCGAAGGAACGAACGAGCGAATCGACGAAGAAAAGAAGAGTAAAGAAAAATCGGAAACAGAACGGTCCACAGCGATTGAGCTTGAAGAGATTTCAACGACGACTCTTCCACACTTCATGGGAACCGTTTCCGATCAGTCGTTGGTTTAAAGCCAAAGCATCGGCTTCTTTCGACATTTGCGACAATCGAAGGAAATGGGGAATGAGAGGCCATGAGACTGGGGACATAAAAGAAGACGCACGAATACGGATTATGCATCTATAAGAACGAATCAGACCCACTCAAATAGTTTGACAAGTTCATTGGGATGAAAGTTTTCGGGGACGGGGAACGACGATTGAAGGAGAGAATTCTCGAAACGAATTCTTCGGCGAGCCGGTAAGGAAGGCGAGACAGAAGCACGGATTTCTGTTTTTGAGGAACCAAACTTCGAACACTTTCACTCGGTTCAAAATCGGGACGGCTGTGAGCGCTCACCACCTCCTTGACAGCGAGCGAGGAATAGGAATAGACTAGCGCCCATCGCCGCGAGTACCAATGCCGTCCTCTTGGTCGTCGCGTCGTTGTTGTCGTCGTCGTCGTCGAAGACCCGCTCAGTGTCAATAGGATTTTGAGGGATTTGCGAACGGCAACAGCGACGTCGCCGTCTCCAGGGTCGGACGGGCGAGCGAGCGAGCGGATGACTGGGCGAAAAAGCACAAGAGGTCACGCATTGCTTTTCCACTCACCCACCCCAATGGGACGACTGGTGGCAAAGTAAAGGGCCACGCTGCCAGCCAGTCGATGCAGCCTTCCCTGAGGCGTGAGTGTGTGTGTGTGTGTGTGTGTGGAACGCTACTAGAGGAGGATAATGCAGACAAATCCACGCCGTGTGCGCATATCCACTTTGTGTGTGCCAAGAGGCTTAAGAACGCCAGTCGAGCAGACGGACGGCCGGGAAGGGCCAGGGACCTGGGAGAAGAAGGGGCAATCGACCGACCGACCGACCGACCGACATCTGTGCCCGAGCCTTTCTCCGTGCGAAGCACTGTGTCGCCGCCGCAGAAGCAGCAGCAGCCGCCGCCGCCTACTACAATCCCTACCGCGGTGCGATCTTTCTGCTCCATTCCAACTCACTTTGCTCTCGGTCCCAGCTCGCCCCCAAAGTTGACAGTCCCGCGCATGCATGTTCCGTTTGGCCCTTACCCCCACCGCTCCGCTTCCATTTGACTGGCACTTTCCTTCATTTTTTTTCGGTCTACCAACGAGATTTCCAAAGCAAAACCTTTTGTTCGTCTCTACTTCTGACCGAGAGAATATTCTCTACTCACTGACTTCTGCCAGCAAAGCTTTTCGGGAATGGAAAGAACACTTGATCTTCGAGCCGTCTCCAACGTAGAAGTTGTTGAACTTCAACTTGTTGGAATGATTTCTTTGATATCCGATTCGGTAATTTGGAATCAACGGAGCCCCCGAGAGCTCGAGCTCCGAGTTTTGTCTCAGTGAAGGATTCGAACACGGTTCATGATGTTCGTAGCGATTGTTGATAGATGAAGGCTCTGAGCGAGCGTGACCGAGGAATGAATGAGAACCGAGAATCTCGTCCGACGAGGACCGAGTTCCTTGTGAGAGAACACTTCGAAAGCGCCTCTATGCGGTGGATGGTTTTCTTTCTCAGCGCCGCGCCGCGCCGCCGGTAGCGGGCCTGGTTTGCGGTTAAGTCGGTCGCAGTGGTGTAGTTCGTAGTCGTGGAATTGGCGGTGCGGTAGCCAGGGTTAGCTGTCGAGAATCCTCCTCACTCCACTTGTACTCTGTAGACGATGCCTCCACGAGTTGTTCTCGGCGTTGATAGCTGATGACGGTAGAGGCTGCGTTTCTCCACTCTCCCATTCTCCGTCTTCTCGTCCCCGGAGCGGCGCTTTTACAGCGAGACAAGTCCCTTTAACTGACGAGTAATTTTGTTCCTTCAAAAACCGTCGGGAACTCTCCACGTATTCTCTTGCTTGTTCGTTCAGGCCTCAAGAGAGATCTGCTCCTCTGGTAGCGGTGACTTTTTCAAGGAATGTCAAACACACTACGACGAGGAATTCGACCTCAATCAGGATCAAATACGCAGCTTCTCTCCGGAAGGAGTCCCAAGGAAACAAGAAAAAAACATGTTTAGAGCTCAACACAAGAAATCGATGTGACATTGCAATCGAGTAATTCCGCGAAACAAGAGACAAACACGTTAGAGAAACTGAACTCGAGGGTCCAATCCTAGTAATTCACTCATGCTGATCTTGGGGTTTATGAGCCGAGCTTTTTGCCCTTTTGTGGTCGTCGTTGTCGCCCGAGTCCCTTTCCACCTTGTCCTGTCGTCGGTCAAAACCGCTCCCGCTGTGTTGGTCGCACGGGTTATGGCGGTGTCGGCGCGGGGGTTGTTAGAAGAAAAGCCAAGCCACAACTTCCACAAACGCATTCCATCAGGACGTCAGATGGATATTCATGCTCTGGCTTTAACGCGATTAAGACTCGCAGAGACAGACACCGACTCGGAACAGGCCGTGTGTTCTATTCTATTATGTTGTGCTCGGTGGATCCGGAGATTTTGTTTTCATCCTGCTCGTCGCTCGACAACGAGGGAACAACAACAATCAGTGAAGCACTTATTGGCGACCCCACCCCGTCCGCCACTTGAGGCCCCTCGGAAATTCCCAATGCGTCTTTGCCATTGTTTGCCGCACCCTCGGACGCCCTTATCCACGTGGCAGATAACAACAAGCAGCTTATCAATGCGGCGGAACTGGACTCGCGTTCCTGCCGTCATTAGAGCTCTGTTCCCGCGATCACGACTCCCGAACTTCTATGTACGACAGAGCGATCTCAAGTTTTCAGTTCGGTACCACATTCAGAGATAGTGGACGAACTGCACTTTCCGCGAAACAAGCTGCGTCAGGACTGGGTTCAGGTTTTCTGTTACAAGCACAAAAGTTTGAGCGAATTCGATGAAAGTAGTCTCTCCAGAAGGGTCTAGATCTAATAGGTTGACAAACAGATGATGCAAACGCAATCGCTCATTCAGTCCTCCACGCAATCGCTGTTCTGTGTGCTTCGTACTCGATGGGAAAGAGCTCCTTCAAGGGTTCAAGGGCGCAGCCTTTTCAAGCCGTCGAGCGGCGGAATCGTCGGACTCAATGCGGGTGCGACGGAATAAGTGCCATCTCGATACTTGAGATAAATATTGAACATAGTATCGCCAACAACCCTTTCTCTCTCTCTCTCTGGTCCTTCTTTCCTCTCGTTCGGAAACGGACTTGGGAGCGACCAGTTGATCAGCTAATGCCGCTAACCCATCGATTGCTAGACGATGTTCTCGCTCAGGATTTTTTTCAGGAGAACCTGCGAGGAAAAGGCGATTGCCGTGTTTTCCACATCTTTCTATTCCGATTCTTGTGTTGCATGAGTTTCCAACTCCGCACCCCGTCAGAATCGTGGCGGTGCAACACTCGATCCAGACTCCTTTTCACCCGTTTCCTCAGTTGTTTCCCCATCAGAGGCGTGAGCGCATGGGGATCGTGGTCGAGAATTCACCCTCGGTAGGCCATCTTAAAAGCGACTTTCGAGCAGACTCATAACATTCCTAGGGAAATGGGAATGGCTTCTACCCCGACGTCTCTCTCCCTTTCAGGGCTTCGTCGCGCTTTTTCCTCAAATGAACTTAGAGGAGCAGTCGCTTCCAGCAGCGACCGTTTGACGATGGAGGCACAACAGAGGATGCCGACAGAGAACAGTGTACGCTGAAGCAAGCCACGGCATAAAGCGCTGACCCAGAGTGAGGTACCTACCGGCGAACCGGGACTTTCCTCTAACAGTCCAAAGGAAATAGGTTAGGGCTAGAAACCGGTCCAAGAAGAGAGCTTCACAGCAGCATGACTCTGGGGAAAGACGTATGCGTAGTCGAAAGCAACGTTATGCGCATATTTCACGAATACTCTCTTGCCGTTGCTATAGGGGCCTCCCTGTCCTTGGTTTGAAGGCTCCATTCACTTTCAGTTTCGGCTTCGTGGAGCAAAAGACAAAGTCCCTCAGCAAGTTGCTCCAATTCGCCACGCGATGGAGACTTCTTGAATCGAGAGAATTGACTTTTGAACCTTTTCTGCTCTGAGCCTTCCGAACGAGAGCATCCTCCAGCATCAAAAGTCTTCAACGGCGCGGCGTTTCAAGCAGCACAAGAGGCTGAGAAATGTAAGAGTAGCCTCAGGACGCTCAACGACTTCCAAGGAGTCAACTTGTCTTCGGAGGAAGAAACAGTTTGCGCCTTCACGGAGATCAGATTTCGGACTCTTCCATTACGAGCAAAATGTTTCGAGCCTGACCCCTTCAATCTTTGAGCGATGGGATCCTCTGATTCATTATCGTCGCTCCTCTTCCCGGAGTTTGATGGGCGAATTCATCAGACAATCTCTGACTTAACGATTCATAATCTCGTTCCATCTCCGTCCTATCGACGCCGCCAGATGAAATCCGCCCGCCCGTCCGCCCGCCCGATAGGTAGCTCGTGGGAACGTCAGCGTGAAGCCAGAGGGAGCGGGGAGGAATATACGACCGAAATACCGGGAAAAGCTCGGAAGGTCTCCCGGTGCCCGTTCCCTGGAGCCGCTCCGTAAAGTACACAATGTATTTCGCCCGTAGCAAACAGCGCTCGTCGGTGGAATGATCCAATGAATATTCCTAAATCATAGACGAACGTTATCGGCGAAAACATGATCTGCCTCAAGCGTCGGCCACGGTGCCGCCCGGGGCCGAGATATATTGATGCGTGCTCGCCTCGCCGCTTTCTTGTGCGTAGCTCCGAGGCCGACGAGGAGGAACCGAACGAACAACGTTTCGAGTCAAAACGAGACAAGGTTTCCATTCACTTCCGATGGAGAAAAAATGAAGAACATTCGAACGAGCGGGCCAAGGTCGACTGAGATCCTGTTTTGTGTATCTTGGCCCCTCCGGAACCCGAGCTCCGGATCGTGGCCACCTCACCACCGACCGGTCTGATTGTCTGACCAACCGTGAGAGGGCTCGCAGGCACGAAGCGGCGCGCGCCCAGTCCACCACCCCGCGGGAAGAGAATGCTCGAAGTGGGAGAAATGGTGCGTACAGAAGAGGTGAAAGAACGAATCCCGGCTCTCTTGATGTTCCCAGAGGTGGCCGTCACTCCCTGGAAGGCCTCCTCGCCCGGATTATCTGACGAAAAGGAGTTGAATTCCGGAAACCGAAAAGAAAACATCACATCTGAAACACAAATGGCACGTTCTCGGATGCACATCGCACGGAGTCCGAGCATTGGAGAACTCTCGCGTTCATTTGCGACGCTTCAATTAGCAAAAGATTTTTGCTCGAATTTTTCCGGGTGCGATCAATGAATGAACGGAGGGAGGGAGGGAGGGAGGGAGGGAACTCACAGCAGCGAACGAAATGAAGTGAGGAAGAAATTAATTTGAATGAGCCTCTCGCGTTAGTCGGAGCGGCAGCACTTACGCCGACGACGCTCGAAACACGGTCACGAGGAGGACAGAGTAAGAGGAAAAAAAGCCGCATTTATATTAATGGCTTCAAGTGGCCAGGCGTCCGCGACGACGACGACGGGCTGCAAGGAGAAGGCGGTCCCTGATTCGCGGCTGCAATTTCAAGAAGCAGCGACGGAATCGACTCCATAAAACTCTATCCACAGTCGGCGCAAGTGTCGCGGCAGCCAGTGGGATGGGGTTAATTTCTTCAAACAGGGGCTGAGGGTCGAACGCCTTGACCGTCGAAGGATTTTCGAAGAAAACGGAAAGCTCGTTTTGGTTTAACCTCCTTTACTCTAGGTCGTCGCTCCTTCTTCTGTCTTCCTTCCAAGTTCGTAATCACCAGTTCCGCTTCGGGCGCCGTTGCCTCCGCCACGACCAAAGCTGTGACCATCTGTTCTTGCGTCTACTGCAACGTTGGGAAACGAAAATTGAAGGCGGACGAAAATGCAAGGAAACTTTTTTAGCGCCACAGCAACTTCTTCCACGAAAAGCTCTGCTGCTCCACGCAGTCTGGGTCTTTGCTGAGAGTCGCAAAGAGAGCGCCGGCTCTGAACGTTGCCATCGGTGTCTTCCCTTCCGTCCAACGAGCAAACTCGAACCAGAGGAAGAAACCGATTTTCGTAATCCATCCATTCATTCATTCATTTGGAACGTAACCGGTGAAATCGTGGACATTTGAAAGAATATTCCAGCTTTCAGCAGTCGCCGCCGATCCATGGGCAGGAAAATGGAACGCACGCTCGTGAGTTTAATGAAGTTTTTCTGCTCGTTCCATTGTAAGGATCTGTGACCAATGTTTCTGGAACGTACGCCATCAATATTCAACCGCCGCGCCGGACGGACGGACGGACGGGCAGATGGATGAATGGATGGATGGATGACGGGCGTTTGAAGGACGTGAAGAAAAACTCGAGAGTAGCAACTCGAGGCAAAGTATCCTGACGCCAACGAACGAAACTCGTTGAAGAGGAAAAAATAAGCGGGTTTCCATTCTTTCCTGCTTTTCTTTCCGCCGCCACCGCTCCCCTTTCCAGCCCCCTTGCCCACGGTCGCCGCTGTTGGTGGTCAGGACAGTAGCTTTCATTTCGAAAGATTGATGAAAGCGACGCTTCTCTTCAAACCGCTTGCCTTGCCTGTCCTGTCGTCCTGGATGGCGGGCTGTCTGTTCGTCCGTTCTATCGTTCGCTCTCGAGCTACGACGAAGAGAAACGAAAAGAAACGGCTTCGCCGGCGGAACGAGAGGAAAACAAAGGAAGAGAGAACGAAAGCCAGCGAGCGATCCAACCCACCAACCAACCAGCGGATGAGAACATATGAGACAGGCGGAGGAATGAACGGACAGGCAGGCAGGCAGACAGACAGACAGAGTTCACCGAGAGAGGCATTGAAAAACAATTTGTTCGTCGTCAGTGAGTCCGTCACGATGAGAATCGTATCGGTTGCGACGAAGAGACGCCGACGAGCGACCGACTGAATGACGGACGAACGGACAAAAGGACAGAAAGACGCTGAAGGCCGAACAGGAAGCGACTTTCACGCGCGTAGGAAGACAAAACGACACAACGAACTTAGCATCGCTATCCAAGGAGAATTCGACGCTCAGGCAGCCCGCGGAGCGCTTGCGGCATCGAGACAGCAGCGTCAGGACACGACACCGAGTCGAGTATGTGGCGTTTCGAACCGGAGCCGTAACGATCTAACTCTGAAATATTTGCTTCGAAATAAATGGGCGACGCACGTTCGACACAACGCAGAAGGCCAAGAGGCCGACACCTATCAAGTCATTTATCTCGAACAGCGTTGACAACCAACCAACGAACGCACGATGTTGTCGCCCATTCGATTCCTTTAGTAGATCTCGCTTTGTTCGTTTTCCCGACTCGAGAAAAGGAACCGTTTGGAACCGACGAAAGTTCCTACGACCAGAAACATACATCGAATTAGTTGACCTATCGCTGGAAGAACGGAGGATCCAGATTCGAGACGAGCGAATCAGATGTCTTGATCTCAGCACAAAGGCGGAAGGTCGCTTGATCGTTGACGTTGAACTCACCGATGCCGTCTACGGAACGTTACGTGGAGGAAAGGTTACGTGCTCTGAGTGCCAAACCTCCAAGAGCGGATGTGGCTCAAAAGACCAGGAAGCACTTGACGACGACAACAACGTCAACAACAACAACAACAGCAGCAGCAGCGACCGCACGCTCAAGGACTACGTCCGCCTACGAGAACCACAGCAACTACAGCCCCTAACGACTAGGGATAAGCAGGAGAGAATATGAAAAACGGAACATGGAAGACTAACAATAAGACAACAGCAGGCGCCCCAGATGAAGGAAGCGCTCCAACTTGTTGCACACTCGCAGCTGATCCCACCATTGGTGCCATCATCGGAAGAAGGAGCGGCTGCTGCTGCTGCGGTCGCAGGGCAACAGCGGTCGCACAGCCACCGATGACGTCGACAAGTAATATATTAATATGTTCACGACGCTTGACTCCAGGCGGCTTCACTCTAATTACATCGACGCTTCCGCAGCTACCTGCTTCGTTCGAGCAGTCGAAAACTTTCGAGTTCGGCGGTGTTGTTCTTTTTCCATATCATTCGAATCGAACAGAAACGAGAAACCAGAACGAAAAGAAACAGCAACAGCTCAAAACTTGTTCTGCGTCATGGGGATCGACGGAGGAAAACCATCTTCACGTAGGAATCTTCGGAGCTCCGGGAAAAAATCAACAAACGGCGGAGCAAAAGGAGATCAGCAAAGGAAGAGAAACGACGATTCGTTCGATTCTTCGGAGGGACGAATCCTCGATAGTTCCGCCAACTTCGTTCAAATGTTTTTAGATTTCAGAAGTCGCGCAAGCTCAAGTTCCAAAAGGTAGCTTAGGTGAGACGGTGGAAAAGTTTAGAGAGTTTTCAGAAGTTCTCGGAGTTTTCGGGATCCGACAGTGCAAGGATCCATCGAGGCGAACATGGGGAATGTAGTTGCTCTGGTAGCCGTCGCGGTGAGGGAGGCGGCCGCGGTAATCTCAAATAATCCTCACTGATACCATCGGGCGCTTGTCGGCTGGCTGCTCTGCTCTTGCTCGCTCGGCGCCGCTTCATTTAATTCAAACTTTCAACAGATTTCCTTCAAACGCTCACGATGAACCCAAGCCTCCGTTCCAACATTGCTCTTGGTTTCCCTTTCGGTTGGTTCTTCTATCTCTCTCTCCTTTCAGATCAGAGACTCCTGCCTCCGCTTTCATCCTTCTTTATTTGACTCCAACATTTGATCAAATGATGAGGTAGAAGAATGCGATGAACTAGGGCACGGGCGAGGCCACGAACACCACCTTTTTGTATGAGAACGGAGTGGCGACGGTGATCAGCCAGCTTTCAGTGAAACCATCGATCTGGGCTGGGACTTTGTTGTCGTCGGCATTTTTGTCGTTCTCGTCGTCGCCGCCGCCACCGTGAACGGGTGGGTCGCTGATTCCCGGGCAGAAAAGAGCGCATCAGGAAGAGAAAGTGGACTCTGCGGGCAAGGACGAAGTTTCGACGCTTTCCCCCTACGCACCAACTCCCCTTTGTCTCCCTCCCTGATGTCCCCAACCGTGCAACATCGATCGTTGTGAGCGCGGTGGAGCTGGCGGGGCCGTCGACGGTGTGGTTTCGAAGAACTTCGAACGAAGTTACGCTCATCGGTATGATCAACTTGCGGGATAAGCGATCCTGTTGTCTTCTGCTTCTTGTTGCGCAATAACTCGATTTGAGCGATCGTCCGAGTGAAGGAGCAGCTACGTGGGCAGTTGGACCAACGGAAGCCACCGGTTAGGCTGATGTTGTCCGTTCGGTCTTGAGTTTTGTGTCCTGCTGAGAAAGCACACTGCTTGGCTCGGCATTACGACGACTTGGCTGACTCCCGTATTCAACTTCGTACCATCTGGATCTCTCGCTCGTTTGGTCTTTTCGACTCGGCTTACTCAGCCGACTCGAGCGTCGACTTTATAGCGCCCGCCAGCAAGGCGCAAGGGTCGATCGAGAAGCCCGGAAGGCCGCACATGCAGGGCTCGAAAATGTTTCGCGACACTCGGCCGTCGCGCGTACGAAGCGGAAAGCCAGCAAGTGGCAAAATTTTGTGGGCGGAACTTTCCTTTGCAAGTGCTATTCATGCAAAGCCAGAACCAGCATTCCCCGAAACAGGATTTGGTCCAGGCCAGCCGAATAACTGCCCGACCAGATAACCACTAACTGTCGACAAACCAAGGAGTCGACTCCACGTTTATTGTTGAGCCCGTTATCCCGCCACTCTCGAGCGTGGCCCTTCGTTCAGCTGATTTCGCTTTCGACTTTGCTTTTATTCTCCTCGGCTGCCGTCGTCCTCATTTCGTCCGATGAGAGGAAACCAATTTGCACTGCCGTGTTAGTGTCTCGCGAAAGTTATTCCCGATTCGTTACAATATATCTCTTGCTTGGCAATACTTTCCCGGGCAACTTGCGAGGCCGCGCAATCCTGGCAAGCATCCAGCAAGCTGAAGCCTGAGTTTCCGACTGAATGAATTCGAAGGATTTCCAATAACGCGTGACCTCGATCAAAAGCATCGGATCATCATGTATCCTCGCAGTGCGTACGATACCGGAGATGAACAAATAAACAAAGCGAACCTCGATGCGCATCGGATCTTTCCGTTTCGGGCAGGGATTCCTCTCGGCTTCTGGAGATTCTCTCAAGTAGGCCATGAAATCATACTGGAACAGAAGCACTCGTACGGAACCAGCGAGCGCTCAACGACAAAATAAGCGACGAAATGCCCTCGCATCGGACAAGATCTGAATGAGAGCCAGAGGCAATCGTACTCATTTTCAGAAATGTTTCACGTTACGCATCATTGGCCCACATGGGGCATGCCGCTCATAGGGCGCCGTCACCGGCTCGCTCGGAGCCAAAGTCGATCGTCGCCTTTCTACCCTAATCACGTACGGGATCAGATATAGAGCCATTCCGGCGACGAGTTGAGCGAGTTTTTGTCCGTTCCAACAATCTTCTAGATTCCGGGGACTGCTTACCCGGAAACGAGTTTTAAATATTATTTATAAGAAAAGCGTTCGTTCTCTCTTTCTGATAATCAAATCTCGAACCTCATGCAAAACAACCCGCCGAATCAGTCTGGCCACTTGCTATTCTGTATTCCGAGTTTCTGGCCCGAACTACGAAGAAGGCTCCTCGAAAGTAGAGGTGCAGGTAGAGGTCGTCAACGGGCTTGTACCTAGCGGCGAATGAGATGAGCGAGAATTAACAATGACCAGGCTATAATTTATTCGATATCGACTCATTGACCCTAATGTAAGAGACCTCAGCGGGATGACGGATGACGGACGTTATGGATTGTTCGATGATAGGCTTCTCAAAATACTCGAAATTAACTCGAGTTAATCGGGAGATCAGCAACATAAGTACAGACAACAGGATCGACCCAACGCATGCTTGCCCGACTCGATTCTCGAATAATTTCGTAAAATTCTCATTCTTGACCTCTTGAACATTCGCGCCCGAAATGGAGTTTCCCAGAAATCGACCAAGCCCATTGGAAACGATGCGAAGCGACGCATATCATCAACTTTCCGGCCAAGGAGAAACATTTTCTAAAGCTCAGAATAGCGTCAACATCTTCTACTCTGAATTGCCCGAGCCAACTACTTTCTTCCTCGAGTCCCTGTCTGTGTGACTAGCAGGGAAGATCCGCGTTTCCAGAAAACAAATTACAGAAAAGTTCCACTAGATTTCAGAGCGCGGACCTCACTATCCGTTGAGAACATTTAAGGTTTCGTCAGAGACCCTCACTGCAGAAGCTGAAGTGAAGCAGCGTCGAAGTCAGAGCGGATTCAAGAAAGTGGATGCGATAGGAATGAAGGAGAATGGTTCGATGGAGCCCGGCTCCGAACATTCATAGGCAGTCGGGCTACGACGAGTAATCCTTGAATTCGAGGAGACTGATATTGGCTCAACAAGAAGACCACTCAGCAGGCGCAGCAGCAGCGGCAAAATCAAGCGAGAAGATTCTCGTTCGGGTTTCGAGAGAGGGATTCCAAAGTTTCGAGGAGAGTTTCATTTTTGCTTGGAGTGCGCGTCAAGTTCCGCAAGTGGGATGGATCCGCTGATCCACCCGTGGCCGCTTTCTTCCTCCTACAAGTGACTTAAGTCGTCCCCGTGCGGCGACTCGTTCCCGACTCCGGTTCCTGGCCCGACTCCTGATTCCTCGGGAACGGGCGGGCGACCCTGGCTACGTCGCCGGCTGCAACGTCCCTGACTCCCACGAGGCAAGTGCGAGAGACCGAGGGGAAAATCGACGTCGCGGGCGTCGTTTTATCAAATCCTGCTCATCCGGCCGCTGCCGCCGCCGCCGCCGTCGTCACCACCGCGACCGCCACCCCCGCACCCACAAAGCTTACTGCAAACCTCGCTAGGCGAGTGTGGCAAGTGAACGGGCAAGTTGGCAAGCTGGAAGGCTGCCCGGTAAGAAGAGGCAACTACCCCCCATTGATATCCCATCAAGTTTCTTCTTCATGAGGCCAAGAAAGGGGCGTCTACGCCAAAAATCGAAGCCACCGTGGCGTGCGAAGGAAAATCCTGACTTCGTACTCAGGGATGGTGAGATCCTGTTAGCTCTTAACTCTTGACTTGCGGGCCCGTCTTTCTCTCTACACCACTCACCGAGTCTGCTCGGCAGGCAACCCCATCGGTGGTCCTCATTCCTTAATAACTGAACAGAAGAACAAACGGGCTTCGGGGATCGCGTCATTATTCTTAACAATAACAACTTCGAACGCTTGTTCGTCTGGACCCGAGCTGGTTCACTTCTCTTGCTCAGTATGAACAACAGAGGCGGCAGCGGCTGCGGTGGTGGCAGCGGCACCGAGCGACTCCACCCGATCGACCGAGCCATCGACTAGTCAGACAACCAACCGACCGACCAACCGATACAAAGGTTTGAAGCTGCCGACGGAGTAACCCTTGAAACAAACTCTAAGGAGAAGCATCTCACCACCAGTCTGCTCTTACCATAGTTCTTGAATCTTCCACATTCGTCAAAGTAGCATCGAAGTTCGTTATCAGCACAAAGCTGCGAAAGCATAAATGTACATTTCACCTCTGACTTTTGTCTTTCGAGTGGATAAGTTCCGGTCCAGGCGTCGAACTTTGCGTCCGACGAAAGGAGAGTTGTTCGAGAATGGCGCTCGAGCACCTCTTACTCGGAGTTCCTTCGCGGGGGTCCCATGATAATCATTATGATCGTGTCTGCCATCCTCAGACAATGTGGGTGTGCCATGGCGACTCAGTAACACACAGTCTCTCTCTCAGTCTCCGTGTCCCTATCTCTCCGACGAAAGCCCCTCGCTTTTTCAGACGGCAACCGGAAAAACGCGAACATGAGGTTGGTCGTTTCGTTTGCATCAGAAAAACACGGAGGCACGGTGGGAGGAATCCGATGAAAACAAACCCATGAATCGAAGAAAGAGAGAACAACGACTAAACGGAGCGTCCGTCTGAACGGCCGAACGACCGAACGACCAGCCAACAGCAAGAACAAGAAACTTCGAAGTCGAAAGCAGGCAGGGCATTTGAAAAATCTTCCTTTCTCCAAAGCAGATCGCCATTTGTTCCATGTCAAATAGATTTAACTAAGAGTCATCTGTCCCGTCGTGTTTCGGGCGCTGAACGGAGAAGGAACGGAGAAACAGAACCAGCACTCGACATCGACGAATTCGTCCTGGAGCGCTGCCTCAGAGCGCAAGCAGCTGCTGGTTGGCAAGCGCGCCGGACGCCCGGTTTGAGTCTTTTGACGCCGACGTCGATTCATAATGATTTCACTGGCGGACGACAAGTTGCGCCATCGGAAAACGACGGCGACATTTTCGCACCAGCAGGAAGAGATTCGTCTAGTGACTTAGATGGCAGTTTTGATCATTGAGCGGTCTGCCAATAAAACGCCCCTCCACTCAAAGCCTCCGAGCCTTCCACCCGAGCTCCGGCGGCGGCAGCAGCAGCAGCAGCAGCAGCAGAAAGCCTTCACGATTCCTCCGGACCCTCGTCAAGACCGGAGATAGCGACCATCGCACACGCGCCAGCATCGGTCGGTGCTTCGATCAGGCTCGACGGATCCGGGGCCCAGGCTGACTTGCTTCCTAGCTAGCTTGCTAGCTGGACTCTGCACGGACCATTTTCTCACCCGGCCGCAAATTCCCTCTACCAACCGATTGTGTTTCGCAATATGGCAGCTGTGAGCCATTCATGGAAGTAAGACGAAAACTAACTCAAGGCGTGGATGGGCAACCGCCGGCCCACCCGGTTGAACTCAGCGATCAGGATCAGCTCCGCAATCTGAGGAGAAAGCAGCAGAAGAATCCCCACCATCTGACGCCATTGTGTAAAAACCTGAAGCCCTTGGAACGAAGTGCTAACTTTGTGCTGAATAAATTCTGACTTTCGTATCCGTTTTCGAACCTTTCGTTTCGGTGTTAAGTTGGGAGCCGGCTGGGCTCATACACAACTTCCTGTTTCGATACCTCGGTTCGTTTCATTCAGGACTCCGTTGAGCGAACTGGATGTGAATATGTCGACGTATAGAACGATGAAAATTGCTCGAATCGATGGCCTGACTGCAGAGCATAGAGAGAGAGAGAGAGACAAAGAGAGGGAGCAGACTTTTATAAATGGGCTTTCCGGGCCCTTGATGCCTCAACTCTCGGAGATGAGGGAGAGGATATAAGCGGGTCTCAGGAGCAGTTTCAGGAACAGGAGAATATGGAGGAAGACGACGCCGTCGTCGACAACGATGACAATCGCTGCGGCACCAGCATGGCGGTGAGAGGAAGGAGAATATGAGGCTCAAAAAGGTGCGAAGGGAATCCACAAAGCTTATGGATATGGTTGCCGGGTGCTAAACCGCTCATCATAACGATATCTCTACGCGTGGCAGACAGGCTGCAAGCCGAATCTCAACATTTGCATCTCCAGGTCTTTCAACGAGAGTAGTTCAGGACTGAGTTTGAGTTCAGCGGGAACTTGTCGCGAACACGAGCCTAAACTCCACGTCTACAACAATACGCACCGAGCTCTCGCGACCGCTATTGCGCTAACAGACTGGTACACTGTTTTCCCGCGTGGATTCCCTTCCGTTCTTCTGATCGTTCCCTCGTATTCCCTCAACTTTGTGTCTCTTTCCTGAATTTGCAATATCTGACGAAACAATCCGATCCATGACAAGGGAACGCATCCGCATTCTATGTCTGGCAGCCACAGGAGTCATGCCCGATTCTCCCTGGCAGAGGTTTTCATCGAGATCGCCTCGGAACATGTCCTTCTCTTACCTACCTTTAGCTCTCCCTCAGACTCCCTGTCGCAGTTTTGGCGAAGTTTATGTGGATCTTTATGACTCAATAGAAAGCTCTGAGCACATCCAGAGGACATCGAGGACCGACGATGACCGACAAAACGAAGACAAAGACGAAGGAAAAGTGAGAAACGCGGACGGTAGGCGGGGGAAGCGAGCACTCTCGGCCGACCAACTAAGCAGTCAGTCAGTCAGTCAGTCAGTCAGCGAGGAAGCCAGGGAGCCAGCCAACAAGCCAAGCCGCCATAAGTGGCATCGAGTTCTCCCAGCGGGGCGGAAGGAGAAGTTTGGCCGAAACGGGCCTCGATGTTTAACGAAGAAAAATCAGACTCGCCAAATTGGCAAGCGATCTGTCTGACTTTACAGCTGGTCGTCCGAAAAGAAATGGGCACCCTCTTCTCTCGAGCTCCAGCCTCTGCAGTTGCTGTAACCGGTGTCACCGATGTCGAGGCCGCCACCGTTCTGTCACTTGTCACCCGTCTTCGACATTCTGCACACTTGTCGGCAGCAGTTTCCGAACATTCACCAGAACTGAGAGAAAATGAAGTTCGCAGAGAATAACGAGGATCTTCAACGAACTTCTCGCTCCAGAACCATACTCTTGTTTCTCGCGACAGTCTCGACGGAAGAACCTAGCTTCCAGAGATAGCTACATGATTGTTAGGTATGTTTGTTCTGCCGCCCTCCGGTTGCTCCGTCCTCACAATTGTGAGCGAATCGCTTCAGTGTAGGTCGTAAGCTGTTTATCTTCGTTAGGAGCTGCGATCGATATGATCAGCAACCCTTATGGAGAAACTTTCTGTCTTTCTCCGTTCCGTTCATTTGTTCCCCGAAACTTTCCCCATCGCGCTAGAGAGGAGACTTACGAAGACAAATTCGTACGAACCGAGGCCACCAACGTTCACTTTAAAATCCATCCGATCTGGTGACGATTTAGTCTGCTTCCGCTGACTGGCCTAGAGAGGAAGCTGATTGCCGAGTCGGCAAATGAGCTCCATATTCTCATCAACACGACCTCCATGTTCGGAGCTCCTTCCAAGATTTGATGTAGTTGACCACCGGTGATTTCAACGTTTCTCTCACTCAGTCCGTTTCCTTCATCCCAGTCAGCTAATCGCTTGCTCGGAAAAACACTTCGCGGAACTAGTGGATCGATTGAGTCACGATATCGAGCGTTTCATGAGTTTCAAATCGGGAACAAATCGAATGAAAGCGCTCTGAATGAAAGAGTGCCATGTGTTCCACCAATCAAATGTCGCACGAATATCAGATCGCCGATCCATTACCTCGATGATTGCGACTGAATTCATGAATTGCGTTACGTCCACTTCCTCAACCAATCTATCGATTGATCGCCAGATCGATGAATGGATGAATCGATCGATCAATTAATCATCGTCGTGAGCTGCCGCTCGAGGTGTTGTAGTTGAGGTGTTAGAGGAAGCGGACAAAGAGGGAAAAGACGAGGAAGGAGACTAGGAGGCAACTGGTTATTCCGTTATGCTAATATGTTGACGCCCTCTCGGTTGTTAGACGTCGTCGAGTGAGAGATAAAGGGAAGAAGAAAAAAGATAGACACACACACACGCACACACACCGAGAGAGGACGTCTTGGATGGCATAGTCTTCACTCGGTAGCTCACCCTTCGTTCACTTCCTCGTCCAGCATAGCCAGTCGGAGGAGGCGGATCTGTTGTCACAAGAATATCAACTAGATCAACTACTACAACACAACGGCCAGCAGCTGAGCTACCAATAGTAGCAAACGAGAGAACTAAACTGATATCGTGCATTTATTGGATAAGGATCACAACATTGATTCTCTATCTCTCTACTTCCGTCTAGCTTCTTCTTGATTTGACCGATTGACCGACAAATTGAATCGAAGATTGAATAACCGGCTCCGGCTTCTGATATTCGCCTTGACCCCTGTATTGTCGGTGAGTTCTCCACGAAAATTCTATTACTTGGAGCAACGTCGCCGGCAGTGGTGGCAGGAGCGGTACAGGAAGGCTGCAGTGACGTCGGTAGCTGCAGAGAGTAGAACAATAGTTCTGTCAGTGGGTCTTTGTTGGTTTCAAAAGTCCTGCGTTGTTCAAAAGCGCTCCAGCCAGAGAAGCAGACCGCCTGCCAACACTCCTTGCCGGAAACGGAAGTCACAACTGGTTTCTCAGCGGGTCTTTCGCGATGCTTAGCCCGCCGGCCGGCCGGCCGTCCGTCCGTCTGCCCGTTTTCTCATGCGGCATTTCGAAGGCTGCCCACCAGCGGTATCAGCTGCTGCGAGAGAGAACGAGTACAATGTGGCGATTGTTTGGGAAGTTGATTCATCACATATCTGTTGTCTCGTGCCAAGCTACCCGAATGCGCGGCTCTGAGATTGCCGATTCGGATATTGAGCTTTGAAACGGAATCTTCCTTCCTCGACGCTTCATTTGGAAGCTCCAAGGCACACTCAAACAAAATATCGTACTGTCGCGTATCCCGAACCTCGAGGATGAGGAGGAATCCTGGACAAGTTCCTCGAGCAAGAGGGGTTTCTCGATCGGACGCAGTCTTCCGGGAAGAACGGTCGATGCACGACCTGGGGAAAACAACTTGGTTCGATGCCGGCGAAGGGACGTTGCGTCTTGGAGCTTCGTCCTGCTGACCCGACCGACATCGAAACCGAATCAAAGCGAGTCGCAGACAAACACAGACGAACCCTCGCTAGAACGCAGGCATTGTTTGGTTAGGAGGCAAGCGTAAATTTCCGCTGATTATCGCTTTTTAGTTAGCTGGCGGCAAACTAAGGACCCTGCACTGACGGTACTGACTGAGTGAGCTGAAAGGAGTCCGCCAGTTGTTTGTCTGTGACACTTTGCCCCGTGCTCATTCCTCTGCTCCTCGCATAACCCGGCAGGGGCGCCAGGCTTTGCCGCCATGAGCTCAACAGAGCACTCAACGAGCCACAATGGAAGAAAACGGATGAATCAAAGAGTCGGCTGAGATCGTTGTTCGGAAACGTCGAGTCTGTGAAACTTCACGGCCTCAAATCATCCAGGATTGCAAAGGCTCCCCAAATCATGATGAGGGGAGTGTCCAGATCCAGCTGGGCTCCATCGACAGGAATGGAAATATTCAATCGTACAGCATTCTATCTATGATTCAAATCCCGGAATCCAGGATCCTCCATGGAAACCAGACAACGCCTTGAGTTACAACCTAATCTTTCAGCTACGGGTTTACCCGAATTAGTGGCCAAGAAGAGAGCGAAGGTTCTTAATCTATGCGCGGGAATTTCACGAACCGTGACCCCGTTCTGAATCCAGTCGGTTCCGTCGACAATAATTTTGAAAGACACCACGCTGACAACGGAAGGGAGGATGAAAGCAGATTTCCGGTTCAAGATCCAGGCAGCTGGTTGGACGTGGGAACGATCCCACTCAGCTCCCTCTCAATCAGCGTTTCTGGACGACAATTCGGATCCATCGGAGAACGAGCTTCACACAACCCTTCCTCCAGCTAACGCTTTCTATTCCTCTTCTTAAAATCGTACAATTTCGAAGATCCCCATTGTCATCGAAAGCGACAACGACCCCACTCTATGAACAAGTTGATGTCGCCGAGGACGCCAATAATTTCCATTCAGTTTGAGAATCGGGCAGTCAAGCGGCACTCCGTTTCATCGAGGAAACGGCTTGCGACGACAATCTGTCTCATGTTCTTTGGCTGAGTGAACTCGCCGCTGAACTCTCTTGGCGGGGTCTGATACAGAAACGATTCACGCTCCGACCCGTCGGGTGAATCCACGCATTCCTCAGCTGAGGCGAGATTTCCCACCGCGGCGTCGTCGTTCTCGTAATCAAGCTCCCATATTTTCTCGCTGCGTTTTCTTAATGCTGCCCGCATGGAGCTGCAACGACTCCGCATTTTTCGTTGCTTGCACTTTATTAGACGCAACGGAGATACATGACTGCGTTTCTCCACTTGGCAAGGGAACCGAGATGCTGGCAAGCAGCCGCTGTTGAATACAAAAACGTAGCATTTCATTAAGAGCGCGGTGTTCAACACGAGAACATGGTCCGGTCGCAATCAAACACCGCACATGTTTAGGTTTCAGGAAGCTTGGAGTTTTTACATTGAGCGCCGCCGCCGCCACCGCCACCCAAGCGGGCTCCTCCTCTTTTTGTCTTACTTTCCGAGTTGTTGGTTTTCTCCGGCTCGTTCTTATTCTTCACCTCAGTCTCCTCTACGCGATTTTTCTGTAATTTTTTTTTGTTCCGTGCAACTCCTGCCTGGACGCCCAACTGCCTGTTTTCCGGCGGTGGTTCTTCTCGAGCGCCTTCTGTTCTCGCGGAAGAACACCCCGGCGGGTGCTATCGTTACTTTTATCGCCACGCCATGTCATCGACAGCAGCGCCGGAACAGCTATTTTTAAGCATGGCCGGTCGGCCGACACGCGGACACGGCAAACCAGTTTCTTTTCTTCCCGGTTCGGTCGGCAGCCCCCGTCCCATGTCGTCTTCCTGTTCTTCCCCCATGCCGCAAAGCGTGCCCTGTTCTCCTCTCTTGTTCGATAGGAGGCACACTGATAATAATAACAATAATGAACAACATGTGTTCCATCCAGCACGTTCCCCACAGGAGTTTCGATTTGGAACAGATAGAGATCTCGATGAGGAGGCTCACGACGAACAGAAAAGGCAAAGAGGGGAATAAGACGCCTCATTGAGACTCGAAAGCAACAAAAATGCGCGGAGAATAGCAGCAGCCAGCCGCAACGGGAAGTCAATTCCCCCATGTTCTGCTCCTCTGACTCCATTCAGGAAGGAAACGTTTCATCTGATTCCAAATGATTGCTGGTTGTCGTTGATTTTTGAGATAACAAACCGATCGTTGTAATTCGTTGCTCGCTTCCACGATGAGCACAGTTGTTTCAATCATCGCACAAAGGAGTGCGAATCGAGATCATTTCCTAATCGGGAAATGCACGATTTGGCGCGTCACGAGACGTAATGCCATGCACACACATATCCTCTACCATTTTGCCAAGTGCTTCCCGTCCGGTGTTCTTTACCGTCTGGTCTTCCCCCGACACAGAGTTCCGGCAGACAGATAGACAGAACCTTCATGCTTTCTGGAAACTCAATCGATCAGAGAAGGCGAAGTTCACCTCAATGTTAGCGTGACGAAAACCCGGGCTCGAGCTCCTCATGTCACGTTCATTGAGCGACGGAGTCTCTTTAGAATTGAGGAACGGTCCGGGGAGGGAAGAGTATAAAGCATGAGAAGAAAATGCAAAAAGCTGAGTACACGAAGGGAACAACCGGAGGAAAAAAACATTGCCTCTCTCGTTGGGAGGGCTCCGTCGAATGGCAGGGGTAAGCCGTTGAGTGGAAGAGAAAGAGATTCTTGACTAGCCAAAAGAATCAGAACGATTTTTCTTGATGCGGCTGCTGCTGAGTGCGACGACACCATGCAATGTTGTTTCGAGTGACTTATCTTCGGCGGAATATGTCTGATCAAGTCTGGAATTTGCATTTTTGTGGAATAATTCTTCAGATTCGTTCGCGATGTCGCTCTCCTCGGTTTTGCCGGCATCCATTTCCCGGTTTCCTCCATTGGCGATCGCCCAAAGAACTCGACGACCGAGTCGAGTTCTTTTTCTTTCGTTTTTTTGGCATTTCCCTCTTCTCGCACTTCCCGCTGAAATTCAGGAGGAGCGCCGACGTCCCTGACTGATTGTCGCGTTGCACCAAGCGGGCCGCCGAAATGCCGTGAAAAGAAGGGACAGTGACCATGTCAAGTTTGCGTCGGGGGCGGCGGCGGCGCGGCGTCGGGTGCCGCTGCAAACTTCCGTCAGCCTTTTATTCTCTACGACGACAACGACCACGACGACGACAAGCCCAGTCGTCCGCATATAGTGCTGCCGGTGCCTCGTCCGCTCGCAGTGATGATGCAGTGCGACCAAGAGAAAAGATTGCAGCATAGCGAAAAAATGGCACTATGGAGAGTCTATGGTTCTGTCGGTCGGTCGGTCGGTCGCCTTGGCCTCAACAGGCGACCTGGTTTCTAACGTTACAATGTCCCGGAGACGATGAGCGAGCCTTCCGGTCTTCGTTGTGCCGCCGCTGTTGCTCCTACCGGACGACAACGACGACAGCAACGAATTCTCTTGCCTCCTCAATCCACCCTCCTAGCTCCTCTTTCTTCGCCACGACGACCGACGTTGTTTATCCGCCTCCTTCACGAACAACAGAAAAGATTCTCCAACGCGGCACGGCGGCGACAGCAGCACCAGTAGTAGAAGTAGTAGCTGCTGCTGCTGCTGCTGCAGTAGCGAGCAGACTACAAAACTCTTTTTTGAAAGTTCTTTTGAAAGGACGACATCTGATCCTTCTTCGTCGAATTTCTTCGTCCTCTGTCTCCTCCTCGTTCGCCTTCCCCATACACCAACATTGTCGTTGACGTCGTCGTCATATAAGAGTTCTACAAGATGATAACAACGGCGGCAAGGATCGGGGAACCGGTTTCGGCCGCCTCGCTTCATTGAGAGAAGGTCGACGAGAAGAATGCAAGGATTATTAACTTCGCTGCATCATCAGTACGAAATTCTCATGGAGCAGCGGAGCAGCTGCAACTTCGGCATCAAAGTCTTCAAATCATCAAAAGCGGCTGATGTCGGATCGGACGCATTCAAGGCCATCGACTGGCTTATTGTTAACTACACTAAAGAGTTGCATCAGAAGCTACCCGTGCACCGGGCAACGCCATCAGGGTTCAGTGAGCGGCGCAGCTATCGGCTCTGCAACACTCGCTACTAGCAAACTCTTTCTCGGGGTCCGCTCGGCAATTACTAAGTTTAATGAGCGGTCGCCCCGCGCCTAAAGTGACCAAAAATGCTCTCCCGCTAATTTTCTCTCTATATTTCTTTCTCTCACAGCATGCTCGGAGGCATCGCCGTCCGCCTCAAGAGACGCCTGGTGAAGGCAACTCGCTCTCAAGGCCTCGGCGAACACTGCGATGCACGCAGACATTTTGTTGGCAACGGCTACGAGAGGCGATCTAATCTGAGGAACAAATTGAATCGACCCGAAGACGCCTTCCCGACGGGAGGACGGCGGAGGACGCTTTTCGCGATGAACGGCCAGAGTTCCGTGCGGGTTGACATCGATCGCGATTGAGTCTCGCTGGGTGTATGTACCTATCATTTAGCCGAGGTGGTTTGATCTGCGGGAGCGAGTTGATTTGTGCCGCTATGGACGAATCGTGCGTAACAGCCGTCAACGATCGGAAATGGCAGCAAACTAATTAAATGATTCGCTGCCGTCTATTTCAGCTGCTCCACCCAAACTTGGAATTAGTTCAGCTGATCCCGCTGGTTGCGAGCATGCGCGCCATCAGCTAGAATCCGCTGTTCTCGTTTACGTTCAGGTGGAGCATCAGATCCTTCAGCGACCGCTGCTCCCGCGAGGAATCTCGCTGCGGGAACTCAGCTCCCTCGTTCTGTCAAGCGCGTGGAATTTTTCGTTTGTTCATGAATTCTGTTCTAGTTCTACACATCCTGATTCTTTCGAAGGACACGATCTCCTTGGAAGCAGGAGGTCGACGCCGTCATTACTGCCGTGAACAACACACACACGGGCGATTGTATCTCGAACAGCATGCGACCAATATCCGCAATTGAGACGACAATCCGAGAGGCGCTGCCGCTAGAGGCGATGACAGAGAGTCAGAGCTGTGCTGAAGAAGCCATGTTGCCAGCGCGTCTCCGGTTCTCTCCGTCTGTCCGTCCGTCCGTCTTCCCGATGTTCGTCGCCTTCAACGTCCGATAACTTCAGGCGCCGTTGGCTTCCTTTAATCTCGAACAAATTTCCTGTTATTAAGCTGCCTCTGCAGTTGCAACTCGGGTCCTTTCTGTTGCTGCAATGGGCGAACGGGAATCGTGCCGGTGTTGGGAGCCCCTTTCTTGTAGAGCGAGAGACACGCTTCACGGAATACGAAAAGGTCCCGAAAGGAAATTAGATTTCAACGGAAAAACTCAGAGGCGGCATCACAGGACCCCTCGGGCTCGCCACCCGCTCGCTTAACTCGTCCAACAGTCAATCGGTAAGGTATGGTAATGTCCAACCAAGGTAGAGGATTTCTTCGAATTCGTTGTGATACTCCGCACGATGAACTCCCTCAGATCGAAAGCGCTTAACCCGGAGGGGGAGTCGTTTAGATTAAGCTTGGCGTTTCCACCTTGTCGCGATTGCTGTCCCAGTCATAACATCAGTGTTATGAACTCTATCCATCATCAAAGTTCACCTTCCTTTATGTCTGCATCGTTCTTCTTTCTTTCCCCGAACCGATCCTGGCTCGGCAATCGCAAGAGGGTTGACATTGGAGCCACAAAGTATTCGTCGTTATCTTATCTCAGGCTTACCACAGCCAAAGTCTTTTCCTGAGTGGCAACATTGACAGTGGCGACAGCGGCGGCGCCAGCCGAGGAGATTCTCTCGTCTAATTTAGGAAACAATGACTGCACGACCCATACGCGGCCCTTTCGCTGCTTATGTTCCTGTGGAGCCACAAACGACACAAGGAACGTGGTGATCTCACGAAGACATTGAGACGCCAAGATAGATTTTTGCCGGGGAACCATTCAGATGACGCGAGAAAACGTGGTCTCAGCGGCAAGATGAGCAGTCGTGAGACGGGATGTCGATTCGTAACAGCATTTGCGTTCCGTCATATCTTTCGGTGTCATTGAAATTTGGAGTCGGATTCGAATCGATGTCGGCTGACAACAAATCGATTCCTGAAGACTTTGAATGACTCGCGATCAAACGACAGAAGTTCACAACTCGAGCGAGCTGCAGGGAACAACTCATTAGGAGTTCGGATCTTAGAAAACAAAAGGATTTCAGCGCAGCTCACAAGTTTCCTGGGACAAAAGCACAGGCTTCAGAAAGTAAGGAGGACCTTCAAAGGATTCTGAATGAGCGAACGAGCGAGCGAGCGAGTGAGCCTTTTTGTCGCTTGCTCGCTCCTTTCACTCCTGAGCAAGAGTATGCAGGGTCCTCGAGTACAAAATGAGTTTAGGCGTCATTTACAGCAACACTCCTGCGGCCCGATCTGAATACCAAAGAGCCGACGAGCTCTTTGAAGCTCCTTCGAACGAACAAACGAACGAAGAAGCGGCCTGTCGGTTAGCCAAACTCGGTGAAATAAGGAAGCTAGAGAAGATCTCACGTAGAATCGGTCAAACGAACGAACATGCGGACAGTCGGACGTAGGGAAAGAGGGAGGGGGGGGGGGGGCCAAAGAAACGAACGAACAAGTCGGAATAGCCCGAAGATAACACCGTTAGAGCAGCGGCCAGTAACAGCGACACCGGTTCAACAGCTCGAAAGCAATTGGATAAAGGAGCATCGACTGCGTAAGTTTGTGCGAGCGTGCACCGTACTACATACAGCGGTGTTCTAGTGTTTTCCACTCAAAGGAACGAATCAACGAGCGAGCAGATCTTCTGAAGCGACGTTTCCGTCCAAAGGATCCCGACTCGACGCATCGTCCACGTGAAGTCATCGCGAATCGAGATCGCTTCACAACGACCCTGGACTTCTGTCTACATACAGGCGCTGATCGGTTTCGCCGCTATTCATGTAAATGTGGAATGGATAAACGACACGAAGAAGAAAACAGGAGAATCCAAAGGAAGAATTCCAATAGACAACAAGTGATCGCCAAGCTGGCTTGGACTCGCGACGTTTGGTTTAGAATTAGATTTGACGGATGCTCTTACGTCAATTTTCAGTCGTCTCCTTTGCTTTCCATTCGTTTGTTTGCATTTCTGAGTTCAGTGGTTCATGCTCGCTTTTACTACGTCTCTTTATCTGGCCCGCTGACGGTAAGTTGGCAGATCGTCCTTACGCAGGAGGCAAGAAGCATCCGCCTCGCTGCCAGGATGAATAAAGTACGTGAAGAGTTCTTGATATGCGCTTTTGCGACTCGGTCGCTCGATCGAAGACGACATGACAGTTCCATTTTTGCAGCCAACTCGTCTTGGACCCTGCTTTATAAAAATTCTTCATCAGAAAATAGCCGGGAGTCGTCTTCATCGTCACAATTCATCACTATCATCATCGCTTTGTTTATGTCCGACGAAGAGAGAGGAAGAGACGAGCGAGGAGTAAGGAGACGACGGCGGCGGCGACGACGGCGCGGTGCGGGGCATTTAATTTACATGTGACATAGTATATGACATGTTTGCCCGGAGCCAAGTGAGGAGGGGAGAATGAAAATACATGGATTAACTACCGAATTGATGGATGAACAGAGAGCCACATCTGTGAGCTGATGTAGCCTCACTTAGTGAATGGGAGGATCGCTATCTACGATAAACGGAGAGCTGGATTGATGAATTGATTGACTGATTCATGATGGGAAGGTTGGGAAAAACAAAAACTCATCTTCCTATCGCTTGAGGGTCGTCAGCTGAGAAGGTGGCATGGTAGCGCTACTACACGAGTCGAAGGACGCACAGTCCGTTCTTCAGGCTCGATAAATTACTAGCCGGGCTATCAGGTCTGCACCACGGCAAGGACGAAAGATTCCCGTGACACCGGGACATTACAAAACGGGGGTTCTTCGTTCTGGAAAACATTGAGGAACGGAAATGCCTCTGGGTGCTTAAATTTCTCGGAAGGAAACGCGATGCTGAGACAGTCGCGAGTGTCCCCTTCCTCACTCATAGCGCGCATTTCTCTTTCTCTCGCTCGCTCGCTCGCTCGCTCGCCGGCGCGCTCCATCTAATACTTACACTGACTTCCATCATCTGACATCTGAGTCGAACACGACGACGACTAGTGGATATTGCATTCCATCCATAGATAGCTAGACTGCCAGCTAGCTAGCCAACCGACCGACCGACCAAGCAGGCCCACTATTCCTCCCCTTCTCTTTTACGCTTGTTCCCATGCTCCCGCTCAGCTCACTCACCTTCCCATCCCCGTCTCCCGGCAGACCCCCTGTACGACAAGGAGAAATAATTCGCGTTCTATTCGATGCCACCTTTCGCAGTCGGTCTACGTTCCCGTTGTTGTCCACATCTTTCGTTTAAGACGTTGTCTTGCGTTCCGTCTCGCAATGGAACGCGCTGTTTAGATGTCTTTTGACTTTCACGGATTCGTTGAAGGAGCGACACTGCGGCGTCGACAGCGAGGCGTGAAGCGGAAACCGTTCCGAGCCTTGGCATCTTTCTATATTGATCTTCAAAAGCACAAACTACGTTTCGGTCAAATAATTGCTCCTGAGCGTTCCTCATTCAAACTCAGCTACCGTCGAGCACGAACGATGCTGCGGTGGCGTTGACGCAAGCCACGCTCGCTCCGTCACTTCTCGTGTTCTCGACGACCGAAAGAGGCGTCCCGAGAAGAGCCGGAGTTCATCGCCGTGAAAGGCTTCTTGAGTTCCTCCATCGAGAACGGGGAAGGACGAATGCTCATGAATCATTAGCATTCGCGTTCGTCTCGTGATGATATTTTTTCTTCCTCTCCGCTCTCCTCTCAGACAAACTTCGCTGCGTTTCTCTGTGGAATTCCACGGTGGCGCGCGGTAGCTCTGATTCTC
Organism: Neoseiulus cucumeris; assembly: GCA_021527715.1. Taxonomy (NCBI): domain Eukaryota; kingdom Metazoa; phylum Arthropoda; class Arachnida; order Mesostigmata; family Phytoseiidae; genus Neoseiulus; species Neoseiulus cucumeris. Next base: position 585,901 of record JAJSRV010000054.1, read on the forward strand.
CTCGGGTTTCGAAACTTTTCAGATTGCCTGCTCGCACACAATCAGACTTGTTCCCATCGGTCAATCGGCCATCTTTCCGCGACAGTTGATGCCGGTGAGCATCGATTAAAGACGGAGAACCCCTTCCAGACTGTTCCCATGAATAGGGACCAAGATAAACCCACGACGGAGCGAGCGATGTGAGACTTGGACTCCGCATCGGGGTCGATCGACCGAACGACCGACCGGTACTTCGAGACTTTGAGGGAAAAAACACACAATACATAAAGAAGGGGAGCAGCCACTGCTTACGAGGCAGTCCTGCATCCTGCAGCACAGACAGGAACACGAATGTGCCTTGAAAGGCCGAACGGGAGAGGTTTTTCGAGGAACATCTGCTTTTTTCCTCCTCTCCGGAGAACGAGAATAAACATCTTGAAGACCATTGTCGTTGAAATCGAGCTATAGTTCCAATACACAAAGCAGCGGAGGGCGAGTTCTTTAGCCGTCGTCGTTGTGCCGACTTTCCCTGGGTGGGCGGTCGACGGAGGGACCGACTCCCTGGCGGGGTGGGTGCTCGGGCTGAACAGACTGCCGATATATTGACACGAAAGCCACTCCTAATGGCCGGGACAGGTTGAACAAGCTTTTCCTATAAGCTGCTGCTGCTGCTGCCGCCGCCGCCGCCGTCGCTGCCAGTACTGCTGCTGCTTGAGCAGACTCCGCTCGAGCAGTCGAACCATATATTCTCCCACAGATGGTTACACTGTACTGACTACTACCGTGATATATCCCGTGCCTATTGGCGTCGGCGGCGGCGGCGGCGGCAGCGTCCGTGCTCCCGTTGTTGTTGTGGCGGAAGCACCGGCTCTAGCAGTGACACCGGTAGCGGTGCTAGATGACAAGCCTGGGACGGAGGCTGACGAGCGAATGGGGACCCGGGGGACCGAACCGGATAAACACGAGCACAACGAGTGACATTAATAAAGCGCAGCTTTTGCTGCTGCGGCCGCCGCCGTCCACATCGGCAACGGTCACTTGGTTGTTCGGTGGCTTAGCCGCCGTTCCCGCTGTCCGATCGTCCGTTTCCCTTGTGTTCTCACTGGCGTGTTCCATGGTAAACCAACGGTTTCCTCGTTTACTTGATCCACTTAACGCCGAAGTCTTGCTTACCCGAACAACGTCATCATATATAATACGTCCGCCGCCGCTCCCATATCAGAGCGTTCCTTGCGAGGAACATTTACATCTAACGCCCCTCCTGAACAAGTTTTGCGTCGGATAACTTACCTGTAAAGAGAAATAAGAATCAGTTACTTCTGCAATTCGGCTGGATTCGCAGCCAGAGATCGATATCGAAACGAGCGGCAGGTGCTTCAGCTTCGAAACTTCCAAAGCTGACTCGAAATCGGCTTCTCCTCTCACAGATACTTAATATGCATCCTAGTCGAGACTATGCCGCCTTCACAAGTATCGATTCGAGACTATGTGTCGACCCGATCAGACGCCAATGACTGCTCGAGAGAGGCAGTTTCTGAGTGAAGTTCGTCGATAGTGCCGTCAGGGAGGTAGTGTCCGTCAGATGCCGTTCGGCTTCGACTCAGTCGTGAGATGCCGACTTTGGAAAAGTTTGAGCAGGAAGTTCCATTACTCGACATATCGTAGCGAGCGCAACTTTATGGCTCGAGCAACCTGCGACCAAGCCCGTCAGCCGGCCGCTCCGATGCCTGAGAGGTCGCTCAGTCGATCGGTCAGCTGGTTCCGGCAGGCCGTCCCTTCGGCTTCTTCGCCTGTAGGTCGGTCGACAAGGCGAGCGATGTTTCTCGAAACTGTTCCGATTCCCTCCCTCTTGCGTGTCGGATCCCGCGGATCGCTACGACTACTCCCCGTCCTCAAACACTTCTCTTTTATGCCACTCCATCAGCAATTTCGGCCTTCCTTCCATTCCACTCCGGTTGTTGGCGACTCTCCCCGTCGTCCATGAACCTCAAACACTCCCCGTGGTATTGAGCCATTTTTCGGAACATTTTGTCTGGAGATGTCTCTTGAGAGAAATCGTCATCAATTCGTCCACCGCGTTCAAGTAACTGGATATCGGGCTATTTCAAAGCAAACGCCGGGATTGAATTCCCGTTTTGAAATGGGACAGTGAAAAACGTCCGGAGAAACTAGCCTTTCCACGGATCACGCGATTCTTCGTCAGATTTTCGAACTTTTTCCCATTTGTCGATGTTGCTCCTCTTGAACTCCAAAATGAAAATCGGAGGAGCACCATCTCGATCGATGCAAAGGCACTTCCAGAGTCACGGAGATCAATAGGGAGGAAATAAAGCGAAAACAACAAGAACGAATTGTGAGGAGACAAGCTCCGATTCGGCACTGGTCGTTCCGGAAATAATAGGAGTCATTGCCGACGGCGCGGCGTTGGTGGCGCTCTGGCTGGGGATGGCCTTCGAGCCCTGCTGGCAGACAGACAACCTACCCAACAGGGATTTGTGTTTCTTTCCATTTTTTCTCGACTTCGGCTTTTCATATTTGTTCCTTTACGCCAGCGCCGACCGGCCGTGAAAGATTTCGTGCCGCACCCTTGCCGGCTCCGCGTGCCGGTATTGGCGGCAGCCGTGTTGGTAACGGACGCTCACCCAAATCGGGAGAAGCCTCCTGCGGCTAACGACTTCTTGGTTCTCCTCCGGGAGGTTGAACGAACACCTTCTATTGGCAGTCGCATTAATCAAACATCTGACACCAACTCCCAAGCCACTTCGACACCCACAGCTCCACCACCCTCGGTGCTTCTTTTCCCTCCATTTTCCTTTCTCATTCCCCCTTTTTCCCAGGTTCTCCTCTTTTCCCTTTATCGTCGATGTGCGGGCTTTTTGAACTCAACTGTGGTCGGCGTGTCTCCGGGCAAACGGTCGAGGGGTCGTCGCTGTCTGAGTCCGTATTATCCGACGGCGTGTTCTTCGAGAAGTCGAAGTTTCGTCTCTCTGTTCTTTCTCGGTTCTAGATATTTCTGGAGAGGACGTTGATGATTTGGATGGAACAAATGGAGGGAAATCTTTCAAAATTTCGACACTCTCGCGATCGCTCGGAAATCTACTTCCATCACGTCATCACGGCAGGAACCAGAACGACGCCGCGCCAGAATCGAATGGGTTCCCAGTCTCGAAACAGCTCATTGATGCTCTCGTAAGGGTTTTTCGTCGGGGTCTTCCGTCAGGAAAATATTGCGCCGGAAACGGTGCAGAAAAGGATAACAGGAGGGTTGAAGGTGAATCGTAGAGAGGGAACGCTGAAGAGATAGGAACGGACCGGCGCTGTTTTTAAATGCTCACCGGGGAGTCATCTCCTTTTAATGATTCGATCCTCACCGAAACCTCTCCCGCCTTCGAGCCAACCGAGCAACCTGGTTTAGCGGCCACCGACAGCGCCGATACCTTGTTTACAACCACTCGGTCCGGTCCGACGAGCAGTAGATCAGACTTGGTTGATTGATTGACTGATTGAGAAAAATTACGACAACTTATTCATCATTCAGGCACGGAGTTGGATGGAATCCGAGCAAGTACTCAAACTCATGACAAGTGTCCACGAAGTCCGGCGGTAGCATAAATGAATGAGATGGCCACGAGCGGGCGGGCGGGAAAACGAACGGATGGATGGATGGACAGACGGACCGATGAATGGATGGATGAATGGGAAAGCGGGATGGGTACGGGAAGGGGACGAAAGGAAAGAATGAAAAAAAAGCCGGATGTGCGCCAAGATCGACAACACTTGCTGGAAACGATGGGGGAATTCGTTCCATTTGCAACAGGCGTCGATTTCCACTAATGGTCCGCTTCCCGACTGCGCCAGCGGAGCTGGTGGGCAGAGCGTCCATCCGTCTGTCTGTCCGTCCGTCCGTCGTCCCGTTCCTACGCCTGACTACAGCAGTGGATGATGGTCACATCATATCTCAAAGTTTCGTTTGACAACGACTCAATCCGTCAGGGACCGACTCGTTCTGGTGTCATTCATGAACACAAAAGCAGTTGACAAAAACAACCGCCAGCGTAGAAACACCGGCGAGAACCGCACACAGGACCGAGGCATCCTGAGTCCTTGTTTTTAGTCGTCGTCGTTTCACAACCTCTGGTAGATTCGAATCACCTAGGAGTCAGAGAAAACATTTCCGGAACCACAGGATCCAAGAACGTCACTGGAGTCGCATCTGCTCCTTTCCAGGTGGAAAATGCTCGAAAGGTGAGCTCGATGATCGGATCTTTCGCGACGTAAGTATTACCTGATCGCTCAGAAGCTCGAATAATCTCAGTTTGCGTAAACTGCCGTCATCCAGGAATCCGGGTAACGATGGTCTTATCCGTCGCGTTGTCGTCGTCCGCTCGCACTCTTCCCTCGTCATTGTCTCTAATCTTTTCCTCCTCAACGCCGTCGACTCCTCTCCCAGATTACGACTCCTTGTTTCCTGGAAGTGCTTGTTGAAAACAGGAAGAAGACGACGTCTCTGCTGAGACTTCGAGAACTCTTCCACCTTTTCCGTCGTTCTCGCCCCCGTCTCGCTTCCGGAGACAACGGATATCGTGACAGACATTTCCCAAATAATGAAATCTTGGACATCAATCGAAGCTTTCGCTGACGGTGTTCCGTCCTCCGCATAATTGCCAACTTGAAAATCAAAACATCAACCGAGATGAATCTTCGAAGAGATTCGAGCAAGTCCAAAGGGTAGCGGCTACTTCCAGTCTGCCACTGGCTTGCTGTGCAACGATACTATCGGTTATCGGATGTTGTTTTGGGCTAGCCGGTTCAGTCGGCCGGGAACCAGTATAACACGACAGGGGATGTTTCGCCGTCCTATTTCGAACAAACACCACCACCAACATACCGGTACAGAAACACACAAAACAGACTCCTTGCCGACTGGCGAAACAGGCAGGCAGACAAATAGAATCTGAAATCGATTGAACAGACGAGCAGTAAAGACGGAACAGCACTGAGGATCGAAGATGAGAACGAGAAGCGAAGAGCTGCGAGCTTGCATGACTAGACTCGCCTCACTTTAACTCAACTCAGGTACCGCAGATCGCAGCTTGAAGCTCCCAGCCTCAGTACATGGAATGAAACCGCCGCCTTTGCCTCTCTCACTAATCGTCAATGTTATGGAGTGTTCATTGCAGCATCGCGTGGTCCGCTAGAAAACATGTCGAGCGCCTCCCGGTCCAAAATCGACCCAGGAAGGAGATAGAGCTCCGCTTTGGCTCCGTCCTGATTCTTCTGGCTCAAAGGGATTCCCTGAACCCTTTGCTTTCTGGCCGAATAAGAGAGCGAAAGTGTTAGGAACTTGCTTCCAAGGACAACGCGCTCGTTTTTTCGTGGGCGGCTCGCTGAGCTCACGCCACTGACGCCACTCGGTCGTCCGTGAAACGAATGAGCAGCGATCGAACGAACAAAAAGAAAGAACGCTGTAACCATCGGGAGAGAGCCTAGACGACCTCTTCTTCGGCGATTCACGAATTTATCGACCCCGTGGACCGAGCAAATTTTCGGCCTGAATACTCTCCCTTGAGATGAGGTCCAAGGCCGACGATGACCACGAAAAGGAGCACTATCATGACCCTTTATTCCGCCCTCGAGCCCTTTTGGGACGACGTCTTTCAATGATCCATCATCAAAGTGTTTCTATGTGGGCTAGCTCGCTGTCGTCCCGGTGTGTCGTCATTAGTGTCAAACATTTTACCCGATTCACAAGCGATCTCGTCGGATCCACCCGACTGTTAGATTTGGTTGAACGACTCTCTGTTGCTCGGATATGAAAAGCTAAAACCGTCGGATTGAATTCAACCGATCATCCACAACGATGGATGGATGGATTGGTTGTTTGATCGGTTGTCCCGGATGATTGATTCCATCCGATCCAAGCAGGTAAGCAACGCCAGATGCGAAGCTAGTTCCTCCCTCGCTCGAAGTTCTCACCTTAGATCTTCCACGGGAGCAGAAAAACAGCAAAAGAAAAGCTACATGTCTCTTTTAGTAATTTTCAGCGGCTTTTCGTGCTTTATTCGATCTTCAAGTTCAAAACTTCAGCGAAATGGCCGAAACTCGCTACCGGCTGCTTTTACTACTCAGTTGATCGAAACTTTATTATCGCAATCGCATTTTGGTTTCGCTGAAAGTCTACTGCTACGGCGAGGGGAAGAGCGCTCCTTAAATCCAGTTGGGAACATTTTAAACCCTCTAAAATGTTCGTGCCGCTTCCTCCACAGCAAACAAAAACGCCGCCTCCAACGCTTTCACCTTTTTTGAGGAAAGCAAGCTAGCGAGAGCGTTTATCAAAGAAACATCCTGAAAATCAGATGCGTTCACAGCTAGTTCAGATATTTGAAAGGATTCCGGTCACGGAGGAAGGTCGTGTCTCAGGCGGATGACACTTGAGATTCTCGGGCTTGAATACCAAGTCAAGCGCATTCCATTATCGAATTGTTGACCATTCAGTCGAAACGCTGTGCGAAGTCGGCACAATTCGGTCTTCGATTGGTCCGGACTCCGAAGTCGGCAACGAAAGCGGCTATAAAGCTAACATCAATCAGAGCGAATTAGCATCTGTCGAGCAAAGCCGTCACCGAAACAGCGAACTCCAGCCACGAGCAGGAGCTCAATCGAAAACTCACTGCGCTCGTTGTTTACCGCTCTGACCGAATTATATGCGAACAAGGCTCCATGTACCTACATCCCTACTTCGAAACGTAGACCGTAATCCTGGGGTAGATGGAAGCTATATTACCGATTATCTCAAGAAATCTGATGAACCTTAATTATTAGACCGTGCTCCAATATTTCGAACAGTCCGGTGAATTGGACAGAGTTCCGGAAGTTCGCCGGACTCCAAAACGTGTCCCTGCCGGATAGCTTTCAAGGATCTCATGATTAGGGCTAGCACTCTGGCAAGGTCGCGATGAAATCCGTGAAATTCGACAACATTCCATGGACCGGTGACGTGAGCCGTGAAATTTCGGGACAAAATTCAGATTTACATAATTAGGTATAACTCAGCAGATCTTGGAGTCATCGCCAGAAGAAAAGCCGCGGCTCTTGTGCACTCTTTATAGAGTATCGAACGGGTCTCATTTTCGGAGAAACACCGAAAGACACGACATGAGGAAATTCGCGTTCGAATTGCTTGATCTCAGCACTGTTTTCTCTTTTCGGTCCATCCTCGGTGAAAGCGAAGTGAAATTGCAAAACAGCGGCGTCGCGACCGGATCTAGCTCTGGTTGAGCTGCAGCTTCAGACAGGTGACTTTGCACGGCCTTATGTTACTTGGTCCGTGCATATGTCTTTGGCTGAGTCGTTCACTTGCTCGCTTGCTCGGGGGTAACTGCAAACGCTTTGACCCAAATACTGCTATTCAGGAGCTCGATGTAAGATTTTTGTGTTTCGTGTATAGAGGAACGAAGAGGTCGGGGCTAACTGAGCCGCACTGGCAGCTCACCACCAGTGGCGGCACCAGTTGTGTGGGAAACGAAGGGGGAGGATTCAACCGAACAGAGAGTTGTGCAGAGGAGCGGTAGCCGCAAAAAGCAATGATGATAGCTGCACGCATCGCACCGCACCGATATCTGGAAAGCGGGCGAAGAGGGCGACAGCAATAGAACGAGCAGCGGAGGAAGCCGCATGACGTTGATCTCTCTCTCTCTCTCTCTCTGAACGGGAGAAAAACAGGTTTTTAGAGAATCCCATTTTCTTTTCTTCCTCGTTATTCCTTCTCCCCCACCTTTCAGTTCCTTCGCTCTTCCATCCTCCTTTTTCGTTCCTGTTTCTGTTTTGTCTCCAGCGAGTGCCATCGTCTGACGATGCCTTCCACTCCCCCACCCCCATCCCCCTCGTTGATTCCCCCGATCGGGGCCAGCTGTCCCCCGCACACTTTTCGTGCAGTCTCTTCTGCACGCACGATCCGTGGAACTTCGGGCTGGAAAGCATCAAAGGCGGCGAGAGCGGGTCCTTCCGCACGACGCCGCGGCGTCAACGACCCAACAAAGAAACATCTGGAAAAAAGTTTTTGGAGCGAATCGCTCTCGACGGTTTCCGCTGTTGTCTTCGCTTCTTCCCTTTCCTCATTTGGGGTGATTTTTATGGAGGCCTACGTTGTTCGCTAGGAACAACTTCTTTATCGGTGGCGACAGACATCGGTCGAGCATTATCGCCTCAATACACGGTTTGATACACCTGGCCATCGCGACGCGTGTTCTTCTGGTTTCCAGCCGAGCGAGCGTGTTCTGCTTGATTCTTTCTTCCCGAGCTCCCTCAACATCATCTTCGTCGTTCTCCTCCGGGACTCATAAGAAATCCTTGCCTGGTGAAGTGATAATTTCCGTCGAGATAATTCGGCGCTCTCGGTTCCTTCCGTACGAGAAGAAGTAGCAGTCGCAGCCACCGGCATCAGGAGCGGCACGTTCTTTCGTCTTGTTACATAATACACGACCTCTCTTGCCGGCTCGACTCGACTCGACTTACCTAGCTACGTTCTCGCCCTCTTGTCTTACCGCCTAGTTCCCTCCCCCCCTCCCCGCTTACCTTGCTTTGCTTTGCCGTTCCGCGCCGGGTAAGCTTTGCATGGAATAGCTGCGGCCGCCGCCGATGCTGCTACTGCTACGACCGCCGACGTTGAGCGAAAAGCCGGAACGAGGAGTTGGTGAGTTGGCAACGCATGTGAGCAGCCGAGCCACGATGTTTTCGGCAGTAAATTCACATGCCAACCATAATGAAAAAAAACCAACAACATCGGTGGGAGAGCACGCGATTGCGTCGCGGCTCACATTCATTCACAACTTGGACCAAGGAACAGACGCGGCATTTGATCTCGAACACGAAAACACACAATTTGTGCGAAAAAAAACGAGCGATCCGTCCGGAGGGTTTCGTGCGCTCGACCCTCGTCGGGGTCCTCGAGAATTCTTTCAAAGTTCTCGATAGAATTCACAGCGTTTGACCAGCTTTGAAGCTTCTCTCGATATTATTCCCCCTGTATTGTAAGATGGAATGTAGGCCTTGACACGAAACACAGAAGTCCATCGCTGATCTCAACCGAAAACAAAACGGGATACGAAGTTGGAAATCAAGTCAGCTGATTCACTGATGTCCCGCTCAGAACCTTCCTTTCCGGCGCGTATCAAAAACGGATACCGTGATGATGTTGATTGAAATCAAAAGAAGAGTTCGGACCGCAGAATGTTCGAAATGGGACGGAAGAGCGAGGAACGAAAATTGCGGAGCGGAGGGTCGAGGATGTGTTCTGAAGCGATGAAAGAGAACGAACGAATCGAGCTGACCGGGCGATCTCCAACGAATTCATGATTCGAGGCTAATTCGATCGGTTGTTGGATCGATCTTTTTCATTGCTCACTTCCAGCTACCACAGTAACAGTATTAGCAGCAGGAGGATCAGGAGACAGAGGAGAACGGTGGAGAAACCGTGGGGGAGTCTTCCTGTTCGCCGCCGCTCGCTGTTCAGCAGGAAATAAGCGAGAATAACGGAACTCGGGTCGGCAGAACAAACGAACTCTGAGTCGAAACTACGGGACGACTCATGTGATCTGCTCGACTGTCGACTCGAAGACAAAAACTACGAAAAAGGGCCAACAGGGTGCGGGGGAGGCGGCAGCCAAGAGCACGAACCTGGAGGAAGGAACGAAGTGAAGCAAACTGAGCGGTTCGAAGACGGAGAGCGAGTGGTTGAGGACCGAGGGGGTGGAAAGCGAGCGCTCAATGGGGGCCGAGGGTACCCTCTGTTTATTTCCGCTTCGTCCCCCAGTTCTTCTGGAATCCACTCTGGCGTGAATCGAGGATTAAGCCGAAGAAAAGCAGGAACCTCACTGGAGAGCGAGTTCGGATCGCTTCGAAATTAAATAAATAATTCAAATCCTGTCCTGTCCAGCGGACAATCCGGAAGACAAGATCAGAGTGGACCTGGTCGGCTGCGCGGTCGGTTCGCGGAATTTTCTGCACGTGATCCGGGACGACGCGTCAGAAACTGTGACGAGAGGTCTTGCGAGGTCGCACTTCGGGTGAGCTTGGTATGCTTGAGGAAATTTCTCGGAGAGAATCAAAACACGAATCGGAATGCACGCCATGCCGAAATATCGGAACCCTGCAATCAGGTCGAGCGACCGAAAGCAGGAATACTACCTCAGAGATCCTGGGGTTGGAGGTTCGGGAAGAACAGCTGACGGGTTCAAGATGAAATCAAAAGACATCGGGGCCTGACAGGGAGGGAACGGCTGGAGGATGTGAGTTCGTTTGGAACTTGGAGTGAGAGCTCCTCATTGCAAGGGCGGGCGGACGGGCACAAGGAAAGTCAGGCTGAAGCGTAAGCAACGAAAAGTGAAGAACGAGCCAGGCGGGGCACTTTCCTCGTCCGAAGGAACGCCGCGCGCGTGAGAGGAATATGGCGTTGAGTAGCGGGGCACCTCGAGCAGAGACGGCATCCTGTGCCACCGCTCTTTTTCTTGTTCTTCTCCTTTTCCACCTGGTTCTTTCTTTCGGCTCTTCATCACTCTTAGTCGCTCATCGACGGCGCTTCATCGCAAGCATCACCCATGTGGTCTGGCTGCCCTGAGAACAGGAGTGACTGAAGGGAAAAGACGTCCGGGAGCTGCCCGCCCGCCCGCCGCGCCGTTTTGCAGCCGAAGGCGTTCTACCGTTTGTAACCAAACAGGTCGCATTCGCACTCGTTCGCTCCACCGCACGTTTGATCGCATGCTTGACAGCCAAGAGGCCAACTTGCCAACCTAAGCGTGGGCGAAGTCGAAGGGAAAGTCGGAGCTCGCTCGTTGGTTGGCGAGCTAGCTTGCCAGCAACACGAAAAGCAGACGTGGGAGTGACGCAGCGACAACAAGAGACCGCAGCGCAAATAGCCCTGGGCCAGTCGTTTTGTGATTTGACTTTGAAAGCTATTGAAGAAGATTAAACAGATGCAGACACGCCGTTTTCATTCCCAACGCAATCATAGCTCGCCACGACTGAAGTACGAGAAAAGAAACTTCTCTGGATCCTTCCGCTCCTGGTTTCGGCGGCGACATCTTCAACCGAAAACGCGCGACCGGGTTAAACGGCTTGCGAAGACTCCGGACAACTTCCAGGTTTTCGGAACAATATGTGTGTAAGTTTCAAAATATCACTCGGGCGGAGAGTTTCAGTGAAACTTTTCAATTTTCAAAAGGAGACTCCTTTCTCAGCTGAAACTTTTTACATTCATTTGCTGTTCCCAACACTCTGTTTTTGAAACTAATGCGATACGCAGCTTGACTCACTAGCGCGTCGAAAGAGACACAAAACATTTCCGGAACGCGGGAACAAAGTTTCAGATATCACTTGTTCACCTGCAGCAGACTACCTGTCCGACAACTCACGGACGCACCGACTGCTTGTCACTGCCGCGTCGCCGCTACCACCAGCGGCACCGTCACAACACCGCTGCCGACACAGTTTCCGTCCTCAAGTGAGACTCCAACTTTCCAAACGTGAACAAAGGATGTTCCTCCGAGCGGTGCCGGTTGTTCGGACGAGTGGATGGCGTTGGCCATGACGATGATAAACGTATTACTGGTATCGGGGACGTATTGAGGGTGGAAAAAATGATTCGTTGTTCCTTCTTGTGCTTCTTTTTTAGGCCGGCTCAATGACACGAGGGAATATTTTGAGTGTGCTGCTGCAGCTGGTCCTGCTACAGCAGCCGACCGACCGACCGACCGACCAACTGCAGCGGCAGCAGCAGCTCGTAGTGGTGGGGCTCTTGGTGAACAACTTGAACAACAGAATCTCTAGGGATTCGGTTCAGCAGGAAAAGACGACGACGACGACGACGACGCGGAGGACGTTGACAGAGACGACGAGATTTTTTCCGTCTCTCCGCCGCCACAGAAGCACAGAGACTTTCCGACGCTCCGTGTGACTTTTGTGTTTGTATTGAAAGCGAGGAAAACCATGGACGGTAACATCGCAGCGGACGGCGGCGGCGGCGGCGGCGCCGACGAGGGTCATAACCAGCCGTCGCGTAGCCAAGCGTTCGAAATCGCACGAATCAATGGTCAGCCACGAAATCTCTGCCCGGCTGAATCGACACCGGCCCATTCGGTGAGATTTTGACGCGGTTTTCAAACCTGCACAACAACGACAACGTCAGCAACAACGACGCAGGAGGTCCGTCTCGAGTCCATTCACGGTTCCGCAATCGGGGTTTGCGACATTTTCCTTTCACTTCACGTAACGCTTTTTGACTGAAAGCTTTCGGCTTTGGCGTCCACCGTCCTTTTCAAAGTATCGCTTCGTTTCGCTTCTCGTCTCCTTCGCCGTCAGCCGACACGACGGCTCCTGGCCCCCTTCTGCCCATTTCCTGACAGGCGACAACCAAAATCATCCGCATAGACACAACCCTATCCCGTGAAGCTCTTCTCAGCTCTGAAAAGTTCGCTTTCGGAGTGGTTGGGGCAGTCGTGACCACGTTCGCGGATCAGTACATTGACGATGTCTCAACCGGGAATTCAGAGCGAAAAAGGAACTTGGGCAGAGGCTGCCGGAGCTACTCGCGGAATCCTGACGAACCACTCAGGGGACTCAGAAGGAAGCTCAAAGATCCTCTGACTCCACGATTCTTCATTCTCTGCCGTAAGTTCTGACTCGACCACACCTGAACTAGGATCCGATGGTTTCCAGTGGTATGGAACGGTGTGCTCAGCACCCTCAGCAGCACAGGTTTCCTCAGGGAGAAGGCCGCTCGGCGGAGAAACCGAAAACGGGAACAACGAATGAGAAGAGGAGAAGATTGTTGATATTCTATCGTTCGCTGAGATAAAAATGCCTCAGAGGTCATCACCAGCACGCAGACGTTGCCGGCCGGGCTGGCGAACGCGGGATATTTCAAACTTCTATTATGGAAATCACCTTAGCCGGCCATAAAACACGAGAAACCAAGGGAAAAATCAATCTCATAACGTACATATTACGAGTACGGCCGTGTGGATACGGAGCGAGCTCTGGTGAAAGAGACGCCAAACTAAGAACAAAACCGAGTTTGGGCTCGTTCGTCGTCGAATCGCCGCAGTGATTAACTCAAAGCAAAGATAGAAGAGGGTGGGCGGCCGCAACAATACCAGTCCCTCGCGGCTTGAAGGGGTTCCCGTGGTTTCCTCAAGGGACCCTGACCGAGTTATGGCGGAACACCGAGGGGACTCCCCCGGGATCTTGTCGGGAGTTCCGCAGGGAGCCCAGCGGAGGCCCGTGAGCTCCGCTGACGGAGAACAGGCGGACCCCTGTCGAGACCTTGGTGCAACTTTGTTGGATCCCATGTGGCCGAGTGCTCCTCGTTCCGCTCACTCACTTAGAGACTGTGTCTGACTGCGCTCCATCTGCGCAAGGGAGAAACCACACGATCAACTTGTTACGAACAGAATCATATAGATTTTCCTCTCTGTTCTTGAATGAGACGTCCGAATCCTGAGCATCTTTCTATCAACTTAGTTCAAAGAATACGGCGATGATTTCGAAAGTAGAGACGGCGAACGCGTCAATTACTTTAACATGAGAGGCTCGGTCTAAATGTAAGAGCCCTTTTAGTTGAGCGCAAGCAATTCCCGGAAACAAACTCGACCGACACCGCCGTTCTCGGGGAGTCCCGCATCTCAAGCCCCAAAACTCAAACTTTCAACCACCGTTCAGGGACCGGGACTGTTCGCATGAGAGAGGGGAAGGAACGAATTTGAACAATTTCTCAATGATTCGAGCCGATCCGACATTATGTCTAGTCCCAGATGGAGAATCGAGAGTTGTAGAGACCGGGGAGGGAGATAGAAATGGAGTCTATGAGCATACATACTAATGTGACATTCTTCGCATTCCCACCCCCACGACACTACCTTCATGGTTTCGAGCGCAAAGTTCGCTGTTGCCGAAACACTCTGACTTTCTGCTTTCATTGAAATCAGGGGCTGACCAACGCTAGCGAGCAAATCTGAGAGCGGCTGGAGGAAGGGGAGGACTAAGTGAAGAGCGCGTAACTTTTGATGGGGATCGAGTTCGCATGGTTGAACCGCCTAATCCCGCTTCGGATCTGTTGCTGCACGCCGT